>OU611981.1:2452500-3187170 GCA_914767915.1 Agriopis aurantiaria | reverse complement strand
ATTCGCTACGCTTCCAGGCTGAATGCTAGTTCCTTGCGGTTGGAAACTAGCATTTCCCGAAGCACTGCAAAAGTTTTCCTCGGCAGCAGTGCTAGGCGTAAGTGGCCTAGGTGAGGCAAATCCCTGATCCTCCACCCACCGCCTCACCTGCTCCATGGCGTCGTCCGCCTCGTCGTCGGTGAGGTCCATGGCCTCCACTCGCTCCACCACACTGGTGCTGCAAGGAAATGTAACATTGTAACAAACTATTTTGAACACTTACCTGATGTTAAACAAAGGCTTAGAATATCAGCCATGATGTGTTCAAACGCAAGCCTATGTTAAATAAAAATATATATGAAAAAACGTACCTGAGCGAAGGCATGGGCTCCAACTCCATGACTCGACGGACGGTACCACCTGGGGTTTGTTGTATGGGGACGGTGTCCCCAGTAATTTTGAAAGAACCGCCAGGAGTGACCTGGACGGCAATTCCTAATGACCTAAAAAGTGAAAAATTTACAATATATAATATAATATACAATTATGTAAAAGTGAGTTTGTGAATTATGGCGAAATTTTGATTAAATTAACTTTTAGGATACTTTCATTGCAGTAGTCTCTATTTATTACAACCTGATTATAAGCATCATGAATAATATTTAAAAAAAGCAGAAAAAGGTTGGCATACCGGGGAAGGACCTCTGGCGGAGGCATCTCAGGGTCGCGCGGCGCTGCGTCTGCCGCCAGCCCCATTAAGAGAGCACGTCGTGCGGCAGAGGGCCGTGGGCCTCTGCGCTCGGAGCTGGGCGTCACAGATCGTGAACGCCCAAACTCCGAGCTCGTCGACCGCAATCTAGCTAATCTAAAAACAATAAAAATAAGTCTGATGAAATATCTACACGACCAACACATTTCTACAAGTAAGTAATTTACTACGTACGTACTTTTCAAAAAGTTGATTGAAGAAAGGGTAAAAATTCGTGCAAGGTATACACTACAAGCAGCAGAATTCATTATCAGAAAAAAAAACATTGATTTTACAAAAAAAAAACGGATATAATAAAAATGTACTATCTAAATGTAATCTATCTGTTTCAATTCAAAAATTGATGATGATGATGACAAAACATACATACGCTACATACATTTTAATTATCTAACGAACTGTTTTTTATTTTTGAATATTTTTTTATAAATAATTTAATAGTTGCGTTGCCGGAGAAAAAAAGTTTAAAAAAAGGTTAAACGTCTCGATCTATAAAATCTATTTTGTATGGGCGAGTTAGCAATCGTAATTTTTTTTTGTCGACTGTACTTCCCGTGTTGAAATGAAATGGCCGACTTCTTATTTTAGAAAAAAGGTTACTATATGATATTAATGCACTTAAATGAGAACCTGTTTATCAAGAAATGTTTCAAGATACATTATTTACAAACTTGGATGCGATTTTACATTTTTACAGGTAAGTTTGTCGAATTATCAGCTAAAAACTGCCGGCACCAAGCGATCGTTTTATTGCAATTAAAAGTTTTTATGTTTTTTCTCATTTATTTTTGCCACAAATACATCCTAAAACACTTTTAACACACTCTATACACATTTTTCAGTAATTTAAAAGCTTTTACTCACCGTTTTCGCCTTTGTAACATTTTCTTGACATAAAAACATAAACCGATTCGACAGTAAAATTTCACAATATGGCTATCGCACTGTCAGTTCATTCTTTTTGGTCAGGCGGAGTTGTATTTTATTTTTTTCAAACCTCTATAGGCCCCCTGACACGGTAAGAATGCATCGATTCTCTAGTGATTGAAGTAAGCTAGAGGCGAAAGAACTTAAATTGTCTTTGGAACGTTCATTCGAGCGGGAATAAATTGACGAATAGCGGTGATTTCCTTACGCACCGCTCCGGTGCGTAACGCGCGTCGAGCACTTTTCGCTTACGCCGACATGCGGTGCGTAACACATTCAAAGGGTTAATTTAATCAATCATTAATTAAATCAATACAAAAATCAAATAAAAATACAAAAAAAAAAATACAAAAAAAAACATCGTAAGCCTCATTCCACCTCCATACTGTAATATTATATACCGTGGAATGGGGTTATTTTGAATCACGGGGTTACACTGATCACAACTTCGTTTCGTTCAAAAATTTGTTTGTTAATTTGTTAAAATTCAAATTACGGTGTTTCAGAACGCATGCAGACATAACTTTTAGGGTTCCGTACCCAAAGAATAAAACGGCGCCCTATTACTAAGCCTACGATGTCTATCTGTCCGTCAATCTGTCTTTCTAACTTCGATCTTTCGAATATGTAATGTTACGGCACTTACAGCAGCAATAATAAAAAAGTCTAAAAGTAAAAACGAAATGGGGGTTCCGAACGTTCAACAAACGTTTTTTTTAAACGTATTTTTGTATTAGCTCTGATGTAAAAACGCTAATACGTACAAATGTCAAACTTGGCATGATTATAGAACACACTCTAAAGTATAACAAAAAATAATAAATAATGGCCAAGTGCGAGTCGGTATCAAATTACTGTTCACTAGCAAAGTGAAGTGAAGCAACGTCGGGCGCGGCCGGTACTTGGATGGGTGACCGCCTGGGCGTTGATAGGATGTTGTCTTTTTGCACAATTTTATTGTACTTTAGATAGCTAAAAAGTTATGTGATGGGGCCGAAAGGTTCTGGAATGGAGACCACGGACCGGTAAGCGCAGCGTAGGACGTCCACCCACGAGATGGACAGATCACCTAAAAGAGACCGCAGGGAAACGCTGGATGCAGACCACTTCCAACCGGCCCTTTTCGAGATCGATGGGGGCTTTTGTCCAGCAGTGGACGTCCTACGGCTGAAATGATGAATGATGATGATGACGGAACCCTCACTGCGCGAGCCCGACTCGCACTTGGCAGGTTTTATTTAGCGGAATTGCGCGTCAGACGCGCCTTTGATCGGCCGCGATGCATGGAAGTAGGTATCTCTACATAGTATAGTAGTAGTAATTTATAAATTAAAGTCGCTTTCCGCGTCTGTCTGTCTGTATGGCCGCTAACTCCTCCTAAACCACGCAACGGATTTTGATGCGGTTTTCACCATCAGTTAGATAAATTCTCACGGAAGGTTTCACACGTAAATTACACCCGTGCGAAGCCGGGCGGGCAGGTCGCTAGTAGTGTATAATGAACCTACAAAAGTTTGTCCACGCACCTGTGAGTGTTCTTTTGAAAATTCGATGGAAGCTCTATATTCAACTGTACAGACAAGTTGGCCGGTAACTCGGTACGCCAACTCTCACTTTCCTCTGGCTTTCCATTCGTGAGGAAGGCTTACGTCGCAATACCTACTCATTCTCTGTCACGAGAGCAATCGTAAAATCATCCCATAAACAACTTATATGCTGTAAAAATGTTGTAAATGCGCTGTAAAAACGTTGTAAAATGTGTACGTAGACAGGAAATATGTTGGTGTAGGCCAACGGTAACCCTGTGAACTTTTTTTCCAAGAATAGACCCTTTTTGGGTAATTTCGTTATTGAATTTTGTGGTGGTACGGAACCCTCAGTGCGCGAGCCCGACTCACACTTGGCCGGTTTATTTTGATCTGTGGTAGCTAACAACCTCTATGGTATAACTAAGGTTGTTTCCCTACTTTCCACCTTTCGTTGGAGACAATTAAAACTCGGGTTACGTGGCGCGCTGGTACCTGCCTATTTACAGAAAGTGAAGGTGAGAAGAAAATGGATGTGGTTTCAGGGTCCAAGCTTCTAATTAGGTTGCATTATGTAAGGTTGCCTGGGAGAGATCGCATAAAGCGATAAGCATAAAAATCTTGAATGTATTTTATTTATATTACACGGGCATAACTCACGTAAATATGCGAAAACTTCTAAATGGTGTTTAATTATTCAATGTATCAGTAATCTTGTTATTTTGATAAACAACTAACTAACTAACCACAAAAGTTTATATTATGGTCGTTTTTCTTGTTTTTTTTTTACAAACTTGTATTGCACTGCAAAAAATCTGTCGTGAAAAAGTGTCAAACTTATTATACAATGCGTCGAAAATCTGCGGCGAGGGGGATATTTGAACCCCCCCCAATCCATAAGGGGGAGGGGGTTCGAGATTGAAGGGTGGGTCCCACCCATTCTAAAAGTTGTTCTTGATAATGAGTAGGTATAACCAAAGCTTTTTCGGCTTACATTTTTCGCGTAGGCCTGTATATTGTACCTATTGTATGAAATCTTTGGCTAGTGCCCAAAGAACTAGTGCCACATCCAACAAGCATACGATCTCTTTTCCGACCTGCGACTCCGTCTCTACAACAAACTTTTTTGCATCGCGTGTGTTGTGACAGACAGACGGACAGGCCAATTTATAATGTCCTATCGGTCGATCTTAGCACGCCATATCTCTCCAGTGTAACTTGAACCCGATGTCTTACCACAAACTTTATTGACACAGCTCAAAATACGATGGCAGGTCGATTATACCCAACTTGTAACTATTAATTAATCTATGCCACCAGTCTAAATAGAAATATCTCTCTCTAAAAAAGTGTAGGAAAAAGTACTGTGGTAAAAGCTCAACGTGGGCTGGTTTTATGTTGTTGTGTTTTAGCGATAGTTTAAAATTTCGTAATTACCTATGCACACGGAGAGGGTAAAATTATGGGTACTTTTTCGAACGTAGTCATCGCTGATTCAACGGGTAAACCCGTGGAAATAACTTTAGTGCCTCATTTGCTGGCTGAACCTTGAAAGGCTGGTAAATCAGCAGTGCAAGTGCTGTTATTATCAATCGTTAAATTCGATAAAATGCCATAGAATCGATCATAGCGAGTCTAATTAAATGTCATTTTACCGAATTTGACGGTCTCAACTGACAAATTTGACGATCGATACGATACGATCGACTGTACTTGCACTGAAGACAACGATGGACGATAGTTTTTTTTTTAAATTTCATTCTCAATTTACGAAATGTACTGCCCAAGAGTGGAACTCTGCCGTCCTCATTGTTTCCTGAGAACTACTATCTAGGCACCTTCAAGGCTAGAGTGAACAGATTTCTTCTAGATCAACATGTTCCATCCTCGGCCACACCGTCACTTACCATCAAGCGAGTTGGTGGCCAAACGTAGATCTATTTCCTATAAAAAAAAAAACTAAAAAAAAAAACCTTTTTTTTAACGTATTTTGTATTATAATTAGCTCTAATGTAAAAACGATAATACGTACAAGCGTCAAACTTAGCATGATTATAGTAAACACTCTAAAGTATAATAGCAAATAATAAACAATGGTCAAGTGCGAGTCGGTGACAAATTTCTGTTCATTACCAAGTTATAATTGTGTTATACTCGAGCGCCTGTAGCTAAATAATTAGCAATTGCTTTGACGATTTTGGAAGGCGTTATAATAACTGGTAATTCGGTTACTTGGATTATTGTATTTGTGGTGGTATGGAACCCTCAGTGCGCGAGCCCGACTCGCACTTGGCCGGTTTATTCCTTTATGCCGACAGCGTACCTACAATACAATATAGCTACAGGTATGTGGTTCTACATTACATACATTACCTACATTACACACTGCAATGCAACGGTTCAGACGAGCGCCCGAGGCGTGTTTGCTAAAAACAAAAGACATTTTAAATTATAGATTCAACATCGACGCCCCCGAAATCATCACTACATCCATCTGCATGAGATAATTTATGTAAATTGTTCAGTTAGGTTAGGAGTCCTAAAGGGTTGGCAGGGTATTTGTGACGCCTCTGGTGTTACGAGTATCCATAGGCGACGGTGACTGCTTACCATCAGGCAGCCCGTCTGCTTGTATGCCACCTACGGCATTTTTTTTTTACCAACTTAGGCGATTGAGCGATGGTGGGCGAGCGGTAGCATGTGCGCTTTACAATCTGACGGCACCCGGTTCGATGCCGGCCTTGCACCAATTACTTACCTATATGTGCAGTTTCGATGACATCGCTCAAATTTTTTATTGGCAATCTATAGTTTAAAATATCTTTGTTAAAACACACAATTCTACATAATTTGTACAGGAACAATCCAGCGGACAGAATGAAAACAGAATGAATGATTGAGAGGGTGGGTAGGCAGAGAGAGAGAGAGAGAGAGAGAGAGAGAAGGAGGAGGCTGTGTACAATGGACATTGGAAGGTTTATGTACTGTTAATAAGACAATAGAATCGCGTAGGGCTATGGTAGTAACTTTTATTTTTTAAACACACTGATTATCTGTTTTTGTGTCTGAAAGCGTGTTTTCCGTATTTTTGTGAACTAACGGGACAACGTGTTACGCCAAATAAAGTCAAGTCAAATCAAATCAATTTAAATCAGGTCAAATCAAGTCATGTCAAGTAAAGATGTTTAAATTATAATTCGTGGACATTCACACATTCATTCTTCAAACTCGAAATCACAAATAAAAACTCGATTGTCAAAACTTTTTGCGGACCACACACACAGCGCCGATAGACATCCCGCCATTTTCACTCGCTGACAGTGACAAGTGACATTCCAGAAACAAAATGGCGGTCAAAAGTCTTGATCGATAGTGTTGGGTATTTTTTTTTTTTTTTTTAATGACATTAAACTATAAATTTTATTTATTTATATTTTTTACACTCCTCTGATCCGTCCATCCTAATCCTTCCTATATCCTAATTTTCGCGTATCGTTTCCCTACCTTTAAATTCTAAAACTAAACTCATACGACTTGAATATGGCAACTGCATCAATCATGCGGAGCCAAAATCCCCAACTCGGGGAAGAAGAAAAAAAAAAAATTGTGTTGGGTACAGAGCGACCAGCTTCTTTGGCATGCTTGAGACCTTATACAACGCAAGATTCGCTGTCATGTTCTGTAAAATATACTACTTAATTCCGTTAATATTATGGGTGAAACTTAGTATAGTTTAAAAGCTAATGTAGTTTAAACATCGTGTCATTTCAATATTTTTGTCTGTTTGGTGAAAAAAATTGCCAAGGCAGTAGTGTGCAATAGTAATACAACAACAGTTTAATGAGATTATAAAAAAAAAAAACCTTTTTGATAGGCATATTAAGCGGTCTTATCACTAAAATTGATCTCTTTCAGACACCATTACTACGAATGATACTTGTAATTCCATAAAAAGCCGGTAAAAAAGCCACCAATTTTTTTTTTGGCAATGTTGCTCCAAGGCTGTATGCCAGTATTGCCACCCGGTCAACGGTGACGCTGTATTATAATTTTATTCTGTGGAAAAGGTAAATTAGCGCTAACCTTCAGCCCAACAACCAGCTTTTAAGAATTTGTTGACATGGTACCACAAGCCCCTCTCAGCATGTAGAAGTAAGTACCTATCTACCTAGCTGTGGCTACGGATTTATAAACGCTCCCTTTGCGATTTCTCCCTCAGTCCCGGAATGTATTTTTAGGACTTGAGCATAGAATAAATAGGAGTTACTTCATGCCTGGGGCCTTTTGCGCTAGTTTGCAAAGGGAGATCAGCGACCGTGCGTTCATTTTGCCTGCCAAAAGTCCTGCGTGCCTCATCATCGTCATCATTTCAGCCGTAGGACATCCACTGCTGGACATAGGCCTCCCCCATCGATCTCCAAAAGGGCCGGTTGGAAGCGGCCTGCATACAGCATTTCCCTGCGGTCTCTTTTAGGTCGTCTGTCCATCTTGTGTGTGGACGTCCTACGCTGCGCTTACCGGTCCGTGGTCTCCATACCAGAACCTGCGTGGCTGACCTGGAAAAAAAAAACAATAGAATATTGAATTGTTGCCCTGAACTGAGACCTCACGACCCCTTTAACATCGCAAGCCATCGACCGATTTCGCCCATGTTCTAACTTAAAAAATACATTAAAATAGTACTTAGCTCACTTTGCTTAGTTTGGGGTCAGATGAAAAAATGCAAAAAAGTCCCGAAAATTTATTTAATTATTATTTACTTGCCTACGAATTTTCTTAAAATCAAATCAACTGTAACACTAAACAATTTTGACACTTGATTTGTTTGTAGCAAATATGAGGCAATTATAAAGAAATACCTCATTAAAAAAATATACTGTACCTACGTACAACTATAGGATGAAAAACTGTGATTTAAAAGACAAGGAAATAATATTATATTTCTTGAAGCTAAAATAAGCAAGACATTTCGAAAATACTAGTAAAGATATACCTAGTAACCCCATTTAGCTGTGAGTAGGTAAGTATCTGTTAGGTATGTATGTATTCACCAATTGTATTTTATGTCTGTACATTTTAATCAAGAAAATGGCTTTCAAAGTAAAGTGGGACACGAGTTTTTCCGGGACATCCAATAATTCGCAACCGGGACAAGTCATTGACATGATTTTTTCGAACAAAAATCTATCCCACCGCTTGAACCATTGATCTACTTAGTTTTTTTTAGCTCTAGACGTCTAGTGGGTTTAGTCAATATCGCATAGGTTCGCCATGCATGGCAACGGTACTAAATAAAAACGCAGTGCTACCTTTTTTTTTGGTAAAATTTTCATGACCGTTGATTCAATGTCCTTTAGTCGTAATATTAAACAGTTTACATAGTCTTAATGGCGTCAAACAAGTCATAGTCACAGTCAGAGTCAAGCTAAGTAAGTCACGGTCAAGTAAAACTCATGCCCTTTAAAGCTGTGGAGACTTTACAAGAGGCTTCTATGGAGTTTTGGAAACAACACGAAAAGAAACGTTTCACCTCGTTATATCACTTACCCACACTCGAGCACGTTTACGAACACTTAATGAATAATAATTAACCATTTAGTACACATTAACACTCGAAAAAACACAAGTTTAGGAAAATAATCCAACGAGCCGACATGTTTTTTTCCACGTTGGCGCCAAAACTCCACGCAATGCTACCTTAGCAACGGGCTTACCAGTAATTTACTAATAATTTACTAGTTGTCCGTAATAAAGTATATCCCCTCATGATGCACACTTTTTCCTTGTGTCAACAATATGGTTTACACGTTGAGTCATGAAAATCAAAACAAGAACTTCAAAAGTTCAAAGACTTGCCATTCACCAACATGCACTGGGCCAGCATGGTGGATTAGGGCACATCCCCTCAGCTCTCTCTGAGGGAGGACCTGTGTCCCAGCAGTGGTGGTGGTAGTCAAGTGGTAGCACGATAGGCTGATAATGCACTCCACTAACCATCATCAGTGTAGATTTCAAGCCAACGGGACTATGGCAAATCATTGATAAAATTCTTTCCCATCACTAATAACAATAGCTCGCTTGCATTGCTCGAGCGATATGCAAAAATTTCGCGAAAATAAAATTCGGATTTAAAAGGAATAAATAAAATAATAAAAAAATGTATAAATCCAACCTTTTTGTTTTCCGTTCTCGGATGGGCTCTCGATGGAAAAAAGCGCCCGCTTCAAGACAGCCGTCAGCGCTGCTCGGATGAGGCCGGAACTGCGATTTTGCATCTTTTATAATATATTTTTGTAAACTCTAACTTGATCATTGGAACAATAATTATTTTGTTTAAGCACAGGCTTAAAAGTTATAATAATGTTGACGCAAGTTTTTCTTATAAATTAACTAGCTGCGTCCCGTGGTTTCACCCGCGGTGATTACTCCTTATAACATCAGCTATCTGCTAGTGAAAGTCCCGTCAAAATCGGTTCAGCCGTTATTTTCGGAGTCCATAGGGAACATAAATTACATACATATACACACATCGCCTTTTATAATAGATTTAAATATAGGTATATGGTATTAAACTAAACATTATTCCTTGCGCTGTTTCCTAGTTATGACAAATTGAGCCCCAGTTCATTACTGGCATTAAAGTATTTTTTTTTGTAATATGCTCGCATTTAACCTCCAACTCGCCATCTGGATATTTTATATAAATATCATTGTTTATTTGACGTGAAACACATATTGGCGCGCCTGGGCTGTAAAACCAACTCGTATGCCGTGATGAACGTGAAGTCAGTTTCACATCTGCCGAGCGTCCCGTAACGGCCAAGTTTTTTTCTACCAATTACTTAAAATTTGCAGTAATCTGATTCTGGTTTTGACATATTTTGTATGAAATTTTGCTCATACTTAGAAAATAGGACAACGAATAAACTATTATCATTTTATCATGTCCGTAATGTGCGCGTTACGCAAGCTCCGGCCTTGTCCGCGACGGGCGCCGTATTTCAAAGTGGGCAAAAGTACGTTCGCGCCATAACTACGTAGGCGCGGGACGGCGTAAAGGTTTCGACCACTACACGAGAGATGCTATACTACGTTGAAGGAGCTAAAGATACGCGGCGTTACTTATAAACGTTACTTAAGGCGAGGTTTTCCCACTTTTAAATAACGCTTATTACTACAGATGACCATAATCCTTGGTTTATTGTATTAAAGTCGCATTTAGCGGAGCAAAATCACGGCACTTGCACACAGTCGTGCGTTTCACTACTTCTATTTTTGGGGTTTATCTCAAATTTTTCGATTAGTATAACTGTAATAAAAAATGTACCTCACCGGTTTCCTTCATAATTATGAAATCTATTTATCAAGATATCGCAGACATAATTTAATAAATAGGTAATTGAATGAATCCGAAAAAACAGGGATAAAAATGCAAATCAGTGCTACTTTCATATATTTTTTCTATCGAGCGAAATGTGCTTAATCGTGTTTCGGTCTCATGGGTTTCCTAGATAAAACATTCAATTTTGATATGTCATCATTTTTACAATTTATTTTAAGCTAACTATAGAAGGTAGATAAACTAAAACTAGAATGACCAAATTGCTATAAGTGGGAAAAGAGGGTCTTAAGGAAGAATCCCTAACATGGGTTGCTGCAGAATAAGTTTGTTTACTCTACAGTATATTTCAAAGGCACAGCTAGAATCGGCCATTGACCTAGGTATTATGTTAGCTTAGCACCGATAGAAAACGATAGTAGAACCACAGAGAAGCGATGCATAAATGCGAAGAATTTGTATTATCGATGCATAAATGTATGGAGAGTGGTACTATAGTAACGTAAAACAACAGGGAAGCAATGCATAAATGTATGGAGAGCGATACTATAGCAACGTAAAACAACAGGGAAGCAATGCATAAATGTATGGAGAGCGATACTATAGCAACGTAAAACAACAGGGAAGCGATGCATAAATGTATGGAGAGCGATACTATAGCAACGTAAAACAACAGGGAAGCGATGCATAAATGTATGGAGAGCGATACTATAGCAACGTAAAACAACAGGGAAGCGATGCATAAATGTATGGAGAGCGATACTATAGCAACGTAAAACAACAGGGAAGCGATGCATAAATGTATGGAGAGCGATACTATAGCAACGTAAAACAACAGGGAAGCGATGCATAAATGTATGGAGAGCGATACTATAGCAACGTAAAACAACAGGGAAGCGATGCATAAATGTATGGAGAGCGATACTATAGCAACGTAAAACAACAGGGAAGCGATGCATAAATGTATGGAGAGCGATACTATAGCAACGTAAAACAACAGGGAAGCGATGCATAAATGTATGGAGAGCGATACTATAGCAACGTAAAACAACAGGGAAGCAATGCATAAATGTATGGAGAGCGATACTATAGCAACGTAAAACAACAGGGAAGCGATGCATAAATGTATGGAGAGCGATACTATAGCAACGTAAAACAACAGGGAAGCGATGCATAAATGTATGGAGAGCGATACTATAGCAACGTAAAACAACAGGGAAGCGATGCATAAATGTATGGAGAGCGATACTATAGCAACGTAAAACAACAGGGAAGCGATGCATAAATGTATGGAGAGCGATACTATAGCAACGTAAAACAACAGGGAAGCGATGCATAAATGTATGGAGAGCGATACTATAGCAACGTAAAACAACAGGGAAGCAATGCATAAATGTATGGAGAGCGATACTATAGCAACGTAAAACAACAGGGAAGCGATGCATAAATGTATGGAGAGCGATACTATAGCAACGTAAAACAACAGGGAAGCGATGCATAAATGTATGGAGAGCGATACTATAGCAACGTAAAACAACAGGGAAGCGATGCATAAATGTATGGAGAGCGATACTATAGCAACGTAAAACAACAGGGAAGCGATGCATAAATGTATGGAGAGCGATACTATAGCAACGTAAAACAACAGGGAAGCGATGCATAAATGTATGGAGAGCGATACTATAGCAACGTAAAACAACAGGGAAGCAATGCATAAATGTATGGAGAGCGATACTATAGCAACGTAAAACAACAGGGAAGCGATGCATAAATGTATGGAGAGCGATACTATAGCAACGTAAAACAACAGGGAAGCGATGCATAAATGTATGGAGAGCGATACTATAGCAACGTAAAACAACAGGGAAGCGATGCATAAATGTATGGAGAGCGATACTATAGCAACGTAAAACAACAGGGAAGCGATGCATAAATGTATGGAGAGCGATACTATAGCAACGTAAAACAACAGGGAAGCGATGCATAAATGTATGGAGAGCGATACTATAGCAAAGTAAAACAACAGGGAAGCGATGCATAAATGTATGGAGAGCGATACTATAGCAACGTAAAACAACAGTTATCATGTTTTATCATATAGAAAATATGTCTGAAAGTAACATTGATATGAGCTTTTCTCTCTGTTGTTTTGGATTCATTCAAATACCTATTTACTAAATGATATTTACGATACCAGATTTCGTGATTACGGAGGGAACTGTAAAGGAACATTTTACATTGCAGCTATACTTTTCTCAAAAAATATGAGAAAAACTTCAAAAATATACCTAGTAGCGAAACGCACGACGTCTGTGAGTATGAGTAAGCGCATTGGTTTTGCTCCACTAAATGCGACTATTAAGCTTTATGGTCGTCTGTAGAAACAAGAGTTGCTAAAAAGTGGAAAAACCTCACCTTAAGCTATTAAAGAGGTAGCCCCAGGAACTCCTCGCCTAAATATTACGGTGGAAATTATTAATTACCAAATTTTTTTTACACCAGTTTTGCCAACTCGAGTCCAGACAAACAACTCCCAATCCAGTCTTCAAAATTCTTCAAAACCGGAACACCACCTTTACCTAGAGTAGAGCAGTCGACGTCGTGCCAGAGAAGGACAGAGAATAAGACGAAGGGTTGCTCCGAGACCAGTCAAGTACCGGATTCCTCGCTTCCATCGCACTGCCACAGAAATACGGTTCAACATGAACGCTCACGCCTATAAAGCGCCGCATTTAAATTCCGCACCAGAGAGATAAGGAATTTTATTGAAACACCTTATTTTCTGGTTAAATTTTGATGTATTAAGCTCAAATGTTATATCAAAAAAATTGTGAAATTTTGCTCGATAATTCTTTGTAAATTTTTTCGCGAGTTTTTTTGTAGTTTTAGAGTAATAATAGATTGAAATGTACACCAGAGGTAGAAATATTCGTCGCCTCGATAGCGGTACTTCATGGGCGATTCGTAACAATAGCAGTGAGGGGGGAGCTGCGCGCGCATGAAGTACCGTATACCGGTGTTCAAGAACGTTGAGATAATAAACTGAATACTTTATGGGCGCCTCGCCTAGAGAGGATATGCCAAGATAACAGTAACTTTCGTAGCCCTCTATGCGTTATACAGTAGGTATGTCTTAGGTATGTGTTTCTTTCGCTCTGTAGCTCCAGACGTCCGCTTTGGTCCTAAATGGAAAATTAAAAAGTAAAACTAATCACGATTCTCTCACGAGCTTTGTTGTCATTGGCATTTCAGCTATTTTTTTTTGCATTTTGGCTTCACACGGCATGCGTTGCGTGTAGATACTACTAGTAGAAAAATTTCAAGGACCTTGTATACCTATACGATACCCTAAAGGGAAAAAAAATATATGTACTTATTTTGTGACGTAAATAAACAAAAACTGGAGGGGAAAAAGATCTTGACACTATTGGTATTTTAGTTTAAGTTTTAGTTTTTAGTTTCGTTAATTTTCTGTTTTTTAAGTAGTTTATAATAAAGTTAGTTACTAGACAGTAAGTAGTTAGATACATGTGGAGTAAAGTGATGTGGAGACAAAATAAAATAAAAATGTTTAGCCTGTTTTTTTATCTTTCCCCTGTGATTTTGGCTTCGCACTCCCGTGCATTTGCCAGTGTCAAGTATTAAATTGTTATCAAGTTTGAAACAAGTCAGTCTAGTCAGAGTCAAGCAAAGTAAGTCACGGTCAAGTCAAAGCTATGCCCTAGTAAAGAGGTGGAGACTTTACAAGAGGCTTCCATGGAGTTTTGGAAACAACACGAAAATAAAGTTCTATGATTATTTAAGGGATAGGTATTTACCGTGGTAAGGTTGTGGAATGAGCTCCCGATATTTCGGCGCAGTTACATATGCACCTCTGAACACCTCTAATAAAAAAATACCTCTGACAGTTTTATTTCTTTCTACTTTAGCCAGTCAAGTAAAAGTCAATTTACGTAAACATAACGGAAATAAATTCTACCTACATTAAATTCCGAATTTAAAATTCGAACTCAGTTTTTTAAAATACGTGTTTTTTTATACAACGTGCGGCCAAATTGCGTAACATCACCGTAACGTAGTTTGCAATTGCTATTTTATGCATGTAGGTCGTCGCTCGTTACGATGGCAAACTTACTATATTCTAATTTCATTTATATGTATTTGGGTGACGTGATGAGTAGTTCGTTCAGATAATAGTGAGCGCCACACCTCATAACTATCGAAACGACAGTATTTTGGTAAATTTGGTAGGTATTTGCTTTACCGTAGGCTGAAAAAGACATGACCTACGACATCGTGAGAGTCGCGGGCATCCATTGGATGCAGATGGCAGGCTGTCGTTCAGTGTGGACGTCTTCTGGCTGATGATGATAATGAGGCTTCAAAAGGAATTTTGTCCATATTAAAATATGGACAAAATTCCTTTAAAAAAATTTAAATTATTAATTATGAATTTTTTTTTTTAGTCTGTGGCTAGGGTTTACAAATAACGTTCGAGCGTCATTGTACATACATTGTATCAAATAGATAGTTCTCAATGCCACATTTACTCCAATTTAGACGTTATGTCGCTTGCATAGTGTTCAACGTTAGTTGTCCGCTATGTCATCGGAGCTCTGGCATCGCGCGGCGTTGTAGTCGGATCGCGGTTACCTTGTAACTAACCAAAAAGTCTGCTCATATCGTAGCGTGCGCCGAGTTTTGGTTCAGACATTTGTTTCGGCACGATTGTGACTCTATATGTATTGTATCTCGATGGATTCAACGCCAAAATTTCCAATGTAATTGGGAAAAAATATGAAGAAATAAAAGAAAGAAAGAAATTCCGGACATGTGAGCCATTACATGTGACATGTGAGGCCGCCCATTATACTGCCGTTTATTTGTTTTTATGTTACTTTAAGTTTCATTTGTATTTTCGGTGTGTAATAAAGTTGTATTGTATTGTATTGTGAGCTCGGTCATCGTTATGATGACTTGAGTGAGTATAAAATCGCGAGCATTTTTGCGATGCGATATTATGCTGTGATTCCGAATATGAACGAGCTGAGCGACCGTCGAATGTTATAAAAAATTGGGACAAAATTATGGTCTGTCGGAATGCGGGACAATATCATAAAAATCGGGACTGTCCCGGCAGAATCGGGACAGGTGGCAACCCTCTATGCACACTCTCCGAAATGTATCCGATTAAAAACCGATAGACTAGCAACTTTGCGCCGATGCTCAAGACTAAAGCGTTAGTCTGAACTACTGAACTGAAAGAACTGATATTCTAGGGAATATACGATAGTGGCTCCACACACAAGTCGGTTGTAAAGTGTCTAGTTTGCGTTATAATTAAAACAACACCGCACTCTGCGTTTCTATCGGTCTATACTATATGTACAGATATGTGGCTATGTACATAGTTATACCTATCTATATAGGGTGCATGCGTGCGTGTCGCGCTGGACCGTTATGTCTGATAAACAGTCTTGATACTTAAGCTAGCAGACAGGTGTTTGATTTGTTAAAAACGATTAAAAAGCCGATAATTTTCAATTTTTGCCCAAATTTTATGACCTTATAATTATATTATAGATAGTTAGATGGTCCGTTGGTCCAGTTGGTAGTGAACCTGCCTTCTGAGCTGGGGGCGTGGGTTCGATTCCCACCTAGGACAAACATTTATGTGATGAACATTTGTGTTTGTTCTATATCTGGTTGTTAATATCTATTTAAGTATGTATTTAAAACTATCATCATCACCCAGAAGACTTCCACTGCTAAACATAGGCCTCCCCCTTTAACCTCCACACTGAACGACAGCCTGCCTTATGCATCCACTGGATGCCCGCGACTCTCACAATGTCGTCGGTCCATCTAGTGGGAGGCCTACCTACGCTGCGTCTTCCGGTTCGTGGTCTCCACTCCAGAACATTTTAAAACTATACTAAAATATAACTAACTATATTTAATATGTAAGTATATCAGTCTCTGGCAGCCATATCACAAGCTTTGCTTAGTTTCGGATCAGATGACCGTGTCTGAAAAAAATCCCGAATATTTATTTATTTATTTATAATTACAATCTATAAAAAATATGAACAATCTCCATTGGCTGAACCGATTTTAATGAAGCATAGCTAATAAAGAACACTCTCGATCAAGTCACCTTTCAAACGCCATAGAAACGAAATAAAATAGTAGGTTTTTATTTTAATTTAACACATTTTTATGTTAGTTTCGGTTAACTGCTTGATTTATGGTTAGCTTTTTTACAGAATACATTTTTACTATTGATTTTGGATTTAGTAGATACTAGCGACCCACCCGCCCGGCTTCGCACGGGTGTAATTTACGTGCGAAACCGGGGCGGGTCGCTAGTTATATATATAAACCTTCCGTGAAAATGTATCTTATTGATGGTGAAAACCGCATCAAAATCCGTTGCGTGGTTTAGTAGAAGTTAGCGGCCATAAAGACATACAGACAGACGCTGTTACTTACTTGTTACTTGTGTAGCGGGCATTTTCCGCAACTAGGCCATTCATTGGCAGACAGACGCTGATACATAGTATAAATTGAAGTCGCTTCAATTTATACTATGTAGACAATAGAGAATAGAGAATAGAGAGAGAGATAGAGATAGAGAAAGAGAAGAAAGAATATCGTAGAAAACTGTTGATTCATAAACTGAAAATTAGTTATCATTATTCCAAGTATCAAGACACATCTTCCGTCGTATCTAGTATTCGTATCCACTCGCCACGGTCCGTTCTACGTAGCTATAACATATACTTTGCACGACAGATAAACTTGCATAGTATTTAGGGTTACCATATCTCAGGATTTTTAGGTTTTTTTTCAGAATTGCGGCCGGATTTTGTAAATCTCAGGAAATCTCAGGATTTTTAGTATCATCGAAAAATTATACATGACTGTATTTATTTTTATGTATTATTATTTATGTATTTTTTGATCGAAGATCTATTTAAAAATGATTCACTATTTATCTTGGTTACGCCATAACTTGAGAACGACTTTACCAGAGATTTCATTCATATTTGTTTTAAAGTTTTATAATAGGTTGTAGAAGATTCTTACGGAAAGAAAATATTTAGAAAATTGCGCGATAAATTGGAAAGTTTCCGTTGAAAACGACGATTTTAAATCGCGGGTGACACCACGGGACGCAGCTAGTGTTTTTTATAAAATAGAGCCAGATAGCTATTTATTCAAATCTTTTTTATTACAAAGTTAAAAATACAAATCTTTTAATGTATGTGACATCGGGGTGACACCCCCTTCCCGTGCCATTCATATCAAACATCCATATCAACGATTGTTGTAAATTACGTTTGCGAGAAAATTCGCTAATTGCGACAAAATCCTCAGGATTTTACAATGGATATTTTCCATCTGGTAACCCTGATAGCATTAGTAGAACTGTTATTAAAGCTGTGGTAGCGGCGCCACATAAAAGAAGCTTGTAACATAGCTACAAGACACGGTACAGAAGGATACAAATTCCAAGCTATGTATGGGTTACGCGGAAAGGGTGAACTAAGCTGAAAGGGTTCCATAGTACCCATCATTATAAACAACTTTTATTATGGGACCAACCCTGAACTCGCGAAAAATATATCTATCAACAGATATACATATATATATATATATCTGCTGTTCCATAGAAAACGGTCGACAATATGTATCATCATCATCATCATGGTCATCATCAGCCAGAAGACGTCCGCTGCTGAATCTATACACGTGCGAAGCTGGGGCAGACCGCTAGTATTTTGCTAAAATGACTGAAGCAAGTTTTTCAAAATTAGCTTTCATTTTATACCTATCCTTAGAACATCAAATGCACGAGCGAGATCGCCGCAACCCGTATTCTGTAGGTACTAGTTTTCGAAAACTTTTTCGTTTCCGTATTGTTCCATGCCTTGCATTGGCGGATCCATGGAGGCCATGGCCCCCCCCCAAAACACCTAGCAATTCCATACATTCGACTCAGTTTTTCGATTTGATTGAACCTTGTCAGAATGCCCCCCAAAAATGAAATCCAGAATGGCCCCCCCCAAAATGAAATTCTGGATCCGCCCCTGCAGTGCAAGTACCGTTCTTTATCGATCGTCGAATTCGCTAAAATTCCATAGAATCGATCACAGCGAGTACTGAAAAAATTGCATATTATCGAATTTGACGACCTCAACTGTCAATTTGACGATCGCTAAAAGAACGGTACTTGCACCCCTGATGCCTTGGACGAACGATCATATTGGTTCGTCCAAGTTCTATACATTTTAGTATCTATAAGCACAGGAGACATAAAATCACACCTACAGCGCCTCCAGCGGAAACACGGAGGAACTAAAATCGGTAGTAATTGGCAGAATGGGTTGCTTCATACAAATGCGGAAAAGGTTTTCGAATTGCTTTCAGCCCAGCAATGTATAAAAGTTTTCGAACAAAAAGTTTTCGAAAACTATCAAAAATTGTACTAAGGGTACTGGCCCTTAAGCTCTATAAGTGAGATAGGTATCAAAATCCAGTAGTTGACGCCCGTAGCAACGCCCTTTCGGCCCCAGCTGTGCAGGCCGGAAGCATCCCGGAAGCAGGTGTATAGCCCACTGTGCAAATGTGCACTGAATAGAGACGGACAGATGGACTATATTTACCGCTGCTGCTACTTGTGAAGTCCGAGAAGGCAAAAGTTAATTTTTAGGGTTCCGTACCAAAAAGGTGAAAGCGGGACCCTATTACTAAGCCTACGCTGTCTGTCTGTCCGTCGGTCCGTGATACCTTTTAACAGCTGTATATTTCGAAACGTAATAGATAGCCGGTTGAAATTTTCACAGAATATGTAATGTTAATAATTACAAACCTAAAAGGGGGTCCCCATACAACAAACGTTTTTTAAACGTATTTTTTGTTTTTGTTCTAATGTAATAAAACCGGAAAAATAAGAATATATTAACCGAATTGGAATAGGTATACACATTTTTCAATTCACTTTATAAATGATGGAGAAAGAAAGAAACAAACATTTAAAAAAAATAGAACCGACCTCCTTTTTGAATTCGGTTAAAAAGTGCGACGGTCGTCTGCAGGGTGAGTTCGACTAATAAAAGCAATCAAACCTGATTTAGGCCGCAAAGCTTCGCAACCGCCAGTCCCGCCACGACGCCTTACCATAATTATCTCATTTGTTTGTCTGATCTCGACTCTCTCTCTCTGATGTCTGATCTATATGTCTGCAGTGCAAGTACCGTTCTTTATCGATCGTCAAATTCGATAAAATGCCAATCGAGTATCGATCAAATAGCATTTTATCGAATTTGACAATCTCAACTGTCAAATTTGATGATCGATAAAGAACGGTGCTTGCACTGCTGCAGGGCAATCGCGCAAAAAAATTACAGACGAATCGTTGACGAATCGCAACCGCTCCACTGCTTTTAGTCGATTTCGTATCGCGCTAATGATTTTAACCAAAGACGAAACGCAACCCGATCACAGTTGGAACGTAGACGCTGTCAAACGAACGTTTGTGATAAAGCTAGAAAATATCAACTTTTTCGCGCCGATTCGAAATCGACCAAAAGTTGTGGAGCGTTTGCGTTTCGTCAACGATTCGTCTGTATATTTTTTGCGCGATTGCCCAGCTGATTTGTTTGTGAGAACTCGATTTAACCCTCTGTACTTTACTAGTCTGCAGTAGTGTGCACTGGCGCGGGAGCTCCGAATGCCTAGTCGGTCCGTGACTCCGTGTCGAGTGCGGAACGAAAGGGAAACTTTAGTCGCCATCTCTATATCATCATCAGCCTATCATGTTCCCACTGCTGGACACATGGCTTCTCTCAGAGAGAGGATGGACCCGTTACGTATTACCATCCAACGGTGAACCGTGCATTCTATGTAGAGATCTGCGTACGTTACACATAAGTAAACGAGTTCTTCTTTCCATATAATTATTGCCTCTATTTACTTATCTGTGACGTCATAAGGACATTCGACCCACATAGACTGTTTGTAAACAGTCACGTGATCAATGAAAAACATTTATTTTGTGCTTACCTGAAAATTGGGACTTAATTTTTTTAGTATTTTTTTTTTAAAATTATCTTTTAGGATTAAACCACCATAAACGATTTTTTAAATACAGTCAAAGTCAGTCTATTGTAAAGGGTAAAGAAGCGATCAAGGGTAATTCGACGAACTGTACGGGCATCAATCTACCATGGTGAATTATAGGTATCACATGTCTGAATTTTTTGGACATACCGGTTTCTTCACGATGTTTTCCTTCAGCGTTTTTCTTTGATGAAAAATAAATAAATATTTGAGCGAGGGCAACGTAATTAAATCCCGCGTTCGGAAAATCATGCGAACGCATCGAATTGACATCGATTCTGATTTACTCTAAACTTAACTAAATTTGACAGCTCTAAAATTGTTGCCATCCTTCTCTCACATATTAAAATGAAAAGAGAGGCAGATAATTTTAGTCCTGTCAGATTGGTTTAGTTAAGTGAGTGGTATGACAGAATTGACGCCACTGTTTGTGGTCGCGCTACTTGTCTCATTGCCTAAACAGAATCACTTAAAACACTGTTTTAAACTATCACGGTTGTTCACCAAAGTTATATGATTATTTCAGTGTCGGATGTTCTTCCCGTGAACATGGTTCATGTAACTGCGCCGAAATATCGGGAGCTCATTCCACAACCTTACCACGGTAAATATCCCGTAAATAATCATATAACTTTAGAATCACTCGTCCTTTATTAGGTAATTCAGTATATTACTTTACTCTATTATAAAAAAAACAACATATTAAAACCTAACTATCATTCTATTAAACCGCTACCAGTGGGAACTGTTCCCAAAATGCTGGCCCCATTACCACGTTGTATGGCGATGCTCACCCTTTGAGCAAAGTAGAGGCCGGCATTTTGGTCACGAGTTGCGTCTATCAGACGTGAAGATAAATCTTTGAAAATTTTTTGGCTCCCGATCCCCACGGCCCCATTGTTTCGACCCCAAAAGGCTCAAAAATGTATCCACTATCCAGTGTACCATATTTGCGCCTTTTGAGATCCTCTGCAGATTCTGCCGCCGCGCCAGCCCTAATCTGGGTTCCGGAAAGATGTGACGGCAGTACCCTTAGTCTCAGATATGATAGTTAACGAAAACTTTTTTCGTTTACGTATTGTTCCATACATTTTAGTAAAGCGCCTCCAGCGGAAACGCGGAGGAACTAAAATCGGTATAAACGGCAGCATAGACTGCTTCACAACAATACGAAAAAAAAAAAAAAAACGAATAACCTTTCAGCCCAGCAATGTATAGAAAAATACGAAAACGAAAAAAGTGTTCGAATACTATCAAAACTTGTACTAAGGGTACAGGCAACAAAAAAAAATACAATTTAAAACAACTGAATTGAGAACCCCTTCTTTTTGAAGTCGGTAAACAAAAACAATATCGCTTTACAACAAAAAATAAACACTCGAACTGAGAACTCCTTTTTTGTTGAAAAGACTATTACCTACGTTCCTTTTTTTGTCGGTTGATCTTACCTACATTCTTACCTAAACAAAACACTGATACATATTCGCTAACATCCATTTACCCGACACTGAAATTATGCAATTCTAAACAATCGTTATGGCGTCCGAAACCGATCGTTAAACAATTTACAATCGATCAGAGCGGTCGGTAAAAAATTTAAATGATAGCTCTTTAATCCACCTCTGGACAAGTACCGAGAGTCGCGTGAAGGTTTGAGCATTCGATCAGAGCCAGCCCTAGCTTTGATCACAGAACATACATAATACATAATTTACAAACAATGTCGTAGCTTAGTATATAACCAAAGGCCTTGGTGCAAAACAAAAATTGGGGTCTTATCTGGTTCATCATCATCATCATCATTTCAGCTATAGGACGTCCACTCACTGCTGGACATAGGCCTCCCCATCGATTTCCAAAAGGGCCTTTGGAAGCGGCTTGCATCCAGCGTTTCCCTGCAGTCTCTTTTAGGTCTTCTGTCCATCTTGTGGGTGGACGTTCTACGCTGCGCTTAGATTTAGCAAAAATCACGAAATATCACAATCAATAGTCTTAAACCTCATCGGGGCGAGGTTACAAAATGCATCATCAAACGTATAAAAAAATATATGTGATGAATGGACGGCCCCTTAGGTTTTATCAAGTATAAATAAAAATTACAGGTGCAAAGCTACTTATTAGGTATATGTATGTTTATGAGTAATATTCTGAAGGTGGCAGAAATTTTCGCAAGTTCAGTTTAGGTTTATGTACTGGGGCCTTACGGACAACTGCTATTACAGACACCTAATCCGCTCAGTTGGAAAATCACGCGACCGCAAACCGTATCTGGGCGCGATAAGGTTTGCGGTCGCGTGATTTTCCAACTGAGCGGATTAGGTGCCTGTAATAGCAGTTGTCCGTAAGGCCCCTGGTCAGGGCCCCCTGAGCTTGAGGGCCCCGGTCCGCTGCACCACCCAGCCCTCCGATAGCTACGCCACTGAGTACAAGTCCAGAAGATTCACTCCGCAAATCATTTAAATAAGTAGTGACTCTTGCTACTACACAAGAAAGTGCAATTCAGGACGTGCGAGCGCTAAATACTTACAGGGGCCTTACTGACAACTGCTATTACAGGCACCTAATCCGCTCAGTTGGAAAATCGCGCGATAAGGTTTGCGGTCGCGTGATTTTCCAACTGAGCGGATTAGGTGCCTGTAATAGCAGTTGTCCGTAAGGCCACAGCTAGGTATATTAACCTAGAAGTTGCCTCTTTGTTTATCGCGTAACAACTATGATAGCATTCATCATCATCGTCATAATCATCAGCCAGAAGACGTCCACTGCTGAACATAGGCCTCCCCCTTTAACCTCCTCACTGAACGACAGCCTGCCTTTTGCATCCACTGGATGCCCGCGACTATTTTTCATGTTTTTTTTTTTTAATATTGACTTGCCCTGTTGGCCTTGTGGCCTCTACAGCTTGACCGGACTAGTTAGCGAACGCAGAGTGCGTTCGGCATAATTTGGTGACTCTCATGATTTTTTTCATTTACTTTTTTACATCAAAATGGATCTAATAATCCTTTAGGATTAAATAAAAATTTGGGTAAAATTAACTTCATCCATTTTTGCTTTTGCTTGTTACTTATATTACTCTGTCAAATTAAAAAAAATGCAAACAAAAAAATATGATTGTAATGCTACTGAAATCGAAACAGCATCTAACGCGGCGTCCTCAACGCGTTTCTCAATAGCTCCTAAATAATAAGGCACCCAAAGCTTCGACAAACGACTGCAGCGTACTATCATTATAAAATTAGGATAAACACAACCCAGCGACGGACTCTGACCAGCATCAGCTAAACTCGATCGGAATATCGTGATTTAAATTGGGATTCGTTTTAAATAGGTAAATTATTAGTCCCATTATTAAACGGAAAACTTCGACCAAAATAAAATGAATGGACGGGCCATAACCATTGAACTTGCTCAGTAAAAACGAGTCAAACCGTCGGACATATACTTCAACACCTAATTATAACCATGTACAGTACATATGTTACAAAAAATTGATAGCGGTTTTTTGTTGTGTTATTACACTTCGGGAAAGCACAAGAAAGCATAATTTTGGCAGATGTTTCGTTATCATGTAACAAAAGTCATGTGTCGCATTTCCTACGGCTAGAGACCGACTGAAACGGAGTGAGCGCCGGCGCTATTTTTGTAATCTAAAAAATGCGCTTCTTCTGGGTCCGTCCATTCATTTTATTTTGGTCGAAGCTTACAGTGCGACACAAAAGAGTAGCAACGGAACTATCATTGTAGCAAAATTGTAGTTAGGTATCTGACGTCAAAGATATCATCAAACGGCAGAGTGAAAGCCAAAAATATTTGTAATGCGCCGATATTTTGTAATTAATAATGAATCCAACGGATTTTCTACTGAACAGTGTTTAATGTACCTCACAAGCTGTTTTAGTGTGGTATTTATTTGCGATAGTGGCGTCCTCATTATTTTGTACTCTTTTATATCGCACTGTAAACTATATATTTTCTGTGGTTTCCAGTGTAAACCACAGATTTTTTTAATTTTATTAGAATGACTGTCAAGGCATTTCAACAGATTTTCCTTCTCATTTCCGTTCTATTTACTTCTCTTTTCTGTGCTGTAAACAGTCTCATATTTTTAGTCTGGAATAAGGAAAAACCCTAGGTAAAAAAATAAGCAGGTAAAGAAAAATAATTTTGTTTCACTTTTGCACATTTGTTGCCATCTAGTAGGAAGTAGCCTAACAAGTAAAAGCTTAGTTAAAGGTGTGGTAAAAATATAATAGTAGGTACTACTCGACGCTAGATGGCACTTCAAACAAAGTGAAAACGATTTGAAACAAAATAATTATTGTCTAACCTAAATAATATAATGGTAATTAGTAGGGTAGACTTGTTTGATTTGACGAATTTATATAAAACTTGAATTCAATGCTTGACACTGGCAAATGCAGATGTGAGCCACCAAAATCTTCTCAAGGGGAAAGAAATACCTTGCTATTGAGAAAGAGGAGATATTCAGACAGCCTAAAGTTCGGGTAGCTCGCTGCACTGCGCTAGTAATGCTTTTAGAGCAGGGGCCTTATGGCCAACTGCTTAAGCGGTATCAAACTAACGCAAGAAAATATTGTCATGCAACTTCTGTCCTGCGGGTTAGGGGAGTAAATTGAAACAAAATATTTCGTTCCGTATATGAAGATATTATATTTTCAAAGAACATGTATTTTTTATCTCAGCATAACTTCGGTCATACAACGTGACAAACAATACACTGTTTATATTTATATACCATTACAATAACAAGTAACTAATGTAATACCTTTATTATTGTGATCCGTACGCTTCTAAACACTTTTAAAAAAGTTGCTGCAACATGTCAAAAAAAAAAACGTGAAATAGAATTTAAAAAGTTAAAACTGGAAGGAATCGAGTTGAATAGAATAGAGAAAAAGTTCTCAAGAAACATTTGCAGCATAATCTATACCCTCCTACATACAACACTACTCCAGCGTCCAAGCTTGCCAACACTATAAAAATGTGATCAAATCAACAACTCTTTAATATAAAAATGTAAAGGAGAACAATTTACAAATAGTACAGTACTGAAGTCTGTTATTACTAATAAATTAAACAATTAAAATATTATGAGACGGTTCAAATTAATCTAGTTCATAGATCAATAGAGAACACTTTCTAAATAGTTGCTTAGATAGAAGGAATATTAGTTACGGTAAGAAATTAGATGGTTCGATGTTGAGAGCGATTTCCAATGTAAGTGATTTACCATATAAAAACAATTGCTTAAAACAGCAACAAGCTTTCATTCAAATGTCTTATAATTTACTTAACTATGTATGTTTATTATTTTGTAATTAGTGGTTATCAACGACACGAGGAAAAATAAACATTGAGGTTTAGACACAGCTTTTTATCACACAACAATACTGTTTTGTAAAATGCTTATTTATAAAAAGCTCACGATATAAAAATTACTATGTGGTTCATGAATCGAGTGGCTGCCTTGAACGGAAGTGTCATGGCGTGCCTTTCCCGCCTTCCTCATTTGAACGTCAGCATTCGTAGAGATCGGACGTCTTGAAATGTAGCAACAAGATTTCAATCGCTTCACAAAAAATACTTAGCATGTAAGGCAGTGCTTTTCGATATTGTACAAGCGTATTTATCTCACAAAAATAGTAACATTATCTATTAGTTTCAATGAGTAAGAAGCTAGGACATTTTATTACATAATGATATGCCGACAGACAGCGTCTCATGAATTTATAATTTGTGCATGATATGTAAATTTTGTCGTGAAATTTCATAGCAAGAATAGCTGCAAATTATACATTTTAATATTCACCATTGCTATTTTAAACTTAAAGTTCTAACATCAGTGTCTAATTTACTAAATCATGATGTAAAATAGGTACTCTATATAATATATACCTAAGGTCTTAGTAGCCCTGATGCCTAGAAGTCTCAGGGCATTGTAGGCCTTTAAGGTAATTATCCTACGGTGGAACTCTAATAATGAAATAGGTATAACTACTAATTCACTGCGTTATTTTGTTTCAAAATACCCAAAAATGCTGCCAATTTTAATCGTGCAATTATACAGACATGCAAATCTACATTTTTAGATATTTTATAACAAAAAGTAATTTATATGCCCTATAACATATTTTATTTGTATAAATATCTTTATAAATAATTTCGAAGCTGTAAAAACTTTAGTATATTTGACTAGGTACAAGATAAAAATAGACATTGAGTGTTGTTTCACTATAAAATCGATTATTGCTCTAAACAAGGTATACATAGATTAACAAACTACATTTTAAAACGACAATAAATAATTTGGTTCCTTTCACCATTGCTTTAAAAGTCTACTAAAAAAATAAAACGAAACTTTTAAAAAGTAAAACGCTTTAATATTTTAATGTATGTACAAATCATAATAGAAACTCTTTGGTCTTATGGCACGTTGAAAAAGTTAAGGCAAGCGGGCGAGAGAAGATTTTTATTAGTTTTGTTCAGTTGGCAGTAAGTGATAAGCAATGATGGAGTTGGTAAGGTAGCGGGTGAAGTGACAAGTGCGGTGATTTATCGCTAATGCCACAAAAACAACAGTTTTGTTTGGACTTAGCTTTTTCGACGTCATAGCACTGTAGCTGGGATGTCCTCCTCCTGTGTTGAATAAACAAAAATGTTGAACAAAAGTATCAAAGAATGTGCTTTGGTACTTTTGTTCAGTGAAATGAGAAAATAATTTTTTGGGTCATTGTTTTTTGATTAATGACAATAGCCCTAGATTTTTTGCCTTTGCTTTAAACCTCTTCTACTATCGTTTTTAGAACAATGATTGTTTGATCATATGTTGTAAGTAATAAATGATTGTTTGATCATATTTTGTAAATAATAAATAATAGTTTGATCATACTTTTGGAAGTAATAAGAGATAGGTTGGTCAAACTTTAGTAAGCAGTAAATTACCTAAATTATAAATTTCCAATTATTTTATATAACTGCATCATTAATTATTATTTTTTAATACAAGCTAGCCTATTTGAATAAATCACAAGCTTGAAATGGGGTTGGCTGGAAAAATCATTTGCAGACGGCGCTAGCATAGCGAGTACCTTTTCCATTAGTTTTTTTTTGTATTTAGAAAATGTCATATCCTAGGTACGGAGTGTAACAGAAAAGTGTAATAATACTTAAGGGGGTTGATCTACCCATCTAAGTGAACAACGTGTAAAAATAATTTTGCTAAATTCTGGAAAAAAAATTGTCTTCATACAATTTATAACCGATCACGTGACCCATTTCCTAGGGGTAACACATTTTTTTTTCTTGTATATGAACCTTGCGAATTTGTATTCTGGGTACAAGTTGTTCACTTGGATGGGTAGATCAACACCCTTAAGTATTAGATTACACCTTTCTGTTACACGTTGTATAAAGGGTTACACAGAAAGGGTGTACTAAGCCGAAAAGAGGTCATTATACTCATCATTGTGAACAATTTTTACTATGGAGCTGACCAATAGTTGCTCAATACTTCTTGGTTTGTGTATATATGTTTTTATAGAACAGATTTTTTTTCGTGATTTCTGGGTCAGCCTCTTAGTAAAAGTTGTCATTGCAATGAGTAAAATGACCCTCTTTTGGCTTAGTACATCCTTTCTGCGTAACCCTGTATGGACAAATGCAAAATGACAAAGACAAAATTCCTATAACAAACGTACTCCACATACTACGTATGCTGGTGCCACTTCTAGTTGCCAACCTCATTGATATCTATCTAAGAGACGTCAGATATAACTTCATTAAAAAAAATTACAATGTTGGTACACTGCTGCTATTCTACTATGGCAGAACATTCAGTTTTTTTGGTGTGGTTTTTGGCAATAATTTTTGGCTTTTCTGATAAAATGTATTAGACATCCAAGTTACCTGATCATCGTCATGATAAATAAATGATAGTTTGATCATACTTTTGTAAGTATTAAATGATAGTTTGATCTTAATTTTACAAGTAATAAATGATAATTTGATCATATCTTTGCAAGTATTAAATGATAGGATTAGAATGATAGTTTGATCATACTTTTGTATTAATTGATAGATAAAATGTATTATGATTAAAGTTATCTTAATAATTATTTGTAATTACTATAAATAACTTTTAAAACTTTCGCGATTTGAATCCATGTTTTAAAATAATGCGCGATAAGTCCTGATAAACGTGTAAAACCAGGGTATTACTATGTTTAGTAGCAAAATCAGTGCTTATTGTGACAAACAGTAGTGTGCATATGAAACAAAAGTATTTGTGAAGTGCTGAACAGTGATAAAAGAAGTGATAGTGACTTCCAATTTAGAGTCAAACACAATTTACATTCGGTTTCACGAACGCTCATCTTCTCCGTGTAAAAATATTGTTTTGTTCTTTGTAGTGGCATGTTTTTTTGTGGTTGGTTTATTAAAAGATTATTTATTGTTAATTGCTTTTAAGGCCCCCACGAGAGGCAGGCTTTGTCTTAGTGTGGACCAATAGTAAAATATTATTTTTATGGTGACATTGAAATTGGTATTTAAAAATTATGACAATGTATCTAAGGCCTTGTTGATCAAGAAGTCTCAGTCTACGAGAACATACCGGCGTTTGTATGTTTTTGAGTTTGTATATTTGTTTGACCATAACTTGCGTACCGTTAATCCGACTCTCTGAAATGTTGTCGGCAAATTTCGTTACAATAAAAATTTAAGGTCGAATATGAGAAATTGCAGGGATTGCGAATCAACAGGGTTACGCAGAAAGGGTGTACTAAACCAAAAGGAGGTCACTCATAATTGAAAACCCAAACCTGAACTCGTGATAAAAATAGTAGCTGTTCCATACAGTTTGTTGAGTGCCTATGACCAGCAGATTTTCTGGTCATTTCATGGTCAGCCCCATGGTAAATTTGTTCATAGTAAGGACAGTAACCCCCTTTCCGCTTAGTGCACTTTTTCAGCGTAATCCTGTAGTAGTTACGAGGAGTTCAAAGCGAACAAATTGTTTATAGATACAGGGTGTCGCACGGTGCGTTACGCGGTTAATTCGAACTTATAAAACGTATGACCATGTATGAGCACGCTTACGCAGCAGCGGTTAACGTTACCCGCGTCGGTGCCCGTGCTACGCTCCGCGTCGCCATGAATAAGGCCTTAAAATAGTATACATATAATCAACAAATTTTCTATACTAATATTATAAAGAGGAAAGATTTGATTGTTTGTTTTTTTGTTTGCATTGAATAGGCTCCGAAACTACAGAACCGATTTGAAAAATTCTTTCACTGTTAGGAAGCTACACTATCCCCGGGTGACATAGGCTATATATATATATATATATATATATATTTTTTTTTTTAATATTTGATCCTTCCTAAAACTCCAATAATGTATCCCAGGGTGTAAAAAAATAAGATTTACACCTGTGCGAAGCCGGGGTGCGTTGCTAGTATAATATATAAATTGACAATAGTTTATTTTGCTCACAGATTAAGATTGACTACAAATAAATTTGAAATTTAATGATTAGTCAATTTTTATTTTCTTAAATTGATTTTATGTTTAAGTGCTGCTATTGAAATGATTTGAGTAATATAATAATTATGTTGATTAGATTTGACAAACGAATAGAAAACAGAGATTAGCATTCGAGAAACCGAGTTAAGGCCAATTCCCACCGTCGTGTCGTCACCGCTGCGTGTCGACGGTGGAAGTTGGCCCTTACCTTAGCTTAACACCTTCCACGTTTTATGATAGCACAGTGGCGACTGGCGACGCAAGATGTGCATACAAAATGTTAGTAAAAATCCTTATTCGCGCTCACTCTGCTCAATTCAACTCCGGAGCCAAATTTAGAACATGATTTTGTCTTTACTAGGTACACATGAACTTCGACCAAAATAAAATGAATGGACGGGCCCAGAAGAAGCGAATTTTTGAAGATTACAAAATGATCGTCGGCGCTCACTTCGTTTCAGTCGGTCTCTAGCCGTAGGAAGTGCAACACGAGACTATTGTTACATGGTTATGAAACATCTGACAAAATTATGCCTTCGTGTGCTTTTCCGAAGTGTAAATACACAACAAAAACCGCTATCTATATTTTGTAACAAATGTACTGTACATGGTTATAATTAGGTGTTGAAGTATATGTCCGACAGTTTTGACTCGTTTTTACTGAGCAAGTTTAATGATTATGGCCCGTCCATTCATTTTATTTTGGTTGAAACCCATGAAAGAAGTTTTATGCAAACGTTTTTTTTTTTTGCGTAGATGGCAAACAAGCTAATGATAAGCGGTCACAGTCGCCCCTGGATACCTGGGACCTTACGGACAACAGCTATTGTGGCACCAAACTAACGTTAGATCCGCTCAGTTGGAAAATCACGCGAACGTGAACCTTAACACGCCCAGAAACGGTTTGCGGTCGCGTGATTTTCCAACTGAGCGGATCTAACGTTAGTTTGGTGCCGCTAGAGCTGTTGTCCGTAAGGCCCCAGTAGCACCAGGGGCGTCATTTATACGTTTACGGATTAATTGACATTGACATTGCGACTAAAATACTGACATTTGTGACACATATGACTGTCAGACATAATATGGTGAAAAAAAAAAGAAAAACCAGGTAACAAATTATATCGAGAAAAAAGACGAGTATTGGAAAACCAAATGAAAGTCAAATAAATAATGAATGTTGTAGTGTGGGGTGCGGTAGACATAAGAAAACACAATTGGGTGAATCTAGTCTACTTAGTGTAACTTAATTCACCTAGGTGATTTGCGCCAGGTGAATTAGGTCTACCGCGCCAATTTTTTTGCGCAAATGTCTATGTCAATCACAATACGTCAAATATTGTCCTTAATTTGGCTCCGGAGTCCGGATAGTGACGGTCTTACGCTGACCATAGCATCGATGTGTTGTCTATGCGATGAATGATCCACACGTCTCCACACGCATTCTCAATATATCCATATATACAATACCCAGACAATTACATTGTCTTCGGCCACAGCGAGCAGCCCGTCGGTGAGCGTGAGGTCGACGGGCAGGGTGCCCTCTCGAGCCGGGGAGGATGGTGCCGCCATCGCGCGCTCCATCTCCACTATGCGCTCGTTCTGGAATGTTTTGTTTTAAAATTTCAATATTTTTATCGGATTTTCTAACAGCTTTATAACACCACGGGGAAAAGATAATTATTGTTAGGAAAGTTGCCTGGCCTGCACGAGATTGATTTTGACGATAAGGATGCCAGTTATAATAAATAGCTTGGATAATAAATGAAATAAATGCTACAGGTTTATTAAAGTTATTATTGAACTTTACAATACCCTCATTTTCTCTAACCACCCGCATTCTTCAGTCTTCCCGTGAACATGGTGCATGTAACTGCGCCGAAATATCGGGAGCTCATTCCACAACCTTACCATGGTAAATATCCCGTAAATAATCATATAACCCTCATTTTGATACTATAGGAAGTTTGTTTTTTGAAATTTTGAATTCGATAGAAAATGACAAAAGACGTAACTATTACAAGGTTTCTCTACATGTAATTTCTACACTAGTGTTAACCAACCTCAATCTTTAGCCTACTGAGCAGTCTGTCCCTCTCGCCTTTTAAGGCGCCGCATCTTTCCGTTTCGTTCTCGTCCATAACTCCTTTCACCTCTAACTCTGCAATCTGCGAGTCTTTCTCGCTTATTACTCCTTCAAGGATGTCTTGGCTGGAAATAAATAAAAAAGTAAAGTTGTTTATAATTTTATTATAAGGCTGATATCACTGAAGCAGACTTATCGACGTGTGTTTTTTGCACGTCCTATTCTAACACAAAATGTCCTAACCTTCAGTGCTCAGACCTGGGTACTAACGGCTACCTCTTAATGCGGGCTCGAAACAGCGCGGTGCAGAAAATCACGCGAACGTGAACTTTAACGCGTCGAGATACGGCTAGCAGTCGCACAACTTTTCACAATCACTTAAACAGAATCGCTTAAAACAGGTAGCCGTAAGGCCCCTGGTCACTTACCGATTCTCAAAAGTTTTGTTTTCGGTGATCAGCTCAATTTTTGGTCAGCTTTTTTAATACAAAAACACCGATGCGATAGTCTATTATACTGGTCGGACTCGGTCAGACTGTCATGCAGTCTGAAAGTTGTACTACAAACCGAATACTTACATAACACCAGATAATTGACGCAGCACATTGTCCCGTTTGCCCTCGCAATCTGCCAGCAGCACTTCCAGCCGCTTCAGCCGCTTCAGCGCTGGCAGGCACGTCTCGCATTTCAGCGCTGACGCGTTCTGCAGCGACCGGATGCGCTGCTCCAGTTTCCTCATCTGAAATACCGTTGTTGTTGTTAGCGCTACTGTTATCAGTCTGGATTCTAATATTATCATGGTTCCCGACATCAACATCATTATCGCCATTAATATTATTAGAATTATCGTCATTAGCATCAGAATTATCGCCACCAACATCATCAATAGCATCATCGTCATTAACTTTATCAACGTCATCACCGCCATCAAAATCTTCGTTATCAGTATCACCACCATCCACAGCTATGATTTAATTATATGGTATGATATGATGGATATTTTTTTATCGCGAATAAGTCCGCGTTTGACCACCAACTCGCCTGTTGGTAGCCGAGGATGTGGTCGAATATGAAGCACACAGACAGCGACAACGAAGATCTTTCTCTCTTTTACCCACTATTACTATGGGACCAAACATAAAATAACGCAAAAAAAACCGGACAAGTACGAGTAGGACTCGTGAGACCATAAAAAAACTAACTGAAGTTAAAATATTGAACGACAAACTTAAGTTTGTAGTTGACAATAAGGTTCTTCCATACATTCCAACTACAAAATGTAAGTTTGTAATAGCAAAATAATTATTTTTAAATGATATAACTTCAAATTAATAACTTTCGGATTTATTCCTATATATGTACTGTGAGACCTTGCCTCTTGCCAAATTTCATGATTCTAGGTCAACGGGAAGTACCCTATAGGTTGTGATTCCCCTGTGAAATCGCAAAATATACGACATAAACGTTCATATCTTTTGATTGCTTTGACTTACAACTTTTATTTTTTTACAGCCGAAAGAAACCGTAGACCCAAGTATTTAGTATAAATTTCAACTTGCTACCTTTACGCGTTCTTGAGAAAAAGGGTCTTGACAGACGGACAGACAGACGGACAGACAGACAGACAGACGGACAACGAAGTGATCCTATAAGGGTTCCGCTTTTTCCTTTTGAGGTACGGAACCCTAAAAATCAGCTATTTCATAGAAGAAGAAAAAAATTACACTCAAATGTTTTTTTTTCGCGATTCTAGGTTTGGTCCCATTATAATGACCTATTACAGTCAAATATCCTATTAGGGAGATAAACTAAAATAACTGGTCCAAAAGGTGTTCCCGAAAATTTCTATTAACTACTAACAGAGTAGGAATAATCTTGGTTAGTTCACCTTTAAACCGTATTATTAATAGCTACAATACTTCGTACAAAAATAACCCAAGCCTTGATGTCTTGCTCGTTTATCTTGTTTTAAAAAAGAGGCTCACAGAGCTATTTCACAAGCTTGATTGCTCACATGAATGTCACTTTCGGATTATTATTTACTTTATACTAATATTTGTTTATTGATACTACCTATGTTTTTAATTTTTTTAATAAATACATTGTAGTTTATTTTTATAGCTTACTAGCGACCCGCCCGCCCGGCTTCGCACGGGTATAATTTACGTGCGAAGCCGGGGCGGGTGGCTAGTTATATATATAAACCTTCCGTGAAAATGTATCTAACTGATGGTGAAAACCGCATCAGAATCCGTTGCGTGGTTTAGGAGGAGTTAGCGGCCATACAGACAGATGCGGAAAACGACTTCAATTTATACTATGTAGAGATAGAGAAGAGATAGAGATAGAGAAGAGAATGAGATAGAGATTAGTTTATTTTTATCCATGTATTCTATAAATCGTGTCATTGTTATATTTTGTACGCACCATTAAATTACTGGTTCACTTAGTTGAATGTTTATGTTAAGCAAACCAGTGTTGGTGTTGGTTGGTGAGTCTAAACAAATAAATAAATAGATAAATTAATTAATTAACAGGATTTACCTTGTGTAGCGTTTCGATCCTCATTTGTTCTTCTTGATAGAAAACCTTCTCTCTCTCTGTTGCAACCATAAACGACTCTTTCAAAGCTCCTTCTAACTCCAATATTCGTTTATCCTTACAATCAGTCGTCATTCCACACTTCTTGTTAACTATTTGTTCTAACTCATTGATTCTCTCGTCTTTACTCCTCACAACTGCTAAAAGCTGTTCAAATTCCGCTATATTATTATTCTCTCTTAATGCTTCTTCTAAAATCGATACACATCTCTGCTGTTCGATTATCTTCGAATTCTTTAATTCCACCTCTTTAGTTAATTCGGATATCTTTCGAGTAAGCTTATTTATATTAGGCGGATCTTTTTTAAAGTGCATTACGTCTAACTCGTTATCACTTCTGCTTCGACACTTGTCTAATCTATCCACTACCTTCCCACTCTTCTGCAATTCGAAGAAGCTTTTACTTCTCTTTATGTGTAATAGCTCTTTGCCTTCAGACAGTTTTAGCAATTCGGATAGTATTAGCGATGACTCGTTCAATTCGATTTCCAAATCGATTACTTTCATCTTGCTTTCTTCTAGTCTCGTCTTTAGACGATCCTTTTCTGTCAGTGTTCTTGTCAAATCATCTATTGCTGCCATTTCGCTCAACCTCGCTCGGGATATTTCCTAACGAAATGGGGGTTGATGAAAAACCAAAAAAAGAAAGTAAATCAATAGAAAAATTATAGTTTACTTCAACAACAGAACTTTTAACAGTAACCGAAAAATTATTGGAGATCAACATATTTTTTATTTTATATGCATAACAAGTTGCAAGCTGGGTAACATCGACTAGTGGACAACTTACTCATTGGGAAAGCTACACTCATCAGTTCAGCCTGTGGTCTTGGTCAAAATCAATTGATCAGATAGAATTCTAATCCGATCGTCTAATCCGAAATTAGATGCAGATGGATTTTTAAATCCGATTTGGTCAGACTGACCTGAATAAGAAATAGTATTCGAGCCCAGACTTACGAAGTAACTATTAAATAATCTATGTCCACTTACTACTATATCCTATTCTGTGGTGTTATTCTTGTTCAAGATCATGTATAATTCGGGTTACTGCGTCTGAGTTTTCGGTTGGGCTGTTGGGTTATTCCAGGAACCGTGATATTAGTTTCGCCACCTTCACTCTCGTTCGGACTGAAGTAAGTGCGACAGGGATAGAAACGATATCAAATGCGTGAGAATAGCTGGCTTGACCGTCGGTCTCGATCACTGTGTAATCCGTAATTGAAAAATCCTGAATGATGGCATTATTCCATTCCAATCGTGGAATGATGGCATTATTCCATTACAAACGCGCAATGATGGCAGTATTCCATTCCCATCGTGGAATGATGGCATTATTCCATTACAAACGCGCAATGATGGCATTATTCCATTCCCATCGTGGAATGATGGCATTATTCTATTCCAATCGTGGAATGATAGCATTATTCCATTCCAGTCGTGACTATGATCACAAACTGAACAGACAAGTGTAGCTTCTGCCATTCTATCTAGATACATGATTACTTAACAGTTTTACAATGTTGTTTTTTATTCATTTGAATACTTAAAAATAACTCCCGCTGAACACGATTATTTCTTTTAAACACTTAAAATTATCGCTAAACTAATAATTATCTATGTGTGCTGGTTACAATCAACTGAGGAATAATCGATCTGTATTTTTTTTCCAGGAATGTTATTATTATCTGAACACTTCAATATACAAATATGCTTAATACGAAATTGCGTTTAGTAAAGCTTATGTGTTACCGAATGGTTACCAGACGTGGAGAGAACGGTCGCTTGCGGAATCAAAACGACAGTCAAAGAAACATAATCGAAATGAAAAAGAGCAAAAAAATGAATGACAGTCTTGACGTGGAGGTTAACTTAGAAAAAGCTTTTGAGGAAGCCAGCAGGTCCGGCCTGGATGCATGGAACAGAAAATGTTAGTTGTGTTAGTAGGTATTTGTATTTATTCATTGTCATCAGCAAGCTAATATCATGTTTAGCCAATATCATGAAGAACCATTATTTTATTAAAAAACAACATTGTGACATCTAGTGATTCGTAGAACCCGTTGCTTTATTACGTAACTTTTTAACCGACTTCAAGAGGAGGTTATCAATTCGACTGTGTATTTTTTGGTTATTGTCCTTTGATTGCCATGTAATTTTAATTGTACGATTGTCTTTACCATTGTTATCGAGTCATTTGACAATATCTGCGACTGGAACTGGTTTTGGTGTAAATTTTTTGTCATTGAAATATTGATCTACATGAAATTGGCAAAACACCAAACGTTTGACGGCCAACTTGATCTTTTGTTGGATTTTTTTATCGGCTCCGACGTCGATTTCGAAATCATCCTGATACTGGTACAATATGTTGCAAAACAATCAATAAAAATAGTTCTAATATAAACTGGGTTACGCAGAAAGGGTGTAATAAGCCAAAGAGGTCCAAACCACTCATCATCCACTGTATACCTATTGTAATTTTTTGCCACAGATAAATTAGGTCTATGACTATCATCATGTACAACTTTTACTATAGGAGAGATTTTGAAATCGCGTGAAAAATATCAAGAAAGAAAGGAACAAAGGTTTGGGGAAGAAAGGTTCTTGAGTGGAGACCACGAACCGGAAGACGCAGCGTAAGTAGGCCTCCCACTAGATAGATAGACGACATAGTGATAGTCGCTGGCATCCAGTGGATGCAGATGGCAGGCTGTCGTTCAGTGTGGAGGTTAAATGGGCAGGCCTATGTTCAGCAGTGGACGTCTTCTGGCTGATGATGAAATAATATCAGCTGTTCCGTAGAAAACGGTTATTGACACTCGACAAAATGTACGGAACAGCTGATATTTTTTTCCCATTTTATTTGGTCCCATAGTAAAAGTTGTTCATAATGATGTAACGGAGCCCTTTCGTCTTAGTACACCCTTTCCGCATAGAGATCGGAAATAATCTTGACCAAAAAGCGGCGTATGTACCTACGTACACATTTTTTTTTTCATTAACAGCCTTTGTGATGTGCCATGTGCCGACTACTGAGAACAGACCTTCCTTCAGAGAAAGAGGATAGACCCTAATTCACTATGCTGGGGCCAGATGTATGTTGATGAAAGCCATGACTTTGAACTTTTGAGGACATGGATACTTGATCGCGCATACTTTTGTAAAATTCAGCTACGTCGGTCGCGGGGCTCGCAGGGGGCAGCTTGTGATTGGAGACTCGACGCTTGTGATTGGATACTCAAAAGTCATTCATTCAATTCGCGCCTAGGATTGACCCGCTCGAATTAGTTTAGGTTGAAAAATTTTAACCTTTAGCTTACGGTGGAGTAAAGGATGGCTCATGGCAGTCAAGTGGTTATATTGTCATTTTTGTCATTGGCTCCTCACGATGTTTTCTTTCACCAGTATTGAGAGATGGCAACGAAACTGCACATCATTTATTAAGGTCGAGGACCGGTGATCGAAATGGGTGCCGTCAGATTGTAAAGCGCACGTGCTACCGCTCGGCCTTGGCATCACTCGTTTTACACCGATGATGGTGGTTATATTATATTTGTTTTATATCATTTCAGTGTGTGGGTCATCGATAGGTTTTAGCGTGTGAATGTGTGTTGCATACTCACACTGAAACCTATCGCGTAGACGCGCGATGGATATCCCTTCGCCTATTTTCGGTCCGCAAGCCACCTAAAATCGACTCTTGCGCACTAAATGTAATTTTTCAAGATATTTGCAGGTTTATGTAATAATAGAATTGCAACAGATTGTATCAGTAAAGGAATCTTTGTTAGTGTATCATCATCATCATCACTTTAGCCATAGGACGTCCATTGCTGGACATAGGCCTCCCCATCGGTCTCCAAAAGGGCCGGTTGGAAGCGGCCTGCATCCAGCGTTTCCCTGCGGTCTCTTTTAGGTCTTCTGTCCATCTTGTGGGTGGACGTCTAACTAACGCTGCGCTTACCGGTCTGTGTCTCCATTCGAGAACCTTAATGTTAGTGTATATTTACTACAATTAGTATTGTAAGTCAAGATGTTAATAGGAAGGAAATGTACCTCTTCTTTTTGTGCTTGTGCTTGTTGCTGACTTTTCATTTTGGCTTGGAGGTTTCTTACAGACCTGAAATTATATAGACCAATAGATATTATTATATTCGCTCCGTGACCTTATCATGTAAGTATGGTCTGGAGACCACGTACTATCTTGCTTGCACAACTTACTCGCACCATGCGTGTAAGCAGGTCGCAGCCACAATCGCCACCATTTACAAAATAGTAATAATGAAATGACGGTGAGTAATTTACACCAAAGGATTTATGTATATTTTTATGTGATTATCCACGAAATGGTTGAGAAAAGTAAGTTGATACTATACTAGCCTTGGCGGCAACTGAGTTTTTGCTAGGTAATAACTCACATAATAATTATATGCTGGCCTTGGCCCACTTTTCATTTACGGTCAACCCTAAATAGTTTCCATGAAATTGGTGTTATTTTGAGTCAAAAAAACTTTACTTATTTTCTCTAATCAAACCACAATCGTCTCTAATCAATCCTAATCCCCTATTTTTCCATTCCAATTTCCTTCCATCACATCCCCATATTTCCCATTATCTTCCTTCATTAATTTTCCACGAATATTATGAGTACATACTGTGTCAAATCCATGATCTGCTTCTCCTTCTGCGCCTGCTCCTCCTGGGACATCTGAACCAGTTGCAGCAGGCGCTCGGTCTCTGTCGTGAGACGCTTTGCTTCCTCTTTCGCCTGGTCAAGCTGGTTCTTCAACTGATCCGCTTCTTTCTGCGTTTCAGTCAGCTTGCGATTCATGTCTGACACAGCTGCCGTGCTGCCGCCAGCCTGGAATATAACATGTTAAAGTTTTTAGGGTTACGTACCAAAACTCAGTCACACAGCGGGCAATGGAAAGAGCTATGCTCGGAGATTCTTTGCGTGACAGAATTCAGATTGTGGATATTCGCCAAAGAACCAGAGTCACCGACATAGCTATTAAAATTTGCAAGTTCAAATGGCAATGGGCAGGTCACATCGCTCGAAGAACCGATAACCGATGGGGAAGAAAGGTTCTCGAGTGGAGATCACGAAGAAAAAACGCAGCGTAGGTAGGCCTTCCACTAGATGGACCGTTGGCATTGTGAGAATCACGGGCATCCAGTGGATACAGATGGCAGGCTGTCGTTCAGTGTGAAGGTCTAAAGGGGAGGCAGTATCTACGTCTTCTGGTTGATTATGACCAAAAAAGCTTGTTTTATTATTAAAAATTGTCTTGCTTGCTTCTCCACGGAGCGGGTCCGAAAAGTCAACCCATTATGTTGCTCCTAGACCCAATGGCGTAGGCTCGGGAGGTTTAAACAAGATAAAGTAACTATAGGGGAATACCCATTCAGACATCGCATTCCACGGCAGTTTGCACACTAAAAGTGGAATTAAAGCGCAAGATGAAATCAGTTAATAAATGATGGGGTTCTGAGGTTACAGACATTTAAAAAAACATACAATTGAATTGAGAACCCCCTTTTTTGAAATCCGTTAAAAAAGCGCAACAAGATCGTCCGCTGGCCGAATATACCTAAAGGCATCAAGTCTGATGTCACACCCGATCTGATCTGAGGTTACCATAAAACATACCTTTCTCAAAGATGCCTCCATTTGGTCCATTTGCTCTTTCCTCTTCTTCAACTGTCGATCTAATTCCGCTAGCGACTTCTCCTTCTCATCCACGTCTCTTCTCTTATTCTCGAACGCTCTCCTCTGCTCTTCGAACTGTCTTCTCGCGTCTTCTAACTTCTTGAATTCTTCTTGTATCTGACGTTTAGCTTGGACTGTATCCTCGCCAGGTTTTGCGTTCTGAGCTCCAGCTTGTTGTAGCTTCTTGTTCGCCTCGTGTAAATCGAGCTGTTATAGAAAATTAGACTTTGGAATTCGGAAATAAGATTCATTAAGGTTTTGAGATTTGTACGCTACTTCTACGGTGTTGGCCTCAGATGGCCTCGACAGCTTGACTGGGCGGTTGGTAATGCAGATGGCGTTGAGCCTTACTTGTGGGCAACTAGCTCAAAGGCACCTCGTAAGTACGGACCTCGGCTTGGCCCCAGGGCTTGGGCCGTTGTCGGAGTTTGGGCCGTTGCTGGTGAGTCATGGCCGTTGGATATACGTAACACAAAGCTAATGTAGCGTACGTTCTTTACATAAACAAAACAATACAGAAAAAACATCACATGACAGTTCAAAAGATCACAAAACGGCTCACTTTATTTACAAGCTTAAACTTTATATACACAAACGCAAAATATAAATTCTTATTCACAGCAAAAGTTGAACGACAAAATGCTTAATTTTTACAATGGCAATGGCAATTTACAGTAGAACGGCTGAAAAAGAATAAGAAAATTAATATCATACAATATACAAAGCTAAATCTGCACCTCTGCACCAAACATTTTGCTGAACCCTCTGTTTATTATTTTTGGAACATCTGGTCTGAATGTTTGAACACTTGTTGGTTTAATAGCAAATCAATTCTGTATTAATTGTTTTAAAGTATTACACGGAACGGGGTATAGCCAAAAAGAGGTCGTTGTACTTACTATGAATAACTTTTACTACGATAACTACCCTCTCTTTTTGTTTATTTTACACGGGAATTACCCACCTATGATTAAGCCGGTTATTCTATTATAGTTTTATTTCCCTTCTTCTTTACTTTTCTTTTCTTTTTTCTTTCTCTTCTCGTTTGAATTCCATAACATTGTCACATTTCTCCAGTTCGCTCTACGTTAGATATCGTCTTCGGAAACCTTACCATATATATGTTGTACACTCTCTGATAAGCAATACATATTTCCACTTTTGATCTTCGACCAAAGATGGAAAATAGTAGTGCTAAGTTCCTTACGCTGTTGGACCTACCCTGAAATCGTGCATCTGTTTCATACATTTCGTTGAATGTAACGGTTCTACGTAACAGCCGATTCTTTTCCGCTATTTCAGGGCTGGTCCCATGGTATAAGACCTCCCCATGACCTCATTTCGGCTTTTACCACCTTTCCTTTTAACATTATTCTGCAAAAATGCTAATGAACTTAGGACCAAGCTGTTAAAGCTGGAGAAAAACAATTGCAATTTTGATTCAAGCGTTGAAACATACAAACTAAGGATGCGTTCCGTTTACGACGCCAACATCGCTAATTAGAACCAATGTCCCTTGCCACGCCGTTGCTGCCTCCATCATGGTTCAAATTAGCGCTATAGGCATGATTCGGGACGCGATCTTGATTATTATATAAAATAAATTCCATAGGAAAAATTCTGGCATTCCATGACAAGAAATGGACATGGCCTTGCAAGTGCGAGTGAAATGTAAGGTGAAGGTTGCAACATTGCATTGACAAGACAATTCATTCCTGCATTGTATCGACCAAGACAACTTTGAGGAAACTAATACATTCCTAATTTAGATTATTAAATAAATAATTACTAATTGTTAACTATCATAGCATTACAAACTTTTTTTTTTCGCTTCGATATCTTTTAATTTGACGGTGTGAAATGGTGACAAGCAAAAAAAAAATATCAAAAAAATCGCCTATTGACATTTTTACTCCGTCAAATTAAAAGATATCGAAACAAATAAAATATGTTTGTAATGCTATGATAGTTAACGAAATGTCAGGTTTTGTCACTTATTGCAAATTCGTACTCTGTGATTTTATATCTTCAAATGTGAACGAGCGAGAGATCTGCAGACGGTAACAGCCCCGTTCACAGAAGAGAAAAAATTTTCGTTAAAACTTTTCTGTGGCCCCGTTGCTCAACCGGCTTACATTTACGTGTGTACCTAATTCCTCTATAATATGAACAACACTATGGAACGAAGTATGTAGAACACTAAGAATATTGTTTTAAGTTTTGTCTCAAAATTGTCGTGGTCGGTAATGTTCCATTTTCACAACGATGAATAAACATAAAATATAATAATTATGAGGGGTTGGAGGATGCCTAGCGGGCCGTAGGTGACATGCCACTATCGCAGTGATGGGGCTTTTGACTTCTAAATTTCTTACTCCCTAGTACCAATACCCTATACCTACTTCTGCTGTCCTGGTATAGTTCTTACATCCGGCTTATTATTCTTACTTTTGACTTATTGTTCTTACTTTAGGCTTATTAAATATAAATAAATATAAATATTCCGGACATTTTTGCACACACGGTCATCTGACCCCGAACTAAGCTAAGTTTGTACTATGGCTGCCGGAGACTGATATACATATTTATATATAATTGTATATGTTTAAATACATACCTACTTAAATGTATATTAACACTCGGATATAGAATAAACCAAGAGGAAACACAATAGCGGAACATTAGAGCGTTAGCTCGGAAATTTGCCTAAAAACGGTATGAATTTAGATGGCGCCGTAATTTGAGCGTGATATAGGTTGTCTCGAACTTCCGTAAGCGATGCAGTCAGATAATGTACGAAAGGGTTCTACAAATTACCGAAGCGCTAGTATCGCAGTCAAGTTTGTCTGCCTCGATGACCTATGACGGAAATTGCTTCAAGTTTTGGAAAAACTCAATATTTCAAAGTAGTTTTTTTGTAAAACTATAGCATGGGAAAGTTTGTGGATTTAGTTATATTACTGAATACTGACATAAAATAAACAATTTTATTTTTTCGTTTTATGATCTACCTACCTAAATTGATTGATTGCATTTTGTAATACGGCTCTTAAGCTATTCAAATGTAATATGCATGTAATTTTTTAAGTCAAAAACGCAATCACTAGACGTGCAACATCGATGACAAACGATGAATCAACATAAAATCCATGAACATCGAAATCAAAACATCTACTCGACACCGGTGCATTGATAAGCTGAACGCAACTAATACAGGGCTCGATCGAGTCAGCAGAATAAAAATATTTCAAGTACTTGAACAAATTCTTTCTTTAAAAATATTTACTTGTCGATAATAAAAAAAAATATACATCAGACTGCAAAATGTAGCCTATATAAAAACAATGCCCTCCAATGGCTATAAGTAGTATAATATTTGAAGGCAAAAATTATGTCAACATTAAAGTGAAATTAAAAAAAAAAAAAAAAAAAACTGTTTTTTTCAGTGTATAAAAAAAATGGCTTGCCTTTTACCGCCACCTCGTCTGATGTTAAGCGATGATACGGTCTACAATGAATCAAACTTTCCTAGAAGAAATCGATTCACTTGCGATTTTTAGAGATATATTGTTAACATACGGGGAACATCTATTCAGGCAGCGCATTCTATTTATATATGAAAATTTGAATAAGTCTGATTTGAAACAGTAATGTATATTGCAACTCGATTGAACCCCGAGCGTCCCTCGGCCGCGCGCTGCCGGGCGATCCTCCAACTGACCTGGCTTTTCTCCAACTCTTGAACCAGCATCTCCAGCTGCGCCTGACACCGCTCCCTTTCCACTGCCAGCGACCGCGACTCCGCTTGCGCCGCTTCAAGCTGCTTCTGAACCTCCCGCACGTCTGAACCACCCCGCGCGTGAAGCTGCTGCAATTGCTGGTTTTGCTGGTGCAATTGCTTCTCCAGATTCTGTAGCCGCTGCTGGTTTTCAGACAGCGCTTTTTCTGCTGCGATCGCTTTTGTCTTTTCCGTTTCGACTGCCGATCGCCATTTGTCGAGCTCTCCAGCTTTTTGGCCGTCACGCTCTGCTTTTTCGGCTCGCTGTCGCATAGCGTCTCTTTCTTTCGTCGTGACTTGGACTTGTTGCTGTAGCTTGGCGATTTCGCGCTCGCGGTTTTCGATGACCGCTTTGGCACCGCGTTCCGTATCTTGCGACATCTTTCTCTGTTCCTCTTTCAGTCTGCGCACTTCTTCGCGTTGCTTCTGCAGTTCCGCTTCCGAAGCGTTCAGCTCTCGCTGGAAGTTCACTAACATATCTTGAGATTTTTCTAATTGGGCTACTAATTGATCGCGTTCGATCGTTAACTGTTTTGTGTCAGCCTCTAATTTGACTATTTGCTTCTCTATGGCGTCCGCTTGTTGGTCTCGTTGTTCGAGAATTGAGGCCATCTTTTCGCGGTCTCGTACGGACTGGGCAAGTTCTTGCTGCAGTTTGACGAGCGTCTCTTGCGTTCGATGGTCGAGCGTTCTCTGCTGTTGTTCGACGTTACGCCTCGTGTTCTGTATTTCGGCTCGTAACGCGTCTCTCTCTTGTTCTATCTGCCGACTCTCGAGTATCGTGCGTTCGAGACGCTCGTGCATACGCCCGAGCTCGTTCGTCATTCGATCGTATTCGACGCGTGTCGTCTCGTTCGTTTCCTGATACTTGGATAAATGCATTTGCGATTTTTCGAGTTCCTTCGCTAACCGACCCGCCTCCATCTCTGTGGAGTCTCGAGCTTGGATTGCCTTTTCGAGTTTATCTCGAAGGCGTTCAATTTCAAGTCTGTCTTCTGTACGGGCCTTATCGCCAGCGACCGCTTGCAATTTCATCCTCTCAATCTGTTGCAGCTCTCCTTTGACCCGTTCGTTGTCCTTATCCAACTGATCTGAACGCAACTTGAGCTTCTCGCATCGATCTCTGAACTTCTCGCACTCAATATGAGCGCGTTCCAACTCCGTCCTTTGTTTTTCGAGCGCTGCACTAAGTTTCGTCACTTCACCTTTTGATAATTCCAGCTGAATGTTAAGTTCGTGGAACTTGGTTTCAGCCTGTTCCTTCTCTGCTTGCAACCGTTGCATCTCTGTCTGTGTGCCCTCGTATCGCTCGCGGTGCTTGTCGACCTCGGTCTGCAGTCGGTTGATCTCTGCGGTCCATTTGTCCTGTTCAAATTGGTATTTACCTCGTTGACTTTCGACCCGCTCAAGTTCAGACCGCAGACGGGTAACTTCTTCCTCAGCCTTCCGCGCTCGCTCCAAATCAATCGTGGTCTTCTCTAGCCGCACGCGAAGTCTTTCCACCTCCAACTTTGTTCTTTCGTGTTCCTCCTTTGTGTCGTGGTACTTTCCATATCTAGCTGCATATCGTTCTGCTTCTTCCCTTGCTCCTGAAGCATCTTGTTTAACTTTGTCCAGCTCTCCTTGGACCCTTCTGAGCTCAGCCGATACTTTATCATGCTTATCGTACATTTTTTCTAGTTCAATTTGAACTCTAGCCATTTCTTCTTGAGTCTTCTCGTTGGAAGCCTGTGCTTTGCCACACTGCGTCATTGCTCTATCGTATTCGAACTGCAGTCTTTCGCTGTCAGCTAAGAGTTTCTCTTTCTCGCCTTGCAACCTTCGGAATTCTATCTGGCTCTTCTCGTATCTGTCTCGGACCATTTCGATGTCGACACAGAGTCTATCCATGTCCTCTTTAGCTTTTTCTTCTTGTTCCTTAGTTCTGCCAAGTTGTAAGGAAGCCCTGTCATACATTTCTTGGACCCTAGCAAGTTCGTCTTGCAGCTTTCTTTGGTCGTCTCTGAATTTCGTTGACAAATGAACATGTTTCTCTAACTCTATTTCCAGGCGGTCTTTGTCAGCTTCTAGGATGTCTATCTTGTTCTGCAGTCTATGGATTTCATTCTGGGACCTGGGGAGAAAAGAATCCTTAATCGTATCGTTTTGAGATTGAAAATTATGACACAAAACGACAGCGAGATGATAATACCTATCATACTTTTCAAGCATTTTTTCGTATTCTTTGTGCGCAGTCTCCTTTTCTTCGTTAGACTTTTGCGTTGAGTAGAGAGCTTTGTCGAGCTTGTCTTTTAGGATTTCAAGCTCTGTGATGGCATCGTCTCGTTCCATCTGAAATTGAGTATGCAAATCATGTTAGATATGATAAAGATTATTTTTATGATGAGAAGATTTGATAAATAGTTTTACTGCTAGGAATTATAAGCGCGCAGAACAGAAAGGAAAAATTAGATTCATATTAAAAAACTGTTTTGAAGATGAAATTTCGCAAAGTAACGCCTAATTCAATGAATTGCCTAGCATCATATTTGTCAAATTCGCAGAACAGATGGCCGATGGGGCCGAAAGGTTCTCGAATGGAGACCACGGACCGGTAAGCGCAGCGTAGGACGTCCACCCACAAGATGGACAGTCGACCTAAAAGAGACCGCAGGGAAACGTTGTATGAAGGCCGCTTCCAACCGGCCCTTTTGGAGATCGATGGGGAGGCCTATGTCCAGCAGTGGACATCCTATGGCTGAAATGATGATGATGAACCAGATAGGGCCCCAATTTTTGTTTTGCACCAGGGCCTTTGGTTATATACCTAAGCTACGCCACTGCTTGTACATGGGGGAGGACTATGTCCAGCAGTGGACGTCCTACGGCTGAAATTATGGTGATGATATTTGTCAAAAGAGGAACTGCAATGGTATCTTGTGAATCTGTTCACCGGTATCAACTCTTTCATCACATCACATCTTTCATTTTCTATGGCAGATCGCTTATCCAGCACATCTAGCTCTGTTACAGCTCCTTTTGCCACTAACTCTTTAACATCAACAACTTCTAAATTTTTAAGTTACTTAAAGTTGATTAAAGTTAAAGTTGATGCTTTTCTGGTCTTGCAGCACTCTCTGCCCTTGCAGCTCAGTTTGTCACAACCAGCTTTTTTATAGTGACTATCAGTTACTTACACTTTTACGGCGTTGTTTCTATTTCCACTGCTTTTTTAGTAAATCCAGCTCCATTTTATACAGCTTTGTTTGACACAACCAGCTCTTTCGCATCCACTAAAGTTACTCACAGTTAGTTTCTGATGCTGTTGATGCGCCTTCTCCCACCGCTCTCTCAGGACATCCAGCTCGGTTGCAGCACTATCTCTGTCCCTTGCAGCTCGGTTTGCAGCAGCTGCGGCCGCTTCAGCTCTTTCGCGGAAGCTTGCGGCTTCGGCCAGTGCAGCGTCTCGCTCTTTCTGTATGCGAGTTAGAAGGGCCTGAAAAGAGGATAAATTGATCTTAGCGGATTAAAATAAAAGTTACTGTATTCATAAGTTGTGTTCTAACTATTATTTTTATTGGTAAAGATGACTTTATCCTACCATCCCATTGTGGATTTCCCTTGGATATGTACTAAACCTTTTGGAAAAACTCAGAGTCACACAGCGGACAATGGAGAGAGCTATGCTCGGAGTTTCTTTGCGCGATAGAATCCGAAACGTGGATATTTGCTAAAGAATCAGAGTCACCCTCATAGCTGTTAAAATTTCCAAGTCGAAGTGGCAATGGTCAGGTAGCAGGCTACATCACTCGAAGAACCGATAACCGATGGGGAAGAAAGGTTCTTGAGCGGAGACCATGAACGGGATGACGCAGCGTAGGTAGGCCTCCCCCTAGATGGACCGACGACATTGTTAGAGTCGCTGGCATCCAGTGGATGCAAAAGGCAGGCTGTCGTTCAGTGTGAAGGTTAAAGGGGGAGGCCTATGTTCAGCAGTGGACGTCTTCTGGCTGATGATGATGATGTACCAAACGTCTCAATTCTCCGTTTCTAATCTGTTCGGCCAAAGACTGGAACAACATGTCAGCTTCCTTGTTTCTAGATATATATAATCTGGGCCTTTTTAAGGTCATAGTGAGTAGGTATCGTCTAAGTCTGCGTGCTTCATCTTCGACCACATCGTCGCTCACCAACAGATGAGTTGGTGCTCAAACTCGGAATTATTCTCAATTAAAAAAAAATATATTAGTTATGGTAGATCAAAATTTGTTTAGGCTCTAATAACTAGTCTTTTGTAGAACCCCAAGTTGTCACCATCATCATCATTTCAGCCGTAGGACGTCCACTGCTGGACATAGGCCTCCCCCATCGATCTCCAATAGGGCTGGTTGAAAGCGGCCTGCATCCAGCGTTTCCCTGCGGTCTCTTTTAGGTCGTCGCCCCAAGTTGTAGCTTCTCGGAAATGCCGCAGGATAGAGCTCATTTCATATTTTGCAGGTGCGAGGCAAGGATTGGTGTAAGAGAATTCAACTAAAACATAAAAATTTATTGCAATGCCAACACAGCGCACTATAAGTAAAGCAATATCTGGAACTTTTCTTCAAAGTCCTAAATATTGATCTTTAGTGCCTTCAACATAAAGTTCAAAAGAGTGAAAATGGATCTCCTGGACTTCTGGACGGTTGTACATGACCGTGTATATTAAACTTTCGAAGTTCCAACACAAGGTTCAATATAGTGAAAATGTTAAAAAAATATGTAGGTACCTAGACTAGCTAGTAGGAAAAACCGACTAGGACTTTGATTATATCACATTGAACTCCACTGCCCTGAATACAGGGTTCAGAATAGTAAATGCGGATGTCCTGAATCCTGAACAGTTGGCTGGATTCCAAAGATGCCGTGTCAAGGCTGGGAGGGACAACGGCCCAGTTTAGTGACGATAAACATCGATATTTGTTTGCCAAATATCGTCGGATATCTGGTTGGATATATCCTTACGGCTGAGATTGGATATTGCTTCCGATTTCGTAAGAATCAGTACAACACTTAGGTAGGTGCCTTGTTTACGTCGCGGTCTTCAATATAATATCAGGGTTTGGATCGAGGCTTCTGATCAAGAACAGGAAAGAAAGAAAGAAAGAAAGAAAAAAAAAAAACGTTTTTTTTTTTAAATTTAATTTAATTATTATTAAATTTTTTTTATTATTATTTTTTTTAGGAAGATGACGATATATATGGTGACTTTGTGTTTGTGTTTATATTATTTTGAGGGTTTTATTTAATATATCGAAATATAAAATTTATTTTTAACAATTAGCTGGGTTAAATTTTATAACACTAGTCTGGCTATACAATTCTTACAAATTATATGTTATTGTCGCTGAAATTCAGAATACTTCAATTTAAAATCTATTTATTTTAAGAATCCAGATAATTTATCAAAATTTTATTCAATTAAGATTATTAACGAGGTGTTATTCTACTTTTAGTATTATTGAATGTGATCAGTTAATTTCGTCACATCACACTAAGCGTTTAAACTTACTTTAAACACACTTCTTCAATTTCGCGATAAGAGAGAATTGCTGGTGATGCTCCTCTTTTTACCCCCTGAAGTTATTGTTGTCAATCGCTTGAATATAATGTATTAGGCTGACACGTTTAATTATTTTCAAAAAAAGTTTTTGGTTTCTAAAATATGTTGACTTTTTAACCGACTTCAAAAAGAAGGAGGTTATCAATACGAATGTGTGTGTTTTTTTTTTTTTTTTTAATGTTTGTTACGTGATTACTCTGCCAATTTAGAATTGTTTTTGAAGATTCTTTTTTTGGTTGGTAGGTCATATCTCATAGTCTTATTGGTCTTATTGGTCCCATAAATTTTAATAGTCCAGTTTCAGTGCAAAAACATGGCTGGTTAAAATGATTGTAACATTAACATGATTTTAAAAAACTGGAAAAATAAGACACGCCTAGTGAATAATGAGCTGATTACACGGAAAAAAACCCACCGAAAACGGACAATATTAGGAGGTAGAAAAAACGTCTTTCTTTTTGTATCGACAACTACGCGGTAGATAACCCTCTTAAGGGTCCTATCACATTTTTGACGAAAAAATCATCGTAAACTGGATTTATAGTATAATTTTTCTTACAACTTATAAGATCTGTAGAAAATTCAGTTGCTGTATTAAATAGATCTGTATTTTTTAGGGTTCCGTACATCAAAAGGAAAAAACGGAACCGTTATAGGATCACTTCGTTGTCCATCTGTCTGTCCGTCAGTCTGTCCGTCTGTCCTTTTTTCTCAAGAACGCGTAAAGGTATCAAGTTGAAATTTATACTAAATACTTGGTCCTACGGTTTCTTTCGGCTGTAAAAAAATAAAAGTTGTAAGTCAACGCAATCAAAAGATATGAACGTTTATGTCGCATATTTTACGATTTCACAGGGGAATCAAAACCTATAGGGTACTTTCCGTTGACCTAGAATCATGAAATTTGGCAAAAGGCAAGGTCTTATAGCACATATATAGGAATAAATCTGAAAGTTACAAATTTGAAGTTATATCATTTAAAAATAATTATTTTGCTATTACAAACTTACATTTTGTAGTTGGGATGTATAGAAGAACCTTATGGTCAACTACTAACTTAAGTTTGTCTTTCAATATTTCAACTTTAGTTTTTTTTTTCGACTCGCGCTCTGACGGTTCTGTCCAACGGAAACCTCAGAGCACGAGTCCTACTCGTACTGGTCCGGTTTTTATTGAATGTAGCGGCTTCAGATTTTGATAAAACTCAGCATACTTATCCATTTGTTACCTCCAATTTACAAAAGTTGTTTTTCGTAAAATTTTAGGAGGGAAAGTTTGAGCATTTTATACCAACGCTCTAGATTTGTATGCCTATAAACTAGGCAAAACATGGTACAAAGTAACAAATATTTTAAACCACCTATTGTGCATGCGTTTTAAATGTGTGTATGATTTACTCGTGTTTTGTGCAAATAAATAATCTTTATCTTTATGGATTTCGTTAAGTTACTGTCATAAAATAAACATTTTTATGTTATGGTTTACATATTTTATATTTATATTGAAAATTACGGCTTTATTTATTGGTTTTATGCTCGAAAATACAAATACTTAAAATTGAACGGTTTATTTTGTAATAGGCCTTTTAAAGCGGAAATATTTTAGAGATTCGTAAAAAACCAGTTCTGTAGATGAACTTGAACAAATTAACGTCTGATCCTATCAACAACTTACTACTCGTTTGTAACCACGGCGTGTCGCCCTGAAACGTAGGACTAAATAATTCATCGGCTATTATCCGATTATCCTGCCCTAAATCCGGCCCTGGCCTGCTTAATAATGCACAGCCGGTAGTTCTCACAATAGCTTGATCACCGAGTGGAGTCGGGGTATACGCTTGTACTAACAGACAGAAATACAACTGTTTCAGTATTGGGTGATTGAAACAACTATAAAAATAAATTATTATATATATTTTTTTTAAACCCCGTTTTAAGAGCAAATCTTCAAACAAATGAACAGAGTTTCTTGAATCATATAGCCTCAACAAAAATAAATAAATGGAAGTATTATATATACCAACAGTTTCCCTTTTAGCACGGACCCCCCCCCCCCCGGTCGTCTTTTTGATTACATTTTGGGCATATCGTTTGCAGTTGTGTGCCGCTCAATATTGAAGTGTGCGTTTGTAGAACTAAAGAATATGTTAGTGTGTGCAATACGTGTTTACCTCGCCCCCTTTAGTTTATGGCAGACTTTTTTCAGTACCAGCTCGAGTTTAAGGCAGATCCAAACTATATATTATCTAAGATCATAGCTAAGAACACTCTTGATCATGTCACCTAAACGAAATCAAAATCGGTTCAGCCGTTGGGAGCAGACAGACAGATCCACGCTAAATTTATAGCACCCCTCTTTTTGCGACGGGGGTTAAACTTATATAAATGCGGATAGTACCCAACTTTAGAGGGTTAATTCAATAAAAATTCAAAATAATAATTTTAGTTAGTGTTTTAGTTTTTATAGAATAAACACTCTAAAGTTGGCAAATCTCATTATCACCATCAGCCCTGAGTGACCCACTGCTGGGTATAGGCCTCCCTTTGTTTATGCCACTCTCCCCGGTCAAAAAATGCGGAAGTGTGTAAGTTGCGCACTGTTTTAAACTGTCACGGTGGTTCACTACAGTTATATGATTATTAATGGGGTATTTAATGAAAATAAACCGACCAAGTACGAGTCGGGCTCGCGCACTGAGGGTGAGGGCTACCATAAAATTCAATAACTAATGAACAGAAACTTGTCACCGACTCGCACTTGGCCATTATTTATTATTTGTCGTAGTGTGTACTATTATCATGCCAAGTTTGATGCTTATACGTATTACCGTTTTTGCTCATTCAACAAACGTATGTTGATTATTAATGTTGTATGACGACCCTTTTCTATTTTACTTTTTACTTTCTTAGAACAGTCGAAAATTTCAACTGATAGCCTGTTGAAATTAAAGTGAAATTAAATTAACCTATTAACGGCTGTATCTTTCGGACCGTAATAGAAAGCCAGTTGAAATTTTCAACTCGTCTAAGAAAGTAAAAAAGTAAAATCGAAAGGGTCGTCATACAACATTAATAATCAACATACGTTTGTTGAATGAGTACCCTTCAAAAACTAAAAACGAAAGGGTACTTACTCCCTTTCGTTTTTAGTTTAGACTTAGACCAGTTGAAAACCAGCTATATATTACGGTTCGAAAGATACAGCCGTTAATAGGTAGGACAGACGGACAGACATCGTAGGCTTAGTAATAGGGTACCGTTTTTACCCTTTGGGTACAGAACCCTAAAAATATGGATTCAATTCAATTCAAATTACTTGCCAAAACGCACATGTAGAAAAATGGGTTGTTACAATTTTTTTAAATATGTCTTTCCTCGTTGAGATGGATGATGAATTAGAAACATATTTTTCTATGGATCCCTGTATTCCTGAGTGACATAGGCAAAGATTAGTTAAGCCACGTTCATATAACCAATGAAATAAGCAAACTGCCCAACCCTTAGATCCTAATAAAAACGCTGGATGAGCGTACAAACTGCTTTTTACACACAAACTGCCTTTCCCACCCCACAGTCAATAAGAAATGGCAATAAGCCTCTCGCGACGGCTCATAAAAAGCTCTTCGCGTTTCAATGTTTTCAAGTACTGGAGCCAGTAAGTAGTAAGTACTGGAGCCAGTAAGTAGTAAGTACTGGAGCCAGTAAGTAGTAAGTACTGGAGCCAGTAAGTAGTAAGTACTGGAGCCAGTAAGTAGTAAGTACTGGAGCCAGTAGGTAGTGAGTGCTGGAGCGAATCGATGCAGTATAGTTTGTATTTTACGTTTTTAGGGTTCCGTACCCAAAGAGTAAAAACGGGACCCTATTACTTAGCCTACGATGTCTGTCTGTCTGTCTGTCCTACCTTTAAACGGCTGTATCTTTCGAACCGTTATAGATAGCCATTTGAAATATTCATAGAATATGTAATGTTACGGCCGATTAACTAACAAATAATAAAAAAGTAAAACAGTACAAACGAAAGGGACCCCATACAATAAACGTATTTTTTTAACCTATTTTTGTATTAGCTCTAATGGAAAAACGGCAATACGTACAGCGTAAAATTTGCCACAGTTATAGTACACAATCTAAAATATAGCCCTACACTAATAAATAATGGCTAAGTGCGAGTCAGTGACAAGTTTCTGTGCATTACCAAGTTATAAATGGTAATTTTGTTATTGAATTATGTGGTGGTACGGAATCCTTAGTGCGCGAGCCCGACTCGCACTTGACCGGTTTATTTTTATGCCCTAGGTGGCAAACAAGCAGACGGGCCGCCTGATGGCGACGTCTTAGTAGGAATAAAATAATTAGTATACCTACGCTGGGTTTTCATACAGCCTCCTACTGATAAAATTCTGTGGCATGGCACTAGCAAGCCATTCCGGTCGTCAAGTACAGTGTACTGGCGCGTATCGGCGCCGTACAGTCTAGACTATACCCACTGAATGTAATGAAATAAAGAAAACTGTGAGAGTTCTCGTTCATCGATTATGTCAGAGATATAGGGCAGATGACACTGAGCTTTACCACTCTCGATGTGTAGATATGGGAGAAAAATGTGGGTTGAAGGTACCTCATATATTGGACTGAAACATAACACTTTACACTGGTAACTCTTCACTTGGAGTCCCCGTGTCGGGGATGACGTGGAATTATGGAAGACACTAGAGGTGTGACGGATGTGGTTTTACCAGAACCGAAGTAGGATTATAATTTAACGTCCGATTTTAAAAAAATGGAGCCGAAGTCGGAATCGGAAGTGTAAATATTCACGGGTGATCAAAAGATGGGATGGGAAGATGGGGGGAAGAAAGGTTCATGTGTGGAGACCACGGACCGGAAGACGCAGCGTAGGTAGACCTCCCACTAGATGGATCGAAGATATCGTGTCGCGGGTATCCAGTGGATGCAGATGGCAGGCTGTCGTTCAGTGTGGAGGTTAAAGGGGGGCGTATGTTCAGCAGTGGACGTCTTCTGGCTGACAATGATGATCAAAAGATACCGAAATATAAATTTGAATGGAGTCGCAAGGAGCGAGTTGGTGATAATATGCACATGTGATCAAAGGACACTAAATAAACTATCACCTGCGCTATCACCTGCGCTATCACCTGCGCTATCACCCAGGCGATCAAAGTGGAATAGATTGTAATATCGTTCTATCGGAAGTTCCGACTTTTCGGAATCAAACCTCCGTAATATCCATTTTTTTGTTGGAAATCATCAAAAGATACCCAGCTGCATTGCAGTGAAGCCGTTATGTGAGATTGCACCCACTAAAACCCCCTCGATGGCCGACCTCTGTGCCAGACGGAGGGCACCGGAATCTCCATAGGAACGCACCGGTATCCTCCTAGCACACTGGCTGAAGCAACGCTCCCGGGAAATTCTCACGGCATTTCCGTTCCTTTCCTTTACAACGTCGTGGGCCGCGTCGTTGTCTTGCCTGGGCGTGATGAATGGGAGGTCAGATCCTCAAATCTGACCACCCACAAGCCCGAAGGCCTCCTTTTAGTCGGCTTTTACGACAGGCAGGAGATACCGAGAGCGCAATGTCCTTAATCGTGTTTCGGTCTTTGGTGTTTCCTAGATAAATAATTAAATTTTCATATGACACCATTTTTATAATTTTAAGCTAACCATGGAAGTAGACAATGTAAAACTAGAATGACCAAAAAAGTGGGAAAAGAGAGCCATGGGTAGGTCCCTCCCCCAAGCTACGCCTATGTACTCTTAGGTAGATAAGTACCAAGGATGTTTCAAATTATAGAGGAAAAGCGTAGAGAGCAGAGATAACTACAGCCATAAAGACAGAATAAACAAATTATTCCAAACATGATAAATTTAATTATCGCAACAAAGTACAATTTCAGAGTCCATTTCTGTGATACGATTGTAATTTTCCTCTTTGTTCCTTTTTGCTAATAATTTTAATTTTTCATTCATATTTCTTATTATATTTATTTTTGTGTATGAAATACAATATCGTTTTCAGTGCTATGAGCGACACAAAGGAGAGTCGCCAAATACAGGCATTCGGCCTAGTAGCAGTAGTCCAATGATCAGACTCTCAGAATAAATAAATAAAAACGGCCAAGTGCGAGTCGGGCTCGCACACTGAGAGCTCCGTACCATCATAGCTTGTTAGCTACTAAAGTACAATAAAAGTGCAAAAAGACAAAACCCCCCCAGGCGGTCACCCATCTAAGTACCGATCGCGCCCGACGTTGCTTCACTTCGGTAATCGTACGCTAAGTTTCAGTGCTTATAATTACGTCCAATTAAAATTCACTGAACATTTTTAATCGGGATGATTTATAGTAGCTTCGACGAATGTTGCGTGCGATAACAAAATGGGTTTTTCGTAATTGTTATCGCGCGGTAATTATTGTAATTTAGAATTGTTTTTTCATGCGTAGATATCGATTTCATTATTATGGTAGTGGAGAAGGAATAACAATAATTTTACTAATAGGTACATTTATGTGTACTAGTTAAAATCGACATCGATATATACCGTGGTATGGTTGTGGATCATATAACTTTAGTGAACAACCGTGATAGTTTAAAACAGTGTTTTGTTTACATAGTTCATTAGTCAGTTACAAGTGAATCTAATAAAACTTCATAAGCTTAATTAGCTTACCTGAGCCTTCTCATGCTTGTCGTGGAACCTGTCAGCGTCCAGCTGAGCTGTGTCTCGCTCCTTCTGCAGGCGGCCAGCTTGTCCCAGCGCTTTGTCCAGCTGCGACTGGAGCGATTCGAAGTCGTACGACTGCTTCTCGCGGTCTACTTGCAACTGGGAGACAAAGAATCTGTTAGTCACTAATATTTGTAGTGACTCTTTTGCAGAAGAACAGGAAGAAAATTTGGGAAGGAATATTTTAACCACGAAGCAGTAGAACATTTTTTCGTCTGAAAAAAATTCTTTGTAGGTAACAATCTTTCATTGAAAGGATATTTCCAGTGAAATATATGTGCATTAAGATATTTATCACCTCAGGGTGACGACTGCATTGCCGCGCAAGATTTTGGAAAATCGCAGAGGTGTTTGAGTTGATAAAAATAACAAGCTTAGGATTTGTTTCAAATGTGCTTTTAAATATTTTTTTGTTGACGGTGGGAAATCTGCAAAAGATACTGCGATGGTGTGTACCTGGGCTATGTGAGATTGCACCAAACACAAAAAATATAAAATCTCGTGGCTAGCTGCACCCGCGGCTTTACCTGCGTGATGACGATGATGATGAAAAGTAGCCTAAGTTAATCCTCATGATATCCGCTATCTGCCCGTGAATGTACCATCAAAATTGGTCCAGCCGTTTCGGAGTCCATAGGGAACATCAGTTTGGTAGCCTATTGTTTTTTGAATTCTGGGTGGCGCTTAATTGTTAAGGGCAGGCGTGGTCGTCGAATTTTCCTCCTCAACGAACTCACCTTTCTATTCTCCGTGGCGATCTTGTCAAGCTTTTCTTGGAGTTTGTCGATCTCGGAGTGCGCTGCATCCAGCGCGGCCTGCAGCTTGTCTTGCTGAAGCTGCGCCTTGCCGAGCGTCGCTTGAGTTCGTTCTAACTCTTCACGGAACTTCTCCAACTCTGCGATGGCCTTGTCCCGCTCTGAGTGCAGCCGGCTTATGGAAGCTTGTTGGCTGGAAGGGAAGGAGTATTCATTATTGAAATTCGTTCATTATCAGTTCATATTCTCACTGCTGGGACAGAGGCCTTCTCTTACAGGCCATCCACCATGCTGACCCAGTGCATGTTGGTGAATGTCATGTTTTTGAACTTTTGTTTTTGGACATACCGGTTTCCTCATGACATTTTCCTTCACCGTTGTAGAGCGATGACATCGAACCTGCACGTAACTTATTCAGTCAGCACTAAAAATAAAATAAAAAACCGTGACGAGCGCAGTGCATCGCTGCGTTGGGTTTTGAACTGTAAACTCTAAATTCAGGGCAACGTTAAAATATTATAGGCAAGCATGACGCTAACAAACCGTTTCGTACGTAACTCAGTTGCATTAAAAACACTTTTAAAAAAGAAACTTTTGGGCGTCCGCCATATTAAATTTAGTTTGAGGTCTTATTTTGTATGTTCAGCAAACCCTTTTCATTCGATACTCATATCATGGGGTGCATAAAAATAACTTGTCCGCCATATTTGGGAGTCCACCATATTAGATTTAGAATGACGTTACTTAGCTAGCTATGCATTGTCATCCAAACTAAATATGTATGCAAAATTTCAGCTCAATCTGTTGGGGATAACTGTTTTAAAATTTAGTAGCAAGGCTTGACCTAAACTAACAAGGCAAGTTAAATAAAACCTTGTAAAAAAGGTAACTTACCGATCGTATTCTTCCTTAAGGCTATCCTGTTCAGTTTGTGCATTCTCTAGCTTGGCCTTCAGACGGTAAACCTCTCCCTGGGACTTCTCCAACTTCTCTTGCAAAGCACCAGCTTCCGCATGAGCTCTCTCTGCATCAGCCTGAGTCACCCTCAACTCTGCCTGAGCTCGTCTCAAGTCTGTTGCATTCTTATCAGCCTTCTCTTGAATCCTATCCAACTCCTGAGAAGTTGACAACGTACTCCTTCCGAAAGTTGTTTGAGATCTTTCTAGTTCATGCTTCAGCCTTTCGTTTTCCAGTTCAAGTCTAGCCAAGCGTTGTTTTGCTGCTTCCCAATCAGCACCAGATCTTCCAACCTCGCTAGCGGCTTTGTCTAACTCCGCTTTAGATTTGCCGAGCTCTGATTGTGAGCTTTCGAGTTTTGCTTCAAGACGGTCTTTCTCAGCTTGAGCTCTCTCAAGTCTAGCTCCAAGCTTTTCTACTTCACTTTCTAAGGCATGGAGTTTCATTTTGTAATCGGCTATTTCTCTTTCGTGCAGTTCACGTTCTTCGTTTTTTTCGTGTTCAGCTCTATCTCTTTGTTCTCTTAGCTGTTGGATTTGTTTTTCTTTATCTCCTATGACTTCCTCGAGGGATGATAGGGCGCCTTCGGAGGAACAATGATGTGCTTGCATTGCGTTAAGTCTGGCGCGAGCCATGTCTACTTGGTTATCCTTTTCTTTTAGTAGATCCTCTAAGTTTTCAATCTGAAAATGTTTAACTTATCAATAGGTATTCATTAAAGTACCCATTGTTTATTCCAGTCAATAATTAAGCTAACTTTATGATATATACATAATTACATATAACAAAAACGTAGCATATTTTTATAAACAAAAAATAAACATAAATAAAATACATACTTACTAAAACAGAAACTCAGATAACATCAAACTAGCACTCGAACAAAAACACAAAAATAAATTAAACACAAATAAAAATGAATACACCAAATAACCATAGCCAATTCTAGCTGTGAAAAAAATATACGCGTCAACTAGAGAACCTCCTGTTTTTTCGACGGTTCATGAATAGAGTTGGCAGGTGGCGTAGGTGGTGGTGATACGAGCTTTCATTAGAGCATAAAACGAAAAAAATAAACTGACTCGACTTTGTTTCAGTTTTTTTTTTGATCGAGGAACGTTTATTCTATCGTGTTTTGAACCAAATCATTAACTCAAACACAGATGTATCTGTGACATGTATTTTTTTTCCAGCTCAAATATTGTAATTTAACTGTATAAAATTGATATAAAGCCGTCAAATTTGGTATATGAGGCCGTTAAGTATAAGTGTGTATTTAATACTATATATGTATGTATATCAGTCTCTGGCAGCCATATCACAAGCTTTGCTTAGTTTGGGGTCAGATGATCGTGTGTGCAAAAATTCCCGAAATATTATTTTGACTTCCGTCAAAGATAATTTATATCGTCATTGACTTCCGTACATTGCGGCTGACGACGGACGACGTCATACATTTTCAAATCGCATAGAGTGATGTGGCATAGAGTCAGATAGCGGTTCGCCATATGAAGGGCCTTAATATAAAAAACCTTATTAAAAAAAATACAAGTTATAGTAGCACCATCTGCAAAAAGCCTAACCAGGCAACTACGTTGTATAAACAACGGAAATATTAGCAAAATTCAATTTTGCTGAAAGGCAATAGGAAGGATTCTACAATTCCCCGTATCTACATAATTCGATAAGCAAAATTAACAAAGAGATTGACAAATAAGATAAATCTTCTGACAAAATTGAAACAACCGTACAAAAACCTGGAATGTTAGCGGTTTTATTTCATAAAAAATATATTGGACATTTATGAATCTACAGGGTTATTGATATAAGTCAAAATTTAAATTAATAAATCGTAACCAGATAAACCGTTACAAAAAAGGGTTTATGTTAAAATCTCTGCATAAAAATGCTCAAATTACTTTAGCATAATTTATTTGTATACGTGTTTTTGCAGTAATACATATATTTTTCATATTTTTTTTCCAAATAGCTAACATATTCTCACAGGCAGGTTCCATAAAATCATAATTAACAATTTTATGTTCCATGTCACTTAAAAATACATCTTTTATTTCTTCAAAAAAAAAAAAAACATTGCTCTAAATGGAAATAAATATACGCGGTTTCACATGAAAAGGTCACGCTGGGCCCGGCCCGGGAGGAGGTTAAAAGCCGACTCCAAAGATAGAAAGAAAAAAAAATTGTACATGCATTTTTTGTGAATGTTGAGAACGCCAAACATGCCAAAACGTCGCAAGCGCGCGTGTGCGTCTCGAAAATGATTGGCGGTACAGTCTATCTGAGACCACGGACACTGCTAAAATGTTCGAAACGTCAGGAATAATAATAAAATAATCAAAAAATAAATAAATAGATATTAAAATAAATATACTATTAAAGAAACGATAATCTTAAACGGCTGAACAGCCACAGCTGATATTTTTTTAATCATAACAGAAGTCTTGTACAAATCTATGTATTTCAAACAAAACAAAAACTATATCGAAATTGTGCAGCCGTTTGGGAGCTACGATGCCACATACAGACACACAGATATACAGCAGATACACATCTGCCTGCTCCAGAGATTAAAAAAACACGATAACATTAACAATGTAGATTTTGAGTTATGTATTGGAGGAGTCGAAAACGGTTTGAGTATCGGATATTTAAACTCAATGCAAAGTGTTCGAAATTTGAATGCGGAATAGCTGCCTGCGAGAGGTTGTTACCAAATTTCCAATAACCCTGTATAGATACGACATCTGTTTGATGTATGGAATGGATATTTGCTCATTCAACTGAAAGGATTAATCCAATGAGCATTTAAAACGACGTCAGATTTCAACTGAAAATAAACTATCTGGACTGATTGAAAGTCGTCAAGTATTAAAACTATACTTACTAAGTTACGCGTACAGAGTGTACTAAGCCGAAAGGGGTCCATAGTGCCCATCATTAGTGTGTGCGTTATGAACAACTTTTACTATGGGACAAAAACAGAAATCGCAAAAAAAAAAAGTTGTTCCACTTCGACCATAATTTATATTGGTCGAAGCGGTTCCTTAGAAAACAGGTCATTCACACTCGACAAAATGAAAAACACAGCTTTTTTTTTTGCAATTTCAGGATTGGTTTTGTAGTAAAAGTTGTTCATAATGATGGTTGTTCATTACTATAGACCCCTTTCGGCTTAGACCCTTTCCGCGTAACTCGGTAAAATTACAGCAACGAAAAATTGATAGCAATAAAAATTTAATATAACTCATAGAATGATAGTGAAACTATAATAATGGAATAACCACAAAAATAAATATTTTTCATATGTTTTACACGAAGGAATGTATATTTTAGTTGGTTCTTAAGATACGAAATATAAAAAGATGAGACTTCAAGTTTCAAACATCATATCTTAGAATAACTACTCAGAGAAGGTAAGTTTCCAAACAACGCCTTCTCAAAACGTAAGCTACAAATTCGCTTTGTAGCTTACGTTTCGATTGGTATTTTAAACGATTTAAGCAAGAAAATTAATGGATTACCTGTGGAATGTCACACCATAACTCTTATGCTGCTTTGTTGTGGTACGATTTCACCGCGCAAATTGTCATAGTACAATTTTTATATTTTTTTCGGAGCCATATATGACACCATTTGAATGGCTTAAATTTTGCGAATGTACTTGGTTTCTTTGTACAGTTATTCTAAGCATCATAGATATTTTATTTAGTGTGCGTTCCGAATCACGTGAAAACTAATGAGAACCAATATTATAGAAGAAAAGAAAATTGTGCCGTGTTTTCATTAAGATTCTTGGCATTATTGTTGATGTTGGCATCAAGTAGAAACGCGCCATTAACGAACACAAAAAAATTACTTGAAACAATTAATAGTGAATACAGTACTTACAAAACAAAAAAAATACCAGTCCTCTCTATGGTTTTTTAGCGCAATAACTTTCAAGACCATAGGCAGGGGGAGGGGACTTGGGGTTCAAACTCCAATGTCAAACGTCAATGCCTTAGCCAACAATAACCTACCATTTTATACGTACTTACTAAAATATTGAACAGTAGTGTTCTACTGGTATTACTTCCGCACCGAACCCCCCCCAAATTCCTGGCTACGGCCTTGATATCTTTTACCAACAGCAAGATCTAACCTTCCTACTGCCTACCTTCCTCTGCAAAACGTTGATCTTCCGATCCTTGATCTCAGAATGGTCTCTGAACTCCGCCAGTTCATGGGCCGCTGACATCGCAGCCGCTGTCTTCTTCTCCAGCTGCCTGCTCTTATCATCTAGACGTGCCTTCAGCTCTTCCACCTGGTGTACAAACTGTGCTTTAGTTCTAACACTGTTCCATATGACAGACGATGCAAGATATTGGGACCATTGGGGTTATTATGAATGCTGACACTTGCTATTGCTATCGTGTCATCTCGCTCGCGTCTATGAGTGGAATGATACGATAGCAGTAGAGTGTCAACTTATATAATAACCCCGTAGCAGGTCTAGCAAGCACGCCACCACAAAATATTGTCATCACTTTTTGTCGCGCGCAAACGTGACAAGGATACGTTTATAACTCATTTTTTCCGCATAACGCCTCTCGGTTTCGTACGATAAAACGAGTTGACAAATACTGTCGCGGCGCCCGTGATAGGCTTGCAGGAATGCCTAAGTGGTATTTTTGTGGTTGACAAGCGCACTTGATGTTAAGTGATGGTGTGCTCAAAAATAGTACACACACCTAGTCGAAAATGGGAGCAGGCTTTCAAGGGAGCCTGCACACTATTAAGTGCTTCGCTTCAGATTCCCAATGTGACGGTGTTTATGAAGAGAATTTCAGTCGCAGTATTGACTCGTACTAAGTCGTGTTTTAGAGGGTAGGAAAGATTTACGTAGTTGACAAAATATAAGCTTTGGACGTTTTTTATGCCATAGATGGCAAACAAGCTAACGAGCCTCCTGATGGTAAGCGATCATCGTCGCCTATGGATACCTGTAACACCAGGGGCATCACACATACGTTGCAGACTTTTAAAGACTCTATTAACAGTCCTTTTGTAGAACCCCATGTTATAGTTACTCGGAAATGCCGGAGGGCTGATTCCCCATATTGCAGGACGTTATAAAATTGCTCCAAAAATTTAAAAACAATGTTTATTGAGGAATAAGTCACGTAACTGGAGTAACTGAGCTAATAAAATAGAGTGAGTGGTCCACCGAAGTACCAGCTCGATCCTCTTGATTCCTAGTAGAGAAAAACAGTTAGACTTGACGATGACCCGAACCTATCTGGCAAGATAGACCACTGAGCTTGCGCCGGGACATTGGTTCGCTCAGCTTGTTCTACAGATATCATAACGAGGAATGCTCTGATTAACTTTTTGACCTCCATCTCGGTTTTACCATAGAACTGGCCGTCATCACCAGAAATGCCATCCATACATTATAGATACGTGGAAGTCACGCAATATTAGATTTAAATTGATTGTTTCTGCCACGTACCTGTAAGTTGTGGAATGGCTTACCACCTTCGGTTTTTCCTCTGTAGTATAATTTGGACTGCTTCAAACGAACGGTGAATAGAGTTCTCAAAGGTAGACAACGCACTGAAAATGCCCCTGCGGCGGTGACCACTTACCATCAGGAGGCCCGTCGCTTGTTTGCCACATATTCTATAAAAATACTAAGTTATTATAATTATCTTCCACCGTGAATAAATTTGACAAAATCACAACAGACAAAGCTATGCATAGCACAAATAGCATGTTAAGGTATGGCATTGTTAAATGAGATGTAGGGTTTAGAAACGTGGTCATTGAATTCAATCCTGATCATGTTATTATTACTTAATACCTACAAGATATACCTACTGATTGTTTAATTTCTATTGGCATCCTTTTAAATTTTCCTTATGCTTTCCTCTTATGGGGTTGGGCGGTAGAAACTTTTCACAGATGACGCTAGTAAATCTTGCACCTTTTTATTTGGGAAATGTCATATATATAAATGTAACATTGGCAAAAGTCATATGGACAAATGACAAATTATCAACTGTCATATAATACAAATGCCATAATTATCAACTATCACAAAAAAAATCGTGATAATCTAAAGCGTAGACTATGGTCTTCAATTAGACAAATTTTAAAAAGGCAACTGTCGCGTCATGATAAATTTCAAATAGATAAATTACAATGACCATATAGATACATTTTAATTGTCATACAGTTAAATGTTATATTGTCAAATCATATAGAGAAATGTCATATAGACAAAATTCAAATAGACAAAATGTCATTTAGACAAATTTTAATTTTATTGTCATATGGAGAAATTTTATATTGTCTAAGTCATATAGACAAAAATGTCAAACGTAATATAGACAAAATTCCCATAACAAAAGGTACCAGCTATACTAGCGCCACTCTGACAGTTGCCAGCCCCATTGGTACTATACGTGGATCACTTACATCCGTCTGCAGCATACTATAATGTTCTTCTTTTGCGCAAAGCGATTCTTTGAGCACGGCTATATGCCGCTGGTAGTCCTGATGCTGTTCCTCCAATGCCTTCATCTTGGCAGCCATCGCCAGGATCTCCTGATCCCTCCGCTGGATCTCCAGACGGAATTCATCCAGCTGCTCACATTCCATCCATCCGAATATAAAATTAGATAAAACCCAATACGATTAGAAGAACAACATAATGGAAGACTCTGTATACTGAATGTTCTTACGACGGACATGTTCGAAGATATGATTGTACTCATCATTATGAACAACTTTTACTATGGGACCAACCCTGAATGAAAAAAAAACATCAAACTATGGAATCACAATTTTTTCACGATTTCAGGGTTGGTCCCATAGTAAAAGTTGTTTCTAATGACGAGTATAATGATATTTTAGAATATGTCCGTCACTTAGAACATCCAGCACGTATAGATAAAACTATCTACTAAGGCAAAAGTGATGGCAGAAATGATAACAATGATAAATATCTACTCAATAATACTGATTCAATGAACACCAATAGTGTTAGTACCGATTTATGACAAGCGACGCAAGCTTACGTTAATCTTATATTAGTACCAAACGAAACGTTAACAGCACTCTTATTGAACACATGACATATAAATATTATCATATAGTATATATATAATCCGTGCCTTGGAAGACATTTCGACAAATCATTCTCACTCATAATCATGCAGTTACTCAATCATATCGTCATCGAATTAGTTAAAAATAATATCGAAGAACCAGAATTAACATTCACTGGAAAACTTTCTATACTAAGCTAATGAAGTCAGAAAAGTAGATGATTCGTAGAAAGCTTTCCAGATTACGATATCAAAAAATGGTCAGAGAAACATCGGGTTGCACGGGCGCCTATGTTGTGATACATTTATCCTAATGTGAGACAGACTGAATGGCATGACCGCTAATGAGAGGTCGGGTCGTGATGGCTACAGTAGGGTGGATGAGGCTCGGACGATGAGGCGGCCGACATCGAAAGCACAACATGATCAAATCAAAACAGATCAGGACTCGAAACATATACTACCGGAACTAACGTTCGATGCACTCGACCTCGACAGTCTTTATTGAACAGTCTATCTCTAATCGACAGTTTTGGTGTCAACGTAATCTCACATATCTCATCTAACCGTACAATTACATCTAAATTCATATATTCGCTTTCTAAGGCCCTATTTAACAAAAATATTTCGATCGACTTCTTTCAAGAATATAATTTATCTCTTATTTTAATAAAAATAGCTTTAACAACGAACAAGTTTACATAAAAATATTATTCAACACATTCGGCGATTTCGGCTAAGTTAGGTACTTAAAGCGAATAAATTGACACGTGGGGTGTGAGACGTGCGGCCGGGGCTGAGCGCGGTGGCCTCGTCACAGTGGGGCGGCCAGCGCCGTGCGCGGTGGCCTTGTCACAGCGTGGTGGCGCTATAGTAGGGCGGCCGCGCGGCGCAGCGCAGCGCGGCCCGCGGCGGCGGCGGTGGCGCGCTCAGCCGGCCGTCCTTCATGACGCGCACGTCGTTCAGCAGAAAACTTACTTGTCTCTTGAACGGAGGCTCGACCTTATCGTATATGGAGGCGTGCGAGATGGCGAGCGAGGGCGGCGGCGGCGAGCCGAGCGCGGCCAGCTCGCTCTCGAGCAGCGCGACCTGCCGCTCCAAGGTGGCGATGCGCGCCTCCTTCGTCTCGAGCACGGCCGTGAGCGTGGCTCCCGCGCTGCCGCCCGGCAGGCCGGCGGCTTGCAGCGCGCGCTCCAGCTGCACCTGCAGCGCCCGCAGGGTGTCCGCCGTCGCCTTGAGCTCCTGCCGAGCAGCGACACGGTCAGCGCTGCGCCGACCGAGAGCTGCAGCGCCGAGTCTACTCCGCCCTCCCGCCTGCCCCCGCCCGAGCGACGCAGCCCCGTCCGACAACCGCACAACAAACAACAACTTTTGCCTTCTAAAATAATGATCGGCCAATGAATAATATTCGATAACAAATCTGACACCAGACGGTCTTCTCTAAGGTTCGTGTGATCGGGGATGAGCTGCTAAACATGCAATGTCGTGGTACGGTTGTGTTGTGTCATGTCGTCACTTTATCATTTTACTGTTTTAGGCCGAATTTTTAACTAACGCATTCTATTTAATTTGAATTTTGAAAAGATTACATTTTTGTTTTGTACTGTTTCGTGTGAGTAGCGGGAGAAGGGAGTAAGTAAACGAAACATGTGCTCGGGATCAAGCTGACGGTGTCACAGAACGTATCGAAACGTGGGAGAGTGAGGAAGCGAGTCGGACAAATATTCATGAAGCTATATCGAGTGTGGACGATCTTTAAACATATAAGGCTTCGCGACAGACACATTCGGCTGAAGATATAAGAAATGAATGAAATGAAACTATCAAGAGCAATTCTAACAGAAACAGTGACGATGATAAAGGTATCACAAAATAAAACGCCCATGTGGTCCAAGATGCTAGTTATAAAAGCAAGAAGTGACGTGCACAATCATGACTACGAGTAACACTAGTGTAGGATATAGTATCCAGATAGCAAAATTTCCAATTAGTTGAAAAATTGATTAGAAATTTTGCTATGAAATACAAAGCATGCAGCACATGACATAGTACAATTATTACCTGTTTTTGTGCCATTGCCTGCATTTGCTGGAACATCTGTCGTTCTTCCTCTTTACCTGAAATTTGTACATTGTTTACTTGTCACTTCCTATTGCATATATTGCAGCCCAACGTCCACTGGAGAAACGAGGCGGTGTACAAGAGGCCGTGGAAAGTTCAACTCTTATCAATTTACTCTGGGTTCAAATTACTGTACCTCATTACAATCTTCTATAATCTGTGAGTCTGAACCTGTCAGCTCAAATCCAAGTTTTACAGAATGAATGCGCGAAACAGAAACAAATGTATGCGATATACGCCTGCAGGAAGAGATAAGCTTGAGTCGACGCCCGCCTCAAAACTAAATAACGTAAGCAAATGATAAAACTCCAGATTACTCAAGAAAAACTAATGGTTCGCCCCGAACTGAGATCTCGCAATGTTCCGTTTTTAAAAGCTTTTACTTCATCAAAGTATTGTCTAAAACCAAATTTAAAAATAAACTTAAATCCTGGTTGCTTCGGAACTCTTTAAATATTTTTATGGTTATCTGTAGCGGAGCTCAATAGTTTTGTGGTCGATTGACTCTTATCTGTAGTTAATGTTTAGTAATGTTAAAATTATAAAAAACCTCATTTTAAATATTGTATGTCCGCGTGGACAATACTGTTTTATGTATTAGTTGCAAAAATATTCAACATCATATAATTGTACACAGTTTTCGACATTAATATTAATTCAGTCTATTATGCCGACATTGTGCAAGTTGTTGTTTTGTTATGTCTATTATGTCTGTGAGGCCGGACTATTATGGACTATTATTGTTTTCCGGACAATTTTGAACTTATCATTGTAATTTTTTTTTGACTAAATATTAGGCTTGCATTTGTCTGCCAACTTGCCTGATGTTAAGCGATGATGCGGTCCACGATGGAGCACGCTTGCCTAGAAGAAACCGATTCACCTGTGATTTGAAGACATCCAGATTGTAACCGGGGAACACCCATTCAAACAGCGCATTCCACAGACTAGCAGTTCGCACAGTAAAAGTAGAATCATGCACTTTGTACGGGTTTTCGGAATATCAACCATAAAGCGGTGTCGAATTTTCGTGCCCACTCTGACAGTCTGATAGAAAAATGGGAGGAGGGAATTACATCATGCAGATCTGATGCACGCTTTCTGAAATGTATCTGATAAAAAACCAGTAGGACTTACGGTAAACCGGAAAGAGTTAAATTTCCACGTGCACACGTGTACGCAGTGACTACTTTTTCTCTACAGTGGGCGTTAGGTCTAACAGAAGAAGCTAATTGATCAGCATTACGTACCCATTCCCTTGTTTTGTAACATTTCGAGTAGTTTTTTGATGCTCTCATCTCTTGCTTGTAACGTTTGCTTTTGTGTTTCAATCCTCAGTTCTAGTTCCTGTTGAAAAAAATAATTAAACAATCGTGAAATCATGCTGATGCTGAGAGAATTGTAGAGCTTGAGTTGTTGTTACATTATTTATGTTTGCTCTATTTATTACTGACCCGAAAGTATTTTTTTTTATATTTGAAGTGTTACTTTTTTTTGTTGTATTCTTTTTTTTTTTGACTACTTACTACGTAGTTAAAACGTGTATGTATTTTTGGTTTTTGTTGAATTTTTCAAAAAGCGCTATATCAATTTTGATAAAATTTATACGGGACTACTTCTGAGGTATGATCTATCAAACAAAAAAAGAATCATCAAAATCAATACAGAATTAGCGGAATAACCGCGTAACAAACATTAAAAAAACATACAGTCAAATTGAGAAACTCTATCTTTCGCCGGTAAAAAAATATTACGACGCCACATGCATACATAAATGTTTGAAGGGGAAAATTAAAATTACAGGTTTTATAATAAACGGGACTTAATCACTGACATTTTCAATATGAAGGTAGGTAGGCTATTCTTGGGCAGGGAATATCGTTTGTCCCCATTGCACTTCTGTCAATCTGAATGAGCATGACGGTGACAAAGTAATGCAGGCCCTGAAATAACCAACCAGTACTGTGGTGCTTTGTAATTATGGTTAACCATGGGTTGTCCACACGTCCAGCTCATGTGAGCACTTCCCAGCATTATAATGTATTAATATTATAGTAGTTCACTACAGTATTATTGTCTATAATTTGACGCCCAGTCTGGCTTAGTATGTCTACCGAACTGGGAATATCTATTCTCAGCTAGGCAGGTGTGGTGACATCACCTTTAGCCAGGGAAATTAGTCATTTGTGACTAACTACTATTGACGTCATCATTATCATTTCAGCCATAGAACGTCCATCATCATCATCATCAATATCAGCCGGAAGACGTCCACTGCTGAACATAGGCCTCCCCCTTTAACCTCCACACTGAACGACAGCCTGCTTTTTGCATCCACTGGATGCCAGCGACTCTTACAATGTCGTCGGTTCATCTAGTAGGAGGCCTACCTACGCTGCGTCTTCTGGTAGGTCATACCACGTCCACTGCTGGATATCCCCTATAGATCTCCAAAAATGCCGGCAGGAAAAAGGCAGTAGGAGGTGTCCTGCACCCAGCGTTTTCCAGTGGCTGTGGCTTACCTTAATAGTGTCCCTCAATATAGCTATTTCTCGTTGCAAGTGTTCGTTCTCTGCGAAGAGCTGTTCCAGCTGTGACTGAAGTTCTGGGGCAGGTTGGCGCATGCGCAGTCTCAGCTCTTCTTCTAGTTGGCGGACTAGCATGGCTTGTTTCTGTGGAAGAAGTAAAATTAAGGTTAGCTCATCATCATCATCATATTCAGCCTTTTAACAGTCCACTGCTGGACTTTTAGCCTACCCCCGAAAGAGTGATTGGACCATATCCACCACGCTGGCCCAGTGCGGGTTGGTGGATTCACATACGTCATTGAATTCCTTCTCCATCCATATGCAGGTTTCCTCACGATGTTTTCCTTCACCGAAAAACCAGTGGTATGAAAATCCGTACATAAGCTCCAAAGAGCTCATTGATACGGGCCCGGGGTTTGAACCCGCGACCTCACGCTTTCAAGTCTAGCGGTCTCTCAAAAAGGCTACCACGGCTATAAGGTTAGCTATTGAGGTTGAAACTCTTTATTCGTATTTTTGACAGTTTCTGTTGGATTTTCCGTCAGTTTCCTTGTGACGAAATACGCAAAAACGCTGCATCGGAGCGATGTATGTTCCTAGCTTGCTACAAAGAAAAGTTAATATAAAAGTTGTGCCGATATTGGTTCGTGTTGTGCCCCGTTATATCGCCATTTATATCGCATTAGGGCTAGCGATATACTTTGGGATTTACGTCAAGCCGCAGGTATGTTTCAGGGGATTTAAAGCTAGTTTTTATTTAACCGATGTGAATAAAGTGTAGTGCACGAGTGCATGCTATTCCTATAAAGGTATGGAATACGGATGAAGTAATCACTATCCACTATGAAGGCGACTTTGCGCTTGCTTATGAGGCCGATAGTGAGAGACCACGTCTCAGTGCCGTATGTCATCACTGGCAACACACACTGGTCGCGTTCGTGGAGTTTTGGCGCCAACGTGAAAAAAAACATGTCGGCTCGTTGGATTATTTTCCTAAACTTGTGTATTTTCGAGTGTTAATGTGTACTAAATGGTGAATTATTATTCATTAAATGCTCGTAAACGTGCTCGAGTGTGGGCAAGTGATATAACGAGGTGAAACGTGTCTTTTCGTGTTGTTTCCAAAACTCCATATACTTAGGAGCCTCTTGTAAAGTCTCTACCACTTTACAGGGGCATGAGTTTGACTTGACCGTGACTTACTTAGTTGACGCTATTAAGACTTTGTAAACTGTTTAATATTACGACTAAAGGACATTGAATCCACCGTCATAAAAATTAAAAAAAAAAACAGACTTTGCCAAATTTAAATGAAACTGGATCATAAAATGAAACTCTACTAGCTCCATCCAAACTCCCAGTCTCGCTGGAGTCATAAAATAATTCTACGTATCTGCGATCTATCATTGCACCGTGCCAATGAATCTCCTCGGCCATTCCAACTTGTAATGCGAATTTTATGAAACACGCCGTAAAACTGGGTGATTTGGATATAGAAGGGCAATCTAATATCAATAGAGTTGGCGAGGAATGTCTCCTCTCCCTTGTATTTACTCCATTTATTTATATTCTGTGTAAATTTATTAACGTTAATAAAATAAAGTTGTAAATACATACATGTAGTATTACCCTTAGCTACTATATTGTTTTTTTAGTTTTTAGGTTTCCGTACTTCAAAAGGAAAACACGGAACCCTTATAGGATCACTTTGTTGTCCGTCTGTCCGTCTGTCTGTCTGTCTGTCTGTCAAGACCCTTTTTCTCAAGATCGCGTAAAGGTATCAAGTTGAAATTTATACTAAATACTTGGGTTTACGGTTTCTTTCGGCTGTAAAAAAATAAAGATTATAAGTCAACGCAATCAAAAGATATGAACGTTTATGTCGCATATTTTGCTTTTTCTCAGGAACGCGTAATATATTAAGATGAAATGTATACCAAATAGTGGAATGTACGGTTTCTTTGAGCTGTGAAAAAATCAAACTTATAAGTCAACGCACAAGATATGACTGTTTATGTCGCATATTTTGCGATTTCACAAGGGAATCAAAACCTATAGAGTACTTACCGTTGACCTAGAATCATGAAATTTGGCTAGGGACAAGGTCTCATAGCATATAATATATAGGAATAAATCAGAAAGTTATAAATTTTAAGTTATATAATTTAAAAAAAATGTTTTTCTATTACAAACTTACATTTTGTAGTTGGAATGTATGGAACAACCTTATTGTCCACTACAAAATTAAGTTTGTCTTTCAATATTAAAACTTTTTTGTTTTTGTTTTTTTTTGTTTGGCGTCGCGCTCTTAGGTTTCCATCCAGCGGAACCCTTAGAGCGCGAGTCCTACTCGTTCTTGTCTGTTGTTTTTTTGTTTTAGAAGGTATATAAACCTTATTACTTATTTGTGTGTGTAAACATGTTAGTTTTAGTGTACATAAAAGCGCTCCGTCTGGAAAATTCACGGTGGAATTATAATCACCGTCCAAATTTGTGCTAACCGGACAATCTCCTTCGTTTGATGGTTTATCCCAATACGTACCATTGGCGAAATTGTGGTGGCTCCTCCACTCCACAAAAGAGGCCATTAAAATAAGAGTTGAAGTTGAGGTTGAGTTGGCGGGAATGGTTCAGTTATCGATAGGGTACAGTCTACGTAAAGTTGACTCAACGGATTATCGATGTTTTTGAAATTATGATTTTATTTTATCAATATAAACAACTGTCTATAACCACGCTACAGGTTAAATATAAGGTTACCTCAATAAGTAAATTATCAGCAAGATTAATAACGGCGAATGTTTAACGCGACTTTTATTAAACCTGCCGTCTTAGAATAACTACACAAAGAAACCAAGTACATTCGCAAAATTTAAGCCATTCAAATGGTGTCATATATAGCTCCAAAAAAATATTAAAATTTTACTATGAGAATTTGTGCGGTGAAATCGTACCACAACAAATCAGAAAAGCAGCATAAGAGTTATGGTGTGACATTCCACAGGTAATCCATTAATTTTCTTGCTTAAATCGTTAAATATACCAATCGAAACGTAAGCTACAAAGCGAATTTGTAGCTTACGTTTTGAGAAGGCGTTGTTTGGAAACCTACCTTCTCTGAGTAGTTATTCTAAGCATGCCGTAAAGCTGGGCGATTTGGATATAAAAGGGTTAGATATGTAATATCAATAGTCTTGGCGGGAATGGTTCGGTTCTCGATAGTGTACGTACAGTCTATGTGCCTAAAGTTGATTCAACGGTTTAACGATGTTTTAGAATTTACGATTTTATCGATTTAAACAACTTTTATAAAACACATTAAAGTTTTTATTTTTTACACATTAAATTCAAATATATCATACTTATGTTATAAATACGAAAGTGTGTTTGTTTGTTTATATTTCACGCAGCAAATGATAATTGGATTGTCGTTATTTTTGCATGGGTCTAGCATCTTTTTTATACGTTTTCTAATACTTTGCAGAAGGTTCTTACGGAAAGAAAAATTTGAAATTTCAGCTTCAACGACGATTTTAACTTCGCCCGTTTGACAGTTCTAAGACAGGACAAAGTCTGTCGGGTCAGGTAAAAATCCATTCGGTAGTTTTTGCGTGAAAGAGGAAAAAACATCCATACATCCATACATACAAAATTTCACTTTATAATATTAGTAGGATATATATATATCCTACTGGTCGTCCAGCTGCAAGATGGGTCGACGATATTGTTACTATCGCGGGTCGAACCTGGACTCGATTAGCACAGGACCGAGGCAGATGGCATAACAAGAGAGAGGCCTATACCCAGCAGTGGGATAAGGAAGGCTGTGGATGATGATGATGATATATATAGGTACCTTACCGCTTCCACACGGATAAATAAAAGAAAATCGGCATACGTATTTTTGAAAAATTTCCGAGTATTAAAACCTCTACGATATTAAAAAAAGTTAGGCAAACATTCTCTCAGCAAAATGATTAATTTTGTTGAAAATGCTGAATAGAACGTAAAATCTATTTCTACTTGGTACTATAAATAACCTATTATAATAGCGAAGTAGAATTGGGTAGGAAAGTAGTGACTAGGCAATGTAGGGTTGGTTGAGGATTTATTAGCTGAGAATGGGCGATTTTTGAATTTTTTAATTTTTAATTTTTTTCATATTAACACTTAGCCAAAATTGATTGAGGTGTTATTTTGCGCAATGTTATCTTCATCAAAAAATTATGTTATTTGTAACAGAAAATTTAATTAATTAAATTCTTACCGTCTTACCACAACAGATTTAAGCACGCGTTAGACAAGTGTTTAGCATATTTTTCGCAGTGAAACAATTGCTAAACACATGTCTAAAGCGTGCTTAAATCTTTTGTGGTAAGACGGTTAATGACTATATATGCATTTGAATATTTCATATTTATTTATATGTATATTTCATTACCGGTTATTGCATATAACGTTAAATCTAGCAATGATATGCATATTTTAGCTATATTTACAATATTTTTTGGTAAGGTACTTCGTTAAAAAACCTTGTGTTATACCCGGCTCGGCCCGCGGTATATACCTAGATAGATACCGGTAGAAACTGGATGGGTGAACTTTTGTCAGAAATAATAAGTGCTGAAATAGCAACAAATTTCAGTTAAGTACTGCCCAGTTACTTCAGTGGGTGAAAACGGTTCATTTACAAGACAATTTTACTACCTAATATTTGGTAGGTACAGTAGGCACCTGATAGGTTAGGTTTATAGAGGACGCAAAATGTTAAATTATTTTACATTCTGCTACTTTTTGTGGACGGTACTTTTGTTCAGTAATATTAATGAGTAAGTATTTAATTATTTAAATAATTACTGATAGTTTGTTGTTTTTGAACAAATTTTATGATGCATATTGTGACATATCAAGTATTTTTCATGCACATTTCGAGCTTTTGTTTTGCATATAATTCGGCATTTATTCGGGAAGAAAGTAGAATGCACTATGCACAAGAGATATAGGTTTTTCCGCGGAAAATATAAAAAAAAAACACAGGAAAAGGTCATTCACACACTAGATAAAATGTATGGAACAGCTGATCTATTTTCTTGATTTCAGGGTCAGTGCCATAATAAAAGTAGTAATGACCTTCGGCTTAGCACAGCAGTTATTTCTCACCCAGTATGGTTTCAAATTTGTTAGAAACACAAAGTCACTGCCAAAATCGGAAATCCGTGGTTTCCTAACCCGCTTCTCGCTCCGCTATACTCCCCACTCATTACCAAGCTTGCTCCCTGTGACCCTTCAGCATTCCCTGCGCTCCATTTTCTTCCTAACTCTGCCTGAATCGATACTCCCAAGGCCCACAATCGTTTGATATGAAACATTCATGTTTGGACTTAGCAGGAAGTATTCGGTGGGCCTTTTGTAGTTTTGATTTTGTTTTGCTTTGTAATATCTTGAAGGTATTTGGAAATTAAAGGATTTTGGTATGACTGTTTTGTTACGACCATTTCAGTCATGATTTTGTTATACCCATTGTAATCTAGGTTCATACAAATAACTGTTACCTAATGCACTAGTACCTATAATGTATATTATGTTCATCTTCTCTACATAGTATAAATATTAATGTCGCTTTCCGCGTCTGTCTGTCTGTATATCTGCTTACTCCTCCTAAACCACGCAACGGATTTAAATGCGGTTTTCATCATTAGTTCGATAATTTTTCACGGAAGATTTATACATATAACTGGCGACCCGCCCAGCTTCGCACGTAAATTACACCCGTGCAGCCAGGGTGGGTCGCTAGTAGTATAATCCTACTAATATTATAAATGCGAAAGTTTGTATGTATGGATGTTTGTTCCTCTTTCACGCAAAAACTACCGAATGGATTTTAATGAAAGCTTACAATAATATAGGATATACATTAGAATAACCCATAGGCTATGACGGGTTGTAGTAGAGAGGCCGAAGGCCGAGCTCTACGCGTACGAAGTAGCGGGTTTCAGCTAGTAAACGCTAATTGCGATCATCGCTGTCAAAAAACTGACCATCGCCAATATGACGTTACTTTTTACAGTTGCCCGACTATTTTTGATGACAATTGCTTGCTGGTCCCTTTAGGGTATATACAAGATCTTTGCTTGCTGGTTAGTTGGTTTGTTTGGTGGTTGCCGATGACGCTGGTGTCTACAGGGTTACGCGGAAAGGATGTACTAAGCCAAAAGGAATCCGTTATACTCATAATTATGAAAACTGTTACTATGGGACAAACTCAAAAATTAGCTGCTCCATACATTTTGTCGTGTGTCAATGACCGTTTCCTATAGAGCGGCTGTTTTTTATATAAGCGAAATAACAACGTTGGTCCCATAGTAAAAGATGTTCATAATGATGGTTATTATTATTATATAATGATTATTATATTGTTTTACTTTCGACTTTGACCAAGTATGACGCTTGTGCGTATTACCGTTTTTAAACTTGAGCAAAGACAATAATAATACGTTTGTTGTATGGGACAATATAAGGAATTCTCCCACCTTTATGTTTTATAAATATTTATTTTAGTTAATCCGCCACTGTAACTTACATTACATTTTACATACATATACATTATATAATTATTATTTATTATTATATATTTGTTTACATTATATATTTTGTGAAAATGTCAACTGGCTATCCATTGTTTTAGATATCTACCGGGATTTATCGCACATATTTTTAATATACAAATAAAATATTTAGATAAAAACAGGCACATTAAGCTCAGCTTTTGTTATTAAAAAGAAGGTAGGACAGACAGAGAGACAACGTAGGCTAACGTACTTTGGGTATAGAAACCTAAAATGAACTAAATTCTACTTTTTGTGATACTCCTTTAAACTTTACATGTAGACCAACTTTACCCCACCAGTTGGTATTATGAAATAACCCCGAACTCAAAAAATGTTCAAACGTGAACAATTTAATTCGCATCAGCTCATGTCCCAGCAGATTACGTCAAGTGACGCGTGATTGAGCGCCGCACGCGAGGGGTTGCAGCAGTACTACGCGGAATTTAAGTATTTGTATGCTCTTTTTAACCGACTTCATAAAAGGGAGAAGTTATAATTCAGTTGTATTTAAAAAAAAAAATTTAATTTAATTAAATTTACCTCAGGACTTTTTAATATATAAACTGATTTAGAAAATACTCTTTTATTTGAAAGGATATACTTTCAGATTGCTCCCATAGAAATTTCATCAAAATCAGTTCAGTAGTTTGGTTTTTAAACCAACATAACTAGAAGAAATATGTCCTCCAAGTAGGTTAACGAATTTGCGTGTTTACAAATTTTAAAGTCCGGCTAAAACCGACACCAATATAAAAAGCCCAATCCATGATATGTCTAAAACCGTGTAGAAACCCCCAGCTGATACCGACACTAATTTAAAAAACTCACTCCATTATAGGTCTTAAACTATGTAGAAACCTCTGCCCCCCCCCCCCCCCCCCCGGGTGAAACCGTAGAACGCAAATTAAATATGAAAAGCCTATATATCTTAAGCCGTGTAGAAAACACCGGCTAAAACTGACATTATTTTTAAAAGCTCACTCCATGACAGATCTACCACTTTGTAGAACCCCCCCGGCTGAAAACGTAGAATTAAAAGCCCAATTCATAATAATGTCTAAAACCGTGTAGAAAACACCGGCTAAAACCGACACCAATATGAAATTCCCAATCCACGATAGGTCTAAAACCGAGAAAACCCCCATCTGAAACCGTAGAACACCAACATGAAATGCCCAATCCTCTCCTCTCCAATAATCTGTCCACATATCCAATTGGTTATTGTATTTGCCCTGATATCGAGTACCATAACCCTGAAACCTTTTAATTCACGCATGAATTTTTAATCACCCGGAGTGACAGCTGATTATTCTACAGGGTGTAGTTCACCCGCTGGGTGGAAGGGGTGGGGGTCCACCCCCCCCCGGGGTATGCTCTCGTAACGTCGCGTAACTCCAATCGTGTAGTAGGTATCGATCGTGAACCCAGTGGAGGTTGGGCTATATTTAAAACAGGCTTTTAGCTTGCTGGGACTTCTTTCTACGTCTAGGTGCTCGCTTTTTTAGGGTTTCATACCCAAAGGGTGTAAATGGGACCCTATTACTTAGTCTACGCTGTCTGTCTGTTCGTCCGTCTGTCCCTTTGTCTGTACCTTTTAACGGCTGTATCATTGGAACCGTAATAGTAGTCAGTTGTGGTAATAGCTTACAGCTTACAGGGCCTTACGGCTAGCTGTTTAAAGCAATCCAATTTAGGTTATGAAAAAATGTTGCTCGACGCATCCCGTATCTGGGCGCGTTTAGGTTCACGTTCGCGTGATTTTCTAAACTGCAGTTTGATACCGCGTAAGCAGTTGTCCGTAAGGCCCCAGATACATATAAGTATAGGTAATAGCCAGTTGAAATTTTCACACAATATGTTCTTAATCCAGTAGTGGACTGTTAAAAGGCTAATTATGATGATGATGATGATGATGATGTACTTAATGTTAAGAAGGATAAACTAAAAAAAAGTCAAAAAGCAAAAACTAAAGGGGAATGGGATACAAGAAATGTTTTTAGGGTTCCATACCTAAAGGGTAAAAACGGGATCCTATTACTAAGCCTACGATGTCTGTCTGTATGTCAGTCCGTCAGTCCTAACTCCTACCTATAAACGGCTGTATCTTTCGAACCGTAATAGATAGCCAGTTGACATTTTCACAGAATATAAAAACGAAAGGGAAAACCCCATACTACAAACGTATTTTTGTATTAGCTCTAATATAAAAACGGTAAAACGTACAAGCGTCAAACTTGATATGATTATAGTACACACTCTAATAACATCAAATAATAAATAATGGCCAAGTGCGAGTCGATGACAATATTCTGTTCACCACCAAGTAAAGCAACGTCGGGCGCGGTCGGTACTTGAATTAGACGACCGCCTGGGCGTGATGTCTTTTTGCACCTATGACCTCAAACTAAAGGTTTTTCTGTTTTACTATTTATACCCAAGATCAAGAGAGCAAAGATTAATTAGAAAATAGACTAGTTAATAATTAAAGCTAAATGATTATTTACGGGATATTTACCGTGGTAAGGTTGTGGAATGAGCTCCCGATATTTCGGCGCAGTTACATGCACCATGTTCACGGGAAGACTGAAGAATGCGGGTGGTTGGTCGAACAGTTAAAAAGTTAGGTGCAGACATAACGATCTACCGTCTTTGAATAACCGTGATAGTTTAAAACACTGTTTTTATTTAATAATTGTCCGATGTACGTCGCCTGCTCAAAACATCCAACATTTTTTTATCCAAAACTTTATTTTACGTTTTCATCGTCCAAAGGCCTCTATTCCTGCAACGTCGGCGCCCTCATAAGATCCAGCTATTTTAATAAGTCTACGTTAAATGCCGGCACGTGAATAGCCTTCTTAAGGGCCAGCGGGAAATATGACTGTAGGGTTGGCATAAAATTCGCTATGCACGCAAATAACTTTCTTAGCCTTCATTCACACTGAATTTAACACTAACAGTGTGACGCTGGGTTTTTTACTGATCTTCACACCAGTTTTTTAGGGTTCCGTACTCAAAGGGTGAACACGGGACCCTATTACTAAGCCTACACTGTCTGTCTGTCCGTCCTACCTTTTAACGGCTGTATCTTTCGAACCGTAATAGAAAGATATATTAAATTTTCACAGAATATGCAATGTTACAGCGGATTACCTAAGAAATAATAATAAAGTCAAAAAGTTAAAATTAAAGGGTAAAAAACCCCATACAACAAACATATTTTTGTATTTGATCTAATGTAAAAACGGTAATACGTACAAGCGTCAAACGTGGCATGATTGTAGTACACACTCTAAAGTATAACAACAAATAATAAATAATGCCCAAGTGTGAGTCGGTGACAAAATATGTCTGTTAACCACCAAGTTAAACAACGTCAGGCGCGGTCAGTACCTCTTGGATGGGTGACCGCCTGAGTGTGATTTGTCTTTTTGCACTACTTAGGCCAAAGGCCTCTATTCCTGCAACGTCGGCGCCCTCATAAGATCCAGCTATTTTAATAAGTCTACGTTAAATGCCGGCACGTGAATAGCCTTCTTAAGGGCCAGCGGGAAATATGACTGTAGGGTTGGCATAAAATTCGCTATGCACGCAAATAACTTTCTTAGCCTTCATTCACACTGAATTTAACACTAACAGTGTGACGCTGGGTTTTTTACTGATCTTCACACCAGTTTTTTAGGGTTCCGTACTCAAAGGGTGAACACGGGACCCTATTACTAAGCCTACACTGTCTGTCTGTCCGTCCTACCTTTTAACGGCTGTATCTTTCGAACCGTAATAGAAAGATAGATTAAATTTTCACAGAATATGCAATGTTACAGCGGATTACCTAAGAAATAATAATAAAGTCAAAAAGTTAAAATTAAAGGGTAAAAAACCCCATACAACAAACATATTTTTGTATTTTATCTAATGTAAAAACGGTAATACGTACAAGCGTCAAACGTGGCATGATTGTAGTACACACTCTAAAGTATAACAACAAATAATAAATAATGCCCAAGTGTGAGTCGGTGACAAAATATGTCTGTTAACCACCAAGTTAAACAACGTCAGGCGCGGTCAGTACCTCTTGGATGGGTGACCGCCTGAGTGTGATTTGTCTTTTTGCACTACTTTCTGTATTTTGTATGTGGTACGGAACCCTTAGTGTGCGAGCCCGTATCGCACTTGGCCGGTTTATTTTATTTTATGAAAAGAGCTATTCAGAATCATGCTGTCCGCCTAATGGTACTTAAGCAGAAACCTCCGCCTATGGACGCCTGCAACACTAGCTGTGTTGACGGTGCTTTGCCGGCCCGGAGAGGTAGTTGTAGACAGACCTTTTTGAATCGCTTCATGTTGAAGCTCGGCGGAAAGACCTTTGGGGAAGGAAATTCCAACCTTGCAGGTCCGCAGAAGAAAGGAGCGGAAAAATCGGACGGTGTGGGATTTCTAGCTTTGCAAGATGTGGGGGTGAGCTTTTTGATGGTGTCTGAATGTGCGGTAGTGAATGACACCAGTGTGAATGTTAGCAATTGAATTTCCCGACATAGGTGAAACCACAGATTTTTTTTTAATAATTAGAACGGTTGTCAAGTCATGTTTGTATAAAATTTGTTGTAGCCAGTTGCACCCATATAAACGAAATGTCAGTCATTCGAAATCAGTTAGCAACTGTGATGCGGAGTTCGACGCGTTGATCTAAATAAGAATGTTCAATTAAGGTTCTGTCATAATGCCTGGAACCAGATTTTCCTTCTCATTTCCGTTCTATTTACTTCTCTTTTTTGTGGGTGAAACATTTCACCTTTACATGTAACTGTGACAGTGACGTCACATAGCTCCCAACTCGACAAGTCAGTGTCATATAACCCGATATAAAATGAGAAATATGTCGCAACCGTGAGAACACATCGGCGCCGCAAATCCCCATAAGGGCGGGCTATGACGGGTGGCTATAACTATATAGGATTTAGGACTAGCAAGGACAGACAGACAACTAGAAAAAGACGGCAAAGAGGGATATCCAGTAAGTATAACTTACTAAAATTTATGGCGTGCCTACAATAATTTATACATAGGTACATTCATATCATACATACTTAGATATGTACAGATATGATACATAGTTTTTTCCCACGTATTTTTTTTGGCGTTGCACATCTTGTGCTTTTGCCAGTGTTAAGTAGACTAGCGACCCGACCGCTCGGCTTCGCACGGGTGTAATTTACGTGCGAAGCCGGGGCGGTCGCTATCAAGGAAAAAAACTGTTTGAAATTTGAATTTCCTGCCACAGGTGAAACGCACCACCTTAAAACTGAACAATATTTTTAACATGATATAAGTTCAATAATTTTCTGATTACAGTAACATAAATTTTCCAACAATTTTCCAAAGTTAACTGTAAAGGTTATTAGGCACTTCAGTTGTACAAAACTTCATCAGAAAGCAAAGAAAACGATTTTAAGTTAGAATAAATATGCCGCAGAATGTTCAAACAAACCTACACGTAGGTACCTCCTACTCTCAATTACGTGTCCCCAAACCCTCTGGTGCTTTTCAGACTATGCTAATACTGGGTCAGACAGAACTGCTATGCCAAGCGCAAAGTACTGTTATGCATTGTATCTATACTTACCTACTGTGAAATATCTGTTTTTTTTCGCGATTTATGGTTTGTTTTTTTTTATGCCATAGGTGGCAAACAAGCAGGCGTGCCGCCTGATGGTAAGCAGTCACCATCGCCTATGGATACCTGTAACACCAGAGGCATCACAAATACGTTGGACCTTAAGGACACTATTAACTCGCCTTTTGAAGAACCCCATGTTGTAGCTTCTCGGAAACACTACGAAAGGTAGCTCATTCCACATTTTGCAGGTAAGTATGAGGCAAGAAAGATCGTGTGAATCGCACAGCGTGCGATTTCCACAGATCTATGATGTGTGGATGAACTTTCAGGCGGTGGCGGCTAGTGCGATGGTAAAACCGCGACGCCGGCATCAGATCAATCAAACAGTTCTTCAGAACACTCCCCGTTGTAAATGCGATAAAAGATACAGAGAGACCCAACGTCTCTGCGCATGTTGGTCCCTTATACCAACCTACCTACCTACCTTGTTGTTGTCCCTTGGTCCCTTTTGGTGGTTGGTACTAAAATAATTTTACAAATGAAAAATGCATTAATCGGGTTATCATTGCATTATACTCGTATTTAACTCTGTATAACTACCTTCATAGCATTCCATGCCTTTTATTAAGACACAATTTCATGAGTTTGAGGCCAAAATAAAAAAAAACATGTCGCGGCATTAGGTACACAAATTTTCCTAAATCGAAATTTTATGAGTAGAGATGGGACGGATTGCTGTTTGGTATACCTATGGATACCTATATTTATGCCGGATATCTTGAGGCTGAATGTTACGAGACGTCATGGCAAAGGCCATTGAACGTAGCATGTAGATCTGAGTGGAAGTGAAACACGGACGACCGGAGGTTTGGATAAATTCGGGCTTCATCGTTCAGGAGTGAAGTGAATGAGAGACATGGTGGTTAAGTGACTATTTGACTTGTTTTGAATTGTATCACTTACGTATGTCTGTATCCGCTGGATATTGTCTAGTATCTGGCCGGATAGATAAAGTTGCCCGGATGGGCTGGATACCGGATAGTTGCCGGATATCCGTTTCATCTCTAGTAATAATGGTGGCTAATTAAACAAAAACTTAAAATAAGAAAAACAATTTAGTCTACTGTCAATGTCAAAATCTTACCAGCGCAGCTCTCTACTCTACTTAGTAGCCACATGACGTCTGTCTACTAAACGCAAGGACCTTGCATATACCCTAAAGGGAACTAAACGTGACCGCATGTTCTCAAGATGAGATTTGACAGCTGAACGTGACTCGTTATAAAAATCGAGTTATTTCGTCAGACAGGCGAATAAAGCCAATAAACCAATATATTATAGCGTAATCTGAAAGTCCCTTACGACACCCGAGAAATAAACTTGGAAGTCTTGAACTGTTTCTGATTTATGTGCCCCTGGTACACTAAACCGCTTCCGTCCCCAACGGATCGAAATATACCGGAGTTTTAGGAAATTGCGTTTCTTACGTAGTTTAATTTTAAGAACTATGTCGAGAATTTTAAGCTATACAGTGATTTAAGGTGGAATGATGACGAAGATCGGAAAATATGAGAGTCTACTGGTAACAAAAGATCCTACACTCTACGGCCTATTATATAAATTCTCGAAGACTCGAAAGAATCGAAGGCAAGTAGAACTGACAGACCGCCAGATTATTGCCTAGTTTCACTATCAGCTAGTAAGGACGAGAGAAAGAATGGGCATAGGCTCGTGGATCTGACTGATCTCTACAATTCCTATAAAAAATTAAAAAATAAACTGTGAATAAAACGGCCGCAGAATGTTACCTTAACCTAACCCGGGATAGAGTAGAGTTTTGGTTCCAAAGTGAAATAAAGTATCATCTAAAAAAGCAGACTTCAAAAAAACCATAAAACACCTACAAAGAATAAAAATAATATTTTATACTTACACGGATAATTTGAAGTCGGACGGGAACTATTATCAAAGTTAGAAAAAAAAAAATACACGCAAATTGTTTCACACATGTAATGTCTGCGTAATCGATGTACGATAGTAGGTATACACACTAAAGTATAACAAAATAATAATAAATAATGGCCAAGAGCGAGTCGGTGACAAGTTTCTGTTCAACACCAAATTATAACTGGTAATTTCTTTATTGAATTTTGTAGTGGTACGGAAACCTCAGTGCGCGAGCCCGATTCGTACTTGGCCGGTTTATTCTAAGTTGGCGCCAAAATAGATATAATAATGGACGACCCAAACGAAATCTTTTTAGAAAATAGTGCAAAAACCTTACTATGCCAGCTGTGTTTCTCCAAGCTTGCATAGTAGTACAGTAAACTACGGTTCAGAATCTGACTAAGTACCGCCTTGCTACCGCCCCTATTCGTGCCACGTCACAGATTACACTACAGGCACTACGAGCCTATTTGAAGCCTTGAATACCTACGAGGGGTAAACTATGACATAATCTGGTAATAGTAACTATGACGTGAACTGCGGCACGGTTACGCAACACTCATTCAACTGCTCGTTATTTCGGTGAAAAAGAACACAAAATGGCGGACTGAATGGGTGGTGCTAATGATATGAAAAGTGCAGTTTGAACTTTTTTACTTTTTTAATCTGTATTTATTTGTTTAGCTTCGCGCGCTTTTTCAGTTTTCATGCATTTTTCACGGACTTCAAAAAAGGAAGGTTCTCAATTTTTTAAATCATAATCAGCCTTTTAGCAGTCCACTGCTGGACTTTTTGCTTACCCCCGAAAGGGTGATTTGGGCCATATCCACCACGCTGGCCCAGTTGCGGGTTGGTGGATTCACGCCATTGAATTTCTTCTCCGTACGTATTGCAGGTTTCCTCACGATGTTTTCCTTCACCGAAAAGATAGTGTATGAAAATCCGTACATAAACTTCAAAGAGCTCATTGGTACGGGCCCGGGGTTTGAACCCGCGACCTCACGCTTTCAAGTCTAGCGGTCTCCCAAATAGGCTACCACGGCCAAATTTTTATTGTATTAGCACAAATGCTATTACTTACATAATTAAACTTATCTTTTTATTAGAGCCTATTTTTTTTTTGTATCCTCATATTCCCTTTGTTATGAACCGATTTAAAAATATATTTTTTAAATGAAAGGATATACTTTCAGATTGAGTGATGACATATGGTACAGAGACGTGGTCCTTAACTGTTCGCCTTTTGGAAAAACTCAGTCACACAGCGGGCAATTGAGAGAGCTATGCTCGGAGTTTCTTTGCGCGATAGAATCCGAAACGTGGATATTCGCTAAAGAACCAGAGTCACCGACATAGCTGTTAAAATTTGCAAGTTGAAGTGGCAATGGGCAGGCCACATCGCTCGGAGAACCGATAACCGATGGGGAAGAAAGGTTCTGGAGTGGAGACCACGAACCGGAAGACGCAGCGTAGGTAGGCCTCCCACTATACGAACCGACGACATTGTGAGAGTCGCGGGCATCCAGTGGATGCAAAAGGCAGGCTGTCGTTCAGTGTAGAGGTTAAAGGGGGAGGCCTATGTTCAGCAGTGGACGTCTTCTGGCTGATGATGATGATGATGAAATGCCACAAACAGACACACAGATAAACAGATAAACACACTTAAAACTTTATAACAACCTTCTTTTTTCGTTTAGAAGTAACCGCCTGTAACACTTTGCTTCTGTCAAAACAATATAGGTCCTGGAAATATTTTCAAAATGTCCAATTTTCTTCGTAATATCAAAGGCGGTGTTGCCGGAAATGGTGATAGTAAAATCTCCCGAACGCCCGCGCTTTATTTAGGCGTCTCATTATAGCATATTGCCATCCCAGTTTTTAAATAAGTATTCTAATAATATGGACCACGCTTTCTGCTACCGAAATTAGAGTAAACTTTTTTGTGTTCAGGGGGTCTAGACAAGAGCAAGTGAAAACTAATAGGTACATCACATTAGCATATCGGTGACGCGAACCCATACGATTTGCCACTACCAAAAATAGCGCAACGCGTATATTATCACCATCATCATCATTTCAGCCGTAGGACGTCCACTGCTGGACATAGGCCTCCCCCATCGATCTCCAAAAGGGCCGGTTGGAATCGGCCTGCATCCAGCGTTTCTCTGCGGTCTCTTTTAGGTCGTCTGTCCATCTTGTGGGTGGACATAGGCCTCCCCCATCGATCTCCAAAAGGGCCGGTTGGAAACGGCCTGCATCCAGCGTTTCTCTGCGGTCTCTTTTAGGTAGTCTGGCCATCTTGTGGGTGGACATAGGCCTCCCCCATCGATCTCCAAAAGGGCCGGTTGGAAACGGCCTGCATCCAGCGTTTCTCTGCGGTCTCTTTTAGGTCGTCTGTCCATCTTGTGGGTGGACATAGGCCTCCCCCATCGATCTCCAAAAGGGCCGGTTGGAAACGGCCTGCATCCAACGTTTCTCTGCGGTCTCTTTTAGGTAGTCTGTCCATCTTGTGGGTGGACGTCCTGCCATTTCAACTTGCTAATCCGGTGGGCTATGTCGGTGACTTTCATTCGTCTACGGATCTCCTCATTTCGGATTCGATTTCGTAGAGAATCCCCGAGCATAGCCCTCTCCATAGCTCGTTGTGCGACTTTGAGCTTGCTTATGAGGCCCATAGTGAGAGACCACGTTTCAGTGCCGTATGTCATCACTGGTAACACACACTGGTCGAAGACTTTCGTCTTAAGGCACTCAGGTATTTTGGACGAGAAGACGTTGCGTAGTTTACCGAACGCTGCCCAGCCGAGTAGGATTCGCCGATTGATCTCTTTCTTGAAGTTGGACCTGCCTAGTTCGACTGTTTGTCCTAGATAGACGTACGCGTCAACAGTTTCAAGAACTGAGTTCCCAACTGAGTATATTATGCAATTAGTGAATAAAGGATGGATTTATTGGATTTGGATTTTTAAATCGAGGGCCATAGATGAATCATGAGTAAGTGAAGGATTTTAACGACTGAATCTTGACGATTGAATCTCAACCGTAGCGAGTGATTCATGGTCCTCGATATAAATCCGTTTTATTCAAGAGTTGCATACTATACTTTGACTACGAGAAAAAGAAAGATTTACGGAGTTTGTATCGAGTATTTTTTGCGCAAGGAGGCTGTATAGCATTGAGATGAAGGTCGAATATATTGGTCTGTTCTAAATTCAAACACCAAAATTGCTTTTTATTTACTGTTTTCAGTGAATAAAATAAGCTTTTTACAGGGGGAATAAGATAAGATAATTTATTCAAATAACGAACACTTCTAAATACCAATGCCTAAAAGCAATAATACCCATGCGGTGCACGCTATGTCTCGTCGAAAACAAAATTCACTCAAATTCATATTAAAAGTATTAAAAATTGTTTTTCATAATAATTGTTTCATATTCAAATTAATATGAAAAACTCAACACCATAGATTTCAGATTCTTTATTAACCAATATAACATGTTCGTCATATGAAGCAAGTCAGTTTACTCGAGTGCTTATGTCTGGTGTTATTAGTGTAAGAAAGTATAACAGTTTTGCCTTATAAATTAAACTAAAAAAAAACATACGTCCACATCAATAAAAAAAAAATATAAAAAAAAAATCATCATCATCATCATCATCATTTCAGCCGTAGGACGTCCACTGCTGGACATAGGCCTCCCCCATCGATCTCCAAAAGGGCCGGTTGGAAGCGGCCTGCATCCAGCGTTTCCCTGCGGTCTCTTTTAGGTCGTCTGTCCATCTTGTGGGTGGACGTCCTACGCTGCGCTTACCAGTCCGTGGTCTCCATTCCAGAACCTTTCGGCCCCATCGGCCATCTGTTCTGCGTGATATGTGCCCTGCCCACTGCCATTTCAACTTACTAATCCGGTGGGCTATGTCGGTGACTTTCGTTCGTCTACGGATCTCCTCATTTCGGATTCGATCTCGTAGAGAAACCCCGAGCATAGCCCTCTCCATAGCTCGTTGTGCGACTTTGAGCTTGCTTATGAGGCCCATAGTGAGAGACCACGTTTCAGTGCCGTATGTCATCACTGGTAACACACACTGGTCGAAGACTTTCGTCTTAAGGCACTGAGGTATTTTGGACGAGAAGACGTTGCGTAGTTTACCGAACGCTGCCCAGCCGAGTTGGATTCGCCGATTGACCTCTTTCTTGAAGTTGGACCTACCTAGTTGGACTGTTTGTCCTAGGTAGACATACGCGTCAACAGCTTCAAGAACTGAGTGCCCAACTGATACTGGGGTGGGCACAACATGGATATTTGACATGACCTTTGTCTTGTCCATGTTCATTTTAAGGCCCACCTGTTGGGAGACTCGATTGAGGCCTTCGAGCATCATGCTGAGATCTTCCATCGACTCTGCCATGACCACAATATCGTCGGCAAACCGAAGGTGAGTGATGTACTCGCCGTTGATGTTGATGCCGAGTCCTTGCCATTCCAGGAGCTTGAAGGCATCTTCCATTGTGGCAGTGAACAGTTTCGGAGAGATAACGTCTCCCTGTCTCACGCCTCTTCGCAATGGAATTGCCTTCGAACTCTGCTCCTGTACTCGAACCGACATGGTGGCGTTATTGTACAAACACTTCAACACTTCGACATACCGATAGTCAATACGGCATCGCTGGAGAGACTCGAGCACCGCCCATGTCTCGACCGAATCAAAGGCTTTCTCATAGTCCACAAACGCCAAACATAGTGGCAAGTTATATTCTTCGGTCTTCTGTATAACTTGGCGTAGCGTGTGGATGTGGTCTATGGTACTATAGCCTTTTCGGAAACCGGCTTGTTCGATAGGCTGGAAGTCATCGAACCTGCGATCGAGACGATTCGTGATGACCCTCGAAAACAGCTTATAAACATGGCTCAGAAGCGAGATGGGTCTGTAATTCTTCAGCAAGGTTTTGTCACCTTTCTTAAAGAACAGCACCACCACGCCTCTGTTCCATGCTTCTGGCGTTATACCTTCGAGTAAGACAGAATTAAAGAGCTTCTGAAGGACTCTGAGTACCGGTGTTCCACCCGCTTTCAGAAGCTCTGATGTGATTCCATCGTCCCCCGGCGCCTTGTTGTTCTTGAGCTGTTTCAGGGCCATCCTAATCTCGTACAGGCTGATGTCCGGGATATCTTCGGTATAGTGTCGGCTCAGCTTGGCTCTTGGGTCTTTGGCCGAGCTGCTCACAGGTTTAGCAACCGAAGTGTGAGCAAAAAAAAAATATGTATATATAAAAAATAATTATACATTAAATGTCAGCAACTTAGAATAACTACACAAGTAGAGAAAAAATATGATACGCGAGTTCTGAGTGTAAACAGTTTGTCATCTCTTCTCTACATAGTATAAATTGAAGTCGCTTTCCGCGTCTGTCTGTCTGTCTGTCGGTATGTCTGTATGGCCGCTAACTCCTCCTAAACCACGCAACGGATTTCGATGCGGTTTTCACCATCAGTTGGATACATTTTCAAGGAAGGTTTATATATATAACTAGCGACTTGCCCCGGCTTCGGACGTAAATGACACCCGTGCGAAGCCGGGCGGGCGGGTCGCTAGTAGTATTATAATGAGTTTTTATGCAAGTAGTTTGTTGTTAACAGTGCCATCATCATCAGCCTGTAAACGTCCACTGCTGAACAAAGGCCTCCCTCGTAGAGAGGGGTGTTGCCATAATCCCCACGCTTGGCAGGCGGCTTGGGGATCGCAGTACGTTCACCGTGTACTAATAGGACGCTGCTGCCCATCCTCCGGTGGTTCTGGTCGCAGCTTTAGGACATACCCGGGTCCTGTTTACAGTGTGCACCAGCTTTATTGCTTCGCTTCGCACATTCCGTTCCCTCAGATAAGTTGGGCGGATACATTGTTATTGTCCAAGTAATTGAATCCACGTGAATGTAGGGTTGCCACCACCGATTTTTTTTTTTCTGCCACCTTTATGAAATATAGACTCAGAAAAATGGCAGTGCTATACCCACAGAAAATATGATTTTTTTGTTCATATTAGAACGGCTGTCAAGGCATTTTTGTAAGAAATTTGCTGTAGCCAGTTGCACCCATCAGTCATTTGAAATCCGTTAGCAACTGTGATGCGGAGTTCGACGCGTTGATCTAAATAAGAATGTTCAATCAAGGTTCACTCATAATGCCTGGTAACAGATTTTCCTTCTCATTTCCATTCTATTTATTTCTCCGTTTTGTGGTTATACCTAGTTTCTCCTTTAGCACTTACACCCCCCTTGGTTGTTCATTTGATGACATTTTGACCATTTCATTTGCGGTTGTGTGCCGCTCAATATTGAAGTGTGCGTTTGTAGAACTAGTAAGAATATGTCAGTGTGTGCAATATGTGTTTACCTCGCTCTCTTCAGTTTTTGGCAGACTTTTTTCGGTATATACGAGTTCGAGTTTAAGGCAGATCTAGATTATATATCATCATCATCATCAGCCGGAAGACGTCCACTGCTGAACATAGGCCTCCCCCTTTAACCTCCACACTGAACGACACCCTGCTTTTGCATCCACTGGATGCCAGCGACTCTTACTATATCGTCGGTCCATCTAGTGGGAGGCCTACCTACGCTTTATGATTATATATACCTATTATCAAAGGTCATCTTCATGAAAGATAGACAAATAAACTCTCAACACACTGTAAAGTATAAAAACAAATAATCAATAATAATAGCAAAGTGTGATTCGGTGACAAATTTATGTTCATTACCAAGTTAGGCGCGGTCGGTACTTGGATACGACTGCCTGGGCGTGATGTTGTCTTTTTGCACTACATTTTGTATTTTGTGGTGATACGGAACCGTCAAAGCGCGAGCCTGACTAGCACTTAGCCGGTTTATTACTTTTTGACTTTTCTATTTCTTAGTTGATCTGCCGTAATATGACATATTATGTGAAAATTTCAACTGGCTATCTGTTGCGGTTCGAAAAATGCAGCCGCTAAAAGGCAGGTCGGACAGACAGACGGACAGACAGACAGACAACGTAGGCTTAGTAATATGGTCCCGTTTTTACCCTTTGGGTAAGGAACCCTAAAAGCTAAATTCTTTCATCATATCTGGCAACCCTATTGCCAGCCGTGTGTGAGTGTATAAAAGCTTGAACCTACATTGTTTATTCAATAATTAAATGCCAGAGCTTCTGCCAAAGGGTAATTCTACAGGGTTTGTTCAAAGAACAATCATTACTTCATTTTGTAATTTAAAATACAAATTACTTAATCATATTTAAAGGGCATGTATATTGTATACCCCCTTTGCAGCTCTATCGCTCGCGTATTTTCACTTTATTGAAGACTAGCGGTCCGCCCCAGCTTCGCACGGGTATAGCCTATGTCACCTAGGGATAGTGTAGCTTCCCAACAGTGAAAGAATTTTTCAAATCGGTTCCGTAGTTTCGGAGCCTATTCAATGCAAACAAACAAACAAACAATTAAATCTTTCCTCTTTATAGTATTAGTAATAGTATAGATAGTATAGAAATATAAAATCACAGAGTATGAATTTGCAAAAAGTGACAAAACTTGACCTTTTGAGACAATTGAACATTTGTGTTTGTTCTATATCTGGTTGTTAATATCTATTTGAGTATGTATTTAAAACTATATATGTATGTATATCAGTCTCTGGCAGCCATATCACAAGCTTTGCTTAGTTTGGGGTCAGATGACCGTGTGTGAAAAATGTCCCGAATATTTATTTATTTATTTTATTTAATATTTGTAATTTGGCGGAATAATATGGTAACAAGCAAAAAATCACTTGCAAAAAAGGAGAAGTCGCCTATACTTGTAACACCAGAGGCATCACAATTACGTTGCCGACCCTTTAAGAATCTATTAACGGCCTGATATCCGAGTCGCGTAGACAACAAAACGCTCCCTCAGCCCCCGCCAAGTTATAGCGACGATGTATTTTGCCACGCAAGAGTCAGGAGGCCCGCGGGGGGAGTGCAACGACAAAAACTAACATAGGTCCGACCTTGATGACGCCTGGCGTGGGACTGAGCGCGGCGCGCGCAAATTCTTGCGACCTTTTTACGCTTTTAATTTCCCAAAAAAACGAAACTATTCACTATCAAAAATCTATCCAATGATTTTTTTTTTGAATAGATTGCCTTTCAGTACATGCAATTTCCAGGTTGTTACGAGCTTTCATTAGAGCATAAATTGAAAAAAATAAACTAAATCGAATTTTTTTTATCGAGGAAATTTTGTACCAAATCATAAACTCAAACACAGATGTATCTGTGACATGTATTTTTTTCCAGCTCAAATATTGTAATTTAACTTAATAAAATTGATTTAAAACCGACAAATTTAGTATAGCAGGCCGTTAACTAGCTTTTTGAAGTACCCCATGTTGTAGCTCTCGGTAGAGAGTAGTATAGGCACAGAAGACATAATAGGTATAAGTATTCCTTGTAGCTTCTCGGAAACATCGACAAAAGGAAAATCTTTTGTCGATGCTCGGAAACATCTTGGAAGGTAACTCATTCTACATTTTGCAGGTGTGAGGCAAGAAGGATCGCATGAATCGTACAGTGTGCGATTTCCACGGATCTATGATATGGATGATTCAGATTCAGATTCAGATTCTTTATTAACCAATATAACATGTTCGTCATATGAGGCAAGTCAGCTTTCAGGCGGTAAAAAATATTTTATTTTAGGTTATTTTTATCCTGGAAGTACGCGAAAAACTGGCACTAAAGCCGTAGTGTAAGTCTTCCCTAAAAGTTAGCACGGTCGTCCAGGGCCCCGATTCTACTAAAGAAATTGTTTTTAAATTGTAATTGTTGCGATTTTAATTGTTAAATAACTGCCTCAAAATTAACAGTTTTAAACTTAGAATAACTACACAAAGAAACCAAGTACATTCGCAATATTTAAGCCATTCAACTGGTGTCATATCAGGCTCCAAAAAAAATATAAAAATTTTACTATGACAATTTGCGCGGTGAAATCGTACCACAACAAATCAGAAAAACTGCATAAGAGTTATGGTGTGACATTCCACAGGTAATCCATTAATTTTCTTGCAATACCAATAGAAACGTAAGCTACAAAGCGAATTTGTAGCTTACGTTTTGAGAAGGCGTTGTTTGGAAACCTACCTTCGCTGGGAAGTTATTCTAAGGTTTAAAAAAAAAATTGTCACTATAAAAATACAATCACCTAATATTAACTTAGTGTGAAAAATAAATTAAAACTGTCAACTTTGAGGCAATTATTTAACAATTAACATCGCAACAATTACAACTTAAAAACAATTTGTTTAGTAGAATCGGGGGGCTGATGGCTGCAATACCTTTCGTAAATATCCCATTTAAGACATGGGTATTTTATTATGATACCAATAAAGTTTACTGTTCGCGTAAAATGGTCGAATACGGTTTCATGAGCTATAAAAGCTATTTTCTTCGACAGAAAATACACAATTATGGTGAAAGAGGCATCCTTTGTTAGTAATTGTTTGATAAATAGTACCCACCTACTAATATAATATTATTAGGTGGATGTAGGTACTTATTAAATAATTAACAATACAAAACACTGACTTCAAAGTTAGTAAGCGCCTGATCATAGATTATTGCTATTGCCAAATCAACAGGCGTTTTAAGATAATCTTCTTATATAATATAGCGGTCCGCCCCAGCTTCGCACGGGTATATAATTATAGATTATAGACTATGTCACCCGGGGATAGTGTAGCTTCCCAACAGTGAAAGATTTTTTCAAATCGGTTCTGTAGTTTTGAAGCCTATTCAATGCAAACAAACAATCTAATCTTTTCTCTTTATAATATTAAGTATAGCAAAGGCGATTGGTGTATGTTTTCTATAGACTCCGAAACGGCTGGATCGATTTTGACGAGAATTTCACTGGCAGATAGCTGATAATATAAGGAGTAATCCACGTGGGTGAAACCGCTGGCGCAGCTAGTTATTCATATTGGATAGCTGATTAAAAACTACTAAGCCAATGTCAATTACTTTTGAGGGATCACTTCCAGAGATTGCTCTACAGTCTACATAATGAAAAATCAGGTAAATTGGTTCACAAATGTTGGAGTTATGGTGTATAGAAGGTTATGCGGAAAGGGTGTACTAAGCCGAAAGCGCCCCGGTATTGGTACTCATCACTATGTAGGTATAACTTTTACTATTGGACCAATCTTGAAATCGCGAAGAAAACATGTTGACCGTTTTTTTTGGAACAGCTAATATTTTTTCGTGATTTCAGACTTGCTCCCATTGTAAAAGTTGTTCATAATGATGGATATTATGGACCCCTTCCGGCTTAGTATACTTTTTCCGCGTAACCCAATAGGTAGGTATGTATAAAAATCTCTACAACTTTCCGCGTCTGTCTGTCTGTATAACCGCTAACTCCTAAACCACGCAACGGATTTTGATGCGGTTTTCACCATCTGTTAGATAATTTTTCACGGAAGACTTATATTTATAACTAGCGACCCACCCCGGCTTCGCACGTAAATTACACTCGTGCGTAGCCGGGGCGGGTCGCTAGTTATAATATAAAATACGGAAGTCGGTTTGAAATTGCTTGGAAATTATTAAGTCATCAAAGTAGTCAGACAATTTTCTTGTACGCGTAACTTGAACGGCATCATGAAACTTGACCCGTGAAGTGAACCGTGAACAAAGTAATGGAAACTAATTTACTATGAATATTGTATTAGGTTTAATAGCCCGGAACAGATAACACACGAATAGTTTTTTGAGCTTGGCTGAGCAATCAAAAATTATTACGAACCATTATTATACAGTGTAAACTCAATATACTCTAGTTTTAACGACAAACGTCGAAATTACGTGACTTTGGTTGGTTTACCTTGTTGTCAATAATGTCAATACAATGATACATTCTATGTAGGACCCACACACCCACTCGAAATGACGACAACAATATATGTCATTATTGAGAAATAATAGTACTTTCTAACACCTCGCATTTAAAATTAAATTAAATGTAGAGCATCAAAAAACGTTAGATTAAGATAGATAGGAAAAACGTCAGAATGTCAGATTTTAGATAGGAACTCATTATTGTGTACACCAGAAACAAAAATTACACACAGATGGAAAATACTTTACGAGCTAGTGCAACAAGTGGCAGCCTTATCGCTAAAAGCGATCTCTTCCACGCAACCATTGGATGGAAATAATTTACGTAACAGGATCGACAGGATAACAGACTATTCGAAATAAGGGTTGTTATTTGTATTAATATTAATGTTTGTTGTTTCTAAATTTTACACTTTACTTCTAAATATATATTTTAATAGTAAAATAATATTGATTGTTCTTCTCTCCATTTAACCTTAACTTTCAATAACGCTATAAAATGCGCAGTCCCTTACGTATCGCTATATAGAGTTTACAACCCATTCGACACTGAGTGTATCCTTTAGATATAAGTTTTTGTAAAGGTGTCGAATAAAATTTATTTACTTTCTTTCTTTCTTACAATGTAATTTATTAAAAAAACAAGTATATAGTAAGTAAGATGATGACGACATAAAATCTACGTTTTAAATACTATGTTTTTATATCAATAGCTTGTTTTATGTTATGTTATCATTTGTGAACCGATTTGGGTACGTGTTTTTAATTATGTAGAGCAGTGGTTTCAAAAATATTTAGTGTCACGCCTCCCTACTGTCTAAAATGAAACACCCACGTCTGCCTTGGCGCATGCGAGAGGAAGCCAGTGGACTCGCCATGTAATTTTAAAATACAAGTATAGAAAGGTAAATTTTAAAAATATACATTCAAGCAAATGTTTATTTTTATTTTTTTCAATAAGTAATAGTTGGTATCAAAGCTGCCAAATTAAAGTGGGGTTGGGCGGGACACGTTCCAGATACAGTGGTTAAGTCTGGCGGGTGATCGAAAGGTGATGAAAGAATTGGGGGAGACCTTTGCCCAGGAGTGGGACAGTATAGGTTAACAAAAAAAAAATAAAAAAAAGTTAATAAAAGGAAGACAAAATTGGCACTATCAATGGGATGGGTTCAAATTCAAATTACAAATTTTTCAGAACATGGTAGGTACACATACATATAAAGTAGCATACATGGACGTAAGAATGGAGGCGTATCTCATGTCCGCTTGCTTGTTACAGCAGCGTACAAATGTTAGTTTTTTAAGGATAAACATTTTATTAATACTAATTCTATTCACTAATAATATGCTTCTGTAGTTCGTTTTTATAGCTACAACTGTTGAAAATGCTATTTCGCACAAATAAGTACTTGAAAAGAGTAAATACTGTTTGAATGTTTCGGACGGACGGAATACTATCCGCGCGCCCCCTTCACATATTAATGCCACGCCCCCCTAGTGGGGAGCGTCCCACAGTTTGAAAACCAATGATGTGGAGAAAGCTGGAGTTTTGTCCCACAAAAATGTCATAGACTTTGGCTTTTTGGCTCCAATAATACGATTAATTTTGTTCGAGAGATACTAATTATGAAGTTGGTTTTTTAAATTGCAAATTGTTGATAAGCTAGATTAAAATAATAACATTTAAGTTTATAATCTGTACATATATACAAAAATATGTATTTGCAAGATAAATTAGTCATTGTTCTGATTATACCTATAATATTTAAATTAGTATGTCGGGATTTATAAACTGTATCTATCAAAATAAATTCGGGTATATGAACGGGTATATAATAATTTTTTTATCCACGTTTGTTTTATCTACTCGTATGATTTCTTTACTTGTATTATAAATAAAATCTATTTCTAATGTTTAACAAAATTTAACAAAGCTACAAAATAAAAAAAAATATAGAATGAAGCATTTAAAAACCGTCTTCAAAATTGGTAATGAATATGCAATTTCGTTTATTTTTAGTACAATTTTTTTTCAGTTATTTTGATTTCATAATCATACCACTGATCCGATTTTGACGAAATTTCTATAGGACTAATCTGAAAGTATACCTATATCCTTTAAAGTAAAAAAACCGGACAAGTACGAGTAGGACTCGTGCTCTGAGGGTTCCGTTGGACAGAACCCTCAGAGCGCGAGTCCATAAAAAAAAACTAAAGTTGAAATATTGAAAGACAAACTTAACTGTGTAGTAGACTGTAAGGTTCTTCTATACATTCCAACTACAAAATGTAAGTTTGTAGTAGCAAAATAATTATTTTTAAAGTATTTAATATAAATTTCAACTTGATACCTTTACGCGTTCTTGAGAAAAAGGGTCTTGACAGACGGACAGACGGACAGACAGACGGACAGACAGACGGACAGACAGACGGACAGACAGACGGACAGATAGACGGACAACCAAGTGATCCTATAAGGGTTCCGTTTTTTACTTTTGAGGTACGGAACCCTAAAATAGAATTGATAATTTATAAACCAATTGAGTACTCCCTTATTTTTGAAGACAGTTAAAAAGAGTACCCATGGAACAAATTAAAACACCGATAGGATGGAATTCACAAACAATTTGTCTAGAAGATCCCGAAGGTAATAAACGTTGAACTATAAAAGCCGAATTTCAGATATAAAACCTAAGTTATAAAGTCCAAATTGGTTCGAATAAAGCTCTTCACGATGGTTTATGTTCTCAAGTGCTTACAACGCGAAAACACGAACGACTGATAATGACCTAATAACGAGATAATAGACTGGAACACCGGTCTAGACTAAATTAAAATTAGGCTAAGCACTATGAGAACTACAAAATAAAGCTTATTTTTAACGCCTTTATGAGGTTCTGGCCTTTTGGAAACACTCAAAGTCACACAACGGGCAATGGAAAGAGTTATGCTCGGAGTTTCTTTGCGCGATATAATCCGGAACGTGGATATTCACCAAAGAACATAGTTACCGACATAGCTATTAAAATTTGCAAGTTGAAGTGGCAATGGACAGGCAACATCGCTCGATAGGGAAGGAAGGATCTTGAGTGGAGATCACGAACCGAAAGCCGCAGCGTAGGTAGGCCTCCCACTAGATGACCCGTCGACAGATGGCAGGCTGTCGTTCAGTGTGGAGTTCTAAGGGGGAGGCCTATGTTCTGGCTGATGATGATGAAGGTTCCGTAGTTACTACATGGAACCCAAGTTCGTTCTATCCATCTGCCCTAATTCTTTAGAACCTTCTAACTTCTATAGTTATGAAGGTAAGTGCGCGTAACTTTGCACAGTTACAGTTTTAGTACAGGTTTTAGGTGAATTAAAAATTAGAAATAGTAGAGTTCCTACTTTTTTTTTGTGGATAAGTCTGCGTTTGATCACCAACTCGCCTGTTGGTAAGCGACGATATGGTCGAAGACGAAGCACGCAGACTTAGAAGAAACCTATTCACTAGAAAGGGGATTGTAGAAGGTCATGTAGCTCCGATGCACATTCTCCGAAATGAATGCTGCAGATAAATTACAGATTCGCTACTTTACGGCGGTGTTCAAGACTGAGAAAATTCTTAGCCACTAACTTCTCATCGCCTATAAGACGAGCAGCATGCTGGTCTACCGATTCAAGAGCTGCGAGCTGGTATTTGGCTGAACCATCTCAAAGATAACAGCAGTATTCCAAACACGATCGGACTTGAGCTTGATATAGAGTAAGCAAGTGCCCCGGGGTGATATACCGCCTAACCTTACTCATTTATTTTGTTTACAATTTTCATGACCAAAAGTTAAAAGTTTACTTAGTCTTAATAGCGTCAAACAAGTCATAGTCACAGTCAGAGTCAAGCTATGTAAGTCGCGGTCAAGTCAAACTCATGCCCCTGTAAAGTGGTGGAGACTTTACAAGAGGCTCCTACGGAGTTTTGGAAACAACACGAAAAGACACGTTTCACCTCGTTATATCACTTGGCCAACCTCGAGCACGTTTACGAGCACTTAATGAATAATAATTCACCATTTAGTATACATTAACACTCGATAATACACAAGTTTAGGAAAATAACCCAAAGAGCAGACATGTTTTTTTCCACGTTGGCGCCAAAAAGAACCTTACTCAAGACGCCCAGCTTTTGCCAGCTAATTTAGCCTTTGATTCTAGGTAGGTGCCCTAGTTGAGGATACTGGCTCTCTTGAAGTGTAATCTTTATAGGTTTTTACGGAATTTCTTGATTAAAACCGTAATACCTACATAAGCCAACTAGGTACGTAATTTCAGGAGATGCTCTCGGATTTTCCCTGTACAGCGAGGTCTTTCCAGGTGCTCTGAATATAGAAGCTGAAAGATTTCAGATAAAGTTTTTGGCAATCTTTTTAGGGTTCCGTACCCAAAGGGTAAAAACGGGACCCTATTATGTCTACAAAAGCACGCTACGCATTGCGCCGACTTTTTTGTTAGTTGTAAGGCAACCGCGATCCGACTACAACGCCAGTGCTGCGATGACATAGCGCACAAGCGACTTTGGACACTGCAAGCGACATAATATCTAAATTGGAGTAAGTAAATGTGGCATCGCGAACTATATAAATTATGTCTAAGTATGTACAACGAGTTACGACGCTCGGACGATTTTTGACTGTTTTCACTTAGAGATTGTGACTTTATAGGTATTGTATCTCGATGGTGGCCTAGTTTTAAAAGGCTAAAAAACAGAGCAAAGTTATAGCCAAGACAAATACATTCAAAGGGTTGACGATATCTTCTAAAGTCAAGTGTGAGTAGGGATGTGACATCAGTCCACTCCATGAGTCCACTCTATTTGAACTCTGAAGTATCTATCCTATGAGTCATCAGTTCACATCTTCGCCTTGGCCATCATTATCATCCACTCTTCAACAGGTCTCCAATACATCGGTTCTCGACCTCGTACTGGCTTCGCGCCAATTCTGACAGCCGTCCCGGCGCCGTGTTATTTACTGACTCTTTCACATCATGTTAGTCATGTATAGGAATTTGGTTAGACATGTCTGTAAGAAGCTAGTATTTTCCGTCGATTCGAGGTTTTAAAATGCCAAATTGGTGCAGATGTTTTGGCCCTCGAGCTTAAAAATTATTGCTTCGTCCCATCAATATACAATTAATAGTGAAAAAAGTTTTAAAAAAAAGTCCGGGCCTCATTGTACATAGGCATAGTATCAATTATATAGTTCTCAATGCCACATTTACTCCAATTTAGACGTTATGTCGCTTGCATAGTGTTCAACCGAACGTTAGTTGTCCGCTATGTCATCGTAGCTCGGGAATCGCGCGGCGTTGTAGTCGGATCGCAGTTACATTGTAACTAACCAAAAAGTCGGCGCAATTCGAGCATGCGCCGAGTTTTGGTTTGGACATTTTTTTGGCACGATTGTGACTCTATATGTATTGTATCTCAATTCGTCCTTCATGCTTAACTTGCTTAAGTACAGTTAGCAATAAAAGTAAGAAAGTTATTGGTAGAGCATTATTAACGTTATTGTTTTTAACATATATGATAGATAGAAGTATTTAACCCTAGTGTTAATAGAGAATAAGTTAAACCAAAAAATGATTCTAGTGCCGCGATAGTACTTGAACTCTATTATATTAGATTTGTAAAAGGGCTTAAGTTGTAGATAAAACAATTATGCAACCATGATACGAGACAGGCCGAGATGGACTCTTTTGGTATAGTTATCCTACTCTTTGGATGGACTGCATGTATTAGACGGACATTCTCGTTGGTCATTCTTGATTTCCGAGGAAATACCCGACAGTTTTCTCAGGAATAAAAAAAAACAGTTGTGCCAAAGAAAACGGTCATTGACTCTCAACAAAATGTATGGAGCAGCTGATATTTTTTCGCCATTTCAGGATTGGGCCCATAGTAAAAGTTGGACATAAAAATGAATTGAATTTAATCGCTACTTATAAAAGTGGGTAGGACGTTTCTGCAGGTGACGCAGTAAAGATCTTTTTCCTGTCCTCGCCTCCTTTCAATTAGGTACAATTCACTTGGAGAGTCTATTTTGCAAATCTTCTTCCTACGATTTCTATTCACTTGAACAATACCACAGACTAATTGGCAACTGACCTGATATTTTTGTATTGTCCTATAAAAGCTGACATAAATAGAGCCGATGACCGAAAACAAAATTAAAATGTGTTCGAAATTAAGGAAGATATACTTTTTTCGGTAAAAAAATAATTTTAGTTTGTACCAACGACATCATCCATGGAGCTTTTACCACTGTTAACTGCTTTCACCGTACTCAAACCGAGCGGTCTCGTAGCTATGGTAAAAAACCGGACGGCATGACCTTGATTCCTTGGAAGATGGGGCGGCCTTTAATATGGGACGCTACTTGCGTTGATACCCTTGCGCTGTCTCATCTTCCCGGTACGCAAAACAAGGCTGGTGCGGCGTCTGAATCGTTAGGACGAAAAAGGCGCAAATATAGTAGATAGTGCCTGGATAGTGAAAATTTAGGGACTCCCGACGACCTTGTTTGCCAACGAGGTCGAAAAATTACCCATTCCACGAACCCCTGCCAAGTAAGATATAGCATACCAGAAAATATTACTTATCATGATTTAACTCCTGGTCTTGATATGTTGCCAAGATCTTATTTGGCAATAGAAGGTCCCGGATGAAAGTTTGAAGGCCAAGTGATCAATAGAGTCTACAGACATTCGGGGGCTTTCAGGTGCCCTTAAACATACTCCAAGGATTGTTTTCTGGGGGCATACTTGTGGTATAAGATTCTTATTGCAGTTTCACCTCTGTCTTTCTACCTTAGATGCTGATCCATTCTTGAATGTTGCGAAACCACGAGTTTTTGCTATCTGTACAGTAGGTAGAATTACAATAAATGTATTTTCCGACATTTTGTGTCGTGTCAATTTTATTTTCGTAAAAGCCGTTGATGAGATCCCCAGGCGTCGGATAAGTAATTACTGTGTTACCACTCCAGGTTATATAAGAGTTGTTATAACACCCATCGTATAGATGAGGTGGAGCGGTTTCATCAGCTCTTGTTTTTGGGTTAATAGTTTTAGAAAACTAGCTGTTCCTAGCGGTTTTATCCGATGCAAGGGATGTGCGTTTTATGTGTTTCTTGCTACGACCAAGGTGCCGCTCGCGTTTTTCAGTAACTATCTAGACTAAAAAGTAGTGTAGCACATCCTTAAGGATGAAATTTGTTTTGTTTGCTGAAAGTTTTGATTAAATTATAAAAATAATAGTTATGTCGGGATGATACATCTGTGAAATTAGTTGCTAGCTTTGTCCACCGAGCTTTGTGTTTTGATTTTTTCCGTAACCACCAATTTCTGAATTTTAGGTAAATGTGACCACCAATTATGTGGCTTTGGCTACAGAACCCTACCATATGTGTGTCGCGACACGCTCTTTGCCAATTATTTGAAGCAGATTGAAATAGCTAAATACATACGATGCATAGTGCCTCTCTTTCTCCTTCAGCGAGTTTTTGAATCGTGTTTCTACGATTAGTTTGGCCAAAATGGCGGAAAGCTTCCTTCCGAAAGCTCCATCCAGAAGGACAAGGGCTTGGACGTTCTATCATTAAACACTAATTCGAGGTGGATACAAACTCCAATTGAGAGAAAGCATTGGTAATCCATTTCAGCAGCCATTATAACCACTCAGTTATCTTAGAATTTGATCAGCAGCAATCTGGGTTACACACAATACGACTGAGGATTGAAATGGGGCAATACCCGTGGACGTAGCTAGGATGGGGAGGGGGGGAAATCTAAATGTAAGAATAAAAAATATATCAAAAATAAACAAAAGAAAAACTAATTAATACATAAAATCAAATATCAGCATCTAATCTAATAAACCGCTGCCAGCAGACATCGTGCCCCAAAATAATAAATATTATTGCAGCTGGTACCTACGTTTATGTAAAGAAAGATTATAATAATTACACATGAAAATTATTTACATGTTTGGAATAATAACGAAGTACGAACTAAAATTACAACTACTGAAAAAAATATTAAATTCTGATTGAGATAATAATGATTCTTTTGAAATAATTCTGTTCTAGTAGTTGTACTAAAAAATCAATTCTGATTAAAATAATGGCCTCAATTCTGTTGTCCCTATTGTACGACTCACTAAACTAATCTAATAAATAGATGGCAACAATTTTAGAGCTGTCAAATGTATATTTATATGCTATAGGTGGCAAACAATAACTTGATGCTAAACCGCGTGATGGTAAGCAATGACCGTCCACCGTACAAGTAACACCAGGTACGCTCGCGTCCTTTAAATACCCTTTACCTAGTTTAATTTTAGTTGAGGATGTTGTCAAAATGTGAGTCGACTAGTTACTGTTACTGTTATCACATCAAAATTACAGAAGTAAATGCAAAAGTCAGTATCTCTGTTGTGAATTTTCACAACCTATGCACAGCGGAATCGATCTTGATAAATTTTAGCAATTATGTAGTGTGCACTAAGAACGATTATAGGTTAATTTTTATACCGGAGAATGAGGGAAAACAAGAAAATGTATAGTGACAGACCATAAAGACAAACAATTTGTTATAGGTAAAATTATTTATGGGGAAGACACTCCTAGCCTTATTACGTCCACGGCTCAGCTGGTTATGTGGACGATGGCGCGACATACTTTGGCAAGTTATGAGGCCACAGGGATTGAATTTTGTGGATTTTAATTTAGAATCGGAACGGGAATTTCATTTTATTGTAATTTCTATTCGCTTTTGTTTATGCCCGGCTGGTTTCAATGCTTTTATCTTTTCTACTAAATATTGATGTTTAATAGTTACTAACTAAGCTCGGTCTAAGCATTTATTGTTCTATCAGCTGCAATAACAATGTAAAAATCTAAATGAAACCATTTTCTGTAATATCTTATATTTCACTGTAATATATCGGATACTTGCTACAGTCTTACTCTCAAACCCCTAGCGAAAGTGATCAGAATAAAATTCGTGGTTTTAATTCAGTTTATTACAATTTACACTGTTATTACAAATTACAATGCTATTATAGCAAATAAATATCTTGCCGAGAGCAGCCCCTGCGTTTTTTCTGTTTTCGTTAATTTTACTGAAATAAAAGGGTCTGTTTTCATAAACCCTAGATCAATTTTATGCAAATTTTCGGATAAGGTATCTACTGATACTTCATTTTGCGTTAGTAAAGTAGAAAGTAAAGTAGATGGTGGGTATATGACACTTGTGTTGTGTCTCGAATTATAATCGTCTACGTCTAGGTATTAAATTAAAAAGCATTTAAAAATAAAAAAAATGGTGTATGTACAGATTTAATGAAAAGAAAAATGAAGATTTGTAAAGGAATTGATATAACATTTACTTGGTAAAATCTAGATTGTTCCAAATCAAAAGAAATAAGATAATATTAGGAAGTTTTCACCAAGATACAGGCGTGGTCACAGATTTTTGACAGGATGTAAGGATAAGGATGTATAGAGTAATGACGTAGCCTAGTTTTGGACCCATATGCAAACGCAACGTTTAAAACATGTGTTCAAATCGCGAAAGTTTAAAAATTACCATATGCAAATCTTTAGAATCTATAGAAATAGGTACACAAAAATATACATAAGCATTAACATATTATATACCTTTTGTACCATCTTTATGAAAGTGAATTGATACTGTAAATCAAGTTCTTATACTCAATAGTACCGAGTCAATGTAACCTGCAAATCGACTAAGATATTTTCAGTGAATATTATATGTAAATGTGTCAATATTAAATGATATACTAGTCGCTCTTATATGGGTGCGCCGTAGAAGTCTGGCCCAGGGCGCTGGTAGTGCTAAAATTGCACTGATTAGATTTAATTCCTGTAAGTCAATATTATCTATCTCAACGATTAAAATATGATTTAATTCCTGTACGTCAATATTATTTGTCTCAACGATTAGAATAGGATTTAACTTCTGTAAGTCAATATTATCTGCCTCAACAATCAGAATAGGATTTAATTCCTGTAAGTCAATATTATCTATCTCAACGATTAAAATATGATTTAATTCCTGTACGTCAATATTATTTGTCTCAATGATTAGAATATGATTTAATTCCTGTACGTCAATATTATTTGTCTCAATGATTAGAATATGATTTAATTCCTGTACGTCAATATTATTTGTCTCAATGATTAGAATATGATTTAATTCCTGTACGTCAATATTATTTGTCTCAACGATTAGAATAGGATTTAACTTCTGTAAGTCAATATTATCTGCCTCAACAATTAGAATAGGATTTAATTCCTGTAAGTCAATATTATCTATCTCAACGATTAAAATATGATTTAATTCCTGGGGCCTTACGGACAACTGCTATTACAGGCACCTAATCCGCTCAGTTGGAAAATCACGCGACCGCAAACCGTATCTGGGCGCGATAAGGTTGTCCGTAAGGCCCCTGTACGTCAATATTATTTGTCTCAATGATTAGAATATTATTTAACTCCTGTAAGTCAATATTATCTGTCTCAATCATTAGAATAAGATTTAATTTAGAGAATAATTAATTCCTTAGTGAAATCTAGGTTCACCTAGATTTTCTCGCGTCAATGCTACCCACCCGTAAGTATTTTTTTTATACTTGTGAGCTTGAGCCACAGACTACGTATTTTCTTTGGCTTCAAGACCTTCAATGGTCCGGCTGTTTTTGTAGTGTTAGCTTGTATTTTTTTTAGTTAAAAAAGACACTTGCCAGTAATTTTTTTATACTCTGTAGAGTTACTCAACTCTACCGAGATAATTACGAGTTAAGTTATAATATTTTACCTGTAACTCGTATCTCCCAACTCGGGTAAATATAAAATGCCGCCCCAATTCAAAGTTCTTGTCACAATTTCGAGCATGTAAAATAATAACTGCTAAAGTTCCCAAATTCTAAACCAGGAATTCCACATCGAATTATATACGAGTTTACATAGGTAACATACATAATTATATGTAAAGTTGAGTATGACCCGAACAAGGCAAATATACTGGTTTGAGACAACTTAGATTGTTTCGGGTTTACGTACCTACTTACAAATCACTTTGAGCAAAATTATCTAAACTTTTCAGAATATTTATTGCGTCATGTCAGCATAAAAGTATGGCGTATGTTTAGGCAGTCCCACTTGAGAGACAGTTCCCATTCTAGGCTAAGGGGTGTTAGCCATATTCCACCACATCTTCACTTAACATTAGGTGAGTAGTGGCCATAACGTCTTGCCTGTCAACTATTAAAAACATAACTATTTCAAAGGACGTAAGAATTCTTGTCATTTCTTTTTTATTGTGGACATAATAAATATAATATAATATATAAATTACTAGCGGTCCGCTCCAGCTTCGCACGGGTATAGATTATAGCCTATGTCACCCGGGGATAGTGTAGCTTCGGGAAACAGTGGAAGATTTTTTTAAATCGGTCCAGTACTTTTTGAGCCAATTCGTTACAAACATACTCATATACAAATCTTTCCTCTTTATAATATTATATTCTATCATTATAAATTATATATATAGTATAGAAGTTTAGATGAATAATAATAAGTTGAGAAAAAAAAAAACACCGTTTTCAACCCCCGATATAAACTAAGTTTAACGGGTGTATCTGTCCGTCTGTCAGTGACATTGTAGATTTAGTTTTTTTTGTGTGACAAGATCGAGTGTTCTTAACTATGATTTAGGAAAATCGGTTCAGCCGTTTTAGGGTTATTAGTTCTTTTATCGGGGGTTTTATTTAATTTTTATTTATTCTTGTCAGTATCCTTTCTTTCATGAAATCACTTATGAGTAGATAGATCTGTGAAATAATGGCGTTTATTCTTCTCTAGCAACTCTAACTAAAACTAGCAGCATCAAAATTGATGCTATCTCTTTCTCATACATTGAAATGAAAAGAGATGCTAGTAATTTTAGTGCTGCCAGATAAACTTCATAATATCTCGATAGACATATCAAGAACATAGCTTGTTTACTCGCTTACTAGTTACTACACTATGGCTTCACGCACGGTTACCTAATTCTAATAGTAAAAACTAAAAATACACTTAATCTTAGTGGGACGGTGCATAGCAATAAGAAAATGGCCACCCCCATTGACCTAACACATCAATGAAAGAGCTTCCTTCAGGCATGCGTACCTATGACGTCAGAGCAAGAAGGGGAGGGGGGACAGATTCCGGGCACATTCGGCCATGACTCATCATCACTATTTGTTGATCCTCGATCTAATTCCCCGAAATGATGAGAGAAAATATTTACTAATAGCTTCTCTAAGTGTCCCTGTATTCGGTGGTGGGGCCATTGTAGCGGCGAATTTCGAACTACCCGCGATTTTATTGATCGTTTCTTAAGCGTAAGGCTGCTCTGTGAATCTTGGAGTTTCAGATAACGTACAATATAATATACCTACTTACAAATGTCTCTTACATTTTTCTGAAAAATATTCGTATGGTTTTAAGTTTTAATTTAAACTTTTGAGGAACTTACCTGGTTTTCCTGATTGAGCAGCTTAAGTTGGTCGTTAATAAGGCTGTACTTGGCGCTCTCCTCTTTCCTCAACGCCCGCTCCTTCTTCAGCTCTGGGCTCCAGAATGTCTTGATGCTGTGCATACTGGAGCCCAGCTTCTGGTTGGTCAGTTCGAGCTCCTTCTTAAGGTTCCCCAGCTCCCTTTGTAGGTCAGAGTTCTGGGATTGGAGCTCTCCCAGGAAGAGGGGAGGTGGTTCTCGGCGGTAGTACTCATCTTCGGGGTGGTGCGGCGGCGCGTACGAGCGGTCGTACTGGTCGCGTTCCAGCGACTGGTAGCGCATGGGGCGCGCGGCGCGTTGCCGGTGGTGCGCGCCGGCCGAGGCGGAGCGGCCGCGCTCCTCGGGCGCCGGGGAGGGCTCGTCATCGCGCGTCAGGTAGGGGCTGCGGCGCGACGGGCTGCGCTCGGCCGGGGGCAGCCGCGAGCGCGCGCTTCCGCCGCCGGGCCAGTCCTGCCGCCGCCACTCCTCCCGGCACGGCGGCCGCTCGTCCTCCGCCGGGTACTCGCGGAGATACAGCTTGCCGAGTTTCCCGCCTCACTGCGAGCGCATTGTGCACCGGACTGCGCGACGGGCCCGCGACCACTGAGCGAAACGCCCGTCCGCCGCCATCGACCCGCGGCGGCCGAGGGCGCGCATGCGCGACACACGCACTACTCAGCCGCTTCAGCGATTGATTCAGACGAACTGGGAATATTACTAATAGGCTATCGGGGCAAAGAGAATCTTGGACGAACGGTTCTTCACAAGGGCTCGTAGTATGTAACCTTGAAATCTTTACATGGAATCCTGAAGAAAAGAGCTGATGTACCTACCTACATGCGCGTGGACACACGACTGTCTAATAAAGTATAGGGAAAGCGTGAAAAAGGACATGATAGAGAGGATGGGCCCTAATCTACCATGCTGGCCCAGTGCATGTCGGTGAATATCATGTCTTTGAACTGTTGAGGCTCTTGGACATACCGGTTTCCTCACTATGTTTTCCTTCCCGTTTTTCAGCGAAGGCATCGAAACTGCACATAATTTATTTTAATACTAAAAAAGTAGTACTTCTCTACGAGATCGAATCATAAAGGAAGAGATCCGTAGACGTCGAACAGACGACAGACGAACGAAAGTTACCCACAGTTGGTTATAGCCCATCGGATTAGCAAATTGAAGTGGCAGTGGGCAGGGCACATAGCAAGCAGAACAGATGGCCGATGGGGCTGAAAAGCTCTCGAATGGAGACCACGAACCGGTAGGCGCAGCATAGGACGTCCACCCACAAGATGGACAGACGACCTAAAAGAGACCACAGGGAAACGCTGGATGCAGGCCGCTTCCAACCGGCCCTTTTGGAGATCGATGGGGAAGGCCTATGTCCAGCAGTGGACGTCCTACGGCTGAAATGATGATGATGAGGTACTTGGGTAAAGCCGTAGATCGAACCGGGTACCGTCAATTTGTAAATAAGCTACCGCTCGGCCACCCCCACCATCGATCTATTGATCAACGATTGGTTATAGTATCTAAGTGCCTCTAGAAATTTCAGAATTCACAAAAATTCATCCCCATTTTAGTACATAGACTTGGTAAAGCTATTAATTGATTTCTCACAATATATTTTTTGGATTTTGTTCCTTATTCAAAGTCATCTTTCAAAAGTAAAGTCAAGGACCAAAATTCTCTATCAAGGATCAAGTCTCTATGTAGCGGTTGAAATTAGAAAACATCGCAATTTATACCGAGAAGATGGATTTATGGAATCTGGAATCCCATAGTACGCAAGTGTACAAACCACGGTATAGGTAGGACATATATCGATACAGTCAGTGTTGTGTGTCGTAGTGACAACCCTGCGGTTTTTCAAGATCAAGTGAGGGTAGGAGAACAAAACACCCGCTCTTCTCGCCGGACTCACCCGCAGTTTTCAGTCAGCTCGTGACCACGGCCTTTGTAACATGGTCGAAAAGTCGAGCAAAAGCACCTACAAAATTTTTTGCTAAATAAAATAATGACCGATAAATCCCAATAAATTACGCAAATTTAAACTACGCAAAAGTTAAAAAGTTATTTAAAATTTCAATGGAGTTCTAGTTAGGTTCAATAACATTTCGGATTAGTACAACAAACAATTACCGATTCATGGAGCTTATGATAACTAATCAATGCGTTATGGGCAATTAACCATCGATATAATTATGGCTAATAAATTATGAACATCAATAGGCATGATGACTAATATTTTATTATTACCTCATAAAAAAGCTGATCCTAAATAGAGCACATCGCCAAAAACAAAATTAAAATTAGTTCAAAAATAAATAAGATATAAGCATTTTAATTTCATGGTAGAAAGAGAGCGCACTATACTGAGCCGTGACGTCACGCCTCAGAAGCGCCATACAAATGCTATACTAACATACGCTTTGCGAGACAGGGATAGAACATCCCCTCTCTATCCCCACCTAAAACTTTAAACACTCATATCTCAGAAATTTATCAGCCAATTCAAATTATTTTTTCAGTATGTGTAATGTATTTAGTTATATTCATCGCTAAGCCGGTTATTTGTAATAAATTAAACATTAGGACACATGCCTATTGCTATGGAGTTGGGATTGATAAGCTGAGAGTTAATGATCAACCGAACTTTTGATGGTATTAAAACGTACCTAATAAATGGAACCTTTTGTTAGTATGGGTGACTTGAAATGTCTCCAAACGATTGGTTTCTTCTCAAACAAGGTGTGTCAATAATTTTATGTACTCTTTTTGAGGAAAATCTCAGTTTTTGAAACATGGTATTTATTAATGTTTATAATTTGAAGAAGAAAAAACACGAAAATTGTAGGTATATTAGGGCCTCTAGGCCGAGGTACCTCAAGGAAATTTATCAAGGAACAAGATTACTCCTAGCGGAGACAAATTGATGGTGAATTTATGTCTCTTCCATATAATCTTTGGTCTCTTCCATAATAATCTTTGGTCTCTTCGTTAGGTGCGAACTGCGAAGCGTGCGTACTTAGCACAGATCTACTACCATTCTGTGGTGCGTAAGTACAATAAAACGTGCAAATGTTAGATTACCGTTTTTTAGATTGGACTCATAGAAATTTCAAAATCGCTTCAGTACATTGGTTTTTAAATCAAAATATCTGAAGAGAAAAAAAAAACATCCAAGTAGGTAAGTAAACGAAATTGCGTAGATAGGTATCTTATTTACTAACTTCGAAGTAGTCTTTTTCAAATTAATAATTATTTATTGTCTTTGAGTTTTATTACTGGTTCTACGAATCAAAGCTGGTCAAATTGTTAATGACAGTCTTGAAATTCGCATCCAATGTTTCTGAGACTACTTGTTAGAAACTTTAAGCTTCTTTAAGAGCTAAATTCCCTAAAGCTTTTGTGAATAATAAATCTAAGAACGACCATTCCAAAACGGCACGAATCATGGATCTTGGTAGACTTCGGTATAAATATTGATTAGGATTATTACATTATAGCTTCATAGGTCCATAAGTAATTTTATTGACAACTATGTAGCTGTGCTCTGCGGTTTCACCTGCGTGTACATTTAATAGGACCAGGGGCCTTACGGACAACTGCTATTACAGGCACCTAATCCGCTCAGTTGGAAAATCACGCGCCGTATCTGGGTGCGATAAGGTTTGCGGTCGCGTGATTTTCTAACTGAGCGGATTAGGTGCCTGTAATAGCAGTTGTCCGTAAGGCCCCAGGACCAGTACTACTAGGGCCAGTGTGTGTTGCCAGTGATGACATATGGTACCGAAACGTGGTCCTTAACTGTTGGCCTTTTGGAAAAACTCAGAGTCACACAGCGGGCAATGGAGAGAGCTATGCTCTGAGTTTCTTTGAGCGATAAAATCCGGAACGTGGATATTCGCCAAAGAACTAGTCACCGACATAGCTGTAAAAATTTGCAAGTTGAAGTGACAATGGACAGGCCACATCGCTCGAAGAACCGATAATCAATGGGAAAGAAAGGTTCTTGAGTGGAGAACACGAACCGGAAGACGCAGCGTAGGTAGGCCTCCCACTTGATGAACCGACGACATTGTGAGAGTCGCGGGCATCCAGTGGATGCAGATGGCAGGCTGTCGTTCAGTGTGGAGGTTAAAGGGGGAGGCCTATGTTCAGCAGTAGACGTCTTCTGGCTGATGATGATGATGACACATTTACTTAGGAAAAGTGTCTGCTCTTTCTACACATCAACGATTTGCTAAACACCTTTGGGTACGCAGACGACAGCACAGTAGTAGAGAGCTATACATCTAATGCTCGAACTAGCGGACCACAAATCCAGTCTCTCAGAGAAGCCATGGGCTGTATCCGATTGGGGCGATGCCAACCTGGTCAAGTTCAATGCCGCTAAGACCCAGGCGTGTCTGTTCTCCGCCAAAAGGACGCCGTTCCAACTGGCGCCTACTTTCCGGGATGTATCCATTCCGATAACTGACCAGCTTGAGCTTTTGGGCGTTGCTCACCCGCAACTTTGGCTCTTATATTGAAAACAAGGCTCAAATGGCTGCCAAAAAGCTGGGTATCCTATCGAAGGTGTGACGGTACTTCATGCTTTCACATGTACCCAAGCACAAGTATTTATTTTTATTTTTTATCGGATACATTTCGGAGATTGTGCATCGGATCTGCATGATCTAATTCCATCCTACCCATTTTCCTATCGGACTGCCAGAGCGGACATGAAAAATCAACACAGTAAACAGAAACCGTACGAAGCGTTTTGGTTCCACTTTAATTGTTCGAACTTCTAGTCTGTGGGATGCGCTGTCTGAATGGGTGTTCCCCGATAGTTACAATCTGGGTGTCTTCAAATCACGAGTGAATCGGTTTCTTCTAGGCAAGCGTGCTCCACCGTAGACCGGATCATCGCTTACATCAGGCGAGCTGAGAGTCAAACGCAAGCCTATTACTTAAAAAATATTAACGCAGGATAGGATTTCAATTACTTTCACTGTACCAAGCACAAGTTCGGTCATTGCGTACCTACTGCTTCCCACCTTTGGGACGCATCAGCCAAGAGAGAACCTCCTCCCTTTTGTCCTTTAAAAAAAATACAGGAAAACTAGTTGTTCTTGCAGGATTTTTTTTGTATTCTTATTCACAATTATTTTTTTGGTTATAGTCTCGTAGGTAGGTACATAAGAAAGATATAAATCCTTCTTCATCTTGCATCCGCGCGTGGCAAATTTCATCAACATCAGTTCAGCTGCTTAGTCATGAAAATATAACTAACAAAAACACATACAGATGAAAGAGGAATAAGCTGCTTTCAGGTCGATAGATTTTTTGCGACGTTTTAATATTTTACGACTTCGACTAATACTTTCGGAAATAAATTATTTTCCTAAGGAAACAAATCATAAAAACATGCAGTTTTATGTCGATGATTCCCAATAAAACTCTCAGAAATTAGGCTAAGAAAATAAGGAAGGCGACAACTGTATATAAAATCTTATTATGTAGTCATTAATTATAACTCAAATCTCTTCTATTTATAGTCTCCTTACCACCATCTTTTATTTTTAAGCGTTCCAGCGCTTTTAGATTCCTCCCGTGACCCATATTTGTTTTCTGTCTCTGTCTTGGGTGTAGAAGATGTGTAAAGCTGTCTTTTTCTTAGGGTAAGGTCATCTTATGTCGGTCAGAGTATGTAATCGGATAGAATAGTGATGTCTAAGTGTCGATAAGGAAGGGATTAGCTATTTTTAACCAACGAAAATAAAATAAACCGGCCAAGTGCGAGTCGGGCTCGTGCACTGAGGGTTCCGTATCACAAAATACAATAATTATCAAAACGCCTTCTAAAATAGTCCAAGCAATTGCTGCGCCTATTTGAAAGTGACACTCGGTATAACTTGCTAATGAACAGAAATTTGTCACAGACTCGCACTTGGCCATTATTTATAATTTTTGTTATACTATAGTGTGTAGTGTGTAGGTACAATAATCACACCAAGGTTGCCGCTTGTACATGTTACCGTTTTTACATTAGAACTAATACAAAAATACGTAAAAAAATACATTTGTTGTATGGGGGGAGAGCCCTCCCTTTCGTTTTTACTTTTTGACTTTTTTATTATTTGTTAGTTAATCCGCCGTAACATTACATATTCTGTGAAATATTCAACTGGCTATCTACTTAAAGATACAGCCGTTAATAGGCAGGATGGACGGACGGACGGACGGACAGACGGACAGATAGACATCGTATGCTTAATTATAGCGTCCCGTTTTTACCCTATGGGTACGGAACGCTAAAAAAGACGGAGTATATTTTTTTAATGATGAAATTTAATGGTCTAGCTTTTGACCACAACTCACCTGATGGTAAGCGACGATGCGGTCTAAGATGGGTCACGCTTGTAAATATATTGAAAAGTGTATAATTTTATTTACAATTTATCGCAAGTTGCGCGATCGCAAACCGTACGTTCGCGTGATTTTCCGAACTGCGCTGTTTTAACGTTAGTTAAAACGTTAGACCGCATAAAGAGTTGGGCGTAAGGCCCCTGATTTGAACTATAAGCTCTTGGTGGGTAATTGGGTATAATATACCTATGCAAAATCTTGTGGCAGATAGCGACTTAGTGTCACCCACTAAATGGGCCCCCATAAAGAACTCTAGTCGCGATTTTAAGCTTTTAACCTCAGCAAATAAATTCTGATCTTTTAACACATCCACCACTGGAGCGTAAGTTGATTTCTACCGTCGTACACGCAGCCGGTTATGGCAAGTGGTACGCGTTGTCGCCACTCGCTGATAGATCATCACAAAGCTACCCCTTCGATTATTATTCTTATTTTATTATAGCATTAAGATGAGATGAAACTTTATGGCCAAATTCGTTTAAAAACTAATCCTAATTTGGCATTGACATTATTCGGCATACTGACAGTGACAGTTCTGTCTTCTCTTCACTTTTATTATTGAACGAATAAAATAAAATAACCTCATTTTTCGAGTGGATTGTTATTCTTCGGAATTATTAGATTTTCTATAATATCCAGTTATGGCATTGCCTCCGGCAAGTGGTACGGGACAGTTTTTCGTTAAAGCAGCCAAATCTATTCGTTTAGTGCGTCAAGGATGCACAAATAGGCCGTTTTACCACATCTCTGTAACTCACGTAAGGACCTATATCGCATATAAACTCCTAAGTATTATCCAAATTAGCTCCAAAAACCGATGGAAAATATAGCACGTAGTCTTGAAGAATATAAGTCAACATTTGAATTATTTTTCGAAATTTCAGAGGTTATCAATAAGTACTTTTTCCTATTTTTCCAGCGCAAAAGGCCTAATCATCTGCCAGTAATAGAGCAGTTAGGCTCCTACGACCCGATGCCAAATGTAAACAACGAGAAACTGGTTGCCCTCAATCTGGAGAGATTAAAACATTGGCTCGGTCAAGGAGCCCATGTAACGAAACCCGTCGCTGAATTACTTGGTAAGATTTTGTTCTCAATCACTAATATTATACTTAGTCCAAGTAATTTTTAGCTTAAACAGCTTTAGCAAGTTGTAAAACGCCAATGAAAACCGCCTTTTGTCAACTTTTTCTACGTTATTGAATGTAAGATAGTATCTGGTAAACATTATACCAAGTGAAATAATAGAGAAAATTCTTCTTTTTTTAATTTTTGCAGCAGTAAAAAACTTCTGAAATCTTAGTTTCAATTTGGCATGATTAATTTGTCAATAGCTGTACCTACCTGTTTTCTGAAATGTGCTATGTAAACTACCTAATATGGATCTTGTATCTGCAATAAAGATTTATTATTATTAATGCCAAGTTGCAAAACTAGAATGCTCTTGACCAGAAAATATCCCATTTCAAGAACCTCAAAAGTTCAGACATGATATTCACCAACATGCACTGGGCCAGCTTGGTAGATTAGGGACCATCCTCTCTCTGAGAGAAGACAGAAAAGAGACCTGTGTCCCAGCAGTGGGAACGAGATAGGCATAATGATGATGAAATAGATTTATGACAAACCTTTACTCATTCCAGGTGTGTCCGGGTTCTTCCCGATCCACCCCCGATCATACATGACTGCATGGCGGAACAGGGCAGTCACACGGGAAGCCCTCGCCAAGCAGGAAGCAGAGGCTGCGAAGGCCGAGGCCACCTCTTAGTTTACTATTTCTGTAGTTTAGTTCATTTGATTTAGTTTTAATAAATTATTAAGTTTTATTAGTTGTCTATTATTAACCCAGCAAAACAAGTCTCAGTTAACAGAATAAAATATAGTGTTTGTTTGACAATAACTTATAAACTTACTCATACAAAGGTATTGTTGATCCAACCGTTGTGTAATTTTGTTAGTATGGTCCAGAGCCTCGCTTCGGTATTTCAAGGAGCTGGGTTGTCTCAGGTTGGCTGGTGGGGAAATGCATAATACACCCCAAGCATAGGGTATTTCAATAAAAGTCCAGACATTCTAATTTTTGTTGTGGGAGAAGGCAGTCAACATTTACTCATATTACATCGCCCAAGATAATAGAAATATTTATTTACCAAAATAAGTGCAGAAGAGCTTAAATAATAGATTTAAACTTCAGTAGTTGGTGGTTCTGTACTACGTCTGAAATAGGTTGGCGATGAACCCCAAACTAGGCACAAGGTCTGTTTCTTGGCGCTCGAGTGCGCGGTTACCAGAAAAAGTAGAGTGTAAATTGTTTAAAATAAGAAAAGATTTGCTATCAGATCTATATGGGCTACTTATTCTGATACAGTACAAAAACTAAGGTAACGGAACCAAACAAGTTATTATATATATTAAAATTCTACATTCATAAAGCCAGGCAGTCTATACGTCTGGATGGATGGTAAACCTACCCAAGCAGGACAGTCCCAGCAGGTCAGTGCTGGACTGTTCGCCCCCGAATAAGACATAACTGCATTTTAGTTGCAGTAGTAGATGCAATCTGCATGCCTATTATATTTCATAATTTAGGGTAGTTACTACAATCAAAATAGATTAAAATATACAATGAATTCCTTTTATTGAAAATGAAAAAAATACAATTTTAACAATGCCTTTGATGAATAAAATTATGCTGGCATCAAATAGATAAAGGCACAGATACAAGTTCACATCACAAAAGCTTTATGAAAACTTGGACTAAACATGATTTTTGCTTTTATTATAATTAAAAGGCAAACATGGGGTTTCTGTTTTTATTATTCTAACAACACATTTGCTAAATGCTTCAGGTGTATATTTTTGGAATAAAATTGCAACGTTCGGACATTTATTACACTGGCAACACTTGAAAAAACTAACAATAATAATATTTTACTCCTAAAAAACTTAAACAAATCAATACTAACATTCCTTGAGCAATCTATAGAAATACAAACAGAAAGAAGAAATTCATTGTTCCTCAAGAGATCTTACAATACGGGATTTACAAAACACCAATACCTATACTTACGCATCTAATAAGGCCTATTCAGATTTGCGCCGTATTCGCCGCTACTGTGGATAGCGAATTTTGAATATTTTTAAACCCCATTTTATGAAACTACTCTAAATGTAGGTCTCTACAGCGAAAATTGTTTAACATACAAATATTTTGCAAACTGAAAATACAAATTTGAGTCAAATTAAGTGAGAAAAGTTAGGATTGAAAAATAGATCCTTTTATTATAGAATAAAGACTTCAAGTTTAAGAGAGCCACGAAAAGACTTGCAACGAAGTTTCATAAAATCGGGCTCCATTACGCACTCGTGTAACTTTTTAAGTATATTCAGCAAAATCACGTCTGATATATTCGCTATTTTTACCGACAGCGAATATAGCGTATGTCTGAATAGACCCTAATGGCAATCCCTAATATGAAGAAAATAGATTGAACTAAAATTTTAATTCAAAGTAACTGTCAGGATATACAAAGAAACTTACTACATACTGGGTATTCCTAAAGTTATGTATTTTTAAAACCTAGGTTGGCTAGTTTATAAGGCCACCATACATTATCAGTTTGGTCTTCAGTTCTGCTTGATTAGATATAAAATAATGTTGGTTGGACTCAAGGTCTCTATGCAGACGCGGCAGCCAGTGACTGAAGCGCTAATCGAAATGAACTCGTCGTGTAAATGTTGCCAGTCGTCAGTTTAGCCCTTCCGTGTATGGCAGCCTTTATATTTAACATTTGATAAATATTTTGGTAAGCTGACAATGATGGAATATACTAAAGCTTCAAAATATAAGGTAGAAACACGTATTTTTCTACATTACCAAATACCCGATTGGGAATAAGTCAATTCAGATCTTGTTCTTTGCAACAAGTAATTTCAAATGATTCTTGGTAAAAAAAACTGCAATTTTACACTAAATGCGTTAATAGTGTTTGAACAAAGTTTTTACAAAATACAAATAGTATGTTTTAGACATTCAAAAGAAACCAGATATTTAAATACCACACAAATATTATTGCATAAACAATACTTATGGTAAACATTTATTCCATTTTTCAGAAAATGTTGTATAGCTATTATTACAAAAAAAAGGGGTTGTCTGTAAAGTCGGTTTACGGACGATAATTTTACGTGATAACGCTTAGGCCGGTCGTGCCTCTCTATCGCTTGTTCAGCGCTTGCGCTTGCACGCGCGGCTCAGGTGGAAAGCGACAATTTTTCGTGCGTGCAGCCGACGTTCATCGATTCATAAGACGTTATCACGTCAAAAAATTGTGGATTTGTCAAAAATGTTCTACAGACACGTACAGGTTTTTTTTTAAAAGAATAGACTGCTTAAAGAATAGACTGGCAGGTCATAATAAGTCATAATCATGCACAGCTACAATTGGTTATATTCAGAGATGTTGGTTTATCCAAGACACGCATCAAATAACCAAATGTATTAAGGAGTCAACCGAAATCAGACTAAAATTAATCATTATTAACGATAGGCAATGAATGCTCTGAGAGCCTAGTGCGAATTTTACCAGTGACGTTTACGTATTGGATCGCGTTAATGTTACCTACGATTTGTATGAAAGAGCAGTTCCATCTTTCGCTAGATGGCGCTGTTTTTATTTCATACAAATCGTAGTTAACGTTGACGCGATCGAATAAGAGTACTAACAGACGTGTGGATTTGGTTGACGGACCGCCGTCCAACCAACGGGGGGTAAAGAGAAAATTATCCTTTCTCTCCCTTTGTTTGGACGGCGTTCCGTCGGCGTCGTCTCGTTTGTTAGCTACATAAGTAAACGCTTTTGGTAAAAATCGCACGAGGCAGAACCACGAATGTTAGCCACAGAACTCGAAGCCAATGCTATTTGACTTACATATTACAAACCAGCACAAAGCGCCTATGTAACAATATTACATAAAATAAAGAGTATATTTCCTCTGTCTCGTTCGCATTTTATTTATATTTTAGGGTAAACATTTTGTTTCTGGCTTCTTATGTCTCTAGTCAAATATTAAAACGCAGTGTACAAGGGAGTGCGTGTCGCGAAGCCGTGAATTGAAGCAGGTGTAGTTTTGTACTTTCGTCTCGCTCGGCTGTGGGTTTGTTTACTTGTTCTTCCCGATAGCATCGGCTACCACACGGGATGCTGGAAAAATAATAAAATGCTGATTAAGAAATGTATTTTAATATCTTATTTGATTTCTGAACCTTTGGTCTCTTAATTACATGACGCTACGGTAAGTGTTATGGTGTCAGGGGGTCTAGACAAGAGCCACACACTGTTAGCGTTCACGCCTGCGGAAAGATGAAATTGTATGAAAGCGACATTAGCTTGAGATAATTTTTCTCATGCTCTGTGCTCATGCTAATGTCATTGTCAATGTCATTTTCACACAATTTCATCTTTCCGCAGGCGAGAACGTCAACAGTGTGTGGCTCTTGTCTAGACCCCCTGATTCTTAAGCCTGTTGCAGATCATGAGTAGTACAAGTAGCAAGTACAAGTTGCACACTTCCACTGCCACTTGTACTGCGGATGGTCTGTAACGGGCTTAATACGGGCTTTGTTCCATGCAGAAAAGACTTCCGAATAAATTTGATTCAGCGAGTTAAAATTTGAGACAATCTTCATTGATTTCAAAATTCATAGTCATTATCAGTGTAGTAAAACTAGTTTGTCAAGTGTGCAAAATTAATATCAATGTTAGTGATGGTAAGTAGGTAAACATTAAGAATTCTTTTCTAAGAATTTATTATTATAAAAAAATTAGTTACAAATACAACACAAAATGCCTCGAACACTTATGAATTATTTTAGACAAGTGTTTTAAAATGCAAATTACGAAAACAGGTAAGTGCCGGATTAAGACAGCGCAGGGCCCCTAAACATAATATGATAAGGGCCCCTTGCTTGTAATGATAGGATCTTTTTGAACACTTGTTGCCCATACATTTGATTCAATCAATATTATAATACCTACAAATTCTATTATTATGTATTCTTTTTAGTATTTTGTGTAATATGTTTTATGTTAAGGTTTGAATTTTTGTAAAATTACTTTATCATTTGTGTTTTATATGTATTATATAGTGTATTATGTTTTTATGTGTATTACATTGGTAATATTATGGCGTTAGCAACGCACTCCTGCTGTTTGACGTGCGTGACGTCACCTGTCAGTTCCAATGGAAGACCAGCGCTGGTTGTTTACAACCAGCATTACGCTGAGTTGGCACCGGCTTGTGACAGAAACTATTTATTTTATTGTTTTTAACTCGTAATGTCTTTGTATCTTTTGTTTCTGTCATAAATAAATATATTTTTCTTTCTTTCTTTAAAATACACTAAACAGGCCCAAAATTGATTGTAACATATTGTTATCCAGTCAAGTGTAGTTATGGCGAGGTTTTCCCACTTTTAAGCAACGCTTGTTACTACAGATGACTATAAGGGATAATAAAGTAGCATTTAGTTGATATAGTAAATAGCTATTTGAATTAATAATAATAAAAACAGAAAAATGCAATTTAGTGGGTTTTTTTCTATCGAGCGAAATGTCCCTTGTCGCGTATCGGTCTTTAAGGTTTCCTAGACAAAACATTCAATTTTGATATGACACCATTTTTATAATTTTAAGCTAGCAATGGGAATGGAAAATTGCTAGAAGTGGGAAAATAGTGCCGTAGCTAAATCAATTATATTTCTTGAAATATTTAAGCGGCAGCTCAACTGTCACACGTTTTGTAAGTTATTTCCGTCTAAAACATGATTACAATACATAGTTCAGCATTTCAAGTTGGTACAAGCTACATTTTTTCATTTAGGTAAGCATTTTTACTTCACCTTTTTAGTCAATGTGTATTTTAAGTGGCATATCAGAGAAAGCATTATTTTCGAAAGCATTTTTGTGTTCCCATTAGTAACAACACTTTGGCGTTAGAATATAACATTCAAAGCAGTTTTCTGTATCTGTTTACATACTTACCATGTGTTTTTGTGTAATAGTGTGCTCTTCTAGTCTTGTTTACCTATAAATAAGCAACTAGTGATAAATATTAGGGTCTAGACTATTTAATACAGGTTACCTGGACATTAATCTAAAAAATTGCTTGAAAAAGTCAACATATTAAAATAAAACGGAAACAAATTTTAATCTACTACTTATATCTAATTTTTTAACTAGTCTTTTATTACAATACTGATTTAAAGTACCTAATCATTTACCTATGAAATGAGACCATTCTAATCGCAACTAAACAACGTCGTGTTATAAATACTCGAAAATACAATGACAATACTCTAGTCTAGGCAATTAGTTCTCAATCCGTATAAGAACGAAACCCATCTGAACGAATCATCAAATAACAATTACTGTGGGAAAATACGTCTAAAACTTTGTAACTAGCCTGGAATAAAGCTTCTAAGTTTCAAGATCACCAAGCAGTTATAAAAAATCAAAACAATTTGAAATAAGTATCAACTTTCTGTCTGTTATAAGTATACCTTCAGAAACATATGCGTAAATGTTTGTGTAACTAATGGCATTATAATAGTACTTAACATTGTTTTGGTTCCTTGAAGTCTGGTTTGAAGAAAATTATAATTCACGCACCCACCCTCCATCGGCTACAGTGCAAGTGTGTATCTACACGTAGTACGTCAATTTATCTTGAATTGTATTTTTTTACTTTTCAAAATTCTTTGTTGTGCAGATATGTATCAGGTTAGATTAGTGTATAAACTGCACCAAATTGATACAGTTCGATCTCCGTCCTCTTGGCAGTAGCACGTCAGATATCAATACAAAAAACACAAATTGCGCCATAGTAAACTATTCGAAAGCAATTGGCTGTACAAATGTAGTTAAACTACACCTACTGTAGTGAAGCTACAACATGGGTTTCTTCAAAAGGCGAGTTAGTAGAGTCCTTAAGGGTCGGCAACGTATTTGTGATGCCTCTGGTGTTACAAATATCTAAAGGCGACGGTGACGGGTTACCATCAGGCGGCCCGTCTGCTTGTTTGCCACCTATGGTATAAAAATAATAATAATAAAAAAACTGCCACTAAATTACTCTTGCGACGTACTAAAATGCGGTACGCTGTATTTAATACATAAATAGCTTTGATTATTATAGTAAAATATTAATTTTTTAAACTCAGCGTTCAATAGCCTTTTGAAATAAATTGGGATAAAGGCTAGATGCGCCTTTTAAAACTTTGAGCTAAACAAAATGTTAGACTAGTGTATTACATTAATTTAAACATAAGTTGAGGGTAGTTTGCAAAAATGACGATGTAGCACACTAGCACAATTTTTCACTCTTGCACTATAAGCGAACAGGGGGCTTAGTCCCAGATTTAATAGTTTTCGAAAACTTTTATCATTTACGTATTGTTCCATACATTGCTGGGCTGAAAGGTATTCGAAAACATTTTTCGTATTAGAGTGAAGCAATCTGCCGCCGATTTTAGTTCCTCCGCGTTTCCGCTGGAGACGCTTTACTAAAATGACTAAGCCCACTGGAGAAAATAAGGCGCTACAGTGAATTGAACAGACTATTGGGTACTTATTATGTATTTTGTGGTACAAGGCGCTAGCATTATGAATTTACTTACTTAGAATTTAACTATAAACGTTTAAGTGATGAACCAAAATTGAAATGTAACAAACTAACAAAGGGCTAAAATAAGGAGGCTAGTAAAGAAATAGTAACATACAGTAAAGTGGCCCGTTTAATAAGCATTTTGTACTGTTTGCTCGTTATTTACGATCGTACTGTTGTATGGATCTCCTAATCTTGTTGTTAGCGCCTTGCACTAACTGCTGGACGTTGGCAACGCTAGCAGAAGCTGCAAAAATATTTTCGTAATGAGTTACCTGTCAAAATGTACACCCGCCTGCATCCTCATCGTATCGCTAAGATCTCCACGGTGTGAGGATTGACCGATCAGAGTGACTCATTAAAAAAAGCGGGTTATGCGCGATCTTAAAACAATCAACTAGGTAATATGAAAGATATTAAAGCAACAACACTGACAACTGATGTTAAATATCATTTCGGGGCCCCCTGTTTCGATAGGGCCCCCTGATAAAATGAACCCTACACCTGACTAGTGCAAGTTTTCACAGTAAATTCATAGATGAAAGCAGTAAATAATATTATTGATTTGTCAGGATAAATTAAATATACTACATGTTAATATCTGCACATATACATGTCACAATAAGCACATTGAGTATGACCCCACCCCACCGGCACGGTTTTTGGTCTCAGGAGAAAAATAAATATTGATGTACGAAAACATTTCCAAATATTCCAAATCCAAATTGTTTTTTTATATCTTTTAAGTTGACGAAGTAAGATGTTAACAACATAAATGTTTGCTTGTTACTATTTTACTCTGTCAAATTCACAAATTTCCACTCGGTGATTTTATATTTTCAATATTGTGATAATGTGCGAGCGAGAGAGCTGCAGACGACGTATGACGTAGGGAAGCTGCCTGCAAGAGGTTGTCAGCAAGTTACCAATAACCTTGTATGAAAAAAAAAATACCCTTACCGTATATCATAATTTGGCGCCCCGGTTTGGATAAGATCCCTATAAAAATTAACTGCTTGCCCGACTAGTGTAAGCTATACAAGAAAAATTTGTACTTTAATGGCCCTCAAATTAGATACTAATAACAAGAAACCTATGCCTATTTTGCAAGCTTTTACTAAAACGTTGCCTCAACCATTTCTAGTTCTTCTAGTTGTAAATAAAACGACAAAACAAAATCCACTCTTGAATACCAAATCCAACAAAATGCCCCATAAATAACAAAAAGCACTTATTGATAAGACATCACATTTTCACTGCATGAATTGAGAAATCGATTGATCCACCATTACTCCACCTCTACCTTTCTTATCGAAACTAAATAATTATACTAATAATTATCAATTTAAAAACAGACTTCAACATGAGTAAGTACTGGAACAAAATAATTCATATTATTGGAACAGGTTAAAAAACTTCTCAGCTAAAGTTAATGAAATTTTTGTGGAACCGACTCGAGAGCTTTCTCTATATGATAGAAAGAAAAAAAAACGTAAATAGGTTCACAAATATCAGAGTAAACCTCCCTCATGACGTCGGTTAAAAACATGAAAATTAAATTTAAAATGTGTTTTGCATCCCACATATTGCTTAAGCCGTCTGTAACAGGCACAAAGGCTATTTTATACAGACAAAGCATTATAGTCTATTGCGAGATTTGTGTATACATTTCGCATTCAGATACATAGGTGTCATAATACAGCATAGGCAGGTAAGCAAAATTATATCTGCATGCCAAGCAAAGCTTAGCGATTATGTACTAAATGTACCTTTATTTTAGGTTAATTTTAGTCTTTATGCAGCTGCTTAAGGGTGTTGCTGAAAGCCTTTAAGGTTTTGTCCATATCCTGTCCGGCGGTCTTGAAAATTCCGGCGAGGTCTACAATTCCGAAAAAGTAACCTTTTTAAATGGCTCACGTGGTAAGTACTCAAGAGTGGAGAATTTTTGCGAATTGATAAAATATTTTTCATAATATCTCGAAATGACAATGGCCTAAGTTAGTTGGGGCCCTTCAGTTTGGGGTCCCTAATTTTGAATACATCAAATTCTTTTAAGCTGCTATTATGCCAAAATTACCAGATAGATTTATTTTATAAAGGTCCTGTTTCTATTTTATCAAGCTTTTTAACTGAACTTAAATTATCAGTGTATAACACCAATGAAAATATAACCACTTGACAGCTAGTCCTTTCCCCATAGCGATGAAATTATTAAAAAATTTCAGCATAATCTATTTCGATGGAGCCAATCCTAGATTGTATGAATGACTTTTGAGCCTCCATTCGATACCACAGAGGGTCCCCCGCGACTGACGTGGTTTACTCGTGCAAAAGCAAATTTTGACTTCGCGATCAAGTGGTTATATTATCTTTGAGAACAACAAACACTCTCAACTAAATTTTTTATTTATAAAAATAGGTTAACTTTAACATATTGACAAAAACATGCGTGATTTACGAAGTTTTCATGTCCCTAAGTGCCTTCGTACCTGAGTTGGCCATCTCGTCGATGCGGCCGTGGTGTTTCTGGTAGTACGGACGGATGACACGGTTGTAGATGATGAGGGAACCGTTGAACTCTGACGGCAGGTAGCACCATATCACAAAGATGCACTGTGGATTTAAAAACAAATATTTGGATACACATTCTAGTTTGTAAATATTTGCACACCCATAAAAATTACAAATTGTAAAATTTGCGCAAATTGTGTTTGGACTGTAAAGATATATGTAATTAATTCTATGGACATGTTTGTAAATTTTTGTGATAATGTAAGTGGGTGCCTATTATTTTATTTTTATTACTGTTGACATTTTATTTTATTTTAATTTAATTGATTATTTACACTTTTATTATAAATATTGTATATTTTGACGTTCATAAGTGTACACTAATGTACCCATCTATATATATAAAAATCAATTGCTGTTCGTTAGTCTCGCTAAAACTCGAGAACGGCTGGGCCGATTTGGCTGATTTTGGTCTTGAATTATTCGTGGAGGTCTAGGGAAGGTTTAAACGGTGAGTAAACGGCTGGACCGATTTAGATGAAATTTTGTGTTTTGGAGTGGGTCGCGGTAGCGAGGCCGAAGGCCGAGCTCTACGCGTACGAAGTCGCGGGCAACAGCTAGTATTTGATAAATAAATGAACAAATAGGTAGAGAAATGTTGAGTTTTTGAGCATTGCACTGGGCCAACATGGTGGGTGACGACCCATCCACTCTCTCCGAGAGAAGGTCCGAGTCCCAGCAGTGGGAGCTAGTGCCACAAGTCGTGGCAATCTTGATGTGGTTTGGGAAGACCACCACAATTTCCCGATATCAATTCTATGCATGTATTTCTAAATCAGCGCAGTTTTTAGTTTCTCAGTTTTTTATCAGATAAATTTCAGAGAGTGTGCATTGAGTCAGTATGATCTTCCTGCCCATGTTTTTATCGGACGGCCAGGGCGGATACAAAAACACGACACCGTTTCACAGTTAATATTCCGAAAACCCAAATGAAGCGCTTCGATTTCCACTTTTATTGTGCGAACTGTTAAGACTATGAAATGCACTGCCTGAATGGGTGTTCCCTGATAGCACAGATAAATTATAGTACTTTGTCTTCGAAAAAATGCCGATAGTTACAATCTGGATGTCTTCAAGTCACGAGTGAATCAGTTTCTTCTAGGCAAGCGAGCTCCATTGTAGATCATATTATTATCATTGCTTAACACCAGGCGAGTTGGCGGTCAACTGCCAGTAGGATTACCATCCGTCCGGATTTGTCTGGACTTTTAGACCTTTCTCCGGCTTTTCTACCTTGGGCGATGTAATACAATACATATAATGGTGGATTATTAATTATTAAGTGCACTTGAACGTGCTCGAATGTGATGTGTTATAAACAAGGTGAAATATGTCTTTTTGTGTTGTTTCCAAAACTCCATAGAAGCCTCTTGTAAAACCTCCACCGCTTTACTGGGGCATGAGTTTGATTGCTTGACTCTGATTGTGACTTATGACTTGTTTGACGCTATTTAATCATATCTCATTCCGGCATTTTGTACGCATAATAGGCAAAACATTATTCAAAGTAACAACACTGTATAAACACCTGTACATGCGTTTTTAAAGATGTGTATGGATTTTTTACCGAAAATCGTACAAATATCTTTCGGAGCAAACAAAACAATACAGAATTATCTTCTATTGTAGCCTATTGTTTAACTAGAACAAAAACAACTCTCTGCATTGTACTAATTAATACACTGCAAGGTCGCTTCATATTATTGTAATGAGTAACTAAAGATACAATGTGGTTTTGTTTACAGTTATACTAGCGGCATCACCTGGGTTAACCCACTGGTTTGTAGGTTGTCCTTATTTTTAACCAACTTCAAAAAGAGAGGATATTCTCAATTCAACTGTATGGTTGTTACGCAATGACTCCGCCAGAATTATAATTGTTTTTTTTTTGGGTTCAGTACCCAAAGGGTTTAAACGAGACCCTATTACTAAGCCTACGCTGTCTGTCTGTGTGTCCGTTCATCCTACCTTTTAACAACTGTATCTTTCGAACCGTAGGAGATAGCCAGGTGAAATTTTCACAGTGATGATGTGTCGTAATGTTTCATTTATTACAAATAACAGGTTTAGCGAAAAACATTAGAAATAATGAAAAAAATAATTAAATTGGCAGATAAATTTCTGAGTATTGAGCATTCAAAGTTTTTGGTGGGGATAGAGAGCGGATACTTTGTCTCTTTCTTGCAAAGCGTGTGTTAGTATAGCAATTGCATGGCACGCGGACGGCATGACGTTATCACGTGATATAGTGCATCTAGCATGAAATTAAAATAGTCATAACTTATTTATTTTTGAACAAATTTTTATTTTGCATTCGTTGATGGACTATTTATGATTAGCTTTTTTATGAGATTATAGCTGACCCGGCAGACGTTGTCCTGTCTAGAACAGTCAAACGCGCAAAGTTAAAATCGTCGTTAAGTTATATGAAATGATGATGAATCAAAAATTAGGACAATGCCTATCGTGTACCGATTCCCAAATAGGCATGACTAATATTTTTTTATTACCTCATAAAAAAGCTGATCATAAATAGAGCCCATCAACGAAAACAAAATTAAAATTAGTTCAAAAATAAATAAGATATAAGCAGATATAAGCATTTAAATTTCATGCTAGACAGAGAGCGCACTATACTGAGCCGTCACGTCACGGCTCAGGAGCGCCATACAAATGCTATACTAACACACGCTTTGTGAGAAAGGGATGGAGCATCCCCTCCCTATCCCCACCAAAAACTTTAAGCGCTCATATCTCAGAGATTTATCAGCCAATTTACATTATTTTTTCAATATGTGTATTGTATTTAGTTATATTCCTCGCTAAGCCGGTTATTTGTAATAAATTAAACATGAGGACACATGCCTATTGTGTATGTCTTTTAACGTTAAGACTTCAGACTAACCAAACACCCTGCAGAAACGGCTATTAGACTTTCCAGTGCCTCTATTCTATCATATTAGTAGGTAGATATAGTATAATAGAAATCATGTTGATCACAAAAAAGTAACAGTGCAATGCACATAACTATTACTTTACTTAGTCACTGCTGATAAGAACTGAGCACTGATAAGTATGATAAGAGAAATTTACCACCGTCAGATAAAACAGGTATTATTTAGGGATTGAGCTGTCTAAAGATATTTTATAGTAAGTTGGAATTAATTTGGGTTGCTAAGTGGATATTTTCAGGGCCAAGTATGAATCTATGAACGTCAAACTATATCCGCCTCTTTGACGTGTCCGTCTACGGCGAACCTGGCTTTATCCTAGTCTTGTAGTTCCCGAACTAAGTCATTAGAGAGCCTACAGGCGAACTACATGAACTAGTTCCCAGACCCTACGCTCCTTAGTTCATCTGATACGACCAATTTGTAACAGTGGGAGCGAGGCTCCCCTCTATCTAGTCACGTCACACATACTATAGCAAAGCGAGCAAGAGACCAGGGGCTCAATTTTTGAATCGCTTGTATGATTTCACATAAAATATTATGTTAAATAAATTAATTTCAACTCAAGCGGGATGTCAGTGCAGTGCTATCGGCCTAAATGCAGTTGCATACCATGCGCAGTACAAGTAGCAAGTACAAGTGCCTAATACGCATCGTCTGCAACGCTTTGCTTAGTGCAAGTACTATTAGTACTTGCACTGCTACTTGCACTAAGCAAAACGTGCCGAAGATGGATAATAGGCACTTGCAACTTGTACTATGCATTGTCTGCAACTGCCTTTAGGCCAATGACCTGCTGACTTGCTCTCAGTCAACCTGGCACCCTAGAACCCCGGCGAGCATGTCATTCACTAAATAATTGCTTGCCACATGCTGAATTTTAAAGAGAAATAGCACAACTCTTTATATTATTACTAGAGAGTATTATAGACTAAAATATAATTAGGTGGGTTTACCTACTTGCATTGTTCTGCCTACACAGGTAGGCTCTTTGCCAGCAAAGTCAAATTATGACCAATTTATATAAGTATTTTACAGTTGAAGGAAGTCTAGTCAATATCAGTGATACCACAGCTGCCTAGCTATAAAAATGTTTTTAGACATGTTCGTTGAATTTTAAAAAGTCACATATGTTGTCAATGCTTTAGAAATGCATTAGAAAATGTGTACTAATTGTGTTGAAATGAGATTGGACTTCTGCCAATAGCTCTTTGTTTTCATTTAGAGCTATATTACAATAACCTGGCCTAATAAAATTACTAATAAGTCTGTCTTTTGAACTTTGCCTTAACAGAAAAAAGCTTATTCATGATGAATAATCCGTTATAGTTATTAACCTGTTATTTGCAATTGCAGCTACTTGTGAAATCATTACCGACGGCCTTGGAGTTTACTGACCTTAATCAGCCAGTAGAGCGGAAACCAGCCCACAATGAAGTCCGAGAAGTATTCAATGATCGAGAAGCAGGCGTATACCACCCAGTACGTCAGCCATTTAGTGTCGTCATCCTTCTGAGGCGATTCGAGAGCCTTCATAGACATGTAGGCAGGATACACGAAACCGATGGTGTTGCATATCAGCTCAGCGCCGAAACCGAACACTAAATATAAACCGGTGAACGCCACGAGACCTGCACAACCAAAAGGAACGTCAAATCCCGCTTAGGTTATAAATAAACTACGAAAAAAAAACTAAAAACTCACCGACGAAAATGTACGACCGGTTGACGCCGGATTTCTGTTCTGCTAACTCGAAGTATTTTGTCCATGGCTTGCTTTTGTCTGATAGTTGACGCTCTATAGTTTCCTTGTACTCGAGCAATTTGGAAGACATGGTGGAGGCTGTTTTTGTAGTTTTCGTGTAAATTGGAACTTAGCAGCAAATCTAGAGGCACGGCGGCGCGGTGACAAGACAATGACAAATAATCAATATGGCGCCGGAGCAAACGTCGTCAATCGTTTATTTTTTTTATGACCATGGATGCAAAGTTCTTTAGTCGCTATATTAAACAAGTTTACATCGTAAGCGTCAAACAATTCAAAATCACAGTTAGTCAAATAAAGTCACTGTCAAGTCAAACTTATGCCCCTCACAGATTTACTACCTATCTGTGATGCCTACATCTGTGATGTAGTAAAGTGGTGGAGGCAAGGTGGAGGCTTTACAAGAGGCTTCTATGGAGTTTTGGAAACAAAACGAAAATACATGTTTACCTCGCTAAATCACTAAGCTACACTCAAGCACGTTCAAGAGCACTTAATAAATAATAATCCACCATTATTACACATTAACAATCGAAAATACACAAGCTTAAGAAAATAATACGAGCTGACATGTTTTTTTTCCACGTTGGCGCCAAAACTGGGCGGTAGCTATTTTTTCCAGTGTTGCTATTTTCATAAAATAAATTTTACCTTAATTTTTTCAAAGTTATGGCTCCACGCGTCTTATGTAGTTAGCCAGTGCCGTAAAATTGGATTGGGAAGTGTCCAAGTATCCATTTGAGTTCAGAATGTTTACTATTTAATTGCCAACTGGCTGGGTCAGCTGAACCGCAGTTTCAGATCTCTATCGTGGCAGACAAACGAATAGTGTAGGTAGTTGATATCCGTGGCAGATGAGCGGTTACCGGCTACTATTACTATAGTTTTTCAGCGCTATTTCGAGACCGCGTAAGGAGATGGCCGTAAGGCCCCTGTACGTACATATTTTCTCAATCACGGCTACCAACTTCCCTGCAGCCAGACACCTACAGGTCTACGCACAGTCCTACACTTACTCTAAAAATAAAATCTCAGACATAAATTTGATAATTCTTTATTCTTAAAGTATGAAAGCGTTAACATTTTTACCTATGTGCATCACAAAATTACTTTACAAAACTTATCTTCATACATAGGATGGACTTTGCGATTTCTTTTAAAGTAGGTAGGGAAGTGATGCTAAGTCAAAGTCATTCGCGGAATTTGCAGCAACCACAGAACAACACAAACGTATTGTTCTAAAACAATAAAAATTCCTTGCTACGTCAACAACTAACAAACTTTCCTTAAATAAACTATTTTGTAAAATAGCTAACAGACGTGACGGATTTGGCTGACGGACCACCGTTTGACCAACGGGAGAGAAAACATATTTTATCTCTTTCTCTCCCGTTGGTTGGACGGTGGTTCTTCAACCAAGTCCGACACGTCTGTTAGGGCTATCAGCACAGATATACACAACATAGGTAGTAGATCTGTGGCTATCAGGATGCCAGTATTTGCTAATAGTGCTAACAGGCGCACGAACGCGGCTGACCTCAACCGCCGTCTGACCAATGGGAGAGAAAGAGAGGGAAATATGATATTCTCACTCTTTCTCTCTCGTTGGTTGGACGGCGGTCCGTCAGCCGCGTTCGAGCTATAAAAAAATAAACATAGGGGGGACAAAGATGGCCCTTGACAAGAGAAAGTGAGAAGAACGCATTGAATACGTTTCAGTCAACCACGTGGGGTAGGTACTTTGTAACAGGACTAAGTCAGTAAGAGCGGCATTCTATGCCACTCTCAAGGAAAAGAAGGAAAAGTTAATATTTTTGTACTATGTTAGTTTTGATACTAGCGTGTAGAGATGTAAGTTTATATTGCTAAATATACCTAAATAAATAATAACTTATTACGCAGGTACATAGTGGTATCATGTCCCATCACGAGTAATATTATTTTGCAATAAAAATATAATTTGTGCGTCAAAATAACACTTCTGAGCCAAAGACTAAGATATATAGGATTAGGTCATAAATTCTTGTGCTTTTACAAAGACATGCAGACAGAAAAACTACACACTTATAACTATTCCATAAAGTAGAATCGGAAAAATAGACAGCGAACATTTTTTCTAAGAGTTTGAGATGTAAATTTCTTTAATCTATGCAATGAGATTGGTCTCAGTCTTATGCTATTAAAGTACTTACAGAAGTGTGGATTTGGCTGACGGACCGCCGTCCAACCAACGGGATAGAAAGAGAAGATTTTCTCTTTCGGTCCGTCAGCTAAGTCCGTCACGTATGTTAGCTACTTTAAAGGACAATGGGCAAATATGTATGGAGTTTGGTCTAACTTCCGCTACCAACCACGCATCTCTGAATTGTGTACCTAACTACTAGCTACTAAGCTTTGTATTGTATCAGTGAAAACTTCATCAAGTTTGACTATATCTCTCTCGCTCCCTTAGTCGACTCGAGCCGACTTTACCCGAACGAGTATATGAGCGTGACGGTCACGCGAGTCTCCATCCCAAAAAATGGCCAACATGCCTAAAGAAGTTTTCACTTCAAAAAGGATTCTATCAGAATGTCAAAAATATTTCATTATTATACCAAGGAATCTCAATGGTAGTGGATAGGAAACAATGCCAGGTGATGTGAGGCACGTTGATTACTCAAAATGGCGTCTTTCACTAATAAATTATTTAAAAAATCATTAAAAAAAATATTGTTACGGCCGACGCAACGTGCCGCAAGGAGATCCTAGATCACGGATTACCTATCCTCCGCATACCATATTATTTAGTGGCGCATCTCTATGGACAGTCTTTGATTTTCACTGACAGCACATTTGTTAGTTGTTTTTAAAGGTTGCTCTAAAGCAGGGGTGTCCAACTAAATTTTGTGGCGGGCCGGATTTATTAACTTCCCGATATGCTCGTCCACGTTTTCGCTGAGTCGTATTGTGATCGATCGACGTAATTTTTTTTAAAACGGCGTTTCACTATTTTACTAACATATGACTAATCGTTCTTTACAAAATTTCGTCTAAAAAAGTTAAAAGTTACCCAACTTTTGACCGCGGGCTGGATTAAGAACCTTGGCGGGCCGCATTGTGGCCCGCGGGCCGTATGTTCGACACCCCTGCTCTAAAGGCTATCCATTTACGATCAGTAGTGGTGGACAATTAGGCCAAATTTGCCCATCTCCTTTATTTTGATAAATTTATGAAACTGTATACATGTAAATGCATTATTACTCTCGTCTAGTCTAAATTCATCGCTTTAAACAATGTAACTTTGATTAACAACAAAATGTTAACAAATTTTTATTTTTTCTTTACAAAACATTATCTATTTTTAAAAATCCTATCTATTCGTTAGAAAACTTCTTTATAATTTTCGTAATAAAAATCTATTGGTTTAATTAAATACTATATTTATTCCTATGTAAAACTTCTATAGGTAGGTAAAATTTGCAATTAATGGTTTCGAAATAGGTAGGAGTATTGCTTAGTATTTTTGTCTTCGCTTTTATCTGTTGACATTGAAGTAAGAAAATCTAAAATTAAATGATTATTTCCGGGATATTTACCGTGGTAACGTTGTGGAATAAACTCCCGATATTTCGGCGCAGTTCAGTCTTCCCGTGAACATAGTGCATGTAACTGCCCCGAAATATCGGGAGCTCATTCCACAACGTTACCACGGTAAATATCCCGTAAATAATCATATAACTTGAGTGAACAACCGTGATAGTTTAAAACAGTAAGAAATTCTGTTAGCTAAGTGTAAAGCAACTCCAAACTTTTATACATTTTATATTTTTTAAAGACTAACAAGTACTAAGAAAACCTAATTATTATATATACAAGAAATGGAAAGTATTGGAAGAAACATTGGCTTAAAAGCTTAAAACTATATTTGGCCAGTCTGGCCATATCATCACAAATTAAATAGGTACAGAAGGCTGGCTTCGGCTGACGATTGCCACCAGTAGCGGCGAAGATGATGGTGGTAATCGGGAACAGACATTTTCAAACCTACGTGCATCCGTAGTGCTAGGACTGGCAAAGCAACTAATAATGTTCTGTGAAAAGTTTAGATTTGGGAGTTTCAATTAAAATCAATTTAATAGGTAGGTTATTTCTATTAATAATATGTTATTTCTAATAGAAAAGGGTAACCAAATAAAAGTCTATAAATTGGTTACCGAAAATTACATACTTTCGTCGATTACGGCACGTACGAAAGGAAATATTATTATATTTCAAAATATAATTAATAAAGCCTCACAGTTAAATGAACGATATGATTTGCAATATGACGATGAAAACATGTACAATTTACATGACATCGAAAAGGAGAGATTTTCACACACAACGATAATTACGAGTATTGCCAAAACGCAGGCACTCTCGACTGGCGTTCGACCAACTTGATCTGAGATCCGTGTACGTACGCATATTTGTTTGCCTGTTAAAGCTCGTTGCTTGTATGGAGCCGGTCTTCTGTGCCTATTTATGTTGTGGTATCATAATAGTACAGGTGTAGCCAGAGTACAAAGCATAGGTGTACCCCCCCCCCCCCCCCCAAATATTGAAAAATATTTTGTATATTGAAATAAGTTAGTTGAAATAAGAAATAATTTTTTGTTGTTTTATTTTCATGAACAGATACTTACTGAAACCTGGCTACTCCCGTGAAGTTATAATATTTGGTGTTTCCGATGTTATCATAATCTCTGACAAATTTTACTTATTTTTATCCAAAATATTATAATTTATTAAGGACGCTAACTATTATTGCAAGATTAAAATTATTGGGTTCGACCTTTATACAATTATATATAAATAATCTAAATAATTAGCAGATCAATAAATCACAGTTTACAATTTACAAAATATTGGCGAAATATAATCTATATAATAAAAAAACAAAATACCAGTGCCTACTGCACCAAAATCACGAAAACTATTACCTACTTGACCTTTGCAAAGTAGAAAGGGTTCGAAGATTTTACTATGGAAGGTGGCCTATGGTCAGACCCTATCAAAGACTTCGAACGTGTTCAGTCACTACATCTGATGAAAAGGTCTTATGTACTTAACGACACGCCCACTGAAGACACTGAGTATCACGTCAGCACCGACTAAGCCTGCGACCCGTCAACGTTTCTGCGCTCGTCTTATAATAATTATTTAAAACCACGTTACGTCTTGTTGTAGCAAAAAATATTGCGGAAAAAATTGCCTAACCCTCCCCACTTCTCAACAATAATCGTAACTACATAGTAGCTTTACCTAATCTGTGACCTCTATACCCTCTATCGATGTACATAGGTTTCATAATGCTACATTTTCGTGAAAATTCAAGATGGCGGCCGGACCACAGGCCACTTTTTTTCGAAACCCTTTGGCATGGAGATTCTTTATGAAGATTCCGCTAGGAAAGGATGTTGCGAAAGGGCTGAATTAAAAGGTAGCAAAGTACGAAGTCGCGGGCATCCGTTGCCATCAAGGCTACACAGAAAGAAAAAAAGTCTCGAATCAAGAGTATATTTATTGGTCAAGAATAATATGGTTTCATATATGGGGAAAACAATATTTTCTTGAATAAAGCAATTTATTGTTTTAGTTGATAAGCTCAAATCAACATTTTAATGTCTCATATAAAGACAATATATTATCGACAGAAGAATTAAGCAATTTCTTCATGCAAGAGGGAACGGTTTCTTGTTCTTCAAGACTCACAGTTTTCTTGAACAAAGACAGTTAAAGTTTTTGTTGCTTACCTATTTTATTTTTGGAGTAAGACAAAGCTATTTTTATAGAAAACATAATAATCTTCTAATAAAACAATCAACTTCTGCACTCAGAACGCAAAAGTCTTAAATTAACAAAATCTTAGTATTAGTAGAAGAGAATAGTATTTTTCAATTGAGACAATAAGTTTTATTTTAAATAGCCTTTTAATTTGAGTCAAAAATTATAACGGCTTCTACTGAGAATTCTGTTGTTTGAACTAATTATAATATTTCTTAATTTAAGAAACTTAAAATTTTATACTGAATCAAATTTCTCTCCTTTCAATACTTTGTACATTTTATTTTAATAATGTCATTTACTTTTCTTAAGTATTTTAAATCTTAAGCAGAGACTAATACTACTTCTGAACTGAGAATATAGATTTTCAAGGTGAGATTATCAATGTTCTTTACTTGAATAACCAGGGATTTCATACTAAAACTAAATTGATCTCTGTTCAAATAATTACCCTTTCTTGTCCTAAGATTTTTAATGTCCAGTCAAGGGTAAAAATATTTTTGAACTGAAAATGCAGACTCTTAAGTAAAGTATTTCTTTATCTTAACCTTAAATAACTGAGAGTCTTCTGCAAAGACAAAAGTTCTTTATTCGAATAATGTCTTTTACTTGTCTAAAGAATGTTTGATTTTAAGTAAAGACTGTTGATGTTTTCAAATTAAGAATGTATCTTCTTAGGGAGAGTATGGTAATATTCTTAGTTAAAATAATCGGGGGTTTCAGATCAAAACCAGATTGATCTTAGGCGAACGATTTCTGTGCGTTATTTGAAGAATATATTTGCTTATATGAAGATGTTTTGTTACTTCAAGTAAGTAATTTCTAGATTTGAATTAATAATTCTACTTCTCAGTTGAAACTAATAATTTTCTTAGTTGGAAAGTAGAAAGTCTCAAAGCAAGACCAGAATGAAACACAGGGTTACGCAAAAAGGGTGTACTATCCCGAAAGCGACTCATAGTACTCATCATTATGGACAAATTTTACTCCGGGGGCTGCTGTGAAATCGCGGAAAAAAAAACAGCTGTTCCATACGTTTTGTAGAGTTTCACTGACACTTTTATATGGAACAGCTGATATTTTTATCGCGATTTCGAGGTTGGCCACAAAGTAAAAGTTGTTCATAGTGATGAGTACTACGAGCCCCTTTTCGGGTTAATACACCCCTTTCGCGTAATCTTGTGTTTCATTCTGGTCTTGCTTTGAGACTTTCTGTCATATATGCATATTGACAAAAGCTGAAATGCAGTGCTTATAGAGCAATACATTCTGGTATTGCTCTATAAGCACTTGACACATTTAAAAACCAATACATACAACATAGCAGAATTATCAATACAATCGATTTTAGCTCGAGTTAGTTACGACTTACGCCTTGGATCAATCTCATTTTAACCCTGACTTTAAATTAAATTAAGTTGTCATCTATCAAAATATTTATTATTATAATACATTATTTTAAAAGTTTGAAACACGTCATACACACAATCTTAATTATTAACTTATTACATTTGGTACATACAATATAATTAATTAAAAATATAAGATCAAAAACATAGTAGACTTTTAAAAAAGATGCAATTCTAAAGGGCGTGCTCGCCTGCTATAAGCTATCCATTTCGCACGTTTTGAACTATTTAAAGATTACATCTGATTATAGCGAAGGTATCAGAAAAAAAAACTTAAAAAAATAATTTTCCAGATATCTTCACCAAAATCTGAGATATCAGTGTGAAAATTGCTTTATAACATTTGTAATTTTTTCTAAACAAAATTACTATTTACTGTTATTATACAAATATATTGATTATTTATCTTAACAAAACGTTTAAATTGTGCAAAAGAGAAAGCAAAGAGGGCCTTAATGCTATAAAATGGGACTGCAGCCTTAACATATTAATATTGTGGGATACTGGTACACTAAGAATATTTTTGAATTTATATATTTAATCAACACATGAATTTAAAAATAAAACTCTTTTGCCCACTTTTTTGTTGACCTTAAATCTATGAAACGAGACTGCAGCCTTAAAATATTAATATTGTGGGAGACTGGTTCCCTAAGAATATTTTAGAATTTACACATATAATCAACACACAAATAAAAAATATTACTCTATTGCCCACTTTTTAGTTGGCCTTAAAGCTATGAAACGGGACTGCAGCCTTAACATATTAATATTGTGGGAAACTGGTTCACTAAGAATATTTTCGTATTAACATATTTAATCAACACACGAATAAAAAAAAAATACTCTATTGCCCACTTTTTTGTTGACCTTAAAGCTATGAAACGAGACTGCAGCCTTAACATATTAATATTGTGGGAGACTGGTTCCCTAAGAATATTTTAGAATTTACACATATAATCAACACACAAATAAAAAATATTACTCTATTGCCCACTTTTTAGTTGGCCTTAAAGCTATGAAACGGGACTGCAGCCTTAACATATTAATATTGTGGGAGACTGGTTCCCTAAGAATATTTTAGAATTTACACATATAATCAACACACAAATAAAAAATATTACTCTATTGCCCACTTTTTAGTTGGCCTTAAAGCTATGAAACGGGACTGCAGCCTTAACATATTAATATTGTGGGAGACTGGTTCTCTAAGAATATTTAGAATTTACATATTTAATCAACAGACAAATTGACTTTACGAAAGTTATGGTAGTTAATAGATAAAATTTTGGTGAAAACCTGGAAAATAACAAATAAATGTTTTAAAAAATAAGGCCTGAATTTTAGTATGGAAATTAGTTTCCACTCTGGTTCTGTTGGTTGTGGTTCTGAAAACCCAGTCAGTGTGGTTTCCACACATTATTAATATCTGAACGGGTGTTACTCACGATCCGGCCTAATATACCGTGAGTAACACCCGTTCAGATATTAATAAGGTCAGGTTTATTTATTTTTTGGCCATTTTTTATTATCCAAATGCTTCCCCGAACACACCCGTTTGGCTTATTAAACACTCTACATAACGCTCTGTATAAATAAATAAACTTACTCTTACATAAATATCAACAATGAGATTCTCGATACACTCCAGTGTCGAAAATTTTGTTTTTCTGTCGAGTCTCCCTTATGGAGGGATGAGGTGACAGCAGTTTCATTTGATCTGGAACCTTCCGGTCTGAAAAATAAACGCGAAAAATTAAACAACGGTACTTACGATATGTGTATGGCTAGTGGCTGGCTACCATGCTGTGATCTAGTAGATAGGTATCGAAAAAAGTATGTAACTCACCATCATCGGTTTCCTGTGTTATGCCTTCGTATAAACTTTCCAACGAATCATATTTATTTGTATTATTAAATTTCAAACTGATAATTGAATTTATAAACGTTTGCCACTTTGTATAAGAATTCAAAGAATTTTCCTTGTACTTTTCTTCGATATCCACCAAATTAATCTGAAATCACATCACACTGATTAATATTATATATGCGATGCGTGTAAGTTTGTTATCCCAATAGCACGGATTGACACACAAGCTACATTTTTAGCTGCTTCACGCACTAAGATTTACTATTATTATTTATTTATCTTACTAAGATTTTGAAAATATATAAACTGTTTAAACAAAACCCAGAGATTCTTGAACAGATAATAATTGTCTTGTTTTTAGTTTTCATATTGAGAATAATATTGTTTTTCACTTGCTTTAACACTAGATGAGTGAACTGTGGATCAAAACTAATAAAAATAAATATACCTACCTATACACAATGCAATAATTATAGTTAGTTGGCTACCAGTATACATACAAATTTGACCCCTTAAAAAATAAATTAAATACTAATTAGTAGTAGGTGTAACTTACATGTGCAGTGAAATATTCTTCAATTTTGGATTTAACCAGAAGTCTATGGCCAATTAAAGAGCATAGCTCTTTGAGATAATCGTCACTTAGTTGGTATTGCTGAATTTCATGACCTGGAAAAATAAAAAAATAAAAATTAATAATCAATGTCATCATCTCAGCCGTAGGACGTCCAATGCTGGACATACGTCTCCTCCATTGACTTCCTAGAGTGGTTTGAAGCGGTTCACTTTCAGCGCGTTCCTGCGATCTTTAATAGGTCGTCTGTCCACCTTGTCTTGTGGTGGGTCGTCCTACGCTGCGCTTGCCGGTATGTGGTCTCTATTCGAGAACTTAAACGATACTGTATATGTAATAAAACCTTACCTTACCTTTAAATCTGTCTTGACTCCGGAACTCCCTATTTGCGCAATATAACTTCTATCGAAGTTTCATCGTCAGCCATCTGCATTAATATCACAACAAACTAATAAGAAGGGTAATAATCACAAAGTAAACTGTAACAGTAGACAATGACACACGATCACACGATTTTTTTGTAAAGAGAACTTACGATAGCTTTTTTGGTTCAATTCAATTCTTGGTGTACGGTGAATATGGATCACAACCGCTCTGCTTAATAAATGAGATTAATTGAAATTAATATTAAAATGTATTCGATACGATTCGCAACCCCACTTGACGCGACAAGACAAATCAGAGAATTGGCGAATACAGGGTTGCCAGCCCCGAAACATTTTCCCTTATAAATGGTAAAAATTCTCTAAATTCATTCAAAACATTAAACAACTAATCTAAAACTATAATCTAATCAATCTAAGCGATTAGAGAACTCGAGTTGACAACTCTCGGGGTTTTTGTATAATATGCGCGAGTGGGTGATCGATCGGTAGGCGAACTTTGGTGATAGCACGAGACTATTTAGGGCGGGCCTGACTCGTACTTGGCCCGGTTTTTTTTTAGTTATACCACAGAGTGTGCACTATAATAGTACCAAGTAAACTTGTACTTAGCCTTGTACTTATTACCTATTTTGATTAAAAGTACAAAAATACCTTTAAAAATATGGTTCTTTGTATAGGACCCTTAATTTTTGACTTTATGTTGTTTTTGTTTAAACCACCGTATTCTGTAAAAAAATCTGCCAGCTCTCTATTACCTACGGTTCAAGAGATGCAGCCGTTTAAAGGTTAGTACCGGAGGCTTAGTAATAGGGTCCCGTTTTATCTTTTGGGTACTAAACCTTAAATTACTAATCACAGCTCGTTTATTACGGACATGTACAATACATGGGGATTTTACCCTGCAGTTCGAAACGGAGCAAGTACTCACTTCTTTAGTGCGCGAGGGTAGATAGACGTGCGGAACGCTATCTGTCTCTTTCAAATGAACGGTCTCAATATCTGTATATACACTATTAGGTACACACTAAAATCTACACTTCAACACACGTTTTATAAGGAGGTAAAGTTTGTGAGTTTGTGTGTAACGGGCAAACTCCGGAACTACTGGTCTGATTACAAAAAAATATTTCACGAATAGAAAGCTCCACTATCTCTGAGTGACATATTTGGCTATGTTTTGTTCACAGCGCAGGTGAAGCCGCGGAAGAAATCTAGTGTACAATAAAGTAACATAAATGTTCAGTGAAACCAATCACCGAAATAAAAGCTGATACGTTGTGTTGTATATTATCAGTATGTGTCAATAAATTGCGGCCAATATTATATAACATGGATGAATTGTACGACCTGATATTTGTACCTGCATTATTGATTGTGCTTACCTACTCATGATAAAAAAAACTCTTCCACGAATACAAAGATACACTCTTCTCGAGTGACATAGGTTATGTTTTATTGACAACACAGGTGAAGCTAGAGGCTTATAATCTCAAGGGTGGTCCAATATAATTATTCCACCCATATGGGTAGAAAGCAGAGAAATATTTTATGTTAAACAATAATCGGTTTTTGAGATTTTTAGCCTGGGTATTATTTTAAACTGTTCAAGGGCCTTACGGACAACAGCTAATTGCGGCACCTAATCCGCTCAGTTGGAAAATCACGCGACCGCAAACCGTATCTGGGTGCGATAAGGTTCACGTTCTCGTGATTTTCCAACTGAGCAGATTAGGTGCCGCAATTAGCTGTTGTCCGTAAGGCCCCTGTTCTCACTTTGATTGCGAGGAAATAATTTCTTAATACACTTTCAGGTATTAATGCAAATTCTCTTCTGAATACTCGCACTCTTCTTAAAACTAGGGAATTTATTTTAGATATGACAACACTCATTCGTCCCCCCATCCTTCCGTTGCCGGTTATAGTCAAATAATCTATTAGTCAAGACATTCGATTTACATCTAAGAATCAATTATTCTTGGATGAAGAAACACGACTTTCAACTTCTACTAGTTATAGGTAAGTTAATACCTACTAAGTAGAATTTTAAAAATATTTATTGAGTTCACAATTGAACGGCTTATAACGTGTAACAAGAACATTTCATGAGTTGGTCGATTATTACTCGTTATTATTATAATAAAGCCTACTTATCCGTGAATTCCGTGATAGAGATCCCTATGAGAATTAAATTACTATGGAACCCAGATGGAGATATGGAAAAAAGATAGTCCTTATCAAACGGTCCTAAGGTTCAATTTTGCAATAAAATCTACAGCTGACTAATGATAAAACGATCTTTCAGATTATATTACTAATATCTAGTAGTCAGCCATAAAATTACTACAGATGCCTTGAAATTCAAAACCCAATAGTAAACCACCAAAATTAAAGCGTATTTAGCGAATAAAATTGCTTTTCAAGTTTAGACACCTAATATTCAATGAAAAATCATAGCAACAGTGCAAATAGATGATCATAGATCATAGGCATCCTACGAAGCTGTTAGTTCGTAGGTTTGAGTATTTAACTATCAGATATCAAAGATTCTGTTCAATGGTAAATTCTACCACTATTTACATAGAAATAAAGTCTGTAAAGGCTGAACACTGGTGCAGGGCTGACAGTCGTTTTTTTACCTACTCGAGTTATCGTCGAACAAACATGCAAGGTATAAAATGCAAACTCCGATTTGTCCCGTTAGACTAAAAGACTTTCTTTTGAATCGGCTAAATATATTAAGCATAATAGGGATCCTTAGTAAATTCGCGGTGTAATATCCAGATAAAAGTAACTAGGTAATTTTTAAAATTAACAGGAGAGCAATTTCATTTCTTTGAACTTTGTAGAGATAAAGGTTAACTCGTATATTTGACTAATGAAAAAAGTATAGAAAAATTAACCCATACTATTAGAGAATAAAATTAGGCATAAAATATATACACTTATCATAGAAAATATTTATATATTTTCAGAAATTGGTTGAAATACGTTATTTCGGCTCTTACTTACCTATTCTTAACTTGTTTGCAAAAATTTATTTTATTGGAATAATATGCGTTATTTGGGCAGTTAATTGGTATAAATGGGTTGATAATTACCTATTATCAACTAATTTAAAACTTTTTTTGTACCGGTACTCAAGTTACGTTCTTCTAGTTCAATTAAAAACATTTTTTTCCATTACGTTATTATTGAATTAGTGAAAAATTGACTGTACAGTTACGTCGTTTTGGCACAACGCGCAGGACCACGTTTAGTACCCATTTATGAAAAAAATATTATTTTCGAGTTTTTGGTAGTTACGTTCATCTGGTTCTTACACCGAGATTTGAGCAACCACATACACAAAAATGTTGGTTAAAAACATATCACAATTCCTAGAGGTCTACCTTATTAATATGATGAAAATTATTATGTTTGTCACTTTAATGCTATTAGTTACTTATTCAGATAAAAAAAGACGAACACTAATCATGCACTTTCTTGGTATTAAAACTTTTGACTAAGATACTTAGATAGGATTTAATTCATTGTTATACACCCAACTTCTTATTCCCTCAAAATAGATACCTTGGTTAAAAATATACAGCTACCTTTTTTTAAATTATTATCTTTCTTGAATTAATGCAAATAATTTGCATCTTAAGAATTCTTAGTTGAACAATCCAATACTTGTTTCCAAAACACAGATAAATCTTGGCTAAAAACATAAGACGATCTTGCTTAAAATTCTTTTGTTTCTTAGTTTGACGCTAGTAGTTACGTAATCCAATAAAAATTGTCTCAAACTAAACATGTATTTTCTTGGAATAAAATGTATGTCTATCTTATTTTGTATCATATAGGAATTCTTAGTTGAAATATCCAATACGTATTCCCTCAAAACAGACAAATCTTGGCTAAAAACATAAGACTATCTTGCTTAAAATAACTTTGTTTTTTAGTATGACGCTAGTAGTTACTTAATCCAACAAAAAATGTCTAGAACTAAACATGTATTTTCTTAGAATAAAATGTATGTCTATCTTATTTTGTATCATATAGGGATTCTTAGTTTAAATATCCAATACTTATTCCCTCAAAACATACAAATCTTGACTAAAAACATAAGACTATCTTGTTTAAACTTATTTTGTTTCTTAGTATGACGCTAGTAGTTACTTAATCCAATAAAAATTGTCTCGAACTAAACATGAATTTTCTTAGAACAAAACGTTTGTCTATCTTATTTTGTATCATATAGGGATTCTTAGTTGAAATATCCAATACGTATTCTCTCAAAACAAACAAATCTTGGCTAAAAACATAAGACCGTCTTGCTTAAAATTATTTTATTTCTTAGTTTGACGCTAGTAATTACTTAATCCAATAAAAATTGTCTCGAACTAAAAATGAATTTTCTTAGAAAAAAACGTTTGTCTATCTTATTTTGTATCATATAGGGATTCTTAGTTGAAATATCCAATATGTATTCTCTCAAAACAAACAAATCTTGGCTAAAAACATAAGACCGTCTTGCTTAAAATTATTTTGTTTCTTAGTATGACGCTAGTAGTTACTTAATCCAATAAAAAATGTCTCGAACTAAACATGTATTTTCTTAGAATAAAATGATTGTCGATCTTATTTTGTATCATAGGGTTTCTTAGTTGAAAAATCCACTACTTATCCCCACAAAACAGACGAATCTTGGTCTAAAACACTCAGTTACCTTGTTAAGAATTAAATCGATTCTTACTTTAATACCAAAATACTTACTTAACCCAAAAAAAATATATCTTGAACCAAACAAGTGTTTTCTTAATAGAAAACGTAACTCTATCTTATTTTGAATCATTTTACAGTATTGATTCAATACTTAAATTTACATCAAAATTAAAATATTTTTCTTCATTCGAAAATTATTTTTCTTTAAATAAGACGTTCCTACTTTCCGATTTATGAGAATAATACATTATTTAAAGTAAGACAATATTTTTTTGCATCAAAAAGATATTCTTGAATTAACAAGTTATCTGTTTTAGTTTCAGTAAAGTGACACAGGTTTTGAATCAAAGTTTTATAGTTCTTGGTCCTATGCATTATTTTCTCACACTAAGATACAAAAAGATCTTAATTTAAAAAATACATAAATTGTTTACCCAACACCCAGATATTCTTGAAGGAATAATAATTGTTTTGTTTGTAGTAAATATAATGAGAATAATATTGTTTTTCGCGAAGAGTATCAGTTTTGTTGTTCTAAGACATTATTATTAATTAAAGCATTTATTTACTTGATATTAAACAATATTCCTGAGAATAAAAATATTCTTGGTCGGAAACAAATTTCGCCAGGATTTTTTTCCGTGTATGTACTTATGGTACTTTTATCAAATGTTGCGAGGATATTCACGTGAAAATGGGGTAATTTTCGTAATCCATTAAAACATTGCCTAGCAACCAAAGTAAAAAAAAAACATACTTGTAAATACTAATTCATTATAATCCAATCACATAATTATAGCTTCCAATAATTAAATATTTCAATTCTCATTGTTTCAGAAGTTGTGCTAGATTAGTAATAAAAGTTCCTTCAACCGAGATGCAGTGTCTATATTTTGGCTGTACCGTCGGTGATGAGGCTTTTTTATTTCGAAGATTTTCGTCAAATTCATAAGAGTATAGAAAAAGATTAAACTTATCTATACTAATATTATAAAGAGGAAAGATTTGATTGTTTGTGTGTTTGTTTGCATTGAATAGGCTCCGAAACTACTGAACCGATTAGAAAAATTCTTTCACTGTTGGGAAGCTACACTATCCCCGGGTAACATAGGCTATATTATATTTTCAAAAAAATAGGGATCCTTACTAAAACTCCAATAATGAAACCCAAGGTGTAAAAAATAAGATTTGTAATTTTGACTTTGCGCGTTTGACATTTCTAAGACAGGACAACGTCTGTCAGGTCTGCTAGTTCGTTATAAAATACTTAGTCGTTACCTCTCCCTATATCCTCATCTTTAAGGTTCCCTTAAGCCGTTGGTCCCTAAGACGGTTGTCTTGAAGAGATTGATTTTAGCGCTAAGACCGCCTTTTGTACCTTGATTTAATGTATTGTTCTGTGGTGTCAGTAGAGTGTTTTTGTATTGAAAGCCGTGTTCTGACATTTTTTGTTGATAAAACAAGGTAGGTACCTAATCAGAAGGTTCCCTTATGAGGTTGCCTCGATAAAGGATATGTACAGATTCCTGTAATTTTTCAAGATCAAGTGAGGGTAGAAGAACGAAACACCCGCTCCCGCCGGACTCACCCGCAGTGTTCAGTCAGCTCGTGACCACGGCCATTGTAACATGGTCGAAAAGTCGAGTGAAAAGTACCTTATTTTACTTAAATAAAATAATACGCGATAAGCCCCGCTAGTTATTTAAAACTTGTGTTCCAATCATCAATCAAACAATCAATTCGAAAGTTACTTTTAGACTCAATCAGTCAGTGGGTTTTCATTTTGGGGGGGACATTCTGCCAAGGTTCGAAGGAATCAAATCGAAAAATTGAGTCGAATGTATGGAATTGCTAGGTGTTTTGGGGGGGGGGGGGGGGGGGGGATCCGCCAATGCAGTCAGAAACGACTGAAAGCCTTAACAGATGCGTCGGACTTGGTTGACGGACCGGCATCCAATCAACCCGAGAGAAAGAGAAATTCTCTTGCCACGCAAGAAATTGAAATTATCTTTCTTCCCCGTTGGTTGGACGGCGGTCCGCCAATCAAGTATGTCGATGCCGATGCCAAATATGAGGACTTGGAGGACCAACAAAGGAAACCTTAGCAAAGTGAGAACTCAAGGAGAGGATTCGAGCTACCTTCATTGCGTTTATAAATTTGGGGTAAAGAGCTTCGACCAAAATAAAATTAATGGACGTGCCATAACCATTGAACGTGCTCAGAAAAAAACGAGTCAAAACCGTTGGACATAAACTTCAACACTTAATTATAACCATGTACACTAAAGTTATATGATTATTTACGGGATATTTACCGTGGTAAAGTTGTCATATAACTTTAGTGAACAACCGTGATAATTTAAAACAGTGATGTACAGTACATTTGTTACAAAAATAGCGGCTTTTGTTGTAGGTATTTATACTTCGGGAAAGCAAACGAGGGCATAATTTTGACAGATGTTTCGTTATCATGTAACAATAGTCTTGTGTTGCACTTCCTACGGCTAGAGACCGTTTGAAACGCAGTGAGCGCCGGCGTTCATTTTGTAATCTTCAAAAATGCGCTTCTTCTGGCCCGTCCATCCGTTTTATTTTGGTCGAAGGTGAAGAGTGATTACAAAAGTCTATCTATCAAATAGTTGATTTTTACAATGAGTCCTTATGGCTTAGTTTGGAAAGGTATCGCTTGATCCGTAGTCGGATCTTTGAGGGGGGTTAAGAAGCTTTGTGCTTTTTTCTTACATCGCGACGTTCGTTCGGAGAGTGTGGTTTTAGTTCTCTGCAGTCCAACTGAAAAACAAATAGATTAAATAAAGCTTATATTAATTTAGTTCCAGAAGTAGCGATCCTGTTTAGTTGATTACGGAAAATCACGCGAACGTGAGCCTTAACGCGCCGAGATACGGGTTGCGGTCGCGGACTTTTCGCAATCACCTAAACAGAAACGCTTAAAACAGTTGAAGAAGTGGTTGGCAAAGAAGTGCTTCTAGAAGAGGAAGATTTACCTTCGACTAAAATAAAATGAATGGACGGGCACTAACCATTGAAATTGCTCAGTAAAAACGAGTCAAAACCGTCAAAAATCTTTCAGAGCGCCTGGTTAATGCGACGCGTGACCAAAATGCTGGCGTGTTACTGGCTCAACGCATAAAATGCCGCCAGCATGCTGGGTACGCTGCCAACTAGTAGTGGGCTTGAGCATTTGGATCGTCTTTAGACCTTCAACGGTCTATGGGTGGTCTAACTGTATTTGTAGTGTTAGTTTTAGCTTGTATTTTGTTAAGTTAATAAAGGCACTTGCCTACAAAAAAACTACGCAAAATGTAAAAAAATATATACATATGTATTACTTGGTATTACATACACAAAAAGTTCAGTCAAACCTTTTTTGATGTCGGTTAAAAATAAAAGTGATTATCAAAAACAAGAGATTGCCTTACCAACATTTCGTCATCCGGAACCCTCGATAATAAGTCTAAGACCTCATTATTGGGAATCGTGTGCGGTCGAAGGATTTTTCTTGTAAATTTGTTTATACCTGAAATATAAGACAATTTTTAGTATTGCTTTTGGGGACAATTCAAAAACTTTACGACCGGCTTGAATCGGCCCAGCAACGAACCGTGTAAACGCCCCGATTACTCTGGCCACTAAGCTATGGTCGCCTTGTACTAAAATCCGACCACTAAATTCTTGAGCTGTCTTTGCAACCAATCTAAACGTTGTTGAGGCCATCTATAATAGGTATATGTGTCTGGTTAATTTATTACAAATAACAGGCTTAGCGAATGATATAACACTAGCAGACCTGACTGACGTTGACGTTGACGTTGTCATCTATACTAATATTATAAAGAGGAAAGATTTGATTGTTTGTTTGTTTGTTCTGTCCTTTACTCGCAAAGCGTGTGTTAGTATAGCATTTGTATGGCGTGCCGGAGGCGTGACGTCATAATTCAGTATAGTGCGCTCTCTGCCTAGTATGAAATTAAAATACTTATAACTTATTTATTTTTGGACTATTTTTAATTTTGTTTTCGTTTATGTGTTCTAGGTATTTATTAACAGCTTTTTTAGGATGTAATAAAAATATTAGTTACCATGCCTATTCTTGCTATATGCAAATAATTACCTACTCAACTAGAACCGTTACATACACCTTTAATTTGAATTTATTTTAGCTCGTTTAAATACTGCAAGTTAAGTTACGGCGTATGCCACCCAAGTTCCACTTCTACATTTTGTTGCCATTTTTGGGGTGTTGAAGTAAAATTCATGTACAATAGTATTTATTGTACATAAAAATAAAATACTGGAAAAAATTAATTAGCTTACCCCACGCCATTAATAGATATCTCAGCGGAATCATGTACAGCACTATCATGGCTCCAACCAGCATCAATATAGCTAAGTAACTCAGGTATGGCACTGTGAAATTCATAAGGCTAAAACAAAAATACATAATGTTAAGCATAACCACTATCTATCTATTGTCTATTGTCTATTGTCATAACCAGTCTTTTAATAGTCCAATCGTCCAATTTGAAATAAGTAGGTACCTTAGAATAAAGTACACATAGAAACCAAGTACATTCGCAAAATTTAAGCCATTCAAATGTAGTCATATATGGCTCCAAAAAAAAAAAATTATTTTACTATGACAATTTGCGCGGTGAAATCGTACCACAACAAATCAGAAAAGCAGCATAAGAGTTATGGTGTGACATTCCACAGGTAATCCATTAATTTTCTTGCTTAAATCGTTTAAAACACCAATCGAAACGTAAGCTACAAAGCGAATTTGTAGCTTACGTTTTGAGAAGGCGTTGTTTGGACACTTACCTTCTCTGAGCAGTTATTCTAAGGTAGGTACCTACATCATGGATTAATTTAAAAGGTTCGATAACAGAAGTGAGGTTATTATCATCATCTAGTATGAATAGTTGTTTAGAAACTTACTTCTTTACAGCTTCTCCTAAAGAAGCAACATAACCGATAGCGTTTTGTACGGTCTGCGTGACTTCTTGTATGGCTTGCAGTCTTTCTTTCAGTGATTTTTTCTCTTCCTGTAAAAATAACATTCGTATTACTAATATTACAAAGGCGAAACACAACTAATATTATAAATGCAAAAGTTTGTGGGCGTGATTGTTTGTTATCACGTATCTCCGTAACTACTAAACCGAATTTGATGAGATTTGGAATGAATAACACATAGCTAATCTTTTTTTCTTCTTCTTATATTGTTCTCCACTTACGACACACGCGACACATACATTTCCACGCGGGCGAAGCCGCGGGGTGAACAACTAGTTTTACATATTTCACGCTTAAAGCCCGTTGCAGACCATGCGCATTAGCTTGCGCAAGTACTTGCGCATGCACTCTCGCCGGCGCTTATACTTAAATAGCCTTGAGCGTGAGTGCTCGCACGAGACGAACGAAGCGCAGTTGGCATCACGCGACGAGCGGGGGGAAACGAAGCTTCACTTGCGCAAGAACCAGCGCGAGTGCTACTAAGCATTTCTACTGCAACTGGCACTTAGCAAGTGTTATAGCTCGTTGCAGACGATGCGTAGTAGGTACTCAGTTACTCACGCATGTACTTGCGTAAGCTACTGCGCATCGTCTGGAACTGGCATAAGAGCGGCCGCACACATAGCCACAAAACACGACCACTCGTGGCTACCACAAGCGCTGGACGAAACTTTTCATACGTTTTACAGAGGTTTTACTCGTTTTAGTTTACACTCGAACGCTCAGTGTGCGCCGATACCATACAAATACTAAGCATCAAGGATCCATAAGTGCTAATATTGCACGTCCATTTAGAGACAAGTTTGTTTTCGGAGCTCTTAAGAACAGATTATGTCTGTATTACATCTAGGTTTACCAACAAACTGCAATATTTTTTTATTTTTTTAAATGTCCCAAATATTTATTAATTTTTTTATTTTTATTTTTTTTTTGATTTTGATAAGGTTATCTTCCTTGTAAGTATACAATTGACCATAAGTCGCGGACTTGATAAGCGATCGGATGTATGCAGGCGATCTATCGCTTTGGCTATATATCATAGTAAAACACTATGTATATAGTCAGAGGCCTCTGGACAACCGTAAGCACCCACCCTATCTGTCGCATCTTCCAGCCGTGGCTTTCGGACGCGTCCGACAGTTTGTTTGCGGCTTCACGTTTAAATAATTTAGATTATTTAGTGTTGTCATAATGTTGTTGTTACAATAAAAATTTGCTACATTACCGCATTAGGTTAAAACCTGTAATGATAGTTGTAAGTTGAAAAAAATATTTACCTTATCACCTTCTTCTTCGTCATCTTCCTCTGCTAAAAGATCATCATCATCCACTGGTATAAGAAGAGGATTACCACCTGGAAAATTAACAATATTCTCAACAAGCTCGTTACTCCACTTTAGTGGCCAATATTATCATGTAAGTGTTATGGACCAAGTGATTAATAGAGCACAAGCACAGTTTGAAGTTTCTGGGTGTCTTCAAGTCACGAGTGGATCGGTTTATTCTAGGCAAGCGCGCTCCAACGTAGAAGTGGTCAAATGCAAGCATATAATTTATTTAAAAAAAAATTGTTTGAGTTTGAAAATTGCCCAGTATAATAGTGCTAACAGACGCTCCAACGCGGCTGACGAACCGCCGTCCCACCAACGGGAGAGAAAGAGTGAGAATATCATATTTCCCTCTCTTTCTCGCCCATTGGTCAGACGGCGGTTGAGGTCAGCCGCGTTCGTGCGTCTGTTAACACTATTATGTCTTCTGTGCTATAAGATAAAGCAATATGATAATAACTACTGACAATTATACCGGGCTTTTTGAATAATGTCCGTCACCTATTGGACAGAGTAATTAAACGATGGAACCTAACCTAGTCAAGTCTGGGTGTCAATTCTTTGGTCTGGTTCTGAGTGGGTTTCGACTAGAAGCTCCTACGGTCGGCCCCACGGAAAAGTAAATAGAAAGGAAATGAGAAGGAAAATCTATTACCAGGCATTAAGAGTGAACCTTGATTGAACATTCTTATTTAGATCAACGCGTCGAGCTCCGCATCACAGTTGCTTGATTTAGAATGACTGACGTTTCGTTTGTATGGGTGCAACTGGCTACAACAAATTTCTTACAAAAATGCCTTGACAGCCGTTCTAATTTAAACATAGCAGCAATATTTTCTGTGGTCGGCCCCGAGTGTCGCTTCGCCACACTATGCCTCCCTTGAGATTCTGGCTCCCGCAAATTTTATAACACTCTAAGGGTAAGACCACAAGACTAGGTGCCATGCCATCGGGGTGCTTGTGTCGCATAGATTTGCTTTCTCCCTCTACGTTGTGTCGGTTCTGTGACTCATTTCAAATCTAGCTTATCCAAGTTGGATGTCTCCGGCAAGAATGAATGACAAGGTAGGGATCCCCAACTTGCTGGGTGCAGGCTCCGATTGGTCAGCATGTCACAATGTCAAATCAAATCACACGTCACCTATTTGTTCCTGCTGCTTTTATTTGTCCCGCACCCACGTCCTATCAAAAGTAACCGATCATTAGCGTAATTCATAATGACCGGGTGCTAAGAGTATTTTTTTAGTAATTACATTGCTAGATTCTCTCTTTATTATGCATACTGCCCGGCATTGCAAATAATGTCCTCGTACATGACATCTACATAATATATGCATGATAATTTTGGTGTATTGTTAGTTTGTAAGAATAGCATCACCCCATCATGCTGTTGAGTTACATTTTTTCATGCAATTTACATCAACAGATAAGCTTGGTTCAGCGTTCAAGCGAGGCTATAATGTGTAATACACTGTTTCAAACTATCACGGTTGTTCACTACAGTTATGTGATTAGTAACGGGATATTTACCGTGATAAGGTTGTGGATGGAGCTCCCGATATTTCATGTTCACGGGAAGACTGAAGAATGCGGATGGTTGGTCGAACAGTTCAAAGTTAGGCGCAGACAAAACGATCTACCCTCTTTTTTAGTCTTTTGCTACGGTTATGACTGGAACTCGAACTCGAATCTAAGTCACGACAAAACACTAAATTTATGGTATATTGAACGCGTATTTTTATTTGTAAGGCAACCAATACTGGGTTTGGTTCAAACCCATCACCGGTTGAAATTCTGGGCATTTCGAGATCTCAATAGTGTCCTTCACAGCCTTGGTATGTGGTGGCGCTCGGTAACAGGATTTTAGGACTATGAAATACCGCCGAAATATTGGAAACTCCATTAACAACCTTATCACGGTTAATATCCCGTTAATAATCATATAACTATAATCTATAATAATACCAGATTATTGTTTATTCTAGAATCATTCTCCTTTCTCTTTTTCGAGGTGGGGGCGATGCGTCCTGCACTGACATCCCGTTTGTGGTTTATTATGTATTTCCCAGCTACCAGTATCTAACCGAGCCAGCCCAGCTCCATGCAATATCAGAGCGACGCTCTAGAGCGCTGGCAAATTGATTTTTAAGCTAGAGCATGCCAGAGAACTTTGAGTGACCTATAAACTCTAATTTAACCCAGCCGGTGGAATAAGGAAACCTGATGATATAATTCGACTTATTTTCTAGAACACGAATGCATGCTGGCACAACAATCAGCAGAAAACAAAACCATAAACTTACTAGAAAAGAATTTTGTAAAGAATGGACGCGGATCGTTTTTGAACTTTGTATTGATTGCTTTCAAACGTACTAAAAATAAAATAAACAAAATGTTAAAACTAAGTTTGTATGGTATAATAACTGAAAAGTAAAGCAAATAAATAAAAATTATACAGGGTTATTAGCTTGGGGTGTACTAAAGGATGTAATTGTAGTCATCATTAATTATGATCAACTTTTACATTGGTACAACTATAGTTGTACCAATGTAAAAGTTCATATATGAACTCGCAAGAATCAGCAATTTCATAGAAAAACGTCATCATCATCACCAGGCAAAACGCTTACTGCTGAACATAGGCCTTCCCCTTAGAACTCCACACTGAATCACAGCCTACCATCTGCATCCACTCGATGCCCGCGACTCTCACGTCGCTCGGTGTCGTCGGTCCATATAGTGGGAGGCCTACCTATATACGCTCCGTCTTCCGGTTCGTGGTTCCCACTTAAGAACCTTTCTTCCCCATCGGTTATCAGTTCTTCGAGCTATGTGGTTTGCCCAATGTCACTTCAACTTGCAAATCTGAGCAGTTACGTGGTGACTCTAGTTCTTCAGCGAATATCCTCGTTCCGGATTTTTTCACGAAAAGAAACTACAAGTATAGCTCTCTCTATTGCCCGCTGTGTGACTCTGAGTTTTTCTAAAAGGCCAGACGTCTCAGTACCATATGTTATCACTGGTAACACACACTGCTATTGTATTCTCTTTGACACACTGGATAAAGACCTCTGTCCTTAGGCACTGTGTCATTTTTGAAATGTCATTCACACAACGAAATGTATGGGAACATCAAATATTATTTTTGTGATTTCAGAGTTGGTCTCAATGTAAAATTTGTTCACAATAATGGATACTATGGACCCCTTTCGTCTTACACCTTTTCCGCGGAACGCTAAAATGTTTCTATTTTAATATTTATTATCAATTTATTAAACTAGATTTATAACTCACCAGTAAGCCTATAAATGAGCCAATTCCTGAAGAAGTAACAGAGTAGAATGGGCGGTAACATCCACATCTCGTAGTAATAGCAGAACGCGAGCCAAGCCAGCAGCCCCAAGAACGAGCGTATCCTGGATTCCCATTCAAAGCAGTCTCTGGAAAATTTGACATTATGGTGCAAAAACATTTTAGCGGTACAGTTAAAACACTGTTTAAAACTATCACGGTTGTTTACTACAGTTGTATGATTACTGTCTTAAACTATCACGGTTGTTTACTACAGTTATATGATTATTGTGTGATAGGTTGTGACCAAAGATGGTGCACATAGACCGAGAAGGTAGGTACTTATTATAATCCATGCATAGCTTTTAAAAGTTGGCCAATTTTTTTCTTCCACACCACGACAAAAAATATTCGAAAAAATATTTAAGAACAAGCGTTTAGGCTCCCGTTCGCCATATTGAATTTAGTGTGACGTCATAAAGTTTTCTTATGGCATAATTCGCCATATTGGATCTACAATGACGTCTTAACTAAGCATGCATTGTCATCAAACTAAACGTGTATACAAAATTTCAGCTCAATCGGTTGGGGATAACTATTCTAAAATTAAGTTGCATGATTTGACTGAAACTAACAAGGCAAGTTAAATAGCATTAGCCAGATTAGCAAGTTGAAGTGAAACTGCAAGGGCGGATCCAGGATTTCATTTTAGGGGGGGGGGGGGGGATATTTCATTTGGGGGGGGGGGGCATTCAGACAAGGTGCACCTGAATCAAATCGAAAAGTTGATTCTATCCATGATCCTTAGTCGAATGTATGGAATCGCTAGGTGTTTTTGGATCCCCTTGGATCCGCCAATGGTGGGCAGGACACACAGCACGCAGAATAGACGATTGAAGGGGCCGAAAGGTTCTCGAATAGAGACCACGTAGCACGTCCACCCACAAGATGGACAGACGACCTAAAAGAGACCGCAGGGAAAAGCTGGATGCAGGCCGCTTCCAACCGGCCCTATTAGAGATCAATGGGGGAGGCATATGTCCAGCAGTGGACGTCCTATGGCTGCTAAAACGATGATGATGATGAAGTTAGTTAAAAGCTTCTAAAATAGGATGCTGAATAATTTTAAGCGATCTAGACCCAATGGTAATTAAACAATTTTGACTCATCATCATCAGCCAGAAGACGTCCACTGCTGTATATAGGCCTCACACACCCTTTAACCCCCACACTGAATGACAGCCTGCCTTTTGCATCCACTGGATGCCCGCGACTCTCACTATGTCGTCGGTCCTTCTAGTGGGAGGCCTACCTACGCTGCGTCTTCCGGTTCGTGGTCTCCACTCCAGAACCTTTCTTCTCCATCGGTTATCGGTTCTTCGAGCGATGTGGCCTGCCCATTGCCACTTCAACTTGCAAATTTTAACAGCTATGTCGTTTACTCTGGTTCTTTGGCGAATATCCACGTAATTAATTAATTAATTCCAATGGTAATTTAAATAATTTTGACTCATTTAAATCAAACTTACTGTAATATCTTCCCTACTTCTATGAACCACATTATGATCGCCTTCAATCTCACCACGTTCCTTATAAACAGCTGTCTCTTAAACTTCGCTTCTTGCGCCATGTACTTAGGTTCCTTGGGGTTGACTGCCCTTATCGCTCCCTTCAACTGTAATGGAAATATTTTTGGAGGGTTAAGAGGGAACTAAGCCGAAAGGGGTCCTTAGTACCCATCATTATGGACAACTTTAATTATAGGAACAACATAGAAATCTCCATCGAGATACAATACATATAGAGTCACAATCGTGTCAAAAAATGTCCGGCGCACGCTACGAATTGCACAGACTTTTTGGTTAGTTACAAGGTAACCGCGATCCGACTACAACGCCGCGCGATGCCAGAGCTACGATGACATTGCGTACAATTAACGTTGAACACTATACAAGCGACATAACTTCTAAATTTGAGTAAATGTGGCATTGTGAAGTATATAATTGATACAATGTATGTACAATTACGCTCGGACGTTTTTTGACTATTTTCACTGAGAAATTGTGACTCTATAGGAATTGTATCTAAATGGATTTAAATGACGATTTAAATCAATTATTTCTTTACTTTTTTAAATTTATTAAAATATAAGTATAAATTCATTTTAGAGTAATATCGTTACCGGATTCCATATGACAGTCATCTCCAAGAGTATCTGCGGCCAGTTCCCTTTCGCTCTGGCCCTCATCTTCTTATCCTTCAGGGCGTACCACCTCTTCTCTCCATTCCTCATGGTCAGGAGTGGAATCGCCAGCTTGCCCAGGAACTCCACTTTGTGGTCGTGATCTTCGTCGTATACTGTGATGTCTAGTATTGATGTTATGTCTTTCACAGTGCTGCAAAAGAAATTCAATATTCTATTTTAGGTATAGAAAAAACCAGCCGAGCGCGTGTTGGGCTCGCACATTGAGGGTTCCGTACTGAGGAGGCTTTCATGTAAAAAAGCTCTCACTTACAAAGTAAAGATTTTCATCCAGTTCGGGGCTAAGGTCTTATACTCAGTATGAGTTTGCAGCCTCGCGTTGCCAAGCTCCAGGACGCAGAATGGGTCAGACTTGCCTCCCAGGTCGGCTGCAGCAAGGCCCTTGGCTCCATATACTTTGACGCAAAGCCAGCCCACGCCGCTGGCACCTGCGTCGTTGAGGTGGTACCACGTCTGTAATAACAACAGTAGACTTAGAAAAATAAACGAAAAGCGAACGAAAAACAACAGAGAGAAGAAAAAACAACAATAGAAACTTGTGAACATACTCTACTTGTGACCCACTAACTGATAAAAGTAATATTTTTATTTATCTCTATACTAGATAATTTTTCACGGAAGGCTTATATATATAACTAGCGATCCGCCCCGGCTTCGCACGTAAATTATACCCGTGCGAAGCTGGGCGGGCGGGTCGCTAGTAATATATAATAAATTGTTACTTATAATACGAAGAGACGTAAACGTACTATTTATATTTATATTGATAGCCCGTTGGTCCAGTTGGTAGTGAACCTGCCTTCTGCGCTTGGGGGCGTGGGTTCGATTCCCACCTAGGACAAACATTTATGTGATGAACATTTGTGTTTGTTCTATATCTGGGTGTTAATATCTATTTAAGTATGTATTTAAAAATATATATGTATGTATATCAGTCTCTGGCAGCCATATCACAAGCTTTGCTTAGTTTGGGGTCAGATAACCGTGTGTGCAAAAATGTCCCCAATTATTATTTGTAAACACAGATAAACACACCGCAGGGACACGCTGGATGCAGGCCGCTTCCAACCGGCCCGTTTGGAGATCGATGGGGGAGGCCTATGTCCAGCAGTGGACGTCCTACGGCTGAAATGATGATGATGATGAAATACAGATACTCACATATCTCCTCTCGATGATCTCGATATCCCTCGGGTTTTCCTTATAACTAGTGAGATCGGTGATGGTCTCAGACTGCGTGGTACCGCTGATGGTGAGAAGGAGGAATATCTGTCCGTTTCCATCTTCTAGCTCCTTCCAGATGTTGTGCGTCTTCTCCCTTTCCAGCGTTGAGAGGTCTATTGTGCATCTGAAATGAAAATAATATTATTTTAGAAGAAAAAAAAAAAAATTGGACTATACCTACATGTACAAACATCAATTACTTACATCAATGACAAACATAGACTAAAAAGAAGAAAATGACAATTAAAACAGTTTTGCTGAGATCGAAAATCCTCAGCAAAACTTTTGTTGAAAGGAACCACAAATCAAAACGTCATCAGAATTCTGTGTATATATATTTGGTATTTATTGTTTTTTTTTAAATCCCTAAATCTATTTCGATAAAATTTATAAGGGCCCATCTCTGAAGTAAGACCAATCAAACAAAAAAAGAATCATCAAAAGCAATTCATAATTGGCGGAGTATCACGTAACAAACTTACAAAAAAACATACAGTCAAATTGATAACTTCCTCTTTTCGTCAGTTAAAAAGTGAAGATAATGATTTAAGGTATTTTTTTTAAATCCAGTAATAAGCTTGCACGTGACCCCCAATGCGGTCTACGATGGAGCACGCCTGCCTAGAAGAAACCGATTCATTCGTGATTTGAAGACACCCAGATTGTAACTATCGGGGAACATCCATTTACTTTTTAGTATCTCTTCTTTGATCTTGGATCAAAGAAAGATTTGGATCTTTGTTGTATCTCTCGCTGATTGTAATTCGCTATTGAATACGTCCATAATAATTACGTCTAATTATCATCATCATCATCATTTCAGCCATATATGGCTGAAATATAGATGGACGTCCTATAGGACGTCCACTGCTGGACATAGGCCTCCCCCCATCGATCTCCAAAAGGGCCGGTTGGAAGCGGCTTGCATCCAGCGTTTCCCTGCAGTCTCTTTTAGGTCGTCCGTCCATCTTTTGGGTGGACGTCCTACGCTGCGCACTGGTCCGTGGTCTCCATTCCAGAACCTCATCAAATAAATATCATCAAAGCTCATCAAATAATTATCATCAAAGCTTTTATATTACTTCTTAGAAACTGTTGTACCCTCATGATTTCAACGGTAAGTACCTAACCGATAAGCACTCGACCACATTAAACCTAATTCTAACCGTTTAACACATTTTATTCCGTACCCAACACAATCCCAGCTGATCGCAGGCTCTACAACACAATATAAACTGTCTAAAAGAGATTTGTACCCAAGACACGTAGACAGATCCAAGAGAGATACCTATTCTGTATACCAACAATAGAATAACTCTTGATTCCCCTGGGAGCTGAGACGCCTAACCGACTTGATGCTTTAGACAGAGTCTCGTCCGTACAAAAATTACACATCAAACGAATATTTTAAAAACAACCACCGATACAGCGAGTGCTGTGTGTCGTAGTGACAACCCTGCGATTGTTCAAGATCAAGTGAGGGTAGGAGAACAAAACACCCGCTCTTCTCGCCGGACTCACCCGCAGTTCTCGGTCTGCTCGTGGTCGTGACCATGGCTATTGTATAGTGAGTGCCACGAAAGATGAGACTTGACGAGTGTCAGAGGTGGAGAGCATTGGCGGATCCAGGGGGGAGGGCATGGGGGCCATGGCCCCTCCCAAAACACCTAGCAATTCTATACATTCGACTCAATTTTTCGATTTAATTCCTTCGAACCTTGTCAGCATGCCCCCCCCCCCCAAAATGAAATCCTGGATCCGGCCCTGGTGGAGAGCCTGCGCAGGTACTCTGGTCTCTGGTGGCATCTACTACAACATGGTCGCAACGTCGAGCGAAAGGTACTAATTTTAACAAAAAAAAAACATACATTCGAATTGATAACCTCCTCCTGAAGTCGGTTAATAAAATAATGCGCGATAACTCCCGATAAACATTTAAAACTAACTCCTTTTTTCAATTAATAAATGGCGATAGTGTAACGCTCCTAGTTGCCCTACCTACCTAGGCGTAGTAGGTAGTCAGTAAAAACAACAGGAAGGTTAACAAAAACGAATATAATTTAAGAAACAGAAAGAGGGTAGTTACAAAATAGCTTATGTTTTGCAACCGGAGTAAAACATATTAAAAAGGGTAAATAGACTGGGTCGGGGTAAGTTTACGTCCATGAGCCGAAATGCATTACGCGGCCCTTAAGACACACTGGCCTTGGGTTTCCGAAACGGCGTCCACGAAGCGAAGCAAAAAATAGATCCAATCCTGATTTACTTGCCGACGAAGTGCGAAATACGCACAAATTTGATTGTTTACAGGGTCAAATTTAGTTGACTAAAACACTAACTCACTTATCTACTGATAAAAAATCAAGTATAACGGAAATCCACCTGTTCGGAGGCTCATACAACACAATATAAACTGTCTAAAAGACATTTGTACCCAAGAAACGTAGACTAAACCAAGAGAAAGATACCTACCAAATGCCAACATCAGCCTACAATTGAATAAGCTTTAATTCTCCTGGGATGGTTGATACCCTTTAGACCGAGTCCCGTTCGAGCCCGAACGGTCTCTAGCCTTATAATATGAATAATTGTGTTTAATGTCCAATGAAAATCTTTGAATAATAATTTTGCACCTGTAGCCTAAGGACCTTGGGGGCTAGAGTTTTTGAAATGAAGATGCTGAGGTGGATGTGCGGTGCTACTAGGCTCGATAAAAAGCCAAGGGATAATCTACTCTAAAAGATACTTAGTTTCTGCTGTATGTGATATAAATGGGAAATATTTTTTTTTAAATTCTGGACTGAGGCTCGGGCTCACAGAAAAGATCTAAACGAAAAAAAAAACTGTAGTCAGGATAGTCTGGACCCGGGCGGGACTCGGTGTAATGTGGTTCGAGCTTTTTCCCTAACCGAATAAATACGGTTTCCGGTTAGGATCTTGGAAGATGGATGATTATCTTATTCCGATGGGAAATACAATATTGTGATTGAAATTTGCAGTAGAAATTAATCTATAAAGCGGCACAAACCCGACAATTCATTGTGCTCATAATTATAAACAAATTACTTCGGTACTAATCCTGGAACTGCGAAAAACTAGCTGTTCCATGGAAAAGGGAAATCTTATGGTAAGACTCCGGTGGTCTGTCTGCCCGTCTATGTGTCACAGGTGATTTAATCAGTATAGTAGTTATCTGGGATTTTATCAGGAAACATAAAAGAGGAGTAATTCTCGTGTATAAGTAGTTATCTGGGATTTTATCAGGAAACATAAAAGAGGAGTAATTCTCGTGTATATAGTGTATTGTCGTGTGTGTCTATAGAGGCTAACAAAATGTTGAATTGGATAAACCGTATCAGTTTCCTGCGATACAGGCCTAGCCTAGTGCAGGAATCGCAGTATACACAATTAGTATTTCTCCTTCATAGACATAAGCCAGTGTGTATTCCTATTTTATAAACAAATATGTAAGCCTATGTTTAAGCAAATAAAATATTTTTCATTTTTTTTTTATCTATGGGAGTAATAATGTTCCTTGTTTTGAAGTTATCGACTAAACATTTGACACAGACCCAGCCGGCTTGCCCACAGATTATGAAGCAATAATTTTTCTAAAGTAAAAGGTTTCTTGCTGTTTAGCATGAGAATAAGGTGGGTTACCTACTTGTACTACGCAAGGTCTGCAACGGCCTCAAGTGGCAGTGGAAGTGCTTAGTAGCACTTCGCGCTGGTCCTTGCGCTAGTGAAGCTTCGTTTCCCCGCCCTACTTGCGCGATGCCTACTGCGCATCGTTCGTCTCGATCAAACACTCGCGCTAGTACGTAATCGCACGCAAGTTGTGCGCGTTACCTTGCGAGTGGCTATTAACGTTGTACTTGTACTTGTAAGCTACTTCGCATAGTCTGCAACGGGCACCAAAAAAGAAAATAAAATAGAACGGCTGTCAAGGCATTTTTGTAAGAAATTTGTTGTAGCCAGTTCGTAAGCCAGTTGCACCCATATAAACGAAACGTCAGTCATTCGAAATCTGTTAGCAACTGTGATGCGGAGTTCGACGCGTTGATATAAATAAGAATGTTCAATCAAGGTTCACTCATAATGCCTGGTAACAGATTTTCGTTCTCATTTCCGTTCTATTTACTTTTCTGTGGGCATTAATTACTACGAGTATCGTTAATCCCACTATTTTACTAACATTTTAATTATCCTTTTCAATCTGAACCTATATACAGAGCTATCGGTATGACTTCCATTTGCTCCAAACATTTGGACCGCTGCCAGAATTCTGTTGAATGCATCGAAATCAAACAAAACATCTCAGGTTTGTAACAGCATGACAATTGAATGGTTTGTTTGACCTTGATTGAAGAAAAATACTTATTGCTCGACGGAAAGAATCATAATGGAGGTTGGAGGGCATTATTTTTAGGTTTAAGGCATGTTTTAAAGGCCAAGTTGTGAGTTTTATGTGGATGTTTTCAAGGGTTCACGTTCACGCCGAGTCGGGTATTGTTATTAAAAAGTTCTTCATTTTAAAGGCCCTCTATCCACCTTCAACGCTCCCACTTTATTCCCACTTTTAACAGTTTTGGTCATTCTAGTTTTAGCTCGTCTACTTCCATGATAAGTTAAATTATAAAAATGTTTTCAAAACAAAATGAATGTGAATTTATTTTATGAAAGTAACACTTCTCTGCGCTATTTTCCCTGTTTTTTGGATTCATTAAATTATGTCTACGATATCTTAATATACGGACTTAGAATAACTACACAAAGAAACCAAGTACATTCGCAAAATTTAAGCCATTCAAATGGTGTCATATGTCTAGATAGCCCGTTGGTCCAGTTGGTAGTGAACCTGCCTTCTGAGCTTGGGGGCGTGGGTTCGATTCCCATCTAGGACAAACATTTGTGTGATGAACATTTGTGTTTGTTCTATATCTGGTTGTTAATATCTATTTAAGTATGTATTTAAAACTATATATGTATGTATATCAGTCTCTGGCAGCCATATCACAAGCTTTGCTTAGTTTGGGGTCAGATGACCGTGTGTGAAAAATGTCCCGAATATTTATTTATTTATTTATTTATTTATTTATATATGACACCAAAAGAAATATAAAAATTTTACTATGACAATTTTCGCGGTGAAATCGTACCACAACAAATCAGAAAAGCAGCATAAGAGTTATGGTGTGAAGTTCCACAGGTAATCCATTAATTTTCTTGCTTAAATCGTTTAAAATACCAATCGAAACGTAAGCTACAAAGCGAATTTGTAGCTTACGTTTAGAGAAGGCGTTGTTTGGAAACTTACCTTCTCTGAGTAGTTATTCTAAGTATACAGATTTCATAATTATGAAGAAAACCGTAAAGGTACATTTTAACTTTTCTAAAAATATGAGAAAAACCTCAAATATAGACGTAGCGAAACGCACGACTGTGTGTAATCGATATGATTTTGCACCACGTAAATAGCGTTGCTTAAAAGTGGGAAAAACACGCCTTGAAAATCTTGTTGTATTTCAATTCAATTCATTTATTCCCAATATTTATAATTTTACAATATTAAGCCATAACATAGCCATAGCCTAACATTTTGAACAAGTCTAAAATTAACTATTTATTATGAGTATAAGTACCTTTCTGTAGGTGTCTCGTAAGCAGCTGTTCTAGGAAGACCTGTGTTACAGCTGCTACGATTCCAACCTCCGGCGTCTGTCCAATGTTATTAATTTAACTTGTAGGGTAGGATCTTAGAAGCAGCGCGCCAGTACTGTGTGTAGGTGTGTGGTCCAAGTGCAAGAAGCTTACTTGATCTGAACTATCGTTCAGATTTAGCAAACTTGTAAACAAGGTTGTTTGGGTAATAATATTTATGTTAGATTGTTGCGTTAAGTTAAGTATTTACGTTTATTTATACGACATGTTACTGAAAAGTTTTATTTCAATTTTATCGAGAGAATTAATTAATAGCTACGAATAAAGCATTCTTTTTACAAATGACGGAACGGAGAACATAATTATATGCTTTTGGGTTTAAACATTGTGTGCATGTATAAAAATATGTAAATGTTATGTTCCTAAAGTGAATATAATTTTTTTACTGAAAAAATTATGTATGCGGATAACGATGACAAAACCCCATGCTATTGTTTCCTTGCTATTTTAACAGATACCGGGCGCACCAGCGACAGTGGGAAAATTAACTCTTCCCGGTTCACAGTTGCCGCGAATATAGATAATTTTCGGGGCGGTTTTTAGGCTGTCGTGTCCTCTCCAGTAGAGGTTGGTCCTAATATATACGAGTATAACCCACTTACGACGCGTAGGGAGACGGAAGACTCCTCTTATCTCTTTCCAAGCAAAGCGATTATCCTTTGGATCTTAAAAGCCTTAATACTACGTAATACGTACTATTTAAACCACTCACCGTCCCAAGAAGTCGTCCTTCGTCTGCTTGTCTTTATCCCAGACGGTGACCTCAAGGATCTGCTCCTGATCATCGTAGAGATGAAGGTCGAACTGTTCCAGCCACGACGGATGGAGAGACTTCCATACCACCTTGCTCTTGTACTTCTCATTACCTAACCTAAGAAACAAACGCATGTAATTGAAATTTATAGATAAGGTTTTGCTTACATGTTTTGTTATGACATGACTGTATTGTCAGCATAAAAGGGCCAATACCACACAAAGACAAAGGTGCTATTTTCTCTTTCCATTCACACCACCGCAATGAATTTAAGTACTTACGAGACACTTCTTACTAATTTTCTTCCGAAAAGTAACTAATAGTCCACAAGCAAGAAGGTAGCAATAGCAAGGCTATAAGCAAGGCCCACCTTTAGTCAAACTCACCCTGCAGATACACAGGGTGAGTTTGACTGCAGGCAGAAAGTCGCAACAAGACGATTTAGGCCTGATCCGTTCGCCCACGACGCCACATCACCATGTCCCCCATGTTTATCTGATCAAAGTCCTGAACACAGTATAATGTCTTCAAGCTATTGGCTACTCACCTAAACTTACAATAAGGGTCACTGGACCTGGTGTCCAAGTCCATCGCAGGCAGGTTCTTGGCCTCGACCAGCACGATGGTGACCACCGAGCTCCATATCTGAGCCTTGAGCCGCTTGTTCACGTCGCTCAATCTCGTGTTTTTCAGCAAGTACTGAAAAGAATAGGATCAATTTAGTTTGTTAAAAAAAATCGACATTTAGGATTTTAATTTTTTTGTTGACTATAGCGTTCTGCCCCAGCTTCGCACGGGTATAGATTATAGCCTAGTAGTGTAGCTAGATATCAGGGTGTGAGTGTAGCACCCGGGGATAGCGCAGCTTCCCAGCAGTGAAAGAATTTTTCAAATCGGTCAGTAGTTTCGGAGCCTTGAATAGGCTCAAAAATGCAAACAAACAATCAAATCTTTCCTCTTTATAATATTTTTATTTGTAGTTGATATTATAAAAACTTTGTCTTATATGAGAATGCTGGCGCTATAGAATTTTTAAACAATTGGTATGGTATTGGTAACAATGCGTGCAACACTTAAAGAGTACACTTTTTTCCTGCTGATTTTCCCTAAGGCTGGTTTCAGAGCTGTACGGGAGATGGGATCTATGTGGAGCAAGTCATGTACGGAACAATCCGCGTCGCTGTGAAACGATGTTCTAGTGCCTCACGTACTTATGTCTCCTCTCTGGGAGCCGGTACGGGAGACCTGTGGGGGCGCAGGGTACAGCTGTGAAACTAGCCTAAGTGGTATTAAAATAAAGCTTAAATTTACTCTATGCAGCCAAAGAAATAGATCAATGTATGCAGCATTCCAACGTTATTAATGTAGCAACTTCGGTTTGTTAGTCAAGATATAAATTCCACAACATCCATCCATAGAAATGACGCGTGACCAAAATGCTGGCGTGTTTCTGACTCGACGCATAAGCATTGCCATTCAGCGTGGTAATGCCGCCAGCATGCTGGGTGTGGGTACGCTACCGACTAGTAGTGGGTGCGGGCTTTTGGATTGTCTTTAGACGTTCAACAGTCTATGGTTTGGTTGTGGGTGGTTCCAGGGTTGACGGTCTGCCAGCGCCTCCCTGTACGACATGACATTCTCCTTCTCTTTTATTTGGTCTAAGAATACTCTTCTTGGTCTTCCCGGTACTCTCTTTTCTTCTACCTTTCCCTCTATGGTGGTTTTCATGTCGTACAAGGTGGCCAAAAATCTTTCCCCTTCTCGTCTCTATATTCGGCAGTACTGACTAAGAAAGATCGAGAAAGGCTAGATGCCTTTGAAATGTGGTGTTGGAGACGTATGGAAAGAATAAGCTAGACAGAAAAAGAAAAAAAACTTTTTAGGTAAGTATTTCTCATATTATGTATATTATGCTTCTGATTATAATGTATTAGTTAAACAAATAAATATATATAAGTTAGTCACGAAGACCACACCACCAATCATATCAAGGTAAACCCAAAGTACCCTATGGAACCTGTCTCCTCTACTCTTCAGCTTGGGGAACCTGCTGCCGATCTTCTCAATGATATCTGTGCAGGTGTTGATGGCTGCTGGGATGTCCAGCTGGGCACCTGGAGGCAGGCTGCTGGCTCTGAGTCGGAAGTCTTGCACTCTGTGTTCGGTGGAATGATTTCATAATGATAAGCAGAAGAAAGGAAAAAATCATTGAAACTAGCTATTTATTACGGTTCGAGAAAAGAAAGACAGACAGACAGACGGACAGACAGACAGACAGACAATGTAGGCTTAGTAACAGGGTCCCGTTTTTACCCTTTAGGTACGGAACCCTAAAAATGATGAATGAGATAGTATCGAAGTCAAAAGCATTTCGCGAATTTTTTGGAGAATACCCCGCACCAAAATCACTGGAAGAGACCGCTATTAGCGATAAGGCAGCCGATTGTTGTATAATTATCAATTTAAAAAACCAACTTCTAAATTAGTAAATACAATTTAGTTTACTTGGATGGCATTGTAATTTAAAAACCAATCAACTGAACCGATTCTACACCGAATCTGGTATTTGTGGCTCAAAGCATAAGCACTGCCATTCAGCGTGGTAATGCCGCCAGCATGCTGGGTACACTGCCAAATGATAGTGGGCTTGAGCATTTGGATAGTCTTTAGAACTTCAACGGTCTATGGGCAGTCTAACTGCTTTTGTAGTGTCAGTGTTAGCTTGTATTTTATTTGGTTACTAGCGGTCCGCCCCAGCTTCGCATGGGTATAGATTATAGCCTATGTCACCCGGGGATAATGTGGTTTCCCAACAGTGAAAGAATTTTTCAAATCGGTTCAGTAGTTTCGGCGCCTATTCAATGCAAACAAGCAAACAATCAAATCTTTCCTCTTTGTAATATTAAGTATAGATTATAGGCACTTGTCAGTAAAAGAAAATAATGAATCTAATTCCAAATAGGTATAGTAATTTAAAAAAAAAACATACAATCGGATTGATAACCTCCTCCTGAAGTCGGTTAAAAACTTAACATACCTATATCACAAAAAGCTTTGTCAATTCAAATGAGCGTTCAGTTTGTTACGCTTGAGTTTAACGTTCGTCGAGTGTTTTCAAAGAACAAATAAAGAGGAACTATGCATGATAAAACATTGCCCTTTGAAGTGGAGTGTTTGTTATGGATGTCGTAAAAGCTTTACGATAGGTCATAAAGATGGCCTAAAGTGATAATTTATGACGACGAATAAAAACGATATTATGCCATTTACTAGCACTATTGCGAGTTGAAATAGATATCTAATTGGTTTATAAAAATGAATCCCATATTTGAAAATTGATGTATGAAATTCTATGAAAGACTCATTCAGACCTGATGTGTTCGGATCCGCCACGCCATCTTGTTTGTTTGATCTGCGACTAGTTTACGTGTTACACCCATCGATAAAATACCAAAATTCTTTGGTTACACCCGCAAGGGACATGGGCTGCTACTTCATAAGGCAAAGCTCATAAAATAGCATGAGAAACTACACACTAGTGACAGAAAAATGCGTAAAACTTTGTATAAACCAAGTTATAAATTGCAAGAAATTTACTCAAACATTTGTCTTCTTTCGAGTCGATGTTTCGTAAATAGTATACTGCTTTTAGACCAACATTTTGCCACCCCAATGGCACTTTCCGTGGCTTCATTCAGGTCATCTAGAGTGCAGGTTCTAGGACACGCTGCACAGTCCATGAAGTGTGACATTGTCTGAGGGTTCACACCACGAAGACATTCGGTGTTAGAAATTATTTAAAAAGGTATACTTCCGATTAGATAACTAATTTTAATCAAAATTATTATTTACTAGTTCTCTGGATATTAAATATCCAGAGAACTAGTCCGGGCAGGAAAATATGCGGAAATATCCACGTTTAAATACATATAAGTAATTACCGTGAAAACAAAATGTACCGATTCAGTTGAATAAAAGCTTACCTTTCATCACTGGACGAAACACACGAAAGACAGGATTCCGTAGAACTCCTCGTGTCAGAGTTATCATCATCATCATCATTGTATGAAGACAAATTAGTGGCAGATACGCTTCGTCGATACAAAACACTGTTGTTTTCGAAATTAATGAAATTTGTGCACAATTCTTTAGCATTCTGACTTGTATCTGGCTCATGAATCACAAAAGACGGGATGACATTCTCTGTCGGCGATGGAGAGTTCTTAGCAGATTCTATAGAATTTTTATCACTGTCCGTGTCTAGGTTATTGTTATTTTCTATGGAACTCCGGCTCTCTTCTGATAGATGAGAGATAAACTTTCTAGATTTATCGAGTTTCGTCTGGACTTGATCTTGTATATCGTCCATTCGGTCTTGAATCTTACCTTGTATTTTTATCAGTCCTTTTTTGAGACGATCCATCTTGTTATCTTTATCCGCCATGGTTGTGGAACAATTTTCTTGGTCTTTATTAATTACATTCTTTGCACTGATTTTTTATTCGTATTTAATTTTCACAGTTGCTAAAAGTAGCAAAGTTCATTTTTATCATTTAATTTTCTATTCATATTTCACAGCTGGTAATTAGGATACGTCTATCTTTATCGGCAGCACAAATACAACTGATCTAAATTCATTTCGATAGGGAAATAAACAGAGTACGCGAAGCTCTGTTCTTTTAAACATTGTTATTGTTAGCCTGAATTCTCTGAATATCGGATCTGTTTTAATCTAGCTTTATCTTAAAGTTGTATGAAACATTTGGCGCAAAACAATTTGTTTGATTCGGTGCTTCTCGTTAGTAGCGTTTCATGAAATAGAAGTAGGTACCAAACCAATTTGTTAAAATCATTGAAGTAATATGCTGCAAGATGGGTCGACGATATTGCCACTGTCGCGGGTTGAACCTGGACTCGATTAGCACAGGACCGAGGCAGATGGCAGCAGAGAGGCCTATACCCAGCAGCGGGATAAGGAAGGCTGTGGATTATGATGATGATGAATACATCAAGGGGTATCATACCTTACATCACTCTGAGCTAAATTAATATCAATTGAAAAAAATGTGAGATATATATGTACATAATTAAGATTTAAAGTCAAATATCTCATCTCTGATTCTTCGACCAAAATAAAATGAATGGACGGGCAATAACCATTGAACTTGTTCAGTAAAAACGAGTCAAAACCGTCGGACATATACTTCAACACCTAATTAAAACCATGTAGGTACAGTAAAGTTTCAAAAATTTGATACCGGCTTTTTGTTGTGTATTTACACTTCGGAAAATCACACGAAGGCATAATTTTGACAGATGTTACGTTATCATTTAACAATAGTCTCGTGTTGCACTTCCTACGGCTAGAGACCGACTGAAACGAAGTGAGCGCCGGCGCTCATTTTGTAATCTTCAAAACAGCACTTCTTTTGGGCCCGTCCAATATTGGTCGAAGCTCTGACCGCGTTTGTAGAAAAAGTATTCATAAAATAATCCTTCTGATAGTCTTATCCAACGTGGGCCAAGGTTTCAACGATGGACACGGAATAAAACCAAATGCGCCACATCCCATGGTGATTTGGCCAATGTCATTTTTTAAGCCGCTATTTTCAATAAAACACAGATCTATTACTATTTCATAAAATCAGAACACCAAGAATCCATTTTTCGTACATTTTTTAAGAGTGCTCTTAAGTAGATTAATAATGACCTCTCTGACGTCATGTTTAGATACCCAGATAAGACTTGAAATTGATAATGAAATGCTGGTGAATGCTAAAATAAACAGATGTTTAGAGCTGTATTCTGATAATCAGTGGTTATATGCCGGGTATAATTATGCTAAACACCGACCGAATAAGTGCGAGTCGGGCTCGCGCACGGAGGGTTCTGTACCACAACACAATACAAATTTGGGTAATTAAAAAAAAAAAAAGATTTTGAATTCAAAGCTTCTTTAGACACGTTGTGCTCTTTTTGGGATGGGGAAAAAGCACTGAGCTCGCGTGACCGTCTCGCTCAGATACTCGTTCGGGTAAAGTCGGCTCGAGTCGACTAAGGGAGCGAGAGAGATATAGTCAACCTTGATGAAGTTTTTACTTCTGTCCTGTGGTCTTAAGCACACACTTTTTTTTCATTTAGTTTGGAATCTTTAGCATGCACTTAACTTACATCTAACTCATGATCCAAGAAAACAAGCTCTAGCGCTCTGAGAGTTGTACCGCAATGACGACACTGTCCAGTTGCCACGTTATTGTAACAGATACTGGGAAACAACTTTTTTAATAATCTATTAAATAAAATACAAAAAGCATTTCAATTGTCATTTGGTTTGTCCGCTCAAGCAAGTTAAGCACGAATTGAATATATTAAACACAATTTTATTAAAACCACATTGATCAAGTAATATACGGATATTGGGGAGTTATAATTTCACGCTACTGTTAACACAGAAAATCATAGAGAGTCCGCCATTGTTTCGTGTATCGTCATCTCTCTCGAACTTGTTGTAAATTACTTATTCTTCTCTTGCTTATGCACGTGTATCCATCACATTGATGACATCATTGCGGGACGCCCACGTCACATTATTTCTCGGAGGGCTATACCTGGCGGAATATATTATTATACCATACCTAACTCACACCTATCTTGCCGGGTTTTATTATTTGTTGTTTATTTACCTACTTCATAGTTTACACTATAAAGTTTGACGCTTATGTATCGATTAACGTGCTTACAATAAAAATAACTAAAAACGTTGAAAAAACACCTTTCCTTATCGGTGGGTCTATTTCTTATTTTCCTTTTATTTATTTATTTCTTAGGATTTTCAAAACACGCTAAAATACACGCGATAAAATACGTTAAATATGTTTTACATCACAAAACATGTATTTAAATTGCGAAAGTTTAAAAATTACTATCACATCATTAGCCAGTAAACGTCCACTGCTGAACGAAGGCCTCCCTCTTAGAGGTGTGTTGCCATAATCCCCACGCTTGTACTGATAGGGCGCTGCTATCCATCTTCCGGTGGTTCTGGTCGCAGTTTTAAGACATAAAACAATGAAGATAGATTTACTTTACTTACTTACTTTTATAGATTTACTTTGTACAAGTTCTGCATGAATTATTTATTCTTTATTTCAGTGTAGGTACTTACGTATTGTTTGTCAGTGCGGGGTGAATCTGTGTGCCAAGACAAACCTTCTGTGGTTTTTTGGTGCTACATTTTTGTTAATTGTATATGAACAATGTATTAAACAACAATAAAAAAAAATAAAAAAATATGTAAGGAAAGAGCTAATCAAAAAGTTTCGACATCCGCAACATTTTCTTTGTTTCTGCTAACGACATAATAATTTCCATTATCTGCTCATGCCGTCCAAGGTCTGCGGAATTAGCAAACAGCGGCGAAATACCCGCGTTACTGTACCAAGTAAGGCCGCGCCGTTCGTACACAGAGAGATGCAAGCAGTAGTATAACTAAAGAGCTGAAGTTTGAGCAGGTGCTATGAATGCTCCGTTCAATAGGGTATTTGACAACTTTTGGGAAACTTTTGCTCATTATTGCCTGAAATAATTTAATGTATACTGCATTTATATCTTCTGGATATCAGTCGTATTTGCGATATAAATCGATGTTAAAGTTTGAATAAAAAAATATCGCGCCAAAACGCAGACCTACGTCATAGCTCCGGTCGAGCGACGATTGACGTCACACAAAACAAAACAGCTGCAGCCAGGCAGCAAAAGTTTGATAATCACTAATTTTCTAATAGAAGTAATGGTTTATAAATGTTGTGTAGTGCCACAATGTACAAATACTTCCATAAAACACCGGAAAAACTATTCGTTTCTGTTCCAATGGACCCCAAAACTCGCAAAAAGTGGTTGGAACTAAGTAGCTCGTAGAGAACCCAAAAGTATTGGAGCTAATTCAAGTGTTTCACAAGTGTTTTGTTTTGTGCGAAGATCATTTTGAGGTACATATTTGAGTCTATATATTTCTATTACAATTTGTGTTTTTATTGCATTACTATTTTATGTACTGTTACTTTCTTTTTAAACATTGTAAAGACATAACCTAACAAAATAGTGATATCCACCTACTACAACATACTTTTTGTACAACTTGATTGAATGTTTTGCTTGGAGAACAATTAAAAATTAATACTTACATTGTAGTTTTTACGTTTTGAGTTCTGCAGCGTAGAAACAATGACGTAGATTATTATTGAAGAAATATGCAACCATAAATACATTAATTTTGGTTAAGTTACTGCTGTCTGCTTGCACAAAATGTTTCTCCATTCTTCTAACATTTAACCTCCGGACTGTTTGTGGTGATAATTTCTGGATAAATCGCTCTCAAAATAGCTTTACAACATTAAATTCGCAAATATCAATACGAAATCTGTTTGTTTAGATTTGTGTGACGTCACTAGGGATGAAGCCAATTACAGACCGTTTTTGATCACGTGATCAAATGTCGAAAATACAGTTATTTTATTCGCGTTTTTTACAAAAAATAAGCATATTTTTATAAAAAAATCAATGAAATATGCTTTTTCATTATGTCATGTTTATGGATGATGTCAATTGGCATAATATTTTCAATACAGTCAAACACCCTATTGCTCTGCGAAAGTTATCCGAGTATCCGATGCTATTGGTCGTCTTATGTACGAACGGTTTAACTGCACTTTTGTGTTGTGACGGTCTGTTGCAACTGAAAATTGCCGGCATGTGGTTTTGAATGACGACATGAATAGTCGTTAATCACTTAGTTTGTTTACTAATAGTTAGTCATAACTATTATATTATGTAGGCAACTATACTAGGTCCTTAACTTTTTAACTTTAGCAGCTGTAATAGCATTGTAAAAACTGAATAAAACATACTGCACTATAGTAGGTAGGTGTATCGGCTACCAGCTACAATGTTCCGTTCAAAAACCTAGTGTTCAGTATTTGTTTTTTATTAATATTGCTTTGTTTTGACAGATGTGTCAGAAAAAAAACTTAGACAACACTAAATGCACAATGGGTAATAGTACACATATAAACTTAAACTGGGTGGGTACCTACTTTCATTTAATATAGGTACTGATTACTATTTATAAAAAAATTGGATTAAAAAAAAATATTTACAAGATCAATAAGGCATTAGGCATCTAAACTAATAAGCGATTTCTCTATTTGGTTTAGTTAGAAGTATATCGCCTAGCTTCAAAGAGGTGCTAATTAAAAATGATTTCCTAGAATTACTTACTAACGAGGTGCGAATTTGTTTAGAATTCTTTAACAAAAACAAATTAGTAACTATACCTCGAATGGATCAAACGTTTGGAGGAAAGTCTCGAATTATAAGTATTGATACTTTATAGCACTACTAGAGTAATTTTAGAACCCGCGCAGTAAGTAGTTTTTAGGTTTCTACACAACAATCCAAGGAACATAATTTATCTTTTGTTTTAATTCGAAAATAGGCTTGCGTTTTTGCTGCCATCTCGCCTGACGTCAAGCGACGTGAGCGGTTACATTCTCTTTCTTTGTCAACGCTCGGGATTTGAGTACATTTATGTATTTTTCAAATCAAAATCAGATGCTTCGAGTTTGGACCTCTACCAAAGTACACCACTCTGCCCAATCATAGATTTTTCGCTTCCAGCTACGTTTGCTGGCTTACATGATAACTGACTTCTTAAATATTTATAAGGAGCTGTTGAATCCCATCCCGCAATTAGGGCAGGGGCGGATCCAGGATTTCATTTTGGGAGGGGGGGGGGGGGGGGGGTGGTCATTCTGACAAGGTTCGAAGGAATCAAATCGAAAAATTTAGGCGAATGTATGGAATTGCTAGGTGTATTGGGGGGGGGGGGGGGGGCGCGTGGCCCCCATGCCAAGGGATCCGCTAATGAATTAGGGTTACCATATCAAAATTTGAATAAATAAAAGTCCGGACATTCACAAAATAAACAAAATTAAAACCCCAGGCACGTCGTTACAGTGGTAACAGAGCAGTGGTATTACATCGCTCAAGCTAACAAAGCCGGACAAATTGTATGTGATTTTTGTATTCTCGATAAACGCATATTGGTCTTCGTTTGAATTAAATAAATAAATTACAACGCCGGACAAAAGTCTAAAAGTCCGGAAATGTCCGGACATATCCGGACGCATGGTACCCACAAAACATCCTTAAAGATCTTTTTTTTTCTTCTCCGTATTGGGGCTTTTGGCTCCGCGTGATTGACGCAGTTGCCATGTACGAAGATCTTTTAGTAGGGTGAAAACCCTTTGACATTGATTGATCGTGTCTCTAAAACCTCTGATTATGTACATGCTAAATAAATACTACATGCTAAAACTCAACAATTCATAAAAAAATTATAACACAAACCACTGAAAAAACGATAAAGTTAACCACTAACATGAAATAACGAGTACGCGGAAAGCGAATGGTTTCAATCACTTTGTCTATATTGCGCGCGGATTGTAAACGGAGCAAGCGCACGTTTGCGCGTCGATGCGTTTCAACGCGGACTGGATTGGTATAAGAAGTGAATTTTTTTTGCTTCACTTTTGCCTCGATGCCGATGCATTGGGGGCAATGTCCTGTATTCCAGATTGCCGGTTTTACTTACTACCGGAAAAGAGATGTAAAAAAGTAAAGAATAAACTCCATAAAAGACCTTGAAATTACTCGTTCAAATTGCAGTCTTATCTTTATCCTGCTAGAGTAACTTTTTGATTCAGATTCCTAAACTGTGTTTTATTCTTGGCCTTCGATACTAAAGCCTTCAGACCAAACGCATGTTTTTCGCAGTCGCTTATATGATTGTTTTTTTTTTCGCCCATTACTGAGCAGGCTTAAACCATTAATGCCATACCGCCACGACTTCCGTGTTTAACTGTCTTATATGTAAATATTAAAATAGTGGAGACTTTACATCTATGGAGTTTTGGAATCGTCATAAAAATACAAGTTTTATCATCATCATCTTTTCAGCCATAGGACGTCCACTGCTGGACATAGGCCTCCCCCCCCCCCATCCATTCGAGAACCTACATACATACATAAGTCAACTTAAAACCTCCTCCTTTTGCTGACGGTTAAAAAGAACAGTAATTGAACGTATCATTGTAGCAATATTATGTCACATTACGTCATCGGAGTCACTTGTGTGAAATAGCCTTGGCATTGTGAACTCCGTATCATTTATTCACGCTTCTTTATTGTTAGCAAATGCGAGGCCAATCTGCTTAGATAACGAAAATTATTCCGTATAATTCGGGTTATACTGGCCCTCTCCTGCTTTAGCTTTGGACAGTCGATGAATTTGGTTCTCCTCCGAATTACTTCGTTGTGGATACGTTTATTGGTAAAATGTGACCAATCCATCCTGTTCAGGTTTATTCAGCAGGGCAATCGCGCTAAAAAATTACAGACGAATCGTTGACGAAACGCAAACGCTCCACAACTTTTGGTCGATTTCGTATCGGCGCGAAAAAGTTGATATTTTCTAGCTTTATCCGAAACGTTCGTTTGACAGCGTCTACGTTCCAACTGTGATCGGGTTGCGTTTCGTCTTTGGTTAAAACCATTAGCGCGATACGAAATCGACCAAAAGTAGTGGAGCAGTTGCGATTCGTCAACGATTCGTCTGTAATTTTTTAGCGCGATTGCCCTGCAGGTTACCATCGTTACCGATGGCCTTTATTTTCTTCACCATCATCAATTTCAAAACTCACGTGAAATTAACTATGAACTAGTAAAAACTACACTCTCAGTCGAAACGAACAACCTACGACGACAGTCTCCGGGGGCGCGTGTTTTTTCCTGATGAACTGGTCTTCGTTGCTTCCGGAAAAACAACGGAACGCCTTGCCTTTGCCTCTGTCTGTGTTTCCGCAGAATCTTTGAGTGTCAAGTCTACGGTTAAATAGGTTATTACTAGGCAAACGTATTCCATCTTCATCCATATCATCGCTTTTCATCAGGTGAGATTGCGGTCATACGATAGCATCACAATATCAGCCTATCATGTTCTCACTGCTAGGACACACGCGGAAAGAGAGAGAGGATGGGCCCTAATCCACCATGCTGGCCCAGTGCATGTTGATGAATGTCATGTCTTTTGAACTTTTGAGGTTCTTGGACATACCAGTTTTCTCACGATGTTTACCTTCACCGTTTTGACCGATGGCATCGAAACTACGCATAATTTACTTAGGTACTAAATAAGCCATTGGCCGAAAATTTTACCCGGGTTTGTCCTAAAACTGCGACCATAACCACCGTAGGATGGGCAGCAGTGTCCTATTAGTACACGGTGAACGTACTGCGATCCCCGAGCCGCCTAACAAGCGTGGGGATTATGGCAACACCCTTCTCTAAGAGGGAGGCCTTTGTACAGCAGTGGACGTTTACTGGCTGGTGATGTGATGTGATGTGATAGCTAGATAATAATTAATATGTATATAAAATAAGTGTGAACCGTTTTTCATAGCTTGTGATCAATTTGTTTCCGCTCACTGTAGGTTGCCTTGATGCTTTGAACTCGTGCATGAACGGCTTGATGCTTAGATTATATAATAGGAAAACACCCAGACTACGTTAAATAAGCAGTTCCAAGTAGGCATGGGTGTGGCAGCTGTAAGCATGACACAACATGAACGTTACCACGAAACTGGGCGTGTTGTCAGGTTACAAACTGGGCGTGTTGTCAGGTTACAAACGTAATACTATGTAATTTTTATGGACTTGCTATATGTTTTAGGTATTTATTACGTCCACGGTAATCTCATTATAGTTATTTATGATACAAGTGCGGTAAGTTGGTTATTACAAACGAGTAGACGAATGTAAGCCCGAGACGAAGTCGAGGGCTTACCATAGTCACGAGTTTGTAATAACCAATCCGCACGTGTGCCATACAACGTTTTACAACACATTTGGGAAAAAAAACAAAAAATGGAAATTAAAAAAATACCTTAAAGTACACGCACGGTGCTATACAACGGAGCAGGCGGTAAAATTCATTACCGCACGCTCCGTTGTATGATGCGTTTCATTACCGCACGCTCCGTTGTATGATCCGTAATGTTTAACTTTCGAACGATGTATACAGGCTTCGTAAGTGCACTTTTTGAGCAAATGTGTTGTAAAGTATTTTTCTTGTAATAAGCTGGCGTTGGACCTCCTACTCGCCTGATGTTAAGTGATAATGTGGTCTACGATGGAGCACGCTTGCCTAGAAGAAACCGATTAATATACCCCCCACCCTGACCCCCCGAATCCCCATAATAATGTCATACAGAAATTACAGCTTGGCAAATAATGAGGACGCCATCATCTGACTCGACATCGGACTGTAATAAATTTCACATTGCAGCAGCTTATAAGGTATAATATACTTTTTAGTGGACCACCACAAACACTACCCTAGGACTTACCCTAACGTATACGCTGATGTTTTGAGCCTACGTCGAGTCTAAGGCTAAACTGGCTAATGGCTAGTAAAAAACTTGGCATCTTCAATAAGGTTAGGCGGTACTTCTCGCCAGGGCAGTTGCTTCACTTTTATCAAGCACAAGTCCGATCGTGTGTTGAGTACTTCTGCTATCTTTTCGACGGAACTGCTAAGTACCGACTGGAAGTTTTAAATTCGGTAGACCGGCGTGCTATGAGGCTGATTGGTGATAACAAACTAGTCGCCAAAAAACTGCAAAGCTTCGAGCACCGCCGTAGAGTAGCTTGACTGTCTATTTTTTACCGGATATATTTCGGTGAATGTGCGCAAGAGCTTCATGACCTTATTATCCCCCTTTAACTACAGGACAAGTAGGACTGCACACTACCACTACACCCCTTTTTCGTGGAAATTCCAAAAATTCGTACACGACCATTTGGTCGTCATTTACGATACGTTCTGCCCAAGAATGGAACTCCATGCCGTCTTCCTTGTTTCCTGAGAACTACAACCTATACAAGCAGTAAGCCTCTTCAAGGCTAAAGCTAAAAAAATCAGAACGTTGGTGATCCAGCTGCGGGATGGATTGACGATATCGTCACCATCGTGGGTCGAGCCTGGACTCGATTAGCACAGGACCGAGGCAGATACACTAGGAGAGCTATTTAAGGATTCGACTAGACTAGACTAGAGACATATCGTTCTTGGCTATACCCAGCAAGGGAGGGAAAAGGCTGTGGATGAAACTGATGATGTAGGTGACTCATTGAAAATCGAGTCAAGTATATAATAATATGATGTATGTATAGTCTGTTTAGTAACTACATTTAAATGTTACATACCTGCTCTTTATCCTCTTGAGATTTTGGCCACAGAGTTACATTCAGGACAATCTCTCCCAGGTCCTGCGTTGGCTTGTTGGGGTCCTTTAGGCACAGCACCAGGTCTTGAATCCGGCCCAGCTCTAACGCTGTCAGGTCCAGCTGACACGAGCCCATGAAGTCGTCTTGGAGACCCCAGTCGTAGTCAAACACCTGGGGATGTGAAAATAAGGTTGAGAATGATGACAGTTAAATATGTCGGTTCCTGGATGGGCGTGATACACTGAAAAATATATATGAAAAATATCTGAAAGATGATGACGGGAGTGCTAGCTACCTAAGTGCGTATTTCTACGAAATCCGATAATCCAGACAATTGTAACTTTTAAAAAAACTAGACCGGTTACCACTTCCCCGAATTTCTTCTTCATAAGTAAGTGATCATAAATTAAATTAAGTTTTTGGGCCAGAATTTTGCCACCCCAATAGTCCAAAGTAGCCAAACACTCCATGCTCTCATTTAGGTCATCTAGAGTGCAAGTTTTAGGGCACGCTGCACACTCATCAAATGTGTCATTTTTTAAGAGCTCACACCCCAGAGGCTTTCATTATCAGTATCGGTATAAGAGCCATGGGACCGGTGTCATTTTTAAGAGCTCACACCCCAGAGGCTTTCATTATCAGTATCGGTATAGGAGCCATGGGACCGGGTTTTTCCAAGTGGACTTTGGTTATTTATGGCGTAGGGGAGGTCTTCGGCAGGGATAATATAATTGGGAGGTGGACTAAGCAATTTTAGCATCTTTGAGGTGTCCTTTCAAGTATGTCATGTTTATAAGCTGTTGCGGCTTTTGAGCCGGCTGTGGATGCCTCTGCTTAGATTAGGGAGTGACGGTTGTTTGTTTTTTGACGTCGTTATTCAGCGACACAGACTTATTTTTCTTCTAGTTGCTGTTGGTGCTATAGGAACAATCTGTCTCCAAGTCGCGAGTGGATTGGTTTCTTCTAGGTAACAACATCATTCGTTTACCACCAGGCGAGGTAGCAGTCAAGGGTAAGCTTATTATTAACAATAATTTTATTTAAAGATTAATCTTTGAGTAAGCAATTCTTAATCGCGAAAAAATATCAGCTGTTCCATAGAAAATGGGTCATTCACACTCGACAAAATGTATGGAACGATTTTTTTTGCGATTTCATATTTGGACCCCTTTCGGCTTAGAACACCCTTTTCGCGTAACTCTGTATATACCTAGGTACTTTTAAAGTTTTGTCAGGATAAACATGTGTGAAAAACAGTTGCTGATTTGCCATATAGAAAACACCAAAATATTACCTTAATCTGCACCGGCTGGAAAGGATCTTCAATCGGCACCGTGAAGCACTCGTCCCACACCGGGTTCAGGTCTCTATACACTATCCTGGACTTGTGGAGCAGCCTGCCTCCAGACTTGAACTTGACGTAGGGGTCGCTGGTTCCTGACAACAAACCTGGCGTTCGAGCCCATAGGAGCAACGTTAGAAAAAGCGAAAATAAAAAAGACAAGCGGGCGCTAAAGGGTTAAATAGAAGCTAAAATGGGGGCTAACGAATAGACAGACAAAATAGCTGGCTAATAGAATGGAGGCTAATAGAAACCCACATGAGGGCTAAAACTGGGGATTGTAAAGATTCGGAATGGGACAATGAACGAATAAAATGTTAATAAGATATTGCTCACATAAATTAAACAGGCACTTCGAAGGTTCCCTATTCTAAAACTTCAAAAGGAAATCCGCAGAAATCGTACGATAATAATATGGACCCTTCGCCCCTGCCCTACTTCTTAGAAACCTATTCAATTGTCTAGAGTCTAGAGGGTAAAGGTTGGGGATGACAAGAGAATAGTTATTTGTTGTACTAGCCTGCAAAGTCGTTATTTGGCGTGAATGCTTGGTATTGAATTAAGAGCAAGTAAAGGATTCTATGATTCGTTTAAGATAGGAACCTTTTTTTTTCAAAGAGGTTGGAATGTTTTAATTCTGACAAATATCTCACACGAGCTGTTCGTCTAGTTCGAATTTCGAATCTAAATTCAGCACCAGCCTTTAAAAAGTTTCTATTGCGTATAGGCATTCTGAACCGTCGATATTCAATAAAAATATTTAGTAAATTGGCAAAAATGATATTTTAACTTTTGCCATAAAAAAATAAATTAAGATAAGATTAGTAAAATTATGGGATTTTTTATGGACCCATCCAAATGAAATTCAATTATTACGGACTATGTTCAATGTTATTATAGAAACTGAAGTGGTTTTCACACATTTTATTTATATTACACGGGAATTACTCACGTAAGATTAAGCCTACTGCGGTTGAAACTATAGTCGGAGTGACCGGGTTAATCTTACGTGAGTAATTCCCGTGTAATATAAGTAAAATGTATGTTCAATACTTTCCTTAATCATTATTTCTCTTAGGACCTATATTCTAGATATTTACTCATTTCTAATTCTGCGTAGGAGAGAGCTTTCCCATCTTTTGTATTGAAGCTAGGCCTAATGCCGACATGCATGGACAATGACGCATCTCGAAGGAACGCCGGACGTGAGTAGAATGCTTTATTGTTTTTCCTATCCTGAAAATTGGTGGATGGAACTAAATAGAATATTTACTAGCTGCGTTCCGAGGTTTCACCTATAATTTTCTGTTATGTCTTGTTTTAAATCTCTTTATATCTAATGATTTTTAGGCGATAAAAATTTTGAGGAATGTTTACGAAGCAACAAAAATGGTTACCAAAGAATTCGCCGTATTACATAAGGATTTTGAAATACATTTCATTTTTACTATAGAGTATGTGATTTTCAACCCGAAGACGTCCACTGCTGAACATAGGCCTCCCCCTTTGACCTCTACACTGAACGACAGCCTGCCATCTGCATCCACTAGATGCCCACGACTCTCACGATGTCGTCGGTCCATCTAGTGGAAGGCCTACCTACGCTGCGTCTTCCGGTTCGTGGTCTCCACTCAAGAACCGGTCTTCCTCATCGGTTATCGGTTCTTCGAGCGATGTGGCATGCACATTGCCATTTGACTTGCAAATTTTAATAGCTATGTCGGTGACTCTGGTTCTTTGTAGATTTTTGTAAATGATGTAACAACTTTATAGAAGTTCACTTGTCTTTTATACCTACTTATTTTATTCCTCCAGAGAAAAAATTATCCTCCAAACATAAATTGCTCTGTCAAGCCATCCCAGGCAGTGTGGGCAGGCCGTTTTAAGCTGACCCTTGTCTATAAATCTGTTTTGGGCGGGAAGGTCATAAATTTTCATTATGCCTTCCGTGTTCAGCGCTTGCTCTACCAAATTATTGTGGACCCACTTCAACTTACTTCTTAGTCAATATTTCTTCTATACAGAAAGTTTGTTTATCACAATAATATCATAAATTAGAGATTAGAGCAGTAGAAAAGCTTTGCCAGGCTGGTTTAGGTTAGTTTTAAGGGTTTAACTCGCAATTTTATTTATCTACGTGTTTCATCCTCGGCCACACCGTCGCTTACCATCAGACGAGTTGATGGCCAAACGTAGATTTATTCTACATAGTTGTGCATGGAGACCCACACACACATACACAGTTTTGGGTTTTGTCTGCCTAGTAAGCCCGTAAGATAACCCGTTGGTCCAGTTGGTAGTGAACCTGCCTTCTGAGCTTGGGGGCGTGGGTTCGATTCCCACCTAGGACAAACATTTATGTGATGAACATTTGTGTATTTTCTATATCTGGTTGTTAATATCTATTTAAGTATGTATTTAAAACTATATATGTATGTATATCAGTTTCTGGCAGCCATATCACAAGCTTTGCTTAGTTTGGGGTCAGATAACCGTGTGTGAAAAAATGTCCCGAAAAAAAAGTAAGGCAACCAGCAGGAACTATTAATTATATCAAAGATTATATTTAGCAGGAACTAGTAATTTTGTTGGAAATAATATATTTTTTTGCTGCAACAGCTCACGCTAACGCAGCAGGCAGGGATTCTAGTTGTATTTTGTTTCTTTTATATGTAACAAGAAATAAATTTTGTATTTTGTATCATTATGAACAAATTTTACTATGGGATCAAGCCTAAAATCGCGATCTAGTACAAAATAAATTTTGAATTTTTGAAATCTAAATTTGGTAATAAAATATAGTTACCGTCAAATTCCGCGTAAAAACGGTGTTTCCGAAAAGCTACAACATGGGGTTCTTCAAAAGGCTAGCTAAACGAGTCCTAAAGGGTCGGCAACGTATTTGTGACTCTGATGTTACAAGTATCCATAGGCAATGGTGACTGGTTACCATCAGGCAGCCCGTCTGCTTGTTTGTCACCTATGGCATAAAAAAACCAAAGAACGCAGCTATATTATTATCCTATAAAATCTTTACATAAAACAAAGTCGGCCTATTTCTTGCCCGTTTGTGCAACAATATCTCAGAAACACGTACCTATTATGTACAGGTTGATATGCTACCATTTTAGAAACTAGCTATATAAAACAAAAGAATAAAAGTACTAACTAGAGTGGGTTAGTAAGCAATGCATGAAAACATGAAAAACTAAAATATAACATGCAAAAGAGATGAAAATAACTTCACAAATTGTGTGCTGGAGATAAGTGTGTGTATTGTGTTCAGTGTTAAAAGAAACAAACATAGTTATTTGATACAACCGGTGTTTTCGAAAGCAGAAATTGTAGATTGTACGAGTGCATAAAACAAACCATTTTAGCCTAGAAGTTTATCACTATTATTAAACATTAACACTCGAAAATACTCAAGTTTAGGATAATAATTATACCATGAGGCAACATGTGTTTTTTATGTTGTTCATGGTATAATAATATACTCCGCCAGGTATAGCGCTCCGAGAAATAATGTCACGTGGGCGTCCCGCAATGATGTCATCAATGACATGGATACACGTACACGTGCATAAGCAAGAGCAGAATAAGAATTTACAACGAGTTCGAGAGAGATAACGGTACACGAAACAATGGCGGAGTCTCTATGATTGAAATTATAACTCCCCAAAATCCGTATATTACCTGTGGGAAAACCAATAACTCAATGTGGTTTTGATAAAATTGTGTTTAATATATTCAATTCGTGCTTAAATTGCTTGAGCGGACAAATCAAATGACAATTGAAAGGCTTTTTGTATTTTATTTAATAAATTATAAAAAAAAAAGTTTCCCAGCATCTGTGTTTGTTACAATAAAGTGGCAACTGGACAGTGATATCATTGCGGGACTTGTTTTCTTGGATCATGATGTTGTTCAACTTCCGGCGAGTAATTTTTTATTATTTCCTCTGTGAGGATTTTGGCGTCGCACTCTTGTGCATATTCCAGTGTCAAGTATTGTAATTGTTATCAAGTTTGATGAAATGACTACGTTTCAACAAGTCTGTCACAGAGAGTCAAGCACAAAGCAAGTCACGGTCAAGTCAGTCATGCCCTACTAAAGTGGTGGAGACTTTACAAGACGCTTCTATGGAGCTTTGGAAACAACACGAAAATACAATGTTTCACCACGTTATATCACCACCCAAAATTTAGCACGCCCACGAACATAAAAAAAATCCACCATTAATACACATAAACTCTCAAAATACACAAGTTTAGGTAAATAATACAATAATACCACATGTTTTTTTCACGTTCGCGATAAAACTCGCAGCAAGTCTTCCTTTATGTTCCTTCCTATTTTGAATTGTGATAAAGTTTGCACATAAAAATACCCCTGGAAGCGTATTTACTTGATAATGTTGTATTAAAAGCATTTCCGCCAACTCCCAAGCTCCAGTTTAAAAATGTATGATGTAATAAAATTTACGAAAGTTAGAAGAGCCCCGAGCCAAGAGATTTTTGTGTATTTTATGTATCTGTGAAGAAATTACAAATTGTTATTTTGTTATCTTGAACCCGTTTGTGCACAAAGCCGACGACTCTAGTTTATTATCATCATTACGAGTATCAGCCTATTATTTTCCCACTGCAACACAGCCCTTCTCAAATATTCCGAAAACTCGTACGAAGCGCTTTGATTCCACATTTATTGTGCGAACTGCTAGTATGTGGAATTCGCCGCCTGAATGGGTGTTCCCCGTTATTTAAAATCTGGGTTTCTTGAAGTCGAGAGTGAATCGGTTTCTTCTAGGCAAGCATGTTCCATCATAGACTGCATAATCACTTAACATCAGGCGAGATGGAGGCCAAGCGCAAACCTATTTATCATTTAAAAAAAAACGCGGGATTCAACTAATATTACTAATATTATAAGGAGGAAAGATTTGATTGTTTGTTTGCATTGAATAGGCTCCGAACGTACTGAAGCGATTTGAAAAATTATTTTACTATTGGGAAGCCACACTATCCCCGGGTGACATAGGCTATAATCTATACACGTGCGAAGCTGGGGCGGACCGCTAGTTCAGTATAAAGTCGGGTAATGCAGTGTAGACCTAGCGTGTGCGAACGCGCTCCGTTTCATTTCAATTGAAATAAAACAAGACCCAGCACATTTGCATGCTAGGTCTACACGGAATCATAATTATTGTGTCAAACGTCGTCGTCTAGATTTAGTCGATCCATGTGAGAAACCGGACGCTTCTCGAGTCGCCGAGTATGCGATCCGAAACTTGGTTTGGTAGCCTCGTGTACGAACTAACTAAAGAACCCACTTTTACTTACTTATTTAGAAAATTCTTCAAAGTAACTGATGGGTAGGCTTTGGGGAAAACTTGAAAGCTTCTAGAAACTGTGAAGTTAAAGACGTGGTTCGAATAAAATGTGTCAAGTTAGTGTCGAGAGTGCGTGAATCCTATCGCTGATATGGTTCAGTTAAGGGGCGCTCGCTCGCGTATTGGATGCTTCTAAAGATAAAAGATGACAGCATACTTTTGAAAAAAAAAATCGCTAAAATTGCTCGCCCGCGCACCATATCTCGGCGCGTAAGGTTCACGTTCCCGGGACTTTCCGTAATTACCTAAACTAAATCGCTTAAAAAATCGACGGTACGGCCCACAGAACAGAGAAGTAATTTTTTTATTTTCTGTGGTACGGGCCCAAGTCTGAAAGACCGCAGTCGTCATCGGTAGATTGAAACAATGTCGAAAGCATACAGGGTTACTGATAATTAAGCTATCAACCTCTCGCAGGCAGTTTCTTTACAGGATTACACATATAGACTGTACTAAGCTGAAAAGAGGTCATTGTACTCATCATTATAAACAACTTATTAGAAAAAAACAGCTGTTCCGTAGAAAGCGGTCATATACACTCGACAAAATGTATGGAACAGCTGATATTTTACAGGGTTAGTTTCATAGTAAAAGTTTTTCATGATGATGAGTATAACCACAGAAAAGAGAAGTAAATAGAACGGAAATGAGAAAGAAAATCTGTCGCCAGGCATTATGAGTGAACCTTATTTATATCAACGCGTCGAACTCCGCATCCAAAGAACTTGAAACTTACCTTTTTGGGTTAGGTCTCAAAGTTCTCTGTCCGCATCACAGTTGCTAACTGATTTCGAATGACTGACGTTTCGTTTATATGGGGGCAACTGGCTACAACAAATTTCTTACAAAATGCCTTGACAGCCGTTCTACAAAAAAAAAAAACTTTTCTTTAAGAATAACGGACCCATTTCATTGTACCCTGTATGTGTAACCCCGTATAATTATTAATAACCCTGAATATCATTTCTGTATCTGCGATAGTTGTGAAGTGTGAGTCGTGGTTGTGTGTAACCATCGAGATACACTACCTATAGAGTCACAAACGTGCAAACAAAATGTCTGAACGAAAACTCGGCGCACGCTTTTTGGGTAGTTGTAATAAGACAACCGCGATCCGACTACAACGCCGCGCGATGCTAGTACTACGATGACATGGCACAAGCTACGTTGAAAAAACGTCTAAATTGGAGTGAATTGGCAACTGTGAATGTGGCAATGCGAACTATTTAATTGATGATTGATGATTCTAGGTATGTACAACGACGCTCGGACGATTTTTGACTGTTTTCACTCAGATATTGTGACTCTATAAGTATTGCATTTCGATGTGTGTAACGTACCGTTTTTATCCATAGCTATCAGGTTTTGTCCTCTCTTCAGATGTATCCTCAGTTGGAAGAAGGCGTAGTGACGTAGGTGCTGTTCTCTTAGTTTCTGACCTTCATCAGGTTCCTAGAAAGAAAATAGTTATTTATGATACAAGTGCGGAAAGTTGGTTATTACAAACGAGTAGACGAATGTAAGCCCGAGACGAAGTCGAGGGCTTACCATAGTCACGAGTTTGTAATAACCAATCCGCACGTGTGCCATACAACGTTTTACAACACATTTGCGAGAAAAAATCAAAAAATGGAAATTAAAAAAATACCGTAACGTACACGCACGGTGCTATACAACGGAGCGTGCGGACAAATTCATTACAGCACGCTCCGTTGTATGATGCGTTTCATTACAGCACGCTCCGTTGTATGATCCGTAATGTTTAACTTTCGAAAGATGTATTCAGTTATCGTAAGTGCACTTTTTGAGCAAATGTGTTGTAAAACTATTTAAGGGCCAGAATACCAAGTGCAGCGATCTCGGTTGCGAATTTGATGTTATTTAGGGTTCCGTACCTCAAAAGGAAAGACGCAACCCTTATACTAGGCGGAATAGGAACACTTTGATGTCCGTCTGCCCGTCCGTCTGTCTGTCTGTCAAGACCCTTTTCCTCAGAAACGCGTGGAGGTATCAAGTTGAAATTAGATTAAATTGCTGAAAGAGACCGCAGAACCGAAGATCTACTTTCAGCTGTAAAAAAAAACCAACTTGTAAGTCAGCGTCAAAAGATATGACCGTGTAGCATATATTTGCATATTTTGCGATTTCACAAGGGAATCAAAATCTATAGGTTACTTCATGAAAAATGGCAAGACGCAAGGTCTTACAGTACATATAAAGGAAAAAACTGAAATTAATAATACATAAAAGTTTTTTTTCATTGACAAGTTTCTCCTAACTATAGACTAATTTTTGAAATAATTACTAAAAACAACCGCAAATAAAGAATCAATTTAGCTAGTATTTACTGTATTTATATAAACCTACACCTTAAAAAACAGTTTAAGTGAGTTTAGTAAAAAAACGTATTACTTCTGGAATGACAACAGAAAAGTCTGACTGTAACACGATTATAACATACTTCTAAGGAACACCTGTGTCAAAAATAAAAAAACTGATTAATTATTCTGAGGTGTCTAATCACGTACTAGGAAAAGCTCGCTAAAAAATGTTCGACTTCAAGAACCATAAAGTTACAAACGTACCTATATACAATACAAGCATAATTAGGTCTCTTCGAGTAATTTAAATTACACTAGAAACATTCTTGTAAACTTGTAACCTTTTTAACGACATCTACAATGTTGCCCAATTAAGAGTTAAGCCAACTCAGCAGACTATCTGGTGTTCCGTTTCAGCTTGGGACTCAGTTTTAATGCTAAATATAGTATGAGTAACAGCCGTCTTTTAGCTATTCTGCTATTGGTAGCACGGAACTGGGTTTATGACCCTATTTTGTTCAAATCATTGTTTGGATATACTTTATTCTTTTACAATTACTGGTAAGTGCCTTTACTACTGTACTTCAGTCTAACTGGTCCATAGACCGTTGAAGGTGTAGAAACAATCCAAATACTCAAGCCCCCCATCAGTTTGCAGAGTATCCAGCATGCTGGCGGCATTACCACGCTGAATGGCAATGCTTATGCGTTGAGTCAGAAACACGCCAGCAGAAGCACGCCCCAATGGCCCAATCTCGAACCCAAATGGCTCAAATATGTAACCCTGCCCAGGTTAGCATATTTACGCCATTTGTTGCTCTGCTGAATTGGCAGCCGTACCAGCCCTACCTGACTCAGAAAGATGTGACGGCGCCAAAGTATCAAGACAAGTCGCGTCCCATACAAGGGGCCGCCCCAACTTCCACAGAGAATAAGTGTCATACCATCAGGCCTCTTTCTATCGTCACGCGCAGCACAGATGCCTTATTATGGATGATTCGGATCGTGATCGCGAGCGCGTGCCATCTCACTTGCGCACGTGGTGCGAGTAAATAGATGCGAACGGGACGGCATGCAATCTCCATCCCGATCAAACTTCTATAATAAGGCCGCAGCTCGGTTCGAGTACAACTGCGACATTGGCGATGAAAAAGCTCTACGTATGATGTCGTTCAGGCTGCCGTGTCGGCTCAATTTACCAGCACTGCTCGAGCAAGAGAGACCATCTCATCAGAGAGAGAGAGAGAGGTGACAGCTTGATCACCTCAACTCAACTGCAGTACCACACTGACAAAGACGGATCTAACTTCGCGGATTAGGGCCCATCCTCTCGTTCTGAGAGAAGGCCTGTGTCTTGTGTGAACATGATAGGCTGAAATGATGATGATGAAACTAATATAAAGCGTATAAAAACGCGTCATAGTCAACTGTAAAAACTATTTGAAAACGTTCGTGCGAATGGGGTAAAACTACTACTAAAATGATCTCATGACGTCGTAGAAGGTACAACAATTCGCCACGCTGGGTTGTCATAGAACTTGCCGTAGTTGCAGTAAAAGGGAAGGTATAATTGAGTGTAACAATTACCAATTGCAATAGTTCTGCAGGCGGCGCTCGAGGGTAGTGCGCGGGAGTACCGGAAGTCGATGGAACTGGCTCGTTGGACGATTGGCGAGTCATTTGTAAATCTGGGGACAAAAATGTAAATTTTTACTTTAAATAACAACCGAATTCATAGGATACCACTATCCCATTCCACGTCGTGTCATCTTCAATCTGCTGTGTATTTTGTGGCATGGCTAAAAACTTTCACAATCAAGTCACTTTTCTAACAAAAATAAATTAACAAAAACAAACTAAATCAAAATGGGATCATCCGTATGGGTAGCTACGAATCACAGATCTACTACCTATAGATTTTCAATGAGCGTGGCTAGCTCAGTGCCTCTCGCTCATCATCGTATTTTCGCTCACTGCGCTTCTTGCAGCCCAAAATGCTACAACCAACCATTGTAAAATATCTTTTACAATTATTTCTCAGAGGAAACACGCATTTATCACATTAAATCACCAAAAAAAGGCAATAAATATAATTCAGACCCGTTTTGTTTGTCACTGATTATTACAGATTTTGACACTTGAGGTACCAAAAACAGGTCACGCCGATAAGGACAACAAATTCTATTTATGTCCTTTTCGTACTTGTGCTGAGCCATATCAAGTTGTCTCTTTCACTAAAATATATTGCCGATCTGGTTGTGTATATCTGTGCTACGAATGCTACGATGCCACAGATAAACACAGATACTCGGATAGAGACTTCTAACCAAGGAAGTTCCCTTTAGGGTACAATACAATACAATACAATAACTCTTTATTAAAATACCACAAAACAAGGATAACATAAACATTACAATAAAAATATTATCTAGGCTTTTAACAGGCGGCCTTATCGTATACCATGGTATAATAATATACTCCGCCAGGTATAGCCCCCCGAGAAATAATGTGACGTGGGCATCCCGCAATGATGTCATCAATGTCATGGATACACGTACACGTGCATAAGCAAGAGCAGAATAAGTAATTTACAACAAGTTCGAGAGAGATGACGATACACGAAACAATGGCGGACTCTCTATGATTTTCTGTGTTAACAGTAGCGTGAAATTATAACTATCCAATATCCGTATATTACCTGTGGGAATCCAATAAATCAATGTGGTTTTTATAAAATTGTGTTTAATACCTATGTTCAATTCGTGCATAACTTGCTTGAGCGGACAAACCAAATGACAATTGAAATGCTTTTTGTATTTTAATTTAATAGATTATTTAAAAATAGTTATTTATGATACGAGTGCGGAAAGTTGGTTATTACAAACGAGTAGACGAATGTAAGCCCGAGACGAAGTCGAGGGCTTACCATAGTCACGAGTTTGTAATAACCAATCCGCACGTGTGCCATACAACGTTTTACAACACATTTGCGAGAAAAAAAGGCTACAAATGAAACAATTTTTGTTTATAACTTAATATCAGTCACAATAGTTTCTATAATATAATAAGAAAATGGCACGAACATGCAAATAGCGCCACTATCACGTGGTGAAAATTTGAACTACATGTTTCGTCTCATTTTCTCTTTAGTATTAAACTGAGACAAACGTATTGAGCAAAAGCGCTTCCAAGGAGGTTTGATCATTCAGCTTATTTATTCTCGTAATATGAAACTCTTTTGTGGAATTCTTATGTAATTATGATGGAAATAAAAAAAAACCGTAAATCACACGCACGGTGCTATACATCTGAGCGTGCGGACAAATTCATTACCGCACGCTCCGTTGTATGATCCGTAATGTTTAATTTTCGAACGATGTATACAGGCTTCGTAAGTGCACTTTTTGAGCAAATGTGTTGTAAAAATGTTTCCCAGTATCTGTGTTTGTTACAATAAAGTGGCAACTGGACAGTGACGTCACATGCATGTTGCGGTACATCTCCCAGAGTGTTAGACCTTGTTTTCTTGGATCATGGGGTATACAAAGTCCTTGCTTTTAACACACAAACACAAACGCAGACAGAAACAAAAAACTGTTTGCGTCAGGGGTTAAAAATGAGGTATCATTGCATAGTATTATAATAAGGATTCATAGACTAGAATCTTTCTTTATAGTACATATATACCTTATGTATGTATTCACTGGAAAAATATTACCCTCGCGAATCGACTACCCAAGGAGTAATGAATGTTTTTCAAAAGAAGAACCCCACTAAGAAATTGAGCCATAAAATTACAAACGTACCAACATGCATACATGCTTTTGCCGTAGTCGGGTAAAAATCTGCCTGTGAAAGTTTTTTGTTAAATTAGGAACAACCATGTATATTTAAAAACATGCTCACAATATTTTGTGTCCTAATCCAATTCATGTTATACTATGAGCTTAGAATAACTATTCAGAGAAGGTAGGTTTCCAAACAACGCCTTCTCAAAACGTAAGCTACTAATTTGCTTTGTAGCTTACGTTTCGATTGGTATTTTAAACGATTTAAGCAAGAAAATTAATGGATTACCTGTGGAATGTCACACCATAACTCTTATGCTGCTTTTCTGATTTGTTGTGGTATGATTTCACCGCGCAAGTTGTCATAGTAAAAAATTTATATTTTTTTTGGACTTATATATGACACCATTTGAATGGCTTAAATCTTGGGAATGTACTTGGTTTCTTTGACTCAGGTATTTTACTCTTTCCAAATAACTTTCTGTCGTATAAAGGTATCGTAAGCTGGTCTTAAAAAGCGTTATATTACCTACTTTACGTGATCCATAACGAAATTTGACGCTATCAATCTCTGCCAGTCTTTCAAAGTTAAATCGAGTCGAATGACAAGCCATCTGTGAGTTTTCACCTGATTGACCTATTAAATCGAAGATCACGTAGCAGCAAAGACCAACGTAGTAGGTATACCTTTTTTTTCTGCGTAGGAGGCTCAGATTTTCTCCTAAAAACCTTTCATAGACCATTTTACTGGCTCTAGATTTTTATTGTTGGCATTTAAAGACTAACGACTTGGGTGCTTATAAAATATTATGAGGAGACAGAAACGTTATTTCATATTATAAACTAAAGTGATACATTCTTTGAGCAGAATTATATAGTTTACTCGAGTTAGAAGCGAAAAAGTCTGCCAAAAACTGAACGGGGCGAGGTAAACACGCACACACTGACATGTTATTATTAGTTCTACAAACGCACACTTCAATATTGAGCAGCACAAACGAGATGATCAAATGGACGAACAGGGGGGGGGGGGGGGGCGCTAAAGCTAAAGGGGAAACAGTAAAACCCTTTTTTTAATAAATATAAAAATATATGAGTTGCATTCACACCCGCTACGCTACCTTACCATATCTGTCTTTTTGACCTATTTTCTTAGCGCGCGGTGTTCTCCATTCCGCACGCTCGCAAGAGGGCACTTGAAGAAAATTCATCTACGCTAGAATAATTAGCAAGGTTTTAAGGTTTTATTGGCCTTATAAGCAAGCTCAAAGTCGCACAACGAGCTATGGAGAGGGCTATGCTCGGAGTTTCTGTACGAGATCGAATCAGAAATGAGGAGATCCGTAAACGAACAAAAGCTACCGACATAACCCACCTGATTTGCAAGTTGAAGTGGCAGTGGGCAGGGCAAATAGCACGCATAACATATTGCCGATGGGGTCGAAAGGTTCTCGAATGGAGACCACCGACCGGTAAACGCAGCGTAAGCTGGACAGACGACCTAAAAGAGACCGCAGGAAACGCTAGATGCACGACGCTTCCAACCGCCCCTTTGGAGATCGATGGGGGAGGCCTATGTTCAGCAGTGGACGTCCTACGGCTGAAATTAGGAATTAGGAAGACAAGCATAGTACCATTCTCTTACCGTCTTTCTTCCGGAAGAGGCGCATCTTACGCCACTTCCTAACAGTTGCCTTCAGTCGCTGCATCAGCGCACAGTTCAGGAACGCACGCATCGCCCGCTGCCGCCATACCGAGCACATCTACCGTGTCCATCACTGACGTTCTACCACACAAGTCTACAACTTTCTCATTCTCACTTTGATATTGATTGCATTGATATTAAACATCGTTCGTCATTATCACATCATTGTGATATAGCTTGTAGAACTTTGATATTGTCTTTGGAAATTATGGCATTGATTTTTGTAGTTTTTAAACATTATTTCATTCAAAGGTCACATCTATGGGTTTAGATCATGGAAGTATTAATATATACAAGATCTTTGGTTTAGATCCATCAAACACAAGCTTGAAGTTTAATTTTATCATTATTGCTTTTGAATTACGATAGCACTTGCTTCGACCAAAATAAAATGAATAGACGGGCCCAGAAGAAGCGCATTTTTGAAGATTACAAAACGAGCGCCGGCTCTCACTTCGTTTCAGTCGGTCTCTAGCCGTAGGAAGTGCAACACGCGTCTATTGTTACATGATAATGAAACATATGACAAAATTATGCATTCGTGTGCTTTCCCGTAGTGTAAATACACAACAAAATACCGCTACTTATCTATTTTTTGTAACAAATGTACTGTACATGGTTATAATTAGGTGTTGAAGTATATCTCCAACGGTTTTGCTTCGTTTTTGATGAGCAAGTTCAATGGTTATGGCCCGTCCATTAATTTTATTATGGTCGAAGGATTTTTCTAGTTTCTTTTATTATTATTTCTTTATATCACATCGTTGGTTTTTAGGCTCATTATAGACGATTCAAACAAGCTTATAAAAATACAATTTTGATATTATTGACTGAAAAGACTGATCTAAATTTTGTTTAGTTTTTGGTTTGGGTATTTCAATTCATTATAAGGGTCAAGTAAGGGTGGGGTGAGCTAATGAATGAGCCCTTGGAATTCAAGGCAGAGAAAGCTTGTACAGAGTTGACACTTTTATATTTTCTAACACGCTTGCATACAAACTCAATAAGCTAATCTATAAATAACTGGCCAAGAGCGTGTCGAGACACGCATATGGTAGGGTTCCGTTTTCCGTAGCCAAAGTATTATGATTGTGGTCACAATCATAGTTCAGAAATTGATGGTTACAGAAAAAATTAAAGATCAAAGATGGACCTTCATTTCAGAGTTGCATCATACCAACATAACACATACTTTTTATGGTTTAGTTAGTCAAAAAGAAAAATTATTTGTCAGGAAAATTTAGTGAATAGGTCAATGACCTTTGAACTAGAACGTGCCTATGTCCAGCAGTGGACGTCGTACGGCTGAATGATGGTGATGATGATATAATATAAAAAAGCCAAATTCACCTACTCACTCATCACGAAATCTCAAAAACTACTTGACCTACGAAGCTAAAATTTGGCAGGTAGATTCCTTATGAGGTGTAGAGGTTCTAAGAAAGGATTTTGCGAAAAGCCCGAATTAAGGAGGACAAAAGGGGTTGAAATTTTATATGAAAGACTACGCGTACGAAGTCGCGGGCAACAGCTACTATGTTCTATAAATTCGTTTCTTTTTCACGCGTCACTTTTTCGTCAGCGGAAAGTTGTCACACAATTTTATACCATAGAATATCGACAACAAAGAATCTGAATTTCCCTATATTTCATTTTCCAATTACCGTAACGCTTCCATATAATTTATGGAAAGAACCTAGTGACATATTCCCCAGGTCCCGCATAAATATCTATCTCTAATCCAGCTGTGGGACTCCCCAAACTACCAGAGACAAAAAGCATTTATAATCAAACCTCTTCACCGCAAAATAATTAGTACAATTTATAATTCGTTTCCATTACTCTAGTTGGCAAGAATAAACTAAGGCAATCCTGATTAAAATACTGTAGTCTCGTAACTACAATCCCAGTGGAAAAGCTTCGACCAAAGATACATTGTAAAGTCCTTTTCATGAAAGAAGTCCCACGGCAAACAGCGGAACTAAATTTCCATGTTGTAGTTGTCAGGTGTTGTTACTGTGTTTGGACGCTAGTGAGATTTTTATTAATTTTCCATCGTTAAAGAGTCGTGTACGATGCCAAAAGTTCTACTCGAGAAATGATACTGATAGTGATTGATACGCGATGACAGCGCCGCGTCTGGGGGACTTCAAACATGAAAAGCACTCTAGCGCCGAAAATTTACGAGTATCTGAAGAACTCAAAGACTAGAGGAAATCCCTAGTTTCCTACAGTAACAAGGTGCCGAAGGTAATTGAAGGGCACGATTTGTTTTTTGCGAATTAATGGGAAAATTTAATGTACATAAATCTTAAACTCGGTATATTCGCTCCCGAAACCAAAATACAAATGGAGGTTGAAAGTTATTTTTTTTTAATAAAATATAGCCTTGCATTTCGCCGCCAATTCGCCTGATGAAACCTATGCGCACGAAGTCACAGGCAACAGCTAGTGTGTTTTTAATTAGCTGAAACACAGAAAAGTTAGACGAAAAAAATTCTCTCTTCTGTGAGCTGAAAGACCTAAACCATCTTTAAGGCCATTATTGAGTTACATAAAACTAGCTAAACAATTATCACCACTTAATTTGTTTAAAAGTTAAAGTTACACACACAGTTGAATGTATCACATCATCAGCCAGTCCACTGTTGAACAAAGACCCTCTTTTTTTTTTTTTGTTAAAATCTTCATGAGCGTGGATTCAATGTCCTTTACTCGTAATATTAAACAGTTTACTTTGTCTTAATAGCGTCAAACAAGTCATAGTCACAGTCAGAGTCAAGCTAAGTAAGTCACGGTCAAGTCGAACTCATGCCCCTGTAAAGTGGTGGAGACTTTACAAGAGGCTCCTATGGAGATTTGGAAACAACACGTAAAGACACGTTTCACCTCGTTATATCACTTGCCCACACTCGAGCACGTTTACGAGCACTTAATGAATAATAATTCACCATTTAGTACACATTAACACTCGAAAATACACAAGTTTAGGAAAATAATCCAACGAGCCGACATGTTTTTTCCGCGTTGGCGCCAAAACTCAGTCCAAAGACCCTCTTAGAGAGGGGTGTTGCCATAAATGTATATAACACTCTAATATTAAAACAGTACAACAATATAGGGATCTACTTACTACATCCAAACCACCAAAAAGGCAACAAAAACCTCATTGAAAACTCCCCTTTGATTTCTTTTTAACAAAGTCCCACGAGGGACGGAAAACCGAATGAGCCCTTCAGAAACGGGAGCAAGGGCACAGAAGATAGATACCTACTTGCACAGGAGCTGATATGGAAATCTAGATTAGAGGCACGGGCGTCTATATGTGCGATACCATTATGTTTGACACACTATTTGGTAGGTAGAGAGAGTAGGAGTAATAGATAATGGTGATACGGCAAAAGCTCAAAGTTGTGTAGGTCTAATTTTCATGGGTTAAGCTTTAAGACGAAATATGCTTCAAATTTGACGATTCGTCATCACGAATATTCAAAAGTAGACCTTTAAATTCGATTAATTTACATTATTTCTTTATGTTTAATAAATGTTCACAAAATATTTTATTCGGATCCGTTCACCGATACACTATTAAAGAAATTTGGCTCGATAGAAAAAAATCATAAACTTTCCTAAAAAACACCCGTTTTTACGTTCCCTTCAATGGATTGAATCAACTTCATTCGGATACTATAGAAAATATTTTTATTAAAAAAAATGTGTCTTATCCTAACAATCATTCAAATACTTTAGTGGTTACAGTTTTTTGTAAAAGCGTAAGATTATTTGTAGAAAATAAAGAAAAAATAAATATTGAAAATATTTGAAAGCGCGCACGCCGCATTACCGTTATACAAGTGTACGGTTCTCTACCATTTTCAATTTGTCTTGTTAGTTTGGGTCAAATCTTACAGCCGAATTTTAAAACAGTTATCCCCAACTGAGCTGAAATTTTGCATACAGACTTGTGACCCGCCCCGGTTTCGCACGGGTGTAATTTACGTGCGAAGCCGGGGCGGGACGCTAGTTATATATTCAAACCTTCCGTGAAAAATTATCTAACGTTACGTTTTTTATTTTTTATTTATTATTTATCTTATTGACTAACATACATGTTATTATAACACAACTCTGCCAAACTGCATAGCAGTTTGTTGTTAAATGCTTTAAATACATAAAATTTAAGCGTATCAGTAGTATTTTATAATAAAGTCAGCTAAATACCTATTCACCCGAGAGAAGCGTAATCTCTAACGCCAAACTTCCCCTGTATATCAGGGCCCGGCAGGCCGGGGCCTATCAGACCGTGTTATCGGTATCCGGGACAGCCACAGGTTACGTTATGTTAGACCAATTTGCAAGTAAATTTAGTAGTTATGTATTATTGTGATCAAAGTTTACAGCATAATTATGGGTTTAACAGTTATAATAGCCCATCATTTTAGTTCATTACGTCGACTTCGCAAAATGTTGTTGACTTTTACTCTTTTGTACAAAGTTGTCTTCCTAAAACGTTTTTACCTCCTCAGTATTTCTGGTCTCCTGGTACTTTGTCTGCTCAATCATCATCATCAGCTAGAAGACGTCCACTGCTGAACATAGCCCTCTCCCTAAGACCTCCACGTTATCTCTTTTGCATAGTGTTCAAAGTCGCTTGTGGCATGGCCCCAAAACACCTAGCGATTCCATACATTCGACTCAACTTTTCGATTTGATTCAGGTGCACCTTGTCTCTGTCAGGGCTCTACTCCACCTGCCGTCACCACGCCTAGCCACGTGCCCTGCCCAGCGCCACTTGACTCACATAATACGGTTTCCGACATCCATGACTTTTGTCCTTAGGATTTCGGACATAGAAAGACATAAAATAAGAAAATTTTCCTTCTGTTTGGAGAAAGAAAAACGTTACTATGGACGCAGAAAAAATATCTCAAAAATGTGAGAAAAGCAGAGAAAACAGACGGGGTCTATAGAAACTATAGTTGGCATTGAAACTGTGCCAAATGTGTCAAGGATGACACCACAGCCCGACCAACTTATCTATGACGTTGGTCGGGGAAGCCACCATAGTATATTACGTACAAAACTGGTAGTCAGCCGCAGAAAATTTTAGTTCCGTCATTTCGCCGACTCTACAGATAAGTTGGTACTGTACTTCCTTTTATCGGCGTCTCTGGCTTTGATGGGTGTACATTTAATGCTGTTTCCAGGTTCGCTAAGTAATTACTATTTTACTGACATTATTATGAAAGCTTTTTAACCGAATTCAAAAAGAAGGAGTGTATAATAGTGATAGAGATAGAAACACAGTTTTTTTCTTTGTGTTTTTAGGGTTCTGTTCCTAAAGGGTGTAAATAGGACCCTTAGCCTACTCTGTCTGCCTGTCCGTCCGGCCAACTTTTAACGGCTGTATCTACCGTAATAGATAGCCAGTTGAAAATTTCACCGAATACGAATCTAATGATGCGGTGGATTAAATAAAAAAAATTAAAATTAAAAAATAAAAACTAATGGGTGTTATACGATACCCCATACAAAAAACGTATTTTTTACGTATTTTTGTATTTTCTCTAATATAAAAACGGTATAATACGTACAAGCGTCAAAACTGACATGATTCTAGTACAAAGTAAATTACAAATACAAATAACAGCCAAGTGCGAGTCGGTGATACATTTCTGTTCACCGCAACGTCGGGCGCGGTCTGTACTTGGATGGGCGACCGCCTGGGCGTGATGTTGCCTTTTTGCACTACTTTTTGTATTTTATGATGTACGGAACCCTCAGTGCGCGAGCCCGACTTGCACTTGACCGGTGTTTGTTATTTACTTTGTACTAGAATCATGCCAAGTTTGACGCTTGTATTATACCGTTTTTACATTAGAGAAAATACAAAAATACGACGAAGACGACGAAAAATATAATATAATACCTATTCTGACATTAGACTAAAGTATTTAGATACATCTTCTCTACATCCTAATCTTTTTGACCTTCAGTAACATTATATATTACATGCTCAAACAAAATAATGTTCAAGTTAGGATCAGAATGGACAATTTAATAAAAACAAATGAAGGGTCTGTCCATTGAAAGGGATAAGCCATTTCCAGTGTTTGCTACTTAGGAGTTAGCATTTCTTTGTTGAAAAGGTTGGCCTTGAGACATCAAACAATTCTCTACGTAGAAAAATTCATATATTATGCTGTAGAATGTCAAAATAACGCATATAAATTGCCAAGGGTGTGGCTTTATTGTCTGTGATGTTTGTTTTTTAACAGACTTCGCATTTTCAACGAAGAGTGTTCTGAAGAACTGTTTGATCTGATGCCGGCGTTGCAGTTTTACCATCGCACTAGCCGCCACCGCCTGAAAGCTCATCCACATATCGTAGATCTGTGGAAATCGCACACTGTGTGATTCACACGATCTTTCTTGCCTCACACCTGCAAAATGTGGAATGAACTATCTTCCGCAGTGTTTCCGAGAAGCTACAACATGGGGTTCTTCAAAAAGCAAGTTAATAGATTTTGGCACCTGTAGCACAGTTTAATCACTAGTATGGGTGCCAGCCAGTTCCACAGTTCAAAATAACAATCATCTCATTGTACTTATGTTCTATGCCTAGCTATACAATATTATTGTTACTGTCTAATTTTAAAACTTTTGGTCAATTTTTTTTTTTTTTTTTAAAGGGCCGGCAACGTATTTGTGATGCCTTTGGTGTTACAATTATCCATAGATGACGGTGACTGCTTACCATCAGGCAGCCCGTCTACTTGTTTGCTACCTAAGACATAAAAACACTTCAAAAAAGATGTCCTTAAATTCAACTGTATTTTTATTTCTGTTGTTTTCATCAAACTTATTTTTTATGTTCTTGTGCGACAATTAAAAAAAAAAACACGTGAAAAAGAAAAATACTTGCATGCATAAAATTAGCTCAATTGATTGTTTAAAATTTTTGTTGTAAGATTTGACCCAAACTACCAAGGCAAATGAAATAAAAACTCGTAGAAAGACATGAAATAATACAGATCAACTATATTTGCTAAACAACCACGCCGAAAACAACATAATTTTCGTAAGAGAAAATTTCGCAATAAAATAACACCCTTTCAAATTACCGAAATGTAGGAATTGTGCTAATTCGCCCCGAGGGCAGAAGAATAACGTTCCCGCAAATAACTTGTCCATTTTGAATCCAGGGTAATGATAAAGGTACACTTGGGGCTTGGTAATTTGGTCAGAAGCTTCTATTCTTGACATTGACGCAGAAAAAAATACTTTGGGTATACTTTGAGTGTAGTCTGATGGAAATAACAAAAATATCTTAGGCCTGTCCATTCGAATAAATCATTACAAAACAGCTGTCATTTTTAAGGTCGGGGGAACATTATTGACATCAGGTTTTCCAGATTTGCGAACACCACAAATCTATCCTACTGAAATTTTTTAATTTTCATAATGCGTTAGAAAAAATGTTTGACTCTTCACTGTCAGATCAGGTAACGTGTGTTTTTTATTATTATTATAAATAGAGTGATTCATTTAGAGGTACTTTTTTGTCCATAGACTTTTTGACGGGTGAAGCGTGACTCGTGTTAACCCATCATGGTATTTTTCAGTATATAAACCGTCTTACCACAAAAGATTTAAGAACGCTTTAGACATGTGTTTAGCAATTGTTTCACTGCGAAAAATATGCTAAACACATGTCTAAAGCGTTCTTAAATCTTTTGTAGTAAGACGGATAGTGTTTAATTTGTTCAGTATAGTTTGACCTTTCATCATGGAAAGACAGCGTCTACAAATTATTCAGCTGTATTACCAGTATGACGAAAGAGGAATGTGTTTCGTCGTATTCAGCAATCTTGGTATAAAAACATAAAAAATTTATTGAATGACTAGTGCAAAATTTGAAATAAATAATCATAAAATAATAAATAAAAAAAGTTTAATAAATATAACCCGAAACATTTGATTTACTTGTTTTTTTTTGAGTTTTGAAAAAAGTACTACGTCATGACGTTTTTAGACAGCATTCACATAGGCTTTCATACCAAATCTTTCAAAATTCATAATTTGTCAAAGTGAAGCCGCTGTCGTTACAAAATCGGTTCAGCCGATTGGGAGCTACGATGCCGCAGCCAGATAAACATATCGTATACACAAATACATAGATCCACAAAACCACAGATACACACGTTAAATTATAGCACCCCTCTTTTTGCGTCAGGGGTTAAAAATAAAATAAAATATTGTGTGAATAATAAAATTAGAATTTTTTTTTTTTTGGTGAAAAATTTTCTCGATAAAAAAAAAACATGCCCTAGTAAAGTGGTGGAGGCTTTACAAGAGGCTTCTATGGAGCTTTGGGAACCACACGAAAATACAAATGTCTCTCAGCATTATATCACCACCCACCCACCACCACCCACACTCGAGCAAGTTCACGGTCACTTAATAAATAATAATACACATTAACACTCGAAATAATACAAGTTTAGGAAATAAATACAATGAAGCGGCATGTTTTTTTCACGTTGGCGCCAAAACTAGTTGTGTGTTTTTTTTTTTTTTTTTGTTAATATTTTCATGACCGTGGATTCAATGTCCTTTAGTCGTAATCTTAATCAGTTTACCTAGTCTTAATAGCATCAAACAAGTCATAGTCACAGTCAGAGTCAAGCTAAGTAAGTCACGGTCAAGTCAAACTCATGCCCCTGTAAAGTGGTGGAGACTTTACAAGAGGCTCCTATGGAGTTTTGGAAACAACACGAAAAGACACGTTTCACCTCGTTATATCACTTGACCACACTCGAGCACGTTTACGAGCACTTAATGAATAATAATTCACCATTTAGTATATATTAACACTCGAAAATACACAAGTTTGGGAAAATAATCCAACGAGCCGACATGTTTTTTTCGCGTTGGCGCCAAAACTCAGTTGTGTGAATATCACACGTAGTGTTGCCACTTCAAATTAAAACAATTTAGCTTAATACGGTTTTCAGTCCGTACTTAGGGTAAATAAGATTTTCCACGAATATTCAATGTTGAGTAAACTAAAGTGATCGGCTTTCGAGATAAGCCCCCGAGATTATAATCTGGTGTGATTGAAAACAATTACTGGAGTTGCTTATTTTAAAACGTTGTTCTATACCCACAACTAGAGATAGATTATTGTCAAAGAAGTGACTGATAATCAAGGATGTTTTATACCCTAAACTGATAATAAGATAAGTGTCACTAGAATTAATTTGACACTAAATTAACCTTAAATACATTTTGACAGCAATGTGACTGGAACTGTGACCACCTTGTGTCTTTAAGCTATTTTAAAAAACGTAATTTGGTCACAAATAAACTTTTTCTTTCTTTCTTTCTAACTTTCGTGATTTGAACATTATGTTCTAAAAAATCTGCATTTTTTTTTTGGTTAAGTACATCATTTAATATTAATCAGTTTAATAAAACAGCCTCTAACATTAGTAAATACGCAATTTCGTGACATTTTTTCCCCCAGTTATTTTGATTTAAAACAAACCCCTGAACTGATTTTTATAAAATTTCTATGGGACTATATAATCTGAAAGTAAAATCCAGATAATTTTTCAAATCCGTTTAAACTTGATGGTTTTTTAAGGTAACAAAATTAACATTAAAAAATCCCTTTCTTTTTTGAAGTCGGTTGAATTCAAAAATACAAGCCTATGGTACTCGTTAAAATAAACCAAAGGAACCCAAACTCGAGAGGTTTTTGGTAACTATTTAAGAGTTCCACTGTCTAACTCCCAGCTCCATCGCCAGACCTTCGTCACTAAGTGTAATGTATGAGACTCGTTAAAACAAACCAAATAAGCATAAGCTTGAGGGGTTCACTGGTAGCTAGTGAAAAGTTCCACTATCCTACTCCTGGCTCCATCATCAGATCAGTTCGATTGCACCAAATTATTGCATTGTCATCCGGACTACATATACTTGCAAAGTTTCAGATCGATACAACAATATAACACTTCCATTTTTTTTTCTGAGAGACCGCGTATCGGCAAACTTAGAGGAGGCCCTGCAGTCAGGTGGAGTGGCGACCTGCGAAAGGCAGCTGATGACAAGTGAATGCGAAGAGCAGAAGATCGTGCCTTGTGGCGTTCTTTAGAAGAAAAAAAAACAGTCAATAAAGAATCCTGTATATCATAAAAATCAGTCATTAGAGTTTTTTTTTTAATTTCATGAGAGGTTCACGTCCAGCAGAGGACGAACATCAAATAGGCTGATGATGATGATGTATCACGTAAAATAGGCAAGTAAAATGTTCTTGTTTTTCGCTCATGTTATTTTGCTAGCCGTGTCAAACATTTGTGTCAGGTAAACGAACTGAACGTTTTCGGGTAAACAGGGGCAAAGTAGGTAAACAATTTTACAGAAACAAAGGGGTTGGTAATACAAAAAGAGGATTGTATTTCTATTGTATCGTATTACCTAAATTACATTCAATTTATTAGGACTTGCTTCCCAACCGGAGAATTAATGCTATTTGGAATGTAATTTTTTTTATAATTCATATTGTAAAATGTAATGTAGGTTTCTTAAATAATGTTATGTTAAAAATGAGCAAGTAATACTGTGTTTGTCTGGTTGTTCAACATTTATTTATTTAGTTTGCTTAAAAGGTTACGAGCGCATGCGGTTACTATGTCTAAGGCTTGGTTGCACCATAGTAGTAGTTAAAGTTAAGGTTTATGACAAATTTGACAATAGCAATAACGCAGGCTTTAGCAGTTACTGCAAAATGCGTAGTTAAAGTTACCAGGGTTGCAAGTCAAATGAGACCTTATTTACTCCAGATGCATAGCTGGAATTATATTTTATGCATCTGACAGACATTTAAAATAAACAATAGCGATGCGTGGGCAGTAACGGTTAACAGTTAAAGTTATGACGTCAACAACAACAGTCAGACAACAACACAACAATTGTCACATGGTGCAACTAATTTTTTGCCTAACTGGTACTTTAACTGAAATGTCAACGTTTGTTAAAGCTAAAGTAAGATGGTGCAACCCACCCTAAGTAGATATCACACGCGGTCCAAGCTGTATGAAAACGAAGCGTGACAAATTTTTCGTATTTTTTAAAAGAAATACCTTTATTCTGTCGGCCAACTCTATTTGTGGTATTCTTACAACTCAGTATTGCACAATTACCCATTTTCGTTTCAAACTGACACGTGTTGTCGCGGCACCGATTGTGCAGACTGATTTTAGCCGGACTCAATTACGACTATTCGTCATAAATGTGTTGGATATATGACATGCAAGATAGGTCGACATGACGCGTCTAATTGAGTTACGAGGAACGATAATCCTAAGTCTTATGGAGGTTATTGTATTCATCATAGCGCTTTTAGCGATAAGGCCGCCAGTTGTTACACTACCTTTTAAGATTTTTTTGTCCTCTGTATCAAATTTTATGATGTGAACAATAAAGAGTTAATCAATCAATCATAGAAAAAAACTTTTGCTAGGAGACCCTGAATTCGTAAAAATATAAATAGGTTCAATAGAAAAATATCATTCATACTCAATATGTATGGAACAGCCTGTTATTTTTTTTTTTTCATTTCAAGGTTGGTCCGATTTCATAATCATGAACTCGATGACCTCCTTTCGCTTTAATACCACCATTCCGTATAGCCTTGTATAAGAAAGAAAGAAAGAAAGAAAAATATATTTATTCATGACAGAAACAAAAGATACAAAGACATTACGAGTTAAACACAATTAAGTATAAGTACTAGGGACACTGTTGGAAGCAATTAGGTGAGGTGGGTGTCATGAATTAGGACAATCTGTGAAGTGACGGCATCGTTATCAGGTCAAAGAGCCATCTACAGATCTGTTCTGCAGTTGACAGCATGGCTAGTGGCTAAGGAAGTAAGTAGCCAAGCGAAGCGAACGTCACGAAGCGAGTCCACGGGAAGATATCGGTGTTCGTAGGGATGTATGTTTGTTTATTGGTTCGACAATGTTAGATCCCGTCTCCCGTAGTACGGGCTCCCGGAGCGGAGACATACGTGAGGCGCTAGAACATCGTTTCACAGCGACGCGGATTGTTCCGTACGGGACTTGCCTCCGCGTAGATCCCATCTCCCGTAGTACGGGCTCCTGGAGCGGAGACATACGTGAGGTGCTAGAGCATCGTTTCAAGCGAGGCGGATTGTTTCGAACGGGCAACCCGCGCGGGTCGCCCATACGGGAGACTTTGCAGCTGTGAAACCAGCCTTAACCACGGTCAAGAGAGGAACAAAACCTAGATATGGGACAAGTGACGGCGTAACCCACCGTGACCTCAATAACCTCACCCCATGACCTTCGACGTATAAAGACGGGACAAGCGCCTGAATAATAAATGATTACACGTTTGGCTTGCGATCTTATTTCGTAACTGCTTGGGTATAGAGCAGTCTATTGATTAATTTAGGGCTGAATTTCGATAGATAGATAATTTTTTTATTTTTCACATGATTTCACCGTATTATAAGGATTCCAAGGTCGAAATTGCTTTGAAGAAAGTGCCGACGAATCAGGGCTGCAAGTACCGTTCTTTTAGCGATCGAAAATTCGCTAAAATGCCATAGAATCGATCACAGCGAGTACTGAAAAAATGGCATATTATCGAATTTGACGACCTCAACTGTCAATTTGACGATCGCTAAAAGAACGGTACTTGCACTGCAGGTCAGACAAACAAGGGAGATATGCTAAAATGGCGCGGAGTGTACGAACGCATCTGGCCTAAATCAGGCTTGTTAAGTCGAACTCACTCAGCAGACGACCTTGACGCCCTTTTTTAACGCCTGACGCGACACAAACAGTATTATAAGTTTTATGTGTGTATCTGGTGTATCTGTGTGTCTGTCTTTGGCATCGTGACTCCCAAACGGCTGAACCGATTTTGATATAGTTTTTATGACAAAAGGTGACTTGATCAAGAGTGTTCTCTATGATTTAAGAGAATCTCTTCAGCCATTTGAAGACTATCAGCTCTTTTACCGGCGTCAAAAAATATTTTAATACTTGCATGTGGACTATTAGTTCTTTGATATCGCCATAAGTTTCTTAGAGTGCGTAAAAATTTATTGACTGAGCCGTACTTATGGTTTTTGCTTTAAGCAGTATTGCAGTATAGTGATTCTAGGCATTGGAACACGAACGGTAATTGGCATTGCCCTTTTTGGACCCGGGTATGTCCTAAAACTGCAACCAGAACCACCGTAGCAGCATTCTATTAGCACATGGTGAACGTAGTGCGATCTCCAAGCCGCCTGCCAATTGTGAGGATTATGGCAACATCCCTCTCTAAGAGAGAGTCATTTATTTATTTATTTATTTATTTCAAAGGAAGACAAACAGCCTTAAAAAAATATAACAATCTTAATAGATCCAGAAGCTAATTATAGGTCCTCGCGGATAAAATGTGAGTGTCATGTGAGCTACAACATGGGCTTCTTCAAAAGGCGAGTTAATAGAGTCCTTAAGGGTCGGCAATGTATTTGTAATGCCCCTGGTGTTACAAGTATCCATAGGCGACGCTGACAGCTTACCACCAGGCGGCCCGCCTGCTTGTTTGCCACCTATGTTTTTTTTTTTGCAGTGGACTTTTACTGGCTGGTGATGATGATGATGATGATGTTGTTTGTCTGATTAGAGAGCGACGCCTTTGCCCTCTTGCGTTACATGTCCCAGTGGTACATTGTCCAAGTTTGACACATAGCAATAAACATCGATTCTACAAGTTGAGATTACTTGGGAGTTGGGAGTGGCCCGACCGGGAGCTGCTATAGTTTTATTATTGAACAACCAACTTAGCTGCGGAGTTGGTCAAATAATGGAACTAAAAAATTCTTAGGACAGCTGTCACTTTTGTTCACAAAAACAATCGTGGCGCCCTGTAAACTCTATAGATAAGTAAGGCGTACTATTTCTATCAAGAAAAATTATAGAAAAGACAAGCTTTATGGTTCTTTTACTCTAGTTTATTTCTCGAAGGATGACAACATAGAGCGAGGTCGTCGAACTGAGGAAAGAAAATAGAGCAGAGGGGTGAAGGGGTTGGGGTTGAACAGGACTTTGTGTGTTCATCACAACACAAGGTGTGTGTAGTAATCATATAATTATTGCAATTAAATATTATTTAAAAAAAACTCGGTTGTTCACTACATGTATAATTATTATTTCGTGGGAGTGACCGTGAGACTGGTGGTGACGTGGTGAGCTCCGCGTGCTGGAGTATTCCCGACACGCAGGAAGATACGAGCACAGAGTACTTTTTATATACTGAAAGATACGAGTGAGGAACAGTTCCAGTGTGCGCCGGCGCATCTTATTTCTCTACGCACCCCCACCCCCGCATCCGATCAGCAACCGTTGTCATCACGTGCGCGCCGCGCGGTGGCTCGTAGTGCAAAGCGAGACGCAGCCGCTAGCGCGCATTCACCTTGAAAAAGACCGCCTAATGCGGTTGAAACTATAGTCGGAGTAACCGGCTTAATCTTACGTGAGTAATTCCCGTGTAATGTAAATAAAAAAGTATATTATTACTAACAGGATATCTACCGCGATAAGGTTGTGGATAGAGCTCCAGATATTACGGCGCAGAACAACCCAAGTTGGGGTCTTCCCGAAAGCATGGTATATGTAACTGCGCCGAAATATAGGGGCTCCATCCAAAACCTTACCAGGATAACTATCCCGTTATGAATCATATTTCTAACAGTTGTAAATCTTGTGTTGTCTTGTGTTGTGTGAAAACCACGTCAGTTTCTATAATAAAGTTGTAAATCTTTTTTTAGATAAATGCCTATAAAATTCAGCTCTTGCGCAGAATTCTTCGTATATCCTACACACCTTCTATTTCTAATGTCCTTTTGTGGTGTTAAAAATGTTATTGTATGGTAATTAATGGACGACCCCTTGCCTGAATTTAAGCAGGCATCAGATGTCGTAGAACAAACTATTTTTGCTCAAACTCTCAAATTAAATCGTTCAATCAAAATTCATGATTGTTCTTGACTCAAATTACTAACAAAATTTTAATAAGGTCATGATAAAAGCAACAAAACTTTGTAGAGAAAATTTTAGTATAAGCATCAAAATGTCTCTGTTTGTTCTGATGTTTTCCCTAAAGGCCTATTCAAATAAACGCAGTATTCGCTACATCTTTGGGGTGGCAAAACGGAGTTTTGTTTTTGTTAATGGTATATACCGTCATTGATTGTATATTACTTCGTACGGGCAGGAGCGATTGAACTTTTCTTGATAGACTCTAAATCTAATCACTTAGAATTAAGTTATTACACCAATATTTATACAAGGTGTAAGTAAAACGCTTCCAAAAACGAAGACGCGAACAGCGGTGATAGTGCTGGTGATTACTGATACAATACAAAGTTCAGTAAAAGTTACAGTAAAAAAGTTCAGTGACGCTAGTTTTGGGGAGTTGAATAACTTTACCAATAAAAAAACTAGTACAAAACAAAGAGTATGAAACTTAAACTACATAATTAACATTAAACTGAAACCAGTTGGTACTATGTTTAAACAGGTTTGGCTAGTCCTCTTAACCAATCCTAAAACATAAATTATGTTGAAAATAAACAAAAAATTTATAGTGTAGATAATTTACGGATATCTCCGGACACCAAACACCAGTCCTTAAACGAGTCTGGGTTATTAAAGAACAAAGTACTACTATTGCTATAAGTATTTTTTAATACAACTGTTATTAAAAAAGAAACTTCGTTTAAAAAAAATTAAGTTCGTAATGTAATGCGCATAAAAACCAGCTGACGTTAGAGGTGGGACGACCTCCGCCCGCACATACAATCAGCGCCCTGTTAATTGGTATTCGATTGTGTTTAAATATTAGGTACAATAATAATGTTTCGGCTTCGGGAGCGTTAGCCTTACACTTACACCAAATACCCGGCAAAATTTCGATAATTTATTGATATAAAATACTTTTAGCGGATTACATAATCAAACCTAATGATCTCGTATATCATTAGGTCTATATCTCGAATATCTCGTATATATGAATAGACCTTAAGGCGGAAAATAAAGGATTATTTTCTGTGACAAAGTAACGACGGGTCGTCCCTATAATAAATTTGGAGAGTATTAAGCAGTGGAGAACTAAATTGGGTTTGAAATTAGATAAGAACTAAGAAAATTAAATTAACATAACCTTTTTAGCACCGCAGTTTTGAATGTTTGTATATATGTTCGAAGTAATGTAAGGTCCTATTTAAAAAAAATTGTTCACTTATTCATTCATATTGAAAATCCATAAAACTTCCACTATCCCACGTAAGTGTAATATAGGCTATGTTTTGTTCCCAACGAAGGCGAAGCTGAGAGCAAAAACTAGTATTTGGTAAATCTAATTTTACTTATTTATTTTCATAATCCATCAAAGCCATCACTATTCTCATTTCTCACCATATTTTACCTAAGTTCGACCGAAACAAACGAATATAAAAACCTTTGATTTCACAATAATTTCACATCGGTTGATTCACATGTTAATTTTAGATTTTGGTAGTATTAACAGTCAATTATTAGCCTTCTATTTATCCACAGTTGTTTCAATATTAATGTTTGATTTTGAAGACACAAAGCATCGTACTAATATTATAAACACGGAAGTGTGTTTGTTGTTTTGTCGGTTTATTTGTCCTTTTTTCACGCAGCAACATGGTATTGCATCGACGTGATTTATTGCTTAGAGATTGTGGATCGTAGAGTGACACAGGATACTGTTTTTATAAATAGGCTTGCGTTTGACCGCCATAACGCCTGCTGCTACGCGATGATAGAGCACGCTAACCTAAAAGAAGAAACTTAAAACCTAAATTTGCCTAAAAGAACCTGATACACTCGTGAATTAAAAGCATTACATTACTTTTATCCTGGGAAAAGATGCAGTTATTTATTCTATATTCCAAACTATTTACGAGTAAGTTCCTACTGTAACCCCAATCCTCGCCTAGCACTAGCAAGATTAAATACAAGTAGAGAACTCGATTGGAACTTGCTGGGAAAATTAGTTTACTTTAGTACATCGTTCCTAACTGAAATAGCTTATCAGAAATTCTCGGTACCTAAAGACTTACTTGAATTTATGTCTTTGGGGCTTTGATAAGTAAAAGAGAAAACAAAATTGGAGGAAAAAATAGAACCCTTGTTTTCAGCTACTTATCCCAAAATAAACACATTTATTTTCAAACCGACATGTCTACTCTCGTTCCGAGTTTTATTATTGGTTTGCATTTTATGTGGTTCAAGACTTGTGGCATACAAGAAGTATCGATTACGGGCTGATTATGATGATGATTTGTAACAACCAACAGATATATCGTAAAAAGTATTTCATATTCTTTCCCTTATTTCACAAAATGCATATATTATACATGCGTAGGTAAGCTATGCTATGTTATGGTATATGCTGCGTTTAGTCAGTTTTCAAAGCCGTGTTGTTCGCCTATAACGTCTCTATTATTACCCCTCACTGACGGCAGTTGCAGTTTCCTCATATAATGAAGGCAACATCCACTATTGTTAAAACTCTGACACAATACTATGGTAACATTGTTTATATCGTCTATAGCAGTGTTTTTCAACCTTTTTAATAACGTGGCCCCCTTAGAATGAAAGACATTTTCGCGACCCCCTACCCTCCACTGATTATGATATGTATTTTATCTATACTAATATTATAAAGAGGAAAGATTTGATTGTTTGTTTGCATTGAATAGGCTCCGAAACTACTGAACCGATTTGAAAAATTCCTTCACTGTTGGGAATCTACACTATCCCCGGTTAACATAGGCTATATTATATTTTCAAAAAAATAGGGATCCTTACTAAAACTCTAATAATGTAATCCAAGGTGTAAAAAAATTAGATTTACAATTTTGACTTTGCGTGTTTGGCAGTTCTAAGACAGGACAACGTCTGTCAGGTCAGCTAGTTATAAATAAATATCAAAATATAAATATAAATATCAAATACCAGTGGCTTTAGATACAGCAGAGATTATGTTTGGCAAACACGAGGTGAAAAAGCTTAAAAATATACGTCTCTCTGACAATTAAGTACTATTCAACGCAGGATAAGTGATACATAGCCAAAACAGATCCTCAGCATATTTTTAAACTTTGTATTTTTTTCTTCTGTTACTGAGGCTTCGTGACCCCCTAGGGGGTCACGACCCACACGTTGAAAAACACTGGTCTATAGTATTCTATACTAATATTATAAAGAGGAAAGATTTGATTGTTTGTTTGTTTGCATTGAATAGGCTCCGAAACTTCTGAACCGATTCGAAAAATTCTTTCACTGTTGGGAAGCTACACTATCTCCGGGTAACATAGGCTATATTATATTTTCAAAAAAATTGGGATCCTTACTAAAACTCCAATAATGTAACCCAAGGTGTAAAAAAATAAGATTTACAATTTTGACTTTGCGTGTTTGACAGTTCTAAGACAGGACAACGTCTGTCAGGACAGCTAGTCTTATAGTATAGAGGATGTAAACAATGTTCGTACACAAATGTCGTGACCTGCTGATCGAATATATCGGCTGAAGGCAAGGCATGAACTGGGTCATCTCACCTTTATCTATACTTACCTGATAGTAAATTTACTAAGTAACACGGACGTCTAAGTATAACGAGCCGGTATGACTGTGCCTGCATCTCTATGTAGATACATAGATAGATAGATAGATATAAACTCTTTTATGTGGACACCAGAAATAAATAAAACCGGCCAAGTGCGATTCGGGCTCGCGCACTGAGGATTCCGTACCACCACATAACTTGTTAGCTACTATATTACAAAAAAATAGTGCAAAAAGACAACATCACATCAACGCCCAGGCGGTCACCCATCCAATTATCGGCCGCGCCCGACGTTGCTTCACTTCGGTGATCGTACGAGAACCGGTGTTGAACAGAAATTTGACACCGACTCGCACTTGGTCACTATTTATGATTTGTTGTTATACTTTAAAATGTTTATCATAATCATACCAAGTTTGACGTATGTACATAATATTACCGTTTTTACATTAGATATAATACAAAATACGTTAACAAATAAGTTTGTTGTATGCGGTTTTTCCCTTTCGTTTTTACTTTTTAACTTTTGTATTATTTGTTAACTAATCCGCTGTAACGTTACATATTCTGTGAAAATTTCAACTGGCTATCTATTACGGTTCAAAAGATACAGCCGTTAATACGTAGGACAGATGGACAGACAGACGGACATCGTAGGCTTAGTGATAGGGTCCCATTTTTACCCTTCGGGTACGGAACCCTAAAAAATACTTAGTCCAAAGATCAATAAGTTAATTTAAAAAAATATTAAATGGTTATCTGATGCCGGCGTTGTCGAGGTTTTATCTTTAAAGCTCATCTACACATCATAGATCAGTGAAAATCGCACATTGTGCGATTCACACGATCTTCCTGGCCTCATACCTGCAAAATGTGGATTGAGCTACCTTCCGCAGTATTTCCGAAAAGTTACAACATGGGGTTTTCAAAAAGCGAGTTAGTAGAGTTTTAAAGGCTCAACAATGTATTAGTGATGCCTCTGGTGTTACAAGTATCCATAGGCGACTGAAAGTAGACAAGCCGTCTACTGGTTTGCCAGCTATGACAAAAATGTGCGAATAATTCTTGAACGTAGCTTTGGTGCCGCACACTAGACTAGGCGATTGCATTGTATTGGAAAGTGGTTTTTTTACTTTTATCCAACGAAAAAAATAAGTAGAGAAATGCGTATTTATTTGATGTATTACTACGCATAAATTTTTATCGAGAAGTCCGATTTTAACGAACATTTTTTAGGGTTCCGTTGTTCTCTGTGGAATCTTTATAAGTTTGTCTGTCTGTTTTTTTTCTTTTTTATATTGACTTGTAGTGTTGGTCTTTTGGCCTCTACAGCGTAACCGGACTACGTTTGTCTGTCTGTCCATCCTTATTCTTTATAACCTAGAAGCTATAGAATTATTAAGGTAGTTTTTTTTGTTTTTTGCATATTAGGGGTGGCTCTGGTGTGAATTTGGGATGTTTTTTTTTCGCTGCACTCTCTCGTGTGTGGTGTCGTAGAATAGGTTTTTTCGTAAATTTTGTGATTACAACTTTTAAAAGACGGTATCTCCTTAACGGACCTTTTAGTTTGAATATCTTAGCCAATATTATTTTCCAACTAGTTTTTTCTTTGGATATATAAGCAAAGCTTGTGATATGGCTGCCAGAGACTGATATACATACGTATATAGTTTTAAATACATACTTAATAGATATTAACACCCAGATATAGAATAAACACAAATGTTAATCACACAAAATATGTTTGTCCTAGGTGGGAATTGAACCCACGCCCCCAAGCTCAGAATGCAGGTTCACTACCAACTGGACCAACGCGCTATCAAAGGTACTATAATTTATGTCCGGGTAATACATCTCTGAAATTTGCCCAAGTCCACAGAGCTTAGTTTGTTATTTTTTTTTATAATAACCAATTTTTGAAGTATGCATGTGACCACAACTTCATGGCTACAAAACCCTAACCCTACCAAATTCATGTCTCTACAGTCATGTACTTGGCCAGTTATTAAAATCATCGAACTCTACTTAAACATCTTCTAAAACCTTTCATGAAATATTTAAGGAAAATTATGTACCAAGAAATCTTCTTTTAAGAAGACTCAAGTTTCTTGTGCGTTAATATTTGCGCCAGGTCCTGCAGCGGAAATGTTTCAGTATTTTACTTGAAGTATTGAGATTACAAACTTTCGAAAGCTGCATGGTAATCAGATTTTTGAATCGAAGGCTTAACGATTGATGTTCTAAGCTAGGACGAAAAATCAGAACGTTCAGTTTAATTTGCCATTCGAAACACGACAGCGCTCAGTTGTAAAATGTCACTTGAGGTCACCCAACCAAAAAACAACCGGATTATCTGTTGCTTAACTTTACTGATCTAAAGAGATTGAGGCCGACTGGACTCATAGATACTTAAATGCTTTTAAATTGCGTATGTGTGTTAGAAAAGTAGTGTTAGAAATGTAAGTAAGTAATATAAACCTTGATTGTTTTAGTCAATACAAAAATATTTCATTGCGATATGAGTTATTTCAACTCCAGCCAATAAAGTACGAAAAATATCTCAAAAGCCCTTATCGCAAAAGCTTTCCCGTGCCGTCACTTTTATGAAGCACCGACATGATGCCACGATTTATTCACCAAGTCACGTCTTCCTTTAACATCACTTGAATTTTTACCACTTCTTATTTCGTTGAATAATTAATTCAAATGGCAGCACTTTTCACGCTTGACACAATTTAAAGCCTGGCCACAAATAAAAAGGAAAAAAGCGCGCCAAAATGCACCGCGAATTCAATACTCGAATTTGGAACGCGACCTTCTTTCCCGGGATGTGAGCGGTTACTGGCGGCTAGGGATGGGAAATCGAGTTGGAACGACATATTGCTAGCAATATTGTCTTTTTGTACTCATTCGATTGTGTTAAGATAAAACTAGTTGTTCTTCTTGAACTGAGACCTCGCGACCTTTATATTTAATTTTGCTCATATTCAAACTTAAAATCTTATCAGAATCAGTGGCCGTTTTACACATTTGCCGCCAGTAAGATATTCAAATTTTGCCGACCCTATCGACTTCTACAAATCGATACCTATACCCTAAGTTCACAATCATATTATTTAATAAAATAAAATAAAACCAACGAAATAATTGTAACGTTATGATTTGTGCACTGTCATCATAAAAAATCGGTCTCGAATTTACCGCCCCTAAAATTTTCTGCTTTAAGCTCCAGCGATGATGCGGTCTACGTTGGAGAACTAAGAAACCGATTCACTCGTGATTTGAAGACACCCAGATTGTAACTATCGGGGAACACCCATTCAGGCAGCGCATTACGAATAAGGCAGGGTAAGGCATGCTTAATACTACTTATACAATAATGATTAGAAAAATATATGTAAAGGTAGCATTCCGATCTTGGCGACCACGACCAGTGACCGCGACCGGTGATCGGCGACAGCAGCCGCTTCGCACGACCCATTGCTGTCTATATTTGTATGGAGTGCTAAACAATGCAAGCGACCCACACGTCGCGTGACTCGGTCGCTTGCATCCGGTCGCGGTCACCGGTCGCGGTCGCCAAGATCGGAATGCTACCTTAAGTAAGTGGTGAAACATATTACATGTTGCACAGAGAGTCAAGTGTCAAGTATTAAAATATTATCAACTTCGATAAAAATTAATGTTGTCAAACAAGTCATTCAGTGTCAAATTCAAGCAGACTAAGTCACGGTCAAATCACATTCATACCCTAGTAAAGTGGTGAAGGCTTTACAATAAGCTTATATAGAGCTTTGCAAACGGCACGAAAATACAATATCTTATTAACACTAAATGGCACTATATTCACTTAACACTGAACACTTTTGTCCGGAATATTTATTTATTTAATTCACTCAGTCCATCCTACTTATAATATTACTAGCAACGCACCCCGGCTTCGCACGGGTGTAAGTCTTATTTTTTTACACCTTGGGTTACATTATTGGAATTTTAGTAAGGATCCCTAAATTTTGAAAATATATTATAGCCTGTCACCCGGGGATAGTGTAGCTTACCAACAGTGAAAGAATTTTTCAAATAGGTTCTGTAGTTTCGGAGCCTATTCAATGTAAACAAACAAACAAACAATCAAATCATTCCTCTTCATAATATTAGTATAGAAGTATAGATAAACGCGAAAGTTTGTATGTATGGATGTATAGATGTATGGATGTTTGTTCCTCTTTCACGCTGCAACGGAACAACGGATCGACCTGATTTTTTGCATGGGTATAGTTCAAGAGCCAGAGAGTGACATAGGCTGCTTTTCATCATCATCATCACCATTTTTCATCACTACGCGGGTGAAACCGTGGGGCGCAGCTAGTTCAACAATAATTCAGTTTAGTGAAATATATACACACATGCTATACCAAGTAGAGACCGAATAACCGTGCATGTTTGAGAAAATTAACAAAAAGATGCAATCTACCAGATTGTTCGGATAAAATTACAGGCCATAAATAGGTAGGTCCAGAATGATTTATGCACGTTGCACGATCTATGACCTTCTGACATCGGGTTTGATAGGTCATTTGAATAATAAAACTGAAGTCTAGACAAACAAATGAATACCACCTATTTTAGTAGTACAATGCAAAGTCAAAATTATACTAATAAATTTTACGCGTATGTATGTTTATATTTTTTTTACCTCTACCTTTACCTTTTTTTTTTATTTACCTTACCAGTAAGATAACTCTTTAAAAACAAGGATTGCATTTGTTTTTTAAATATAATTATTTAAATAAACTATTCTAAGCGACTTAGTATCAACTTCAAAAGCATGTTATGAAACACATAAGCGACGCGTTTCTGTTTATTGTTTATTAATTAATGTATATAAATTATGTACAAACATTAAATAATGTAAATATTTATTGTGAATAAAAATGAACAATTCCTAACATTTATCTCGCAATCTGTTAATCTAAAATAGATTTTTTAATATAAATAGAAAAATACGAAAATAATTTAGATACGAATATTTAATGTGTATAACAATAATAACTAAAGGTATTGTATATTATATATTAGAATTCTTCAATATAAATACATAATTACAGAATAGAGATAAAGTAATAAGTCAGTAAGATTATATATAGAGCTATATTACAAAAAATGTAACCGATGCTAAGACTAAAAAGTAATTTTTAGAATCAAAATTTTCATCATTATCAGCCGGAACATAGGCCTCCCCTTTTAACCTCCACACTGAACGAAAGCTTGCCTTTTGCATTCACTGGATGCCAGGGACTCTCGCAATGTTGTCGGTTCATCTAGTGGGAGGCCTACCTACGCTGCGTCTTCCGGTTCGTGATCTCCACTCAAGAACCTTTCTTCCCCATCGGTTATCGGTTCTCCGAGCGATGTGGCCTGCCCATTTCCACTTCAACTTGCAAATTTTAACAGCTATGTCGGTGACTCTGGTTTTTTAGCGAATATCCACGTTTCGGATTCTATCGCATAACAATTATATTACACCTCAAATTACTGATAATCACTTGGAATATGGATTTAGGAAGAAATAACAATTTTACTACATTTAAATCGAGAAATAAAAAAATGTACTGCAATCAACGATATTTAAAGCTAAAGATGTTTATATTATTAGTGTGGTCAGTAAAGAACATGTAGAAATGAAGGCTTCTGATCACGTGGCCTTTACCAACTCTAGCTTTGGTAGTTTATTGATCGTACATATTTTTATCACGTTATCATACAAACTTGTGTACGTACCAGCACGATCCAATCACAAGATAAAAAGGTACAGAAGGCCGTCTTCGACTGCCGTAGCAAACCAACTATAATGTTAAATAATGTTCTGTGAAATGTTTAAATTTCAGAGTTTTAATTAAAAATAATTTATTTGGTATATTTTACTTTAAAACACTTTTGTTTCTAATGGAAAAGGGTAACCAAATAAAAATATATAAGTTATATGATTATTTACGGGATATTTATCGTGGTAAGGTTGTGGAATGAGCTCCCGATATTTCGGCGCAGTTACATGCACCATGTTCACGGGACGATTGAAGACGATAAATATCCCGTAAATAATCATATAACTTTAGTGAACAACCGTGATAGTTTAAAACAGTGAAAAATATATAAATTAGTTACCGAAAAGTTCTTTCATTTATTACGACACGTATTAAAGGCGCAATTATTATATTATAAAGTATAATAAAGCCTCATTCTTAAATAAAGTTTTTGCAATATGACAGAAGAAAAATCAGATAATTGTCACACGAAACGATAATTACGTGTATTGCCAAAGCGCAGCACTCGCGACTGGTTTTCGACCGACTGATCCGTGATCCATGTACGTACGCGTCTATGAGTGCGTGCGGCTGTTAAAGCTAGTTGTATGGAACTGGCCTTCTGTGCCTATTTATTTTGTGATCCTACGTCCTTGGCTGCATAATTTTTATATCTGTCATACATAACTACTCATTTACAATTTAGCTAGATATCTATTTAGTTACCTACAATAACTTGTTTTAAAAAATATTTTCAATTAAGGTATTGGTTAATATTATAGTTTTTTTAGAAGTACCCTAAAAATAACACACTATCATTCAAAATATAAATTCATAAATATAGTCTCATTTCTATGATTGTAATTTTAAACCGACTATTTCCGACTTCTGACTTCCTATTTCAAAAAAAGAAAAAGATTGAGGTTCTCAATTCACTTGTATGTTTTTTATTATTGAAACCGAACACAAAATTGAAATGTGTTCAAAATTAAGGAAGACAAAAGTATTTTAATATTTTACTAAACAGAGAGAGAGAGAGAGAGAGCGACATATACATACGAATGACGTCACATGTAAGTATGCCATACGCCATACATAATCCATACTGATACTTACATTGCGGAAATGGGAGAGAGAATCACCAAAACCTTTAGACGTTTACATCTCACAATTTATTTAAAAAATTCTTCAGTATTACATAATAATTAATTTAATTTAGAAACCCAAAAACTCTGACATTAGGGCCGGCCACTCAAACAACCCTATATGAACATCTTACGACTGATTCATTTGCATATTACATTACATATACTCGGTTTTTACCAATATAACTCATAAAACCAAATTATGTCTCTATTTCAGTGGGTAATAGCGGCCACATAATGCTATTTTTATTAGACGCTTTAATACTTTTTTCTGTTAAACTTTTATGGTAATATGGTCGTATAATTCATATTTTTGTTTCAACATTTTTTCGTTCCGGAAGATGCAGCGTATGTAAGCCTCCGAACTAGATGGACTAACGACAACATCAGAGACGCAGGCATCCAGTGGATGCAAATGACAGGCTGTCGTTCAGTGTGGAGGTCAAAGAGGGAGGCCTATGTTTAGCAGTGAACGTCTTCGGGCTGATGATGGTGATGTTTTTTTTTCGTTAAAAAGCCAGCCTTCTCGACTCATCATGACCCTAATGCGGACTTATTTGCGTTAAAAAAAGCATTTCAATCAATACTTAACTCAATAATGTATAATTTTGTTCTGAGAAAAACTATTACCGTTTCCCAAAGAGGCATGAAAAAGAAATCCAACCAATTATTGTCCAAACGAAGGATTAAAAAACACACTCATCATTTCAGCCGTAGGACGTCCACTGCTGAACATACTGTTTCCCTGCGGTCTCTTTTAGGTCGTCTGTCCATCTTGTGGGTGGACGTCCTACGCTGCGCTTACCGGTCCGTGGTCTCCATTCCAGAACTTTTCGGCCCCATCGGCCATCTATTCTGCGTGATATGTGCCCTGCCCACTGCCATTTCAACTTACTAATCCGGTGGGCTATGTCGGTGACTTTAGTTCGTCTACGGATCTCCTCATTTCGGATTCGATCTCGTAGAGAAACCCCGAGCATAGCCCTCTCCATAGCTCGTTGCTTATGAGGCCACAAAAACACAGTCACAGGTATAATATATAATATGATTGCGATGTTCCTCGCTTAGAAAGAAGTAAATATGGATATTGACGTAAGTAACCCCTGCATAATGTTTCAAAAATTGTTTTTAATCAAATCAACATCTTCGTAGAGACGTTCTACGAGGCGTAGAAGGGCTACGTGATACTGTGAAAAGCTACGAAAGAAAGCGCTACGAACACTCCATGAAAAGCTACATTATTTGGAACTCATTTGAAATGAGATTTGCTTCTCTTCATTTTACTGACTTCATTTATTATTGTATCCAAATTTTTAGGGTTGCGTGCCTCAAAAGGAAAAAAACACCCTTATAAGATCAGTTTGTTGTTCGTCTGTCAGTCTGTCTGTCAAGACGCTATTTCTCAGAAATGCGAAAATTTATATCAAATACTTGGGTCTACGGTCTCTTTTATCTGTGTGCGGGTTTGTACGAACCCTAGGGTGCGAGTCTTACTCACACTTGCCTTTTTTTAGTTTTACGTCGATTTCTTCGACGTTTGCCAACTGATTTACGTGTTTCTTTTTTATGGCCAAGATTATATCGAGAGAATAGCCATGTGTCCTAATATTTCATGTATTACAAATAACAGGCTTAGCGAATACATTACACATACAAAAAAATATTTTAATTGGCTGATAAATTTTCGAGATATAAGCGTTTAAAGTGTTAGGTGGGGATAGAGAGTGGATGCTCTGTCCCAATCTCGCAAAGCGCGTGTTAGTATAGCATTTGTATGGCGCGCGCACGGCTTCACGTCATAATGTGCTATAATGCGCTTTCTGTCTAGCATGAAATTAAAATACTTATAACTTTTATTATGGAAACTGACGTGTTTCCACACATTTTGCCGGTAACTCCGAATATAGTTTCAACCGCATTAGGCGGACTTTTTCAAGATGAATGCGCGTACGCGGCTTCGTTTCGCTTTGCACTACGGGCCACCGTGCGGCGCGCACGTGATGACAACGGCTGCTGGTCGGGTGCGGGGGTGGGGGTCGGAGAGACCGGCTTAATCTTACGTGAGTAATTCCCGTGTAATATAAATAAAATACTTATAGCTGATCATATATAGGGCTCTAAATATGATCAGCTTTTTAATGAGGTAATAAAAAATAGGACATAAGCCTATTATTGTGGACAATCCAAATGCTCGAGCCCACTATCAACTGGCAGCATATCCAGCATTTAATAATAATTGTACTTAGGCATATCTCCTTTGTTTGTCTAATCTCAGGTTGTTACCCATTGGCCTTTTAAAAAAACAAATATGTATTGTGAAATATTTCCTGTTTTTTCACAGCGCTACGACGTAAAGGCGTAGCAAAAACTTTCCACCGTAGGCGGCACGGATGATGAATGTACCACTCAAAGATATAATATGTGGAAATATGGAGTCGGAATACATTATTATATTCTGCATGTCGGAGGAGGAGAGGGAAGCTGCTTGCATAATGGACGAGCACAACTTTGTTGCCAGTTCTTATTGTTGTAACAGGTTTTATTACCTCAACTTTATGTTAGGGCAGAGAATAAATATTAGCACAAGTACAGAAGATCCACTCCACAAGTCATTTAAATAAGTAGCGACTCTTGCTTCTACACAATAAAGTGCAATTCAGGACGCGCGAGCGCTAACTACCTACAGCTATATTAACCTAGAAGTTGTCTCTCTGTCTATTGCGTAACTGTTGTCGCGTTATCTCTGTCTAACGCGCGGCCAGTCGGCTACTTGTAGCTTCAGACCTAAAGTGCGGAGTGCGTCAGGCCTGGTTAAGGGCCTTTTTTCCATTTTTAGCAATTTTGGTCATTCTAGTTTTAGTTTGTCTTATGGTTAGCTTAATATTATAAAAAAGGTGTCATATCAAAATTGTTTTTTTTTTTATGATGAAATGGGCTAGCGTTTGACTACAACTCACCTGATGGTAAGTGACGATGCAGTCTAAGATGGGGCACGCTTGCCCATGAGGTGCCTATTCACTCTTGTCTTGAAGGTTGTACCTTGTAGGGAACACCGAGGCAGGAAGCGTATTCCATTCCTGTGCAGTTCGTATTTGCTATATCTAGGGCTGAAACAGAATAACATTTCGCTCGATAGAAAATAAATGAAAGCAGCGCGCTTGATGAAAGTACATTTTACAATACAGATATACTTTTCGAAAATATGAGAAAAACCTCAAAAATAGAAACGCACGACTATGTGTAATCGCCATGGTTTTGCTCTACTGAATACGACTTCAATACAATATAATGTTATGTATATGTCAAACATGCATAGACAATATCGCTCATGATTTTAAAAATAATTGCAAGGCTGACGTGGTTGAATTCGCGCTATCCGACCACACAGCTCAACTACTGATGTGTCCTGTAGACAAAAAATGCATCATTGATAGCTGGTACATAAAATTTTGGTCAAGAAAATATATCGAAGTTTATATCGCACATTAAAAATCTCTCCTTCTCAGACCTATATAGTATTGACGACCCTAATGATGCGTATAATTACTTTATTGACACGTTTAAATTATTTTATGATTTGTGTTTTCCTTTCACACAAAAAATTGTTAAATCAGTTAAAAAGCAAAAATGGATATCGCGTGGCATCAAACTATGTAGTAAAAATAAACGAAAACTCTTATGGCAATATAGACGACACCGAAATTGTAGCAATAAGAATAAACTAGTAAATTATTCAAAGCTGTTTAAAAAAATCACTAAACTCACCCAGAGAGCTCAAAACGACTACGCTATAAAAATGGCAACGAATAAGTCTAAATGCACGTGGAATATAATAAATAGTTCAAAACAAAAGATACAAAATGAGTCTGTATTGCGAATAAAAGTAAATAACAATATAATCACTGACCCAAATAAAATCTGCAATGCATTCAACAACCATTTCATTGATAAAATTGAACCCATTAAAAATAATAGTCAGAAAACAAACTCATTAATTACAAGTAGGTCCAATTCAATGTTTTTTCTTCCGAGCACTGCATTAGACATATTTAAGATAATCATTGCGTTAAAAAATACAAATAGTGTAGGGTATGATGGAATCTCTACAAATATTATTAAACAAGTTGCTGTATACATATGTGGACACTTAAGCTACATTATGAATCTATGTATTAGTGCAGGTACATATCCTGACGCACTTAAGGTCTCCATTATTAAACCTATATTCAAAAAGAAAAACAGGGAATGCATAGATAACTATAGACCAATCTCACTTATCCCTATATTTTCAAAGATTCTTGAAAAATACATTTACACGCAGCTCTACAATTACATGGAAAAGAAAAGTATACTTTGTAACGAACAAAAAGGATTTAGGGAAAATAAAACAATAAATATGGCAATATATGATTTTTTAGATAATGTTATGACCAATATAGATGCAACTATTCCAGTTTGCGCAATATTTTGCGATATGACCCAAGCTTTTGATTATGTTCACCACGATATACTTTTACAAAAACTAGAAACATATGGCATTAGAGGAAATACTCTAGACCTTATAAAATCATACTTAAGTAATAGAAAACATTATACTGAGATTACAGAAATAAACATTCATAAAAAACAAGAAATAATTCATCGGTCTAAAGCACGTACTCCTAACTTCGGAGTCCCGCAAGGCAGTGTAGTGGGCCCTCTTCTATTTATAGGATATATCAATGACTTGCCTAAAGCACTAGACCATCCTACGACTCTCTTCGCAGACGACAGCACAGTTACTATTAATTCTAAAAATAAAATCACTTACGAATCGGAAATAAATAATAGTTTAAAGTCAATCATTCAATGGCTAGATGACAATAACCTAAAAATTAATTTAGACAAAACGAGCATCATCCACTTTCGCCAACGTACAGTACGTGATAAAATAGTTTTGCAATATAATGGTAGAGTCATACAGGAAGTGGACTCAACTAAATTTCTTGGATTGACCATCGATAGTAAACTTAATTGGAAAGCACACATAGATACATTAACTAAAAGAATGGGCTCGACGGCATACGCACTATTTAAATTGTCATTAGTTATTAATCAAGAAGCTCTAATTACTGCATATTATGGCATGGCAGTATCTATTCTACGATACGGCATTATTTTCTGGGGGAACTCTACTGACAAAAGGATTGCTTTCAAAGCCCAAAAGAGGTGCGTCAGGGCAATGTTTCATCTTCATAAGACTGATAGCTGTAAACCGTTCTTTTTAAAACACAAGATTCTGACATTACCATCTCTATACATATTAGAAATAGCTACTTTTGTAAAATTAAATCCACATCTCTTTGGTAGTTGGACTGATGCTGGTATTCGAACTCGCACACAGGCTGAGATGAAGCTCTGCCCACGTACGGCCAAAACTGCACTCATGCAAAAAAGTGTATTCTGTATGGCTCCTTTAATATATACTAAAATTCCTAAAATCATCAGAGAATTAAATGTTGGAATGTTTAAAAATAAACTAAAAACTGTATTAGCACAAAAAAGCTACTATGAAATTTCAGAATTCCTTAATGATAAAAATGTTTTGATATGTAATGTAGACATAAACAAATAAAATAATAATAATAATAGCTTACATAGGTAGTAATAAACATCTAATTAAGGTATAAAATACAACTAAACCAAAATATGATTCTAACAATATTCTAACATAGACATAATTTTGTTTATTTTTTTCCTTTTTAACTTTAACAAAAACTAATATAAATATTAATAAAAAACTAACATTTGTACGCTGTAACAGGCAAGGACATGAGATACGTCTCCATTCTTACGACCATGTATGCTACTTTATATGTATGTGTACCTACCATGTTCTGACAAATAAATAATTTGAATTTGAATTTGAATTTGAATGGTCATCTGTAGTAACAAGCGTTACTTACAAGTGGGAAAATCTTGCCCTAACATAATTAGTGCGTAGAATTGACATGTGTCCCAATGTTTAATTTATTACAAATAACTGGCTTAGCGATGAATATAACTAAATATAATACACATACTGAAAAAATAATTTAAATTAGCTGATAAATCTCTGAGATATGAGTGTTTAAAGTTTTAGGTGGGGATAGAGAGGGGATGTTCTATCCTTTTCTCGCAAAGAGTGTGTTAGTATAGCATTTGTATGGCGCGCCTGAGAAGTGACATCACGGCTCAGTATAGTGCGCTCTCTCTCTAGCATGAAATTAAAATGATTATATCTAATTTATTTTTGAACTATTGTTAATTCTGTTTATTTTGATGTGCTCTATTTATGATAAGCTATTTTATGAGGTGATAAAAAAATATTAGTCATCATGTCTATTGTAACCGCTACGTGATGCAATTTTCGATTTCACTGTCAAGTTTCTTTATCTATATAAGGCTATGTGCGTGTGTATGCATGTATTATCCCTATGGATTCCAAAATGACTAGACCGATTTCGACGGGACTTTCACTGGCAGATAGCTGATGATATAAGGAGTAATCTCTACTTGAAACCACAGGGCGTAGTTAACTTAGTGCGCTAAATCACTGAGCCATTTAGAGAGTGTATCAAAGATAAGAAAGTAACAGATATAAAGTTGAAAACTTCTATATCAAAGTTATATGATTATTTACGGGATATTTACCGTAGTAAGGTTGTGGAATGAGCTCCCGATATTTCGGCGCAGTTACATGCACCATGTTCACGGGAAGACTGAAGAATGCGGGTGGTTGGAGATCAGTTAAAAAGTTAGGTGCAGACATAACGATGATAACGAACGACACTTCTATATCAGTTTCAGAGCTAACTTAAAATCCAGAGATAATTTTCTCCTAACGATCCAATTTCCCGTTTCGAGACTCAGAAGACGTGAACAGCGAATTTGGAGTCTTGATAAGGTATACGTACAACTATTGTACGTATCTGATCTAACATAGCATAGATAATATTCCAAAGTATATTTAAAGCGCGGTCTGATCACCATTTCAAATTCTTTTTAACCGACTTCGAAAAGGAGGAGGTTATCAATTCGACTGTATGTTTTTTTTTTCATTTCATCTCATCCACTTACGCCATGATCTATTTGCTATGTAAAACAGGTTTGCTTAAAGTCAAAAATCGTATATCATCATATTTGATGATGATGACTTTGTGCTTGAAGGTGTATTATTATGAGGGTTTTTATTTAATTATTTGAAATATATAAATGAATTATAACAATTAACTGGTTAAAGTTTTAAATTACTAGTCTTGCTACGCATTTCGTAAAAAATATATGTTGTTATCGCTAATAATTCTGAGTATATAAATTGAAAACCTTTGTTTTTTGTTGCGGCGCAGTTAGTAATATTTTTTTAAGAATTCAGATAATTATATTAATAAAATGTTATTCGGTTAAGATTATTAACAGGTGTTTTTTCTACATGTAGTTTTTTTTTAATCTGATTAATTTTGACTCATCGCACTAATCGTTAAAAAAACACTTCTTTTGGTTAGATTTGTGATTGTTCCGCGCCTTAATAAGTCTTCGTGTCAACAATATTATCTAAATAATATAAAATATATTTTTTTTATTGCCAAGTGCCTTTATTAACTAAAAGAAAAATACAAGCTAACAATCACTACAAAACAAACTGTCTATAGCCCATTGAATGTCTAAGACAATCCAAATGCTCAAGCATACCAATTGGCAGCGTACCTAGCATGCTGGAGACATCACCACGCTGAATGGCAATACTTATGCGTTGAGTAAGAAAGAAGCCAGCAATAACCAAGCCCTCTGAAAGATTTTTGAAAATGAGGTGAGCTTCCGGTCTCCAAGAATACATGAACATACATATATAAAAAAATACCAGCATACTGTATACACGCGGGCCATCGCTCGAAACCGGCTTTGCACGACTCAACGTACAAACAATACGGGGAACGGACCGCTTCGTATTTAGTTCCTCGTTTAATTAAGATTTCGATTTCGTTTTCGTTTCGTTTTCGTTTCGTTTCGTTTCGTTTTTTCCTCGTTTTTTTTCGTGTTTTCAGATTTATGTAAACACGTTACTCCAATTAATATTAAAACAAAATTAAAATCCTACTTTTTAACAATCTGATGTAATTGCCTCGCTCGCTGCCAGTTGTGTACTTACTTAGATATTAAAACATTATTATATAGTAAATCGGCGTATATAGACTAAAACTCCATAATTATGGCATTACAAATAAACCTTAGTGGTTTTTAAATGCTGTTATATCCTATGTGTATACTTTTCTTTTTTAAATGATATATAAATGAAAAAAAAAAAATGAAAAAAAACATAGACTGTCTCATATACATTAAACTCGTAACCCTCCTTTTACCGTAGTCGGGTAAAAATACAGTCAAATAAAAAACTTTGTTTATTAAAGTTGGTTGGAAATGAGAAATTCTAGAGTCCTGCATTGCGATTCTGTAAAAACTCATCTCACCCAAGCGAACTCGCTCCTCACTTCACTTACGATGAATCGAGTTTTAAAATTGGCATTCAGCATGCAAAAACTCACTCAGTGATGTGTGTTCGAAGCCTACGAAAATGACTTCACCGTCGAGTTCGTAGCACTTTGGCATAGTGCTTACCAAGATGCAAAATTGACAATCGGAAATTACCGGTTTTTAAATTCTGCCTTATTACTGAAAATTAAAGCATTAAAAAAATCATTTAGTGTTTAAAACGTTAATTTCGACATTTTAAAACAGTATAATAACATATAAACCCTTGAAAAATTAAACATTTGACTTAAAATATGCCATTTAAATAATATGACAAGTGACGTTAGCTTTGCGCTTGATCAAGTGTTGCAATATAAAATAATTTACCCTTGAAAGCGGTAAAAAATATAGTGATTTATTTATTTATTTACTATTTATTACAGAAGTATGGGTGGTCTTAATGCTAAGAACATTATAACCAGTCCAGTGTCTGCCTTTTATTTAATATTTTACAATCAGTGGGTTTCGTTTGACCCTAATATCTCACCTGAAGATAGGACGTGATGTGATAGGAGTGGTTAGGAGTAACCTATTCACACACGGGACTTTATATAAGTTAGGTTAATTAACAATCGGGAATAACGAGTGATTACAAACTGAATAAGAAATCATGGTGGTCTTTTTTGTTTGGGCTAGTCGGGAAATTATTCTTTGTGTAGAAGAAACATTTGACGTTACTGTATATAAACATAAGGGGTTTTGGCGCCAAGGTGGAAAATGACATGTCGACTCGTTGGATTATTTTCCTAAACTTATGTATTTTCAAGAGTTAATCTGTACTTAATGGTGAATTATTATTCATTAAGTGCTCGTAAACGTGTGGTCGAGTATGGAAAACTGATTTCCACACTCGAATCGAGGTGAAACTGTGATTTCGTGTTGTTTCCAAAACTCCATAGGAGCCTTTTGTACAGTCTCCACCATTTTACAGGGGCATGAGTTTGACTTGACCGTGACTTACTTAGCTTGACTCTGACTGTGTCTATGACTTGTTTGACGCTATTAAGAATATGTAAACCATTTAATATTACGACTAAAGGACATTGAATCCATGGTCATGAAAATTTTAACAAAACATAAACTTATTAAATATACAATTTGTTTGATATGATACAATAAATAAAATACAAGTGTAATATAGTAATTTAAATGGTTTTTACAGTAATTTCGAACGATGCAAACTCTTTTTTTTTCATCAATCACGTTAGAGTTGCAGCTTTCATCTATCAAGTTTGTGGCTGCAAAGTCGAAAGCTTGAATATTTTGTTTTGTGTACGCACGAAATACAAAGGAATAATGAAGTAAGTAAATGTATGCCTTCATTGTAATGTAGCTTTATCTTCTATGAGTAAACGTGTAACATATATAAGATCATTGTAGTGAACAATCCTAACCTAACCTCAAACTTGTTAGAGAAAACTAAATAACATTTACAAGATAACTTTCATAATAGTAATGAAGTATGTAGGCTCAGATTATAACGCCGCGCGCCTCAGCTGCTCCTCTATACAGCTTGTGGCACTCACTGATGTGACAAGGTGGACCGACGACCTAAGATACCGCAGGGAAACGCTAGATGCAGACCGTTTACAACCGGCCCTTTTGGAGATCGATGGGGGAGGCCTATGTCCAGCAGTGGACGTGCTATGGCTGAAATGATGATGATGCTGACTCATGGATAATGTAGCTTCCTATCAGTGAAATAATTTTTAGAATCTAATCAGTAGTTCTGAAGATTACCTCAACCTATAAACAAACAAACTTTCTTTATTAATATTAGTATATTTATTTATTTTAATACTTTATTGCACACTTACATATTAAGTAGATATGTACAATTGGAGGACTTAATGCTAAACATTTTCTACCAGTCATCCACCAGTATCCACAGTAGGCGTAGTATAGTATAGATGAACGAAATTTGGTTTTGGCGATTGGCATGTTAGATAACAAATTGTAGAAATGATGGTTCTCATAATATATAAATGTTACTTTTCAGCTCCACGCTACAGCCGTAGAAGACTACAAGCTGCAACAACTTTTTAACATCAGGTGCATTAAGGTAGCCTGACCGAAGGGCTTCTGAGGGTGGAAGAACAGCGGCTGACACACGTACTACTCGGTGGAACCATGAAGGACCAAATGCTAGAAGCTGCACTTTAACAGATTGGAGATAATCTGAGCGAACTTCAAAAGTTGTTCTAAAGAAGTGGCATCAGTGATCATAAACATGACCAGAGGCAAGTCACCGGGACACGACGAGATTAGTATTGAGCACCTCCAGCATGCCGGTGTACATTTAACGCGAGTGCTAGTGAAGACATTCATGTTACATTACTATTTATTTATTTTCATAGTGGTTAGTTGTAATTAGAATAATATTATGTAGTAAGTAAATAAAGTATTACGCCATGGTTTTCAACTGTAATGTAATATTTTATGTGTAAATAAACTGAATTTGAATGTAGGACAATTGTTTAAGGGCAGCTGTTGTTGTACCAATAATTAAAAATAAAACAGGCCACTGATCCGATAAGAATAATTATAGGCCCATATTGTTGGCTACGACTGTGGCGAAAGTACTGGACAGTCTGCTTGATCGCATATTGAGCAAACATCTTCATCTGTTCAACGTTGTCCAGTTTGGTTCTTGATCTGGGTTATCTACAGAGACAGCAATACTGTGCCTCAAGCACACTGTCCGGTATTACACTGACCGAAAAACACCGGTCTACGCCTGTTTTGAATTGCGGTTTGAGGCAGTGGAGATTGACCTTTCCGTGCCTTTTCAACCTTCATGTAAACGGACTTGTCCAGGAGCTGAGCAGCGCTGGCGTCGGGTGTTCCATTGATGGAACCTTTGTTAATTCTAATTCAAAGTGTGGGTGATAAGACCTGCACTGACATGCCGCTTGGGTTGTATTGTGCATTTTAATAACATCAGTTAAGCCGACCACATGGTCCTGCTGAGTCTCTCGATAATTGACGTCAGGAACCTTCTCAGGGTCTGTGAGGAATACGCTGGGGCCCATGGGCTCGGGTACAATGGAAAGAGTGGTCTTTCAATCTAAAGGGTTTCAAGACCAGCACCGTGCCTCCCTTTATACTGAACGGTGTCCCTTTGGCCAGTCTCGCGTTTCAAGTACCTAGGTCACTGGGTCTCGGAGGGCGTCACAGATGCTGGGGACATTGAGAGGAACCAGGGCGTTGGCTGTCAGAAGCGATATGTTGGCATGCAGATTTGCTCGTTCTAATGTAGCAGTAAATATTTTACTTTTTAAGGCATTGTGCCAGTCTTTTTATATGTGCAGTCTTGAATCAACTATATGCAGAAGACAATCAACGCCTTGAGAGTACAATACAATAACTTGCTGTACATCAGGCATGTTTGCTGACGCTCGAGTGAACTACATAATTATATTATTATGAACCGTATTATAATAAAAAAAAAACAAGAACTTGATTTGACTTTTATTTCGAACAGTAAAATATAAAGGATTATTTAATTAATATTACAGAAGTACAATCTGAGATTACCTATTGTCTTCATAAATGAGTACTTGATGGTTAATGCCTGTATATTTAGGGTCAAGAAGATAATTTACAATAAATGGTAATTGAATCTTAAAAACAATAACAATACAGTGTAAACTCCATGTAACGTCAATCGATTTAACGACAAACTCCCTAAAGCGTCGAAATCACTTGGCTTTGGTTGGTTTAGCTTGCCTTCCATACAATGATACACTCTATATAGCATTACACCCACTCTCAATAACGACAACAATTAAGTAATGAAAAGTACCTTTTAAGTTGCCTATATTAGTAAAAACTGCGCAGCTGTGTACATTCTTTAGTCGCTTTTTTATCCTAGCCCGCAATAAACTCTGTCGGCATCATGCATACCGGACTTTCTAAGAAATTCGTTCTTTTGTTTACAAATTGGGATTGCTTGGACTTGTTGTTGACCAGGACTAATAAGTAGGAGTCATTGATTATCTATACGCTATCATATTCTTAGTTGCTCATAAACTTTCATAAGTAAGTAAACATTATGGCCAGTAAAAGAAAATCATAACATTTTTATGTACATAACTACTAAACACTAGTCTGAAATAAACTTTTTATTTCTATAATACTGATTTTTCTTCTCTCCATTTAACGACAACTCTCTATAACGCTGTAAAATGCACAGTCCCTTCAGTGTCGTTATATAGAGTTTCCACTGTATAAAATAAATACAAGTTTAATGAAACAGATAACAGAAATGTATTTATTTATTTGATAATAGGCGAGCAGCATATGCTCATGTGCTTAAATCGCACAGTGTAAAAATTTAGTATTTATCTGTTACGGTACGGTTATGTTGTTTATTCTTATCCATCTGTCCAGTTTGTTTTTAAACGCATTTATTGATTGCGATTAGACCACCTCCTCAGGCAACCTGTTCTAGTTGAAGACGACTCTGTTGCTAAAGATGTGGTGTGCAGCGTTGGTCTGTGATGGTGCAGGTCACAGTAGGGTTTTGTGACGCCTGCTTTCTCCACGCAGCTTTCCAGCTTTGACTAACGGATCAGCAAAGAATTTCCCATCATTAGCGAAGAAGGCGGATTGGCATTCAATTACCTCTATCAGGTCAGTTATGAAGATTCCAAAAAGTTGGGAAGCCGCCACTGACGGTTGCCACTGGACAAGGAGTTAGGTTATAAGGATAAGCTGAGATAAGGAGTCACCGACTCGGACTTGAAATATTCTATGCAGTTTACCACGTAGGTATACCAAAGTGGTCAACTTCATCAGTAGGCGTTGATGAGGGACTTTGTCAAAAGCACGCTCAATTCTAGGTATACCACATCTACTGGGTATTTGCTATCAACTTCGTTACTCCAAGCATGGACACTTCAGCAGATTTGTAATACATAGTTGATCTTTTTTCCACAAAGCTATATTGCTTGGGTGATATTACACTCTGTCTATTTAAAAACTTAGTTAATTGACCATTTATGATTTTTTCCATTACCTTTACTGCAATGCTTGTAAGGCTTATTGGTCTGAAGTTTTCTGGTTTGATTTTATCACCTTCCTTAAATATAGGAGTGACTATGGAATGCTACCAATCCTGGAGTAGGTGACCCGTTTCTAAAGAGGTATTCATCAACTCTGTTAGGGGCAGGGGTAAGTGTGTTTATGTTGTTTCTGTTTTGTAATGTTGATGTTGTAGTATTTTGTGCGCAAAATAAATGTTTTCTTTCTTTCTTTCTACGTGGACAGTTTTTAGGAATGCAGGCCAAACGGGACGACTGTGTATTCAAGTTTAAAATAACATTTTCAACATCGGTTTCGGAAAAGGTAATGTTAGTTTTGGAGATGGTAATGTTACATAAGCTGTCTTCTACAGTCTACACAGGGTACTGTAGTTATGGTTATGTCCCGATTGAGAACAGGTTCATTTGAATAGGCTTTTTCAAACTCTTCAGCAAAAGCATCAGCTATCTCACATAGTTTGGTTACTAGATCTCCATTGTAATTTCTAATTGCCGGTGGAATACAGATGTTGTTTAGATGTAGTACAGCGTCACATGTGAGAGCAGAAGGTTTTATCACCATAGTCTAGGATCTTGGCTTCATAAATGCTTCTCTGCTTCCTGGATAAGGCGACACATTTATTGTTAACTCCGCGAAATATCTTGTAAACATTTTTTTTCAGCGACTGGACCAATGCGCCCTACTGCATTATTATCGTCCTGAGTGTCCGTTTGCCGAAATTAGCCTCATGTTGTGCATCAGTATCGCTCATAGATGGTCTGGTAACCCGGCTCTATTACAAATGTTGTGGAAGATAGAGGATACAACACGCAACTAAAACTTTTGCCAATATGTCGGGATGGTAGTGTAGGACTCGCTCGACGCACTATTAGGCATCTAAATAAACTTTTAAGTACCTAAGCCATAACACAAATCACAAAAAGTCTTTTTCACAGTCCACAAAGGTTTTTAAGAGTTCAGTGAGTTCACGTCTTGCTAATTCACCAGCGAATGAGTAACTTTTGATTTGACAGCTCAATTCGATCGATCGAGCTCTAAGTGAAGCGTTCAGAATACCGATTTAGCTGTCATCCCATACAAAACGCGTCATGAGTGCTACGAACTCGCAACCGAACTCGACGATGAGCTCACTTTCGCGAGCGCCATCTTGAAATTCGACAATTTCGAGTTTTCTGAATGCCGATTTCGTCCACAGCGCTGAATCCGCGCTGTCACTAGAAGTGAGTTTATATCAGAATCGCATCTGACAATGTATGATTTCATCATTGTTATTTTATTATGTTATTTATTTTTAAGAGAATCTAAGCTGTTTTTCCTTTCCAACGCGTCGTCTAATTTCATCTTCTGTCCCACCGTTGTGGAAAATTCTCGAGCACTAAACTTATACACACACTTTGCTATATCTCTAACAAAGGGCATTAGATTTCCGAGAACAAAGCGCGCTCCACTAACTACGAGCCCAATTTACTCGTCGCAACCGCTGCGAACGATGTCGGACTGAAGTACTGAGAGATTCCTTCAACTCTTTGCCCGCGACGCGTTCCACTTACTACACACTTGGGTATATGTGTCAAAGTTACATTGCTTCGAAACTAATAGCGCTATATCCAACATTGGTAGGTACAGGGGCTTTACGGCAAACGCCTTACGCGGTATCAAACTAACGCGCAGCTCAGAAAATCACACGAACATGCCCAGATACGATTTGCGGTCGCGCAACATTTTTTATCACCCAAACTGGATTGCTTTAAACAGCTAGCCGTAAGGTATGAGAGCTGTATTCACCACCAAATTTCCATTTCAATTACGTCGTTAGGTTGTACCATTCTCTAAACGTGCTCTAAACTATTTGATAGCTTTTAAACAGTTGCCATACTTTTTTGACATAATTATGTAGATGAGACGCCGTAGAGGGAAACTTATATACTTAGCCTATGTGAGACGCCGATAATTTTAGTTCTGTCAAATTCTTTGAGTTTAGAGAATGGTACAGCATTGTTTTAAATAAAAGTTTTTTCGTGGAATGAGGTAGTTTATAGGTTAGTAACTTATTATGCTTATGTTACCGGGATGAACAGATGCTTGCTTGTGAAATTGTAATACAGGTACCTAAGTACTTATTTGTAAACGTTAGGTGTTTTTTTTTTTTGTTTACTTTTATTTTTAATATTTAAAATTTATTTAAATTTGCGCCATTATGTTAGTGCGTATAGTGAAGCTTAGTATCGATACAAACAGCTTAGATTTTCGATACTAATTTAAATTAATAATGCATATATATTATATCAAAGATTGATTATATGAAATAAATGAATTAAAAAAAATGTTTATCGGGACTTATCACGTATTATTTAATAAGGTAAAAAAACATGTACCTTTCGCTCGACGTTTCGACCATGTTACAATGGCCGTGGTCACGAGCTGACTGAAAACTGCGGGTGAGTCCGGCGAGAAAAGCGAGTATTTTGTTCTCCTACCCTCACTTGATCTTGAAAAATCGCAGGGTTGTCACTACGACACAACACTGACTGTATTGGTAAATGTCCTAGTACCTGAACACCGCTAGTACCGGTACAGCATTATCACCAATATCTCAAAAGTAAAAAAATGCTCTTTCAAATATTTCATCCTAGTACTTGAAAAATAACTATGGGACCGTGCTAACTATGTGCTAGCTAGCTTATAATAGCTAGCTTGATTTATTTAAAATTATGCTGCATTAACGGTCCCATGAGAGTGCACGAGAAAGGCATCGATACGCGACGAATGGCGCCGCAATGTGAAGCGAGCTAAGATAATAAGACTCGTGATCGGGTGCTGTTTGCGGGTCGCTGGTCTGCTTGCAGTATATACACAACACTAGTACCGATGGCTGGCACATGTGTCATACTCGTGATCGGATGCTGCTTGCGGATCGCTGGTCTGCTCGCAGTATATACACAACACTAGTACCGATGGCTGGCACATGTGTCATACTCGTGATCGGGTGCTGCTTGCGGGTCGCTGGTCTGCTCGCAGTATATACACAACACTAGTATCGATGGCTAGCACATGTGTCATACTCGTGATCGGGTGCTGCTTGCGGATCGCTGGTCTGCTCGCAGTATATACACAACACTAGTACCGATGGCTGGCACATGTGTCATACTCGAGATCGGGTGCTGTTTGCGGGTCGCTCGTCTACTCGCAGTATATATACAACACTAGTATCGATGGCTGGCACATGTGTCATACTCGTGATCGGGTGCTGCTTGCGGGTCGCTGGTCTGCTCGCAGTATATACACAACACTAGTACCGATGGCTGGCACATGTGTCATACTCGTGATCGGGTGCTGGTTGCGGGTCGCTGGTCTGCTCGCGGTATACACAACACTAGTACCGATGGCTGGCACATGTGTCATACTCGTGATCGGGTGCTGGTTGCGGGTCGCTGGTCTGCTCGCGGTATACACACAACATAGTACCAAATTGTTTTGACCTTAGATTAAGATAGGTATAACTAACTTTCCTCTCCCTGTATTGTGAATAACTAAGTAAATTCGTTTAAGTTAACAAAATTGTAGTCAAGTATAATTAAAGTCACGGACCCTGGAGTCCGTGGAGTTGCATTTTAAATAATAAAAATAAACAACATTTGATTCAAAAACATTTACCTAGACTACATCTCTAGACAGCAATATTAGAAGAGAAAACCCAACGGAGCAAGCAACGCAGAACTAATTGAATTCAATTGCTTAGAACAGTTTGCCGGTTGGCAAGGTCTCTTCAGAGGCGTAATGAGATCATTGCCTATGTAAATACGGCGTGCAAGCTTAGGAACTCAAATTTTACTTAAGTTAAACATATTTGGAATCAAAATAAACTTAACTAAATTAAACTAAAGACACTAAATAAAAATATATTAAACTATTTGAATAAATAGTTAATAATAATAATGATAACTGCGTGGTGGCCGAGACTAGGTTGGCGGAACCCAGGCCGGCCGAGGATGAGGTGGACTGACGACATCAGAAATACTGTCGGGAACGAGTGGATGCGAATAGCGAGAGACCGGGGAGAGTGGCATAAACAAAGGGAGGCCTATACCCAGCAGTGGGTCACTCAAGGCTGATGGCTGAAGGCTGATGATGATGATGAATAATAATGGTAAGAGTCCGCCATATTGGATTTAGAATGACGTCACTTAGGTAACCATGCATTTTCATCCAAACTACATGTGTATGCAACATTTCAGCTCGATCGGTTGGGGACAACTGTTTTAAAATTCAGTCAAGATTTGACCCAAACATCCTACTAACAACCAGACCAACTAGAGACCTACTGAAACAAAGTGAGCGCCGGCGCTCATTTTGTAATCTTCAAAAATGCGCTTCTTCTGGGCCCGTCCATTTATTTTATTTTGGCGTTCATTGCGAACCGCTATGACGGAATGGCTTCTACCGATCAACGATAGAAAATAAAAGAATTGATGGAGTTATTTTCCATCCACACTCTTTTACTTGTTGGGATCGAACAAAGGGTTTAAAAAAATTTAATCAAAGTAAAAATAAATTGCTAAATGGTACAGTAATTATCTACTTATACGCTATAGAATAGCTCTTTCTGGAGCTGCACTTAAGTAGCTGACTGTACCGTTTAGTGCAAAGTGGACTCCAGCGTGTCTACTTAACTTTAATTCACACAATTAGGTCCCGCTGCAGTTAGAAGTGGCCCGCTTCTAGTAAATTTAATTATGATGTCATACAAAGCCTATTAGATTTAAAAATAAAGCTGCGTCTCGCGGTTTTACTTGCTATCCTACAGGAACTTTAAAATTTATATAGGATAGCCTATGTGTTAATCCAGGGTATAAGCTACCTCTATACCAAGTTTAAATCAAATAAGTTCAGCGTTTACTGAGATGAATGCGGATGTTTATTGTTACACACACTTGAAAACACTTTGGAAACAATACTTCCCACTCTCGAGCACGTCCACGAGTACTTAATTAATAATAATCCACCATTATTACGCATTAACACTGCTGTGAAGCAGACGGCTCCGGATCGAGGGTGGCCAGTCAAGATACCACTTGGAAGTCAGTCTTCTAGCCGTTTCAAGTAAAGTTTCAAGGTTTCAAGTAGAACTTTATTAGTTTTTTATTATTATAATTAGAACTTATATATCGCACGTTCGCTTTTCTTGCCAGCCTGTCAAGGAAACCCATGTGTGGATTTTTGTTTCTTGTTTTTTTTATTTTTTTTTATTATATAGTTGATAAAGTGCCTGTGTGTAACAAAAACAAGGAGTTAGAATAAATTAAAAAACGGTTTGATGAGGCATGATGATGATGATGATGATATTAAAGATTTACCACAAGACTCGCAAATATAAGAAAATAATACAACGAGACGACATGTTTTTTTTTTTCATGTTAGCGCCAAAAACTTACAACTCTCATTCTGGATGTAGACACCTGAAATTAAATACAAAGACTTGCTACGCCGTAGACAGCCGTTAACGGTGAATATATTTTTCAGTCAACACATTAGCTCAAATATCGCTTATGCGCTACGGTAGCGTCCTACGCTACGTTTGCCGATTCGTTGTTACCCCAAGACATTCTCCACCGGTTATTGGTTCTGCGACAACAATGCATTTATACTCATAATTTTGTGGGCACACTGATCACTTGATTTATGAAAATAGCATTCAATTTTGTGGATCTCTAACCTCATCTCACAGACCACTAAATGTTTTCCCGTAGCCATTGCTCTTGAAGGTTGAAAATCAACTCTTGGGGTCGATATGGTTTATTTTGGGATTGACTGATTAAGCGTGTGTAAATTCTACACTTGTCTTAATAAAATTGGCGCAATTAAAAAAAGGCGCAGAAAAACACTCATTGCTTGCTTTGCAAAATAATTTGATGTCATGTCTATAGGATGAGATGTCGTTGCCTAAATAGAATCTGTAAAGGTCAGTTGTTGTCAGCTAGGTAAATTGGAATATTTATGAAGGACGGGATTTGGTTTTTTGAGTCACTATTCTATTCTTGATAATATAGTTTTATTATTCAAATGAATTTGTTTTAGTGTTTGTGTACAATAATGAATATGTTGTGACCTTCACAATACTTGCCTAAAATATATACTTTTACACCTATTTGCTTTAAAAATTTCAGCATCAAGACAAATTAAAAAAGTAAAATATTACAAGTTAAAAAATTTAGCTCTTCCACTTTTATATAATTTACCAGAGTCACCGACATAGCTGTTAAAATTTGCAAGTTGAAGTGGCAATGGGCAGGCCACATCGCTCGAAGAACCGATAACCGATGGGGAAGAAAGGTTCTTGAGTGGAAACCACGAACCGGAAGACGCAGCGTAGGTAGGCCTCCCACTAGATGGACCGACGACATTGTAAGAGTCGCTGGTATCCAGTGGATGCAAAAGGCAGGCTGTCGTTCAGTGTGGAGGTTAAAGGGGGAGGCCTATGTTCAGCAGTGGACGTCTTCTGGCTGATGATGATGATGATGACCAGTGTACCTATAATGTTATCAAAGATACAGGTAAAGGTTTACATTGAAACTTTTAAGTTCGTAACCCATTGTCGACGATATCAAAAGAACTATCGGAAACTTTTCCCCAAAATATCTATAGACCTATATACCTATACTACGATATATCTCGGACCTAACTTACTTTTTTGAAAATCAAAAGCGTTTTGATATAATTCCAGCATCTAATGACTCCAAGTCTCATTATTATCACTTCTTGGTAATCTTTTCTCAAAGGCAAAGTTTAACTTCAAGTAACTAAATTAGAGTATCGGTTTTATGGCTTAATTAAGTCACTGTTACAATGTGTACAGATTGACCTAGTTTAAGCAACGTCTGTAGGTGGACTTAACGACTGTCAAAACAATTAGGGACCGACCTTAATGAGTTCAACCGTTTAGACAGAAATATACAAATATTGAGATAGGTACCTACAAGCTCTTTCGTCAAAGGTACCTACACGGCCCATGGAACATTGTTTTGTCCGACTTAAGTCTGACGTCTTTTAAGTATACTTAAAAGACGTCAAATAATTTTAATAAAAGCTGACACTTGGTTATCGCCATTGTGTCATTCCACCCGCGCTAACTTACACGATATGGGTTGGTTTGATAGCGATTATAAGTGTCAAGTTTTATCTTACACTGTAAACTCGACAAAAGCATTTAGCTCCGTCTCTCTGTAGGTACATTTCATGGTATAATAATATACTCCGCCAGGTATAGCCCTCCGAGAAATAATGTCACGTGGGCGTCCCGAAATGATGTCATCAATGTCATGGATACACGTACACGTGCATAACGAAGAGCAGAATAAGTAATTTACAAGAAGTTCGAGAGAGATGACGATACACGAAACAATGGTGGACTCTCTATGATTTTCTGTGGTAACAATAGCGTGACATTATAACTCCCCAATATTCCTATATTACCTGTGGGAATCCAATAAATCAATGTGGTTTTGATAAAATTGTATTTAATATATTCAATTCGTGCTTAACTTGCTTGAGCGGACAAACCAAATGACAACTGAAATGCTTTTTGTATTTTATTTAATAGATTATTTAAAAAGTTGTTTCCCAGTATCTGTGTTTGTTACAATAAAGTGGCAACTGGCGGTGACGTCATTGCGGTACAACTCCCAGAGGGCTAGACCTTGTTTTCTTGGATCATGGTACATTTGTTATTCAGAACTTTCAATATATTTGGCTTAAAAGTTTAAAAGTGGTGTAGGTACATGAATGACCACAGATAGAGAATTATAATATATATTTGATCCCGAAAAATGTTTGCAGAAAAACACTGATGAAACTGGTGTAAATTGTTGCAAGTTAAATTATGCATTGTTGTCAACACATAGGGAAAAAAACGGTCCCATTTATACATGCATCAAATTTTATAAAAGTACAATAAAAATATACTCAGGACACGTATATTTTTGCCTCACAAGTCTTGTGTATTTTGTACTAGACCAAAAATTTCAATGTGTTTGTAGATGGACGCGCAGTAACCATTTTTAGATTTTTACCTAGTTGTGAGCAATGTAAAAGAGACATCTAGCTGCTATAAAAAGAAACGTGACACGTCAGAGGGCGAAAATGGACCAACAAGTTTATTGGAAAATGGAAATGAAAAAAAGCTTTCACAGAAAGTATGAAAACCTCCGCCAACTGCAGTACAGGGCCTGGTACAGAGATGGCGCAGCTATTAATAATTTTTCGCTTCATCCACAGATGGCGCTAATCCTAATAAATGAAGGGCATGTTCTATTTACAACGTTGATTAAAATGCGGCTAAAATCATGATGGAACGTAATTTTTTGACACGCGAAGTGTGTATTACGTATGTAAATGCAACGTTCGTGCTTATAACTAGTTTATAGGGCGTCGTGAATGCGTGCAACGTTTTAACAACGTTTATTATCGTCAGGTCATCGCACTATTGTCACACGACAGTTTTTACACGATATTTGCTTTGTCAGCTAAGTAGGGAATTGTTATAAGTTATTTAAAAAGTTTGCGGTGTTAGAACAACAGGAAATGTGACAAAATGTACTAACTTAGAAATAAGGAATGTACCTAAATAAACCGGCGTAAAGCGAGTCGGGCTCGCGCACTGAGGGTTCCGTGCCACCACAAAATTCAAAAAGGAAATTACTAGTTATAACTTGGTAATGAATAGAAATTTGGCACCAACTCGCACTTAGCCATTGTTTTGTATTTGTTGATATACTTTAGAGTGTGTACTATAATCATGCCAAGTTTGACGCTTATACGTATTGGCATTTTTACATTAGAGCTAATACAAAAATAAGTTAAAAAATAGGTTCGTTTTATGGGGACCCCCTTTCGTTATTACTTTTAGACTTTTTTTTATTTTGTTAATTAATCCACCGTAACATTTCATATTCTGTGAAAATTTCAACTGGCTATTTATTCCGGTTCAAAAGATACAGCCGTTAATAGGTAGGACAGACGGATAGACGAACAGACGGACAGACGGACAGACGGACAGACGGACAGACGGACGGACGGACAGACGGACAGACGGACAGACGGACAGACGGACAGACGGACAGACGGACAGACGGACAGACGGACAGACGGACAGACGGACAGACGGACAGACAGATAGACGGACAGACGGACATCGTAGGCTTAGTAATCGGGTCCCGTTTTTACTCTTTGGGTAAGGAACCCTAAAAAAAAAGAAAAAAAAAAAAAAAGTTTATCAAAAAGCTCTTATATTAAAATTCTATAAAAAAAAATGTTATCCAAATAATTTATAAATACATACCTACAAAATTAAGTATCACTTTGTATGCAGATTTTCTCGTTAGTATAGTTGGAAAGGTAAGTACTTCAATTTCTAAGTATCCACAGCCTTTTCATCGCATTGAATGGGCCAGCATCAATGGAACCCTTACAGGGTTCAGCTCAGGTCAAAATATTCATTGAACAAGCTCAACGGTATAAGTTTATATTCTAAGCTGGTTTGTAGAACCTTATGGGCATTAAAATAATCCCCAAATTGTTTAAAGAAGCCATCAGACGACCCGCGGTTTTTACTCGCTATCTTGCAAGGACTTTACGCACTTGTTTATTAATTACTGTTTTATATTTTACCTCATTTATCCTGACTTTCTTACGGCATCAGTGAGGCCAAGGCAAACGATAAGAGGCCTTTTTGAAGATAGCTCGTTGGTTCAGTTGGTAGTGAACCTACCTTCTAAGCTTTGGGGGCGTGGGTTCGCATCCCACCTAGGTCAGACATTATATGTGATGAACAATTGTGTTTGTTCTAAATCTGGTTGTTATCTATTTAAGTATGTATTTAAAACTATATATGTATATATATCAGTCTCTGGCAGCCATATCACAAGCTTTGCTTAGTGTGGGGTCAGATGACCGTATGTGCAAAAATGGCCCGAATATTATTTACTAGCTGCGCCCTGTAGTTTCACCCGCGTAGTGATGAAAAATGGTGATGATGATGATGATGAAAAGTAGCCTATGTCACTCTCTGGCTCTTGAACTATACCCATGCAAAAAATCAGTTCGATCCGTTGTTCCGTTGCAGCGTGAAAGAGGAACAAACATCCATACGCGTTTGTTATACTTTCGCGATTTTAATATTAGTAGGATTATTGTCCCGAATATTATTTTTGTATATGAAAATAAATTAAGCTATGCAGATTGGGATGATGTTGGTTAATGGATTATTGATGCTATAGGGTTATAAATATACTAGGCTATTGAGGTGAACAACTTGTGGGTAGGTGAAGAGATCTATAGGATGAGAAATGGCACCTGCCGTTGCCTTGTCTTGTCTCATCCCAAAATACATTTAGGTGATGACTTGCCACCGACTAAATGAGCGTCCAGTTAAGCCTGCCGTATACCTATTATTATACTTTGTGTATATGATTTAGGATTCACTCACTTAAATAGAATTAAGCCGGTTTCTACGATTATAATATCAACCGCATTCAGCTGTCTTTTTACAAGTTTTTATTGGTTTGTTTCTTCGACCAAAATAAAATGAATGACGGGCCCTAACCATTGAAATTGCTATAGAGAATGCTATTGCGAAATAGAGACCGACTAAAACGAAATGCGGCGCTCATTTTGTTATCTTCAAAAATGTTCTTCTACTGGGCCTGTCCATTCATTTTATTTTAGTCGAAGGTTTGTTTGTGTGGATTGTGGAGATAGTAAGTTTTCTCATATCCAGGAAAGCAAAATACATAATTAGATAAGTACTATAGAATATTTGAGATTTTTTTAACCATTAGTGTGGTAAAAATCCATAGAAAACCTCTCAAAAGTAAGAGAGAAACAATGTTTTAAGTATTTTAACATTTCCAGATAATACATAAAAGAGTTTTCCGCAGAAGTATTTGCGGTATGTTTACGGGTTCCTAGTTTCACGGTAACGTTACGAGTGCTACGAGTGCTACGTGAGTACGTAGCAGTGCTACGATACTACGCCAAACAAAATACTGCGAGCGAAAATATACACGGGCTGATGAAAGCCACGAAAAAGAGATTTTAGAAATGTTACAGACTGTAGACTCGTTTTAGACAGAAACACTAACTAAAACGTTGATAAGCTAAGTGCTTTGTCTAATTTTCCCTGACTAAAACTGTCACTTGCACTAAGAACTTTCACAGCTATGAAATAAGCTACTGCTGCCAGTGGGATCTCATTTGGGGTCTAAGTGAAGCTTTATTACAGTTGTTCAAATAAAATAGTCTCCCCTGTTTAATTTGATTTTTAACGAGCTTCGTCTACGTCAACATTTTCTCCGTCAACATTTTCTCCGTCAACATTTTATCCGTCAACATTTTCTCCGTCAACATTTTATCCGTCCACATTTTATCCGTCCACTTTACTCCTACTTTCTCATTCTACCGCGTGGCACTCGCGTTACTCGTGGACTTACTTATAAAAGTTACTTAAGTTAAGCAAAGCTTAAAATTGCTCTGTTTTGTTTTCACCTGTGACAATATCCGTCAATTAAAAGTTGACACCAGTTTTAAGCATTGCTCAACTTTTAAGTAACCTTTATAAGTAAGGCCGCAAGTTACCACTGCACTTTAAGCAAAGTTCGTATATTTATTTGATAACCTTTTGGTTATTGTCAGGTAGACACAAGTCAAGAAATTATCCTAAAGGTATGGTAAGGTGTTTTTAACCGACTTCGAAAAGGAGGAGGTTATCAATTAGACTGTATGTTTTTTTTTTTTTTGTTTGATTATATATTTTGTCAAACTCTTTATATTTTCAGCCATAAGGTAACATCACCAGCCCACCTTTTTACATAGTATATACTTACTTCAGATCCGATATTATGGGTGTGTACCACTAGGTTTAGTTTGGAGTGCCACAAGGTATCATCCCCAGCCCTCCTTTCTACATACTATATACTTACTTTTACTTCGATAAATGGGTGTGTACCACAAGGTTTAGTTCCACATAGTATCATCCCCAGCCATACTTTCTACATGCAATACACTTAATTCTGATCTGAAGTCTGGGTGTGTACCACTAGGTTTGGTTTGGAGTGCCACAAGGTTCCCCAGCCTGTTTTCTACGTAAAAAAACACTTACTTCTGATCCGATGTCTGGGTGAGTTGGCCGGCGTGCTTTGCTCCGAGCTTTGGTCCGCGCCGTACTCCGTGCCACTGCTGTCCGGTGCCGTCGCGAGTGAGAACGTGGCGTGGTGACATCGCTCGCGACTCCTGCTACGTTGCCATCGACTCTGAGGAGAGAACGTTTTCTTAGGACTTGATAAGTTCAATATAAACTTTGACGCTGACAGATTTCATTTTAAACGTTATAAAAACACCACGATAAAAGAGGTGATAACGGCTAAACAGGTTTTCTTCGATGATAGCTAAGATCACTCCAGATAAAGTCTTTCAAACAAACAAAAAACAATCAAAATCGGTTCAGCCGTTTCGGAGCCACGATGCCACAAGCAGACACACACACCTACACACGTTAAAATTATAACATCCCTCTTGTTACGTCGGGGCTAAATATGAGGATTGTGTTTACTTAGTACGCATTATTCTAATTTCAGGACATAATAAAAGAACATTCAAATAATTTAAACGAGTTTCAAGCAGATCTTGTTTCTACGGATCTCTAAGCTCTGAGACATCAAAGCGCCATGTTCAAAGGTAAAACGCCTGCGGATAGAGGCGTTTTAAGGGTCTCTTGCGAAATATAAAGTAAAACAAATAGAATCGTTTGTCTGTTGTTTTCATTTCTATTCTTTGTTGGAAATGTAATGAAGAGAAACAAATGTAGTTTAGGCAAAGATTTTTAAATCTATGAATAAGGGGTCAGCGCTCAAAAATATTCAAACCAAAAGTAGACTAAAACCCTCAGATCAGGCATACAAGGGAGATATGATAAGGTGGCGTGGCCGGTGCGAAGGCATCGCGAACGCATCTGATGCCGGCTTCACGGTTTTATCATCGTACTAGCCGCCACCGCCTGAAAGTTCATCCACACAAAACAGATCAGTGGAAATCGCACACTATGCAATTCACACGATCTTTCTTACCTCACACCTGCAAAATGTGGAATGAGCTACCTAACGTGGTGTTTCCGAGAAGCTACAACAAGAGGTTCTTCAAAAAGAGAGTTAATAGAGTCTTAAAGGTCGGCAACGGTATCTGTGATGCCTCTGCTGTTAAAGTATCCATAGTGACTGCTTATACCATCAGGCAGCCCGTCTGCTTGTTTGTTACCTATGGGATAAGTAATAAAAATAATATATTAGTGCTTACCTTGAGATTAGTGAAGAAATGTTGCGTCCTATGCACTACAGAGAGCGGGGTGTGGTGGTGAGCGGAGCGGGCGCGCGGGGGAGGAGATGTTGGAGCAGTGCAAGACAGCTCAGAAGCGGATTTCGAGAGTCGTCCACTTAGCGCCTCTGATCGTTCTGTGGGCAACAAATGAAAGATCAGATTTAGATGATTTCTTTTTTCCATACAACAAAGACAAAGAATCATGAGGTCCGCCTTGGGTTGCCAACTTTTTAGGGTTCCGTACCCAAAGGGTAAAAACGGGACCTTATTATTAAGCCTACGATGTCTGTCTGTCTGTCGTTCCGCTGGAACCGTAATAGATAGCCAGTTGAAATTTTCACAGAATATCTAACGTTACGGCGGATTAACTAACAAATAATAAAAAAGTCTAAAAGTAAAAACGAAAGGGGGTCCCCATACAACAAATGTATTTTTTTACGTATTTTTGTATTAGCTCTAATGAAAAACGGCAATACGTACAGGCGTCAAACTTGGCATGATTATAGTAAACACTCTGAAGTATAACAGCAAATAATAAAAACAATAAACAAGGGCCAAGTGCGAGTCCCTGACAAATTTCAGTTCATTACCAAGTTATAATTGTGTTATAAACCTGTGTGAACCGAAAAAAAAATAAGATTAAAATTTGCTTACATAAAGAGTGAAGAAAATTAATTCGTGTTGAAAAAAACTTTAAATAACAACTGACCACAAAAAAGAAAAAAAAAGTGCCTCAATAGTCCTAGCCCACACGACCGTAGATTGTTTATTGTTTAGTCGATAAAATAACAATATCATATAAGTAGGTGGGTATAATTGTCTCTATATTACTTTCATGTCAATAACCAATAACGCTGTCCTTTGAAAGCCCTTCAGTATATTATTGATTCAATCAGAAAACAGATTGGCAATCAAATATTAAAATCGTATTTGTCGCAAATAAATTCAGGCATGAAAGCAAATCTTCGAGATAATAGTCTTATCAATGAACGTCTATTTCAAGACGTAAACGGTTTGAAAAGCAACACAAAAAATATTTTGTTGACATTGACTGTGGATATTTTGAGCATTTAAATGCTCGAAAACTGTACCATTTCTTAAACGTTTATCGGGACTTATCACGTATTATTTAATTTAGGTAATAATATGTACTTTTCGCTCGACGTTTCGACCATGTTACAATGGCCGTGGTCACGAGCTGACACGTGTCAGCGTGTAGTGTGTACCTAAATTAAATAATACGTGATAAGTCCCGATAAACGTTTAAAACATGTGTTCAAATCGCGAAAGTTTAAAAAAAAAAATATACTATTGGACCATTTCTATTCTACACGTAGGTAATTTTGCTACTGTGACATGTTTGCTAAATTAGTAGTTCTGATAATAGATAGCTAGCTATTTAGTTAGCTTTGGTCTGCTTTTATTTAACTTTTGTGATACAAAATTGGGACCTAATCCAAAAAAAAAATTTAGTATGCAAGTAGTATCTAATTAGTAAATAGTACCTAGTTAGTAACTTTAACTATTTAATAGTTATTTTCTCCTCGCTTTTTATTTTTATGTACCTTGTCAAAGGAAGAGCCTGAAGCCCACCACACAGGTCACCCTAGTGTGGGTTTCAGTGCACACCGATGAAAAACTGTTAGTAGTAAGGGTTAATTTTGTTACCTTCTTCAGCATCCTCTGTTAATTCGGTGTATGTATTTAGTCACTAAGTTATATTGAACTAATAAAAAAAAAATACGAAGGGAAGATATTATTCTCTGCTAGAAGCGGCGCAAATTCGCACTGCAAAAATCACTCGTCAAATCACAATACAGAAACATACGAAATCCATGGCGCCGAGCATTCCGACTAAGGCAAATTTTTATAGTCTCGAAAGAGCAATTTACGATCCACGCCAGACAAGGCAAGACAAAGCAAGCCTCACTATTCTAAAAAAATATATACCTCACGCTACCGTGCGGGCACGCTCTGTGAGTGGATATTTACTTTAGTTATTTTAACTAAAGATGTTTGCTAGTTTACGAGTAGAAATATGAAAACGAATTTCACATATATTTTTTCCTTTCCAATCCGTTCCCTTTTGCCACCAGAGAGCCTTGCAAAGTGTACCTTCATTATCATGATCAGCCAGAAGACGTCTACTGCTGTAGAGTCCTTTTCATGAAAGAAGTCCCACGGCAAACAGCGGAACTAAATTTCCATGTTGTAGTTGTCAGGCGTTGTTACTGTGTTTGGACGCTAGTGAGATTTTTATTAATTTTCCATCGTTAAAGAGTCGTGTACGATGCCAAAAATTGTTAAAGTTCTACTCGATAAATGATACTGATAGTGATTGATACGCGATGACAGCGTCGCGTCTGGGGGACTTCTTTCATGAAAAGCAGTCTACATAGGGCTCTCTCTTATAACTCCACACTGAATGACAGCCTGTCATCTACATCCACTGAATGCACAGAAAAGAGAAGTAAATAGAACGGAAATGAGGAGTAAAATCTGTTACCAGGCATTATGAGTGAACCTTGATTGAACATTCTTATTTAGATCAACGCGTCAAACTCCGCATCACGCAGTTGCTAACTGATTTCAAATGACTGACGTTTAGTTTCTATGGGTGCAACTGGCTACAACATACCTATTTCTTACAAAAATGTCTTGACAGATGTCAGATGTCCTTATTAAAAAAAAAAAAACTTTTCTGTGACTGAATGCCCGCGACTCTCATTATCACGAAACACTATTCTCTCATTATGCCGTCGGTCCATCTAGTGAGACGTCTACCTACGCTGCGTCTTCCGGTTTGTGGTCTTCTCTCAAGAACCTTTCTTCCCCATCAGTTACCGGCTCATGTTCTCTTGTGCTCATATTCTCTTTGTATTCTCTTTGTACCGGCTCTTCGAACGATTTGGCCTGCCTATTGCTACTTCAACTTGCAAATCTGAGCAGCTATGTGCCGAGTGACTGCGGTTGCCGTGGTCACGCAAAGAAACTCCGAGTATAGCACACTCCATTGCCCGCTGTGTGATTCTGTGTTTTTTCAAAAGGCTAGCAGGTAAGTGTATTTTGCTGACATCTAATTCGTCTTGCCTTGACACTGTTTGCCACACAAATTCGTCGCAACTTAGGTAGAACATATTGGCATTGCGTTGACATTAGCTTTACCTAGTCTGTGGTTGATGCCGCTTTTATGTGTCTCAGCCCTAAAATCGGTTCTCTTTTGCGACGTAACTTTATAGCTTTTCTAGGTATTGAAATTATTAACCTTGTCTACAATGATAGCTGATCGTAATAATATCATTCCAACCCACGCTGTCGACTTATGTTTGTTTAATAAGCTTAAAATAATATTCAAATTGTTAGAGCAACCTGGTTCCAAAGCTGGAAAGGTTATTTGGGTAAATTGAATAACAAATTAGCTCGAACTCTGCTTTTGTGAAATTATTGAGCAAAAGCAATTTTGGTTTTATTTACTGGTCTGTATTAAAATTAGCCAATGAAAATTAGTGATAACATACGGCACTGAAACGTGGTCTCTCACTATGGGCCTCATAAGCAAGCTCAAAGTCGCACAACGAGCTATGGAGAGGGCTATGCTCGGGGTTTCTCTACGAGATCGAATCCGAAATGAGGAGATCCGTAGACGAACGAAAGTCACCGACATAGCCCACCGCATAAGCAAGTTGAAGTGGCAGTAGGTCGTTCAAGTAACCGAATTACCAGTTATAATTTGGTAATGAACAGAAATTTGTCACCGCAACATTTGTAACACTTCATCATCATCATCAACCAGAAGACGTCCATTGCTGAACATAGGCCTCCCTCTTTAACCTCCACACTGAACGACAGCCTGTCTTTTGCATCCACTGGTTGCCCGCGACTCTCACAATGTAACACTTGGCCATTATTTATTATTTGATTTTATAAACTAGTACTATAATCATGCCAAGTTTGATGCTTGTACCTACGTATTACCGTTTTTACATCAGAGCAATTATAAAAATACGTACAAAATACGTTTGTTGTATAGGGACCTGTCCTTTTTATTTCTTGACTTTTTATTCTATTATTGTAACATTAAATATTCTGTGAAATTTCAACTGGCTATTTATTACGATTCGAAAGATACAGCCGTTTAAAGGTAGGTCGGACGACGGACGGACGGAAGGACGGATAGACAGCATAGGCTTAGTAATAGGGTCCCGTTTTTACCCTTTGGTAGGGAACTCTAAAAAGGCACGCAGTCCACCATGGCATCTTCTGTGACCATGGTACATGTGCTCGCAATACAACCCATGGCGCATATAGTCAGGAATGAAGGCACAGAAAGACTAGATAGTCATATTTGTTAGGTACACAAAACTTCCACATAGGTACAAGGCCTGTAATGAAAACACGTGAAAAATTATAAAGTTACCATTTCATAAACACGCAATATCGCATGCAGCCTAGATACTGAAAAAGTCCTGAAAGTACGTACTTCATGAAACACCTGAGCTGCTCTTGCTAATGTTAACAGGAAAGTTGCTATGTTTTTTTCCAATAATTTGCCAACTAACCAAAAAGTCAGCACAATAAGTAGCATGCTCCGAGTTTTGTCTCGGACATTTGTTTGCACGTTTGTGACTATATGTATCTTATCTTAATGCCCCAACGCAAAAAGGGGTGTTATAAGATTAAGGTATATATATACACATGTTCCAAACGGCTGCTTTATTTTATACATTTAAAATTTTATGTTTTTTATATGATCAAGTGGTCGAAATAAATGAATTTGAATTGAATTAGCAAAAATAATAATTGTGATAAAATGGCTTCCTTGACTTTATAAACTGCACAAACTACACGTGCACTGTGAGAAATAAGAAAAAAATTACCATTTCACGCGTAATTACTGTATTTTTAACTGAAACAGAAAAAAGGGGTTGTCTGTAAAGTCGGTTTACGGACGATAATTTTACGTGATAACGCTTAGGCCGATCGTGCCTCTCTATCGCTTGTTCAGCGCTTGCGCTTGCACGCGCGGCTCAGGCGGAATGCGACAATTTTTCGTGCGTGCATCGATTTATAAGACGTTATCACGTCAAAAAAATATGTTTTATCTTAGGCGGCTGTTGTCACTATGCAGTGGGTGAGCGAGATATGTAGATCGTCTTGTGTGAGAGAGTAAAAGAGGTCGCAGCATAATCGACGACGAAAGCCGAACAAAGCCGACATCTGCATCTTAAACTTATAAATTATATCATGCATGAATTTAAAAATTATAATCTATTGTAAAATTGTTATATTGTTATAATAAGATAGCATAAGTTGCATATTATGATAACCAAATAAATAAATTTATTATTTATTTATTTATCCCTATTATTATTGTTAGGGTTTGTCTTATACATGTCGTTTTTTTATACATGTTGACAGATGCGGGCAGGCTGTCGTTCAGTGTGGAGGTCTAAGGGAGCAGTAGCTATGTTCAGCAGTAGACCTCTTCTGGCTGATGATGAGTATTTTTGACACCTTTAATTTGCATTTGTATTAGCTCGATTAAATACTATCCATAAAAATTGGTTCCCAATCGGCGAAAATATCAAGCGATAACATTAAAAAATACGTCGGATTGAGCACCTATAATTATGTAAGTATGCAACATAGACTAGGCAAAGCTACTAATAGAAAGTCTTTCATCATCATCATCATCATGATGCTGGTAATTTTTAAACTTTCGCGATTTTAACACATGTTTTAAACAAAAAAATCAATCATAAAAACATTCCCGATAAACATTTAAAACATGATGCTGGTGTGCTCAATTCGACATCATGATGATGTCGAATTGAGCACCTATAATTATCTATGCAAGCACAGACTAGATAAAGCTACTAATAGAAAGTTGACTAAGCAGTTGAAAGTTGCTACTAATAAAATTGTTTGCAAGCAATTTATTGTACCTAGCTATAGTATATGAGGCAGATAGTGCGAGATAATCCATGGAGCTTTGACGTAATATTTTATAGCGTAGTACTCTGAAAAATATTTTTAAATGCAAATTCGGCAAACGCGCCCAATGGCGTTCAGGAAAAATTAATTAGAAAAGGTTGTACAAAGAAAAACGTAAAAATTACGGATAAACCTGAGCTTATTCTCTAATGATTGCGCATAAGGATAATGTTCGCGGAAAGTAATGTCATTAAAAGTGAATAGTCGGCATTATACCGATGCTTTTACGTGGATAACTTACATCCCATCTGCGGTTCCTCGTTTGCAATAGGGTGTTTGACTGTATTGAAAATATTATGCCAATTGACATCATCCATAAACATGACATAATGCAAAAGCATATTACATTGATTTTTTTATAAAAATATGCTTATTTTTTGTAAAATACGCGAATAAAATAACTGTATTTTCGACATTTGATCACGTGATCGAAAACGGTCTGTAATTGGCTTCATCCCTAGTGACGTCACACAAATCTAAACAAACAGATTTTGTATTGATATTTGCGAATTTAATGTTGTAAAGCTATTTTGAGAGCGATTTATCCAGAAATTATCACCAAAAACAGTCCGGAGGTTAAATGTGAGAAGAATGGAGAAACATTTTGTGCAAGCAGACAGCAGTAACTTACCCAAAATTAATGTATTTATGGTTGCATATTTCTTCAATAATAATCTACGTCATTGTTTCTACGCTGCAGAACTCAAAACGTAAAAACTACAATGTAAGTATTCATTTTTAAGTGTTCTCCAAGCAAAACATTCAATCAAGTTGTACAAAAAGTATGTTGTAGTAGGTGGATATCACTATTTTGTTAGGTTATGTCTTTACAATGTTTAAAAAGAAAGTAACAGTACATAAAATAGTAATGCAATAAAAACACAAATTGTTATAGAAATATATAGACTCAAATATGTACCTCAAAATGATCTTCGCACATAGAAACACTTGATTTAGCTCCAATACTTTTGGGTTCTCTACGAGCTACTTAGTTCCAACCACTTTTTGCGAGTTTTCGGGTCCATTGGAACAGAAACGAATAGTTTTTCCGGTGTTTTATGGAAGTATTTGTACATTGTGGCACTACACAACATTTATAAACCATTACTTCTATTAGAAAATTAGTGATTATCAAACTTTTGCTGCCTGGCTGCAGCTGTTTTGTTTTGTGTGACGTCAATCGTCGCTCGACCGGAGCTATGACGCAGGTCTGCGTTTTGGCGCGATATTTTTTTATTCAAACTTTAACATCGATTTATATCGCAAATACGACTGATATCCATAAAATATAAATGCAGTATACATTAAATTATATCAGGCAATAAAGTGCAATAGTTTCCCAAAAGTAGTCAAATACCCTATACGGTATGCAAAAAAAAATTAACCTATGCCAATTCCAAAACCATTTCGAGATTTTATCTTACCAACCCTTATTTTTCTACTCCGACCCTTTAAAACGATAAGATGCCATTTATTTTAACATAAAACTAAGAAATCATTCGACTTTCATTGACCTCTAAATGACGTCACGGTGTAGCATTTAATTTTCTGTGCCTTTTAAGAATAAAAATATTATACATTTGACACACTGTTCGTCACACAGAATAGAATATTTTTTCATTTCTGTGGTTTGACTGTTTGGTTTTTTTCAGGGCTGCCAATATGGGGTGCTTTTTTAGACTTCTCAACGCAACGAAATTTTGTGCTATATGGTGACGTCACATAATTCCAATTTTCAAAAAAATATTGTAAAATAACTACTCAGAAGAAAACAAAAATATTGAAATTAGTTTCTTAAAATAGCCTTCTCTACGAAATAAAAATATAAAAAAAATACAAAAAAAAACTTTACATACCGAATTGGCTTTATTGTACCTAAAATTGATACTACGGATCGAGCTCGAACCTAAAATGATGGAATTAAGGTAATCAACGGCTATCAACATTCAACGGCCGGAGCTATCTATTTCGCACGTTTAAGGATGGCGAAAAAGATAGGAAAAAAAAACTTTTTTATATAAAACGGGTGGTAGTGTGTAATCCTTCTACTTGTCTTCTAGTAAAAGGGGGAGGGTGGAATAGGGTCATGCTCTTGCGCTCACTCGACGAAATGTATCCGGTAGAAAATAAACAGACTCTAGCCAATGTACCGTAGGTTGGAAATTGTCAGGCAGTGCTTCTTTGTTAAATTGTAGGTTCCGATTACTTACCATCCGTCCGGAATTGTCCGGACTTTTAGGCCTTTTTTTTCCTCTCCCGGCCTTTTTAGATTGATAGATGTAATACGAGTAATAAAACATACATAATTATATAAAATCAGTCATTAATCTTGATTAATGTTTCACGTAACCCTAAACACAAAAAACTTTTCTTTATTTATTTATTTTTATTTACATTGCCATATAATGCGTTGTAACATTTAAAATGCACTAAATACACATTTATAATACACATCGATTAAAAAATTTGATTTTGACGTTTTTATAATAATTTAAGTGGTGCCTCTGGAATACCGATTAGCTTTTTTAAATATAACAAGTTTTAAAGCTAAACTAAATTTAACTTGTGCCTTCAAAATCGGGCCCATTATACCCTGTTTATAGGGTGTTGCAAACAGTAAATGCTTTTACTTATTCTACTTAAAATTACACTTCTAGAATAATGTTCATAAAATACTTATGAGATTGAAAGATTTTTCTTGTAAAAACTCGTCTATTGTGTAATAACATTTTTTTATCAAAAATAATTTCAGTTTATTTTGGAACTTTCCGTCATGTGTCTCTTCTCTTATTTCTTTCGGTAGATGGTAACCAATATACTAAAATTTCAAGACTTTTAAATAAATATTCGGCTTTAGATCCGGAATTTGATATGATCTTAGTTCCGATTGTTTATGCCCTACATAACCATTATGCTTCCTAAATGTACCTTATAATGTAATTATGTTTGTATAATGTAAGCGTTTTGCATACGGCTCTTTGCAAACGAATGGCATAAATAACAGAGGTCTAAAAACATTAGGACTAGACACTCAGCTTACAAAATAACCTGAAGACAATGTTTGCAGCAAATGACATCATTAAACTTGAGTCGACGTTATACAGACCTCGGAAAACCAACTTTATCGGAGTGACATTTTCTCCATCTGTGGTTTATCTGTTGTATTTGACAATGGCGTCGAATATTTTGTACCAGACGTACCAGACACTAAACGAATAACTAAACTAAACTGATGACGTATGGTACTAAGACGTGGTCCTTAACTGTTGGCCTTTTGGAAAAACTCAGAGTCACACAGCGGGCAATGGAGAGAGCTATGCTCGGGGTTTCTTTGCGCGATAGAATCCGGAACGTGGATATTCGCCAAAGAACCAGAGTCACCGATATAGCTATTAAAATTTGCAAGAGAAAAGTGGCAATGGCAGGCCACATCGTTGAAGAACCGATAACCGATGGGGAAGAAAGGTTCTTGAGTAGAGACCACGAACCGGAAGACGCAGCGTAGGTAGGCCTCACACTAGATCAGGGGTGTCAAAAAAAAATTTGTTGTCCCGGTTTTATTATCTTTGTAACTATGGCGGGCCAAGAGATGTTTCGTAACTGAGCAAATCAAGACTAATAAGTATATATAAGTAAAATGGTAGAAATGGTATAATTATAACCTTTTGGCGGAATTCACAGCAGATTTCACTTGTAACTGCATGCACAGGCATACTGATATAGATGATATAGATGTGAATCTCCGTTCTTTACAAAATTACCCAACTTTTGACGCATTTGCGGGCCGGATTAGGAACGATAGGATTAGGAACTTTGGGGGGGTGCATTGTGGCCCGCGGGCCGTTGGACATCCCTGCACTAGATGGACCGACGACATTGTGAGAGCCGCGCATTGTGTGTTTTACTAGAGTAAATGCAGATGGTAGGATGTCGTTCAGTGTGGAGTTCTAAGGGGGAGGCCTATGTTCAGCAGTGGACGTCTTCTGGCTGATGATTATCATGATAATAAAACCAGACTTATCTGATAGGACTTAAATTACGAGCGTCTCATTCAATTTAAGACAAGCGAAAAAGATGGCAATTGAAAAGCTGCCAATTTTATTGTAGAAAAGCGCTTACACATTATTATAAAGTCATAAAGTATGTATATGGTAAATAATCTCCAGCAAATAATATATGAAAATTAAATTCAAATCAATTTAGACAAACTAGCGCTAAAATACTAAACGAATCTAACAAACTACTGCCAGCAGATGCTGGCCGCATTGCCACGTTGAGTTGCAATACTAATTCGTGGCGCAATCGGCCAACACCTTGGTTAAGAGTTTATTTTTATTTTTATAGGTCTACGTTTGGCCATCAACTCGCCTGATGGTAAGCAACGGGTGGCCAAGGATGTAACACGTTGATCTAGCAGAAATCTATTCACTCTAACTTTAGATGCTAGTACTTAAACTAGACTACTGGAATGGATAAGATAACCTTTATCCATTCGTATTTCTTGTGGATAAAGTGTCGTTAAAACGTCCATTCCGCAGGCTCTGAGCTAATTACGCGGGGAGATTCCATTAATTAATCCCGACATCTAATGAAGCCGTTCGACCGCCACGCTGATAGCATCAAAAGCAATCATGACGTAGGACCATAATTATAGGATGACTAGCTGCGTCCCGTGGAGCTGCGTGAACCAGCCTTGTCAAGTGACCAGCTTGAGGCATTGGAGTCTATAAAAACACGTGCCAAGAAGCTCAGAAACGAATCCTTAGTTCAGACTAGTCTTGCGCATCGGCGCAAAGTTGCTAGTCTATCGGTTTTTAATCGGATACACTTCGGAGAGTGTGCATCGGATCTGCACGATCTAATTCCCTCCTGCCCATTTTTCTATCGGACTGCCAGAGCGGGCATGAAAAATCGTCACAGCTTTATGGTTAATATTCTGGAAACCCGTACGAAGCGCTTTGATTCCACATTTATTATGCCAACTGCTGGTCTGTGGAATCATCATCATCATCAGCAGCCAGAAGACGTCCACTGCTAAACATATGCCTCCCCCTTTAACCTCCACACTGGTCTGTGGAATGCGCTGCCTGAATGGGTGTTTCCCGATGGTTACAATCTGGGTGTCTTCAAATCACGAGTGAATCGGTTTCTTCTAGGCAAGCGTGCTCCAACGTAGACCGCATCATCGCTTAACATCAGGTGAGATGGTGGTCAAACGCAAACCTACTATTTATAAAATCAAAAAGTAAACACTTCCTCTGCTAATTAACAGTATTCCCCTTAAGTCGTTTTCCTCATGTCTGAGGGTCTACTGACTATACACCATTTTCCATCAATCTCTCTCTGATGATATTTTCCATCGTCTTCTATCCTCAGCAACATGGAGCGCATCGTACACTGAGGTAAAATAAATAAATAATAAATATTAGGGACATATTTGCACACACGGTCATCTGACTCCAAGTTTTAGGTCAGCTGACCGTGGTCCCGAGACTACATAATAAAGGGTATACATAAATATTTTTAAATACATACTTAAAAGATATAGAACAAACACAAATGTTAGTTACATGAATGTTTGCCCTAGGTGGGAATCGAATCCAAGCCCCCAAGCGCAGAAGGCAGGTTCACTGGGCCAACAGGGCTATCAAGGTGTCGAGAGTGGTGCGAATCTGATCGGACCTCGTTCGGCTGCGACCTCGTTATCTTTTGCCGTCAACTTTCCCTGTCACCATCAACTTTCCTTGTTACAATGTGGCCAAAGTCCGCGAGGACAGGTTAGAGACTTTCCATTAAGTCACTCTCTACCACTCTCTCACCATCTATCTCTAGACCGGGCAAAGATAATATAAATTGTCATTGAGACCGAGCTATTGGTGCCAGAGTGGCCAGGAAAAGACATCGCATCATGATTGATATTCCAAAAACCCGTACGAAGCGCTTTAAATTCCACTTTTATGTGTGTGGACTAACAAACACGCAACACACAAACTTTCGCTCCCAGTGAAACTCGCGTGTGGTAAGTAATTACTTGACTGTAGTAGTTAGTTCGCTCGATGTGTGAGCGGAAACAGTGAGTAGGGGAAAGGGAAAAGGAAATCAACTACATAACACAGGGTTCCTTAGAAATCAATTATCTTTGATGTACTATTTCAGTGCAAGCATCAAACAGGACGATCATTCGTAAATCATAATGCATAAGCTTCATAAATAAACCGGCCAAGTACGAGTCGGGCACACTGAGATTTCCGTACCATCACATAGCTTGTTAGCTATTAAAGTATTAAAAAATAGTGCAAAAAGACAAAATCCCATCAACGCTTAGCAGTACCCATCCAAGTACCGACCGCGCCCGACGTTGCTTCACTTCGGTGATCGTACGGGAACCGGTGGTGAACAGAAATTTGTCACCGACTCGCACTTGGTCGTTATTTATTGTTTGTTGTTATACTTTAGAGTGTGTACTATAATCATGGTAAGTTTGTCGCTTGCACGTTATTACCATGTTTACATTAGAGCTAATACAATAATACGTTAAAAATACGTTTGTTTTTACCCCCCTTTCGTTTAAACTATTTTATTATTATTACGCCGTAACATTACATATTCTGTGAAAATTTCAACTGGCTATCTATTACGGTTCGAAAGATACAGCCGTTAATAGGTAGGACAGACGGACAGACATCGTAGGCTTAGTAATAGAGTCCCATTTTTATCTTTTGGGTACGGAACCCTTAAAATGAGCCCGAGCGTTCTCTAGAAAGTGGTGGAAAAATTATTTAGGTATTATGACATAAGAAAATATAAGATAGTGATCAAACCAAAATAAATAATAAAAATCACAAAATGATTCGTGTTCAAGTTTATTTTTCAATCGAGCGAAATAATACGAATCGTGTTTCGATTTCGAGCGAGCCTTTGACCAAGAACTGAATAACAATATAATACAGTACTCTCTCACTAATCCGCCATCACAAAATTCCAACCATCGGCGGATTACTGGAAACGACGGATTATGATGTACAGGAAAAACAAAACATCAACATTTATGATTATTATGTAACTTTAATTAGTACTTAGGTTCAGCGAAAACGCAGTGCGCGACTTCACCTTGGTTGTCGTAGGCGGACTAAAGAGTTGTTGCTTACGAGTCATAAGTTATGACCGTGCTGTATAGAACTGTGTTTGTCATACGCATAGGCGGCGGATTATCGAGCTGAAGATTTTCAATGACGGTGGATTACTGAGTCTCATAAGAACAATTTTGACCCGCAAAAACTGCGACTTATCGGATAGTCGAACGGCGGATTATCAAGAGAGTACTGTATATTTTTTTGTAATTGAAATCCGGGTAGTATTAATATTTCAAAATATATATAATATACGAGTGGTTCAAAAATTGAGCCCCAGGTCCAAATAACTAGTTTTTAAAGCGTTTCGGAATGCTTATTCGAATATTTTTTACTGAAACATTTGATAGCCATTGACTGAGTTCGCATTCGCTTGAAACTGGTTCAATTAACAAACTTTTTTGCATGTTTTTGTAAACATGTTTTTAGCACAAGTGAGCTAAAAACAACAACAAATTCTACATAATTATAACTTTTAAAATGGTTCATCAAAGTAAAAGTTACGAGGTAAAAAGAACACCTTTTCTGAAGTTTGTTAATAAAATGTTTTTTTATACATTTCTTAGGTGACTTATTTTAGAAAATTTCATTGAAAATGACGCAAATTGATCTAAAACGTATCATTCCGCAACATGTTGATTCAACGATCTAACTCTGCAAGGAACCTTGACAAAGTACTATATTTTGGACGCTTTGAGTTCGTGAAATTCGCTACGAAATTGCTACGAAACAGCTGCGAGTTCTACGAAATGTAAAATTAAACATCGTAATTTTCATTCGTAGCATGAAATAGCTGCAATCCCGCGAACAAGCTAAGCTGTATGAAAACGTGTCTACCTTTGAGTATGGATCCTGTAGATAGGTTGTACCCCTATGGTCCACGGGTAACTACCCGTACATACCTACGAATAGCTAAAAATGTGTAGCATACATAGCCACGATTTCGTAGCATTCATAGAGCTACGTCGCGTGAAATAATATTTTATTTGGGGAAGATTAATTTGACGGTCGCAGAGACATTTAGGGCATTAGGGCAGTAACCCAAATTAAAAGCTCGAATATATATTTTGCAGCTTCTGTCATGACACAACGCTCCGAGTAGTACTGTGACTTGTAGACAATATTTTTTAGTAACATTAAAGAAAGTACAATTAATAACAGTGACCCGAGCTGTGCTCTGCGATTTCACATGCTATTTATTTCACATGAACTGATATTTAAATGAAATTTTATTTTCGTTCACTCGTGATTTGAAGACACTCAGATTGTAACTATCGGGGAACACCCACTCAGGAAGATTATTAAGTACCTACTGTTTCGCTGTATATGGATTTTTATTATAAATAAATAAACATTTATTTTATTATCTTAGAATAGTTATTCTAAGTTTGTTATATAAATTAACAAGTACCTAGCAAATAACACTACCTAACAAGTGGGTTGATTTTGGCTAAAAACAGGAACTTATTTTCTGCTGTAATAAGCATAATTTAGCCTAGGTCCTTCGTCTGCTTAGTGACTAACTTGATACTGACAAAGGAACCCAAAGTTACATTACCCAATGGTGTTAATCGTGAAAATGGACAAAACACCTTTTGTTAACATGAAAACATACGAACGAATAAGGCTTTTAATTCCGATAATGGATAGCATTCAGTCGGTAGCATTTCAGGGGCCATACGGCTACTTGTTTTAAGCGATTCTGTTTAGGTGATGCGAAAACTGCAACCGCAAACGCGATAACAAATCATTGTACCACGCGATACTTTTGTCTATTGTTCAGGCGTTTTGTTCGAGTTACAACAAGGAGGTATTCATGCATGGATGTGTAATCGTATCTATAAATAAACTAGAAGTTCGCCCCGAACAAAGAAGGTTTTAAGCCTTCCACTAGCATAGCATAGCATAGCATAGCATAGGTAGTTTGCATATTAAATGAACAATTCTTTAGAACTGAAATCCAACATAACAAAAAATATCCAGTTATTACAAGAAGCATGACTAACAAAAAACTCGTTATAGGTACCTACATTCAGAAACTTTTACGGGAAACGTACCTCACAATATATAATCCCTAATCTAATAAATAATTTACCACGTGAAACCTTTAGCAAAATTACACCAGTCAATATCAAACGAGTCTTGCAAAATTATTATATTAGGAAATTGCACTGATTCGGAGCATCATGTATAAAGTTCTAGGAACGAGCGAGGGCCGAGTGCTTTGTTCTACTGGCGACGACATAGCAAGCCGAAGCCACCCGAATGATCCGGAGTGACAGGTAGAGTCCGTTTCACGAAAGAAGTCCCGCAGACGCGGCGCTGTCATCGCGTATCAATCACTATCAGTATCATTTCTCGAGTAAGAACTTTAACAACTTTTGGCATCGTACACGACTCTTTAACGATGGAAAATTAATAAAAATCTCACTAGCGTCCAAACACAGTAACAACACCTGACAACTACAACATGGAAATTTAGTTCCGCTGTTTGCCGTGGGACTTCTTTCATGAAAAGCACTTTATGCACTCGCTCGGTTATTTCCGATGTAGGTACCTATTATGTTTACTTAATTAATGTTCTAATTATTTAAGCTGAGAACATGTCACCCAGATAAACCTCTGCGAGGTTTTTTGGTGACAGCAAACATGTAGCATAGGTAACATGCTGAGATAAAAAAAAAATGTGTTTCACTAAAAACTCTAAAATAAATTATCTTTTGAAAAATCGACTTCAAAAAACCACAAAAGTCAAACATTCTATAAGATAATATGCCATTACAAAGAACAAAATAATATTCACTTAGAATGTTTGATTTGTGGTTTTTTATCGGTTTTTTTAAAAGATAATTTATTTATCATGTGTATGTAATGTGTGGTGTCGACAATAAAGTTTATTTATCTATCTATACTCATGTCAGATCTAGAGTACTGATGTCATATATGGAATACCTACTAATGTCAACTGCAGTACACAGATGTCAGCTATAGTATACTCATATCAGCTGCAGTATATTAATGTTAAATGTAGTATACTAATGTTAGCTGCAGTATACTTATGTCAGCTATAGTATACATAATTATGTCAGCTGCGGCACACACATGTCAGCTATAGTATACTCATGTCAGCTGCAGTATACTGATGTCAAATGTAGTATATCGACTAATGTTAGCTGCAGTATACTTATGTCAACTATAGTATACATATGTCAGCTGCGGCACACACATGTCAGCTATAGTATACTCATATCAACTGCAGTATACTAGTATCAAATGTAATATATCTACTAATAATCTACTAATATCTACTAATGTGCAGTATACTCATCTCAGCTGCAGTATAGTAATGTCAGGTGTAGTATACTCACTGAGCTTGGGCTGCGGCGAGTGTTTCTTGGTGGACATGACGTCGTTCAGGTCATGTCAGCTGTCGCAGCGCACGCATGCGATCATCGAGCACGCGGCGCGCGCCACGCGCCCCAACCTGCGCCTGTGCCACGCACCTCACTCAGCTCTTCATGGGACCTGGGACAATACAACAGTAGATTAAGGTTGGTTTCACAGCTGTACAGGCGACCCGTGCGGGTCGCCTTTTATAAAAGTAAGAATCTGTTTTACTTTGTATATTTCTAGCTGATACAATTTCTGGAACCACTGGAAATTCATTCACCAATAGAAAGCTACACCATCCCTAGGCTATATTTTATTTGATACGCGGGTAACATCGCGAACAAAAGCTAGTCTTATATAATTATGGCTGCTTTGATGGTCCCCGTTAATTATAGAATTTGTCACTTGAATGACCTGTCGTCACTAAATTTATTGATCCATCGGGCGACCTATAATTTAAAGGACCTATAATTTAACAATACTCGTACCAACGAGAATAATAAGGCGTTTTCCTTTTGTACCATAATTATATTTGTATTGTAGTACATATAATTTTTTGCGTAGGTACTTAACTTTAACATAATATAAGAATGTGTTGTTTTTTTTTATATTTATTTTAAAAAACCCTTAAAAAAAAGAAAGAAAATAAATATGTTTGCATAATAATTAATTAATTGTTTAATTTGGATTGTCTTTAGACCTTCAACGGTCTATGGGCAGTCTTACTGTATGTGTAGTTAGTATTAGCTTGTATTTTGTTTAGTTAATAAAGGCACTTGCACTTTAAATAAAAAAATAACCAGCTACGCCCGCGGTTTCAACCGCGAGATGAATCGTCGTTAAGTTTTCTGAAATTTTCCAATTTCCTACTAATTGGATTGTTTCCATAAGTATCGAGTCATTTAACAGAACACCTTGTATAAATACGTAGAACAGACTTAACGGAGATAAAGCGTCGCCATTCAGAGCTTGGCTTATCTGTACTGACTCTGGCATGGATATTCATTGTGTGCGAGGTAACATAAATCGTACTTTTTATCGTGATAAAAGTACTCAACAACGAAGAAAAGTTAAATGATAACTTCCAGCTGTCCTGAAAACAACATTAGAAGAAAACAGGTGAGCTATAGTCAGATAGTCTGCAATGCAGCCTCGGGCACTGAGGGTTCCATACCACCATTAATTCAATAACGAAATTATCAGTTATAACTTGGTAATGAACAGAAACTTATCACCGTCTCGCACTTGGGCGTTTTTATTATTTGTTTTTATACTTTCAAGTGTGTACTATAATCATGCCAAGTTTGACTCTTGTTGGTATTACCGTTTTTATATTATCTATACTAATATTATAAAGAGGAAAGATTTGATTGTTTGTTTGTTTGCATTGAATAGGCTCCGAAACTACTGAACCGATTTGAAATATTCTTTCACTGTTGGGAAGCTACACTATCCCCGGGTAACATAGGCTATATTATATTTTCAAAAAAATTAGGGATCCTTACTAAAACTCCAATAATGTAACCCAAGGTGTAAAAAAATAAGATTTTCAATTTTGACTTTGCGTGTTTGACAGTTCTAAGACGGGACAACGTCTGCCAGGTCAGCTAGTCTATACTAATATTATAAAGAGGAGAGATTTGATTGATTGTTTGTTTGTTTGTTTGTTTGCATTGAATAGGCTCCGAAACTACTGAACAGATTTGAAAAATTCTTTCACTGTTGAGAAGCTACGCTATCCCCGAGTAACATAGGCTATATTATATTTTCAAAAAAAATAGAGATCCTTACTAAAACTCCAATAATGTAACCCAAGGTGTAACTAAATAAGATTTACAATTTTGACTTTGCGTGTTTGACATTTCTAAGACAGGACAACGTCTGTCAGGTCAGCTAGTAGCTAATAAAAAATACGTTTGTTGTACGGGGACACCCCCATTTAGATTTTTTTATTTTTTTTGAAAGTTCAATAGCATTTAGACTGATCTAAACAGCATGCGTTCGCACCCGCCACGCCACCTTGCCATATCTCCCTTGTTTGTTTGATTTGAGTGTAGATCTAAACTTTAAGACTAACTTTAACTTTTTCTTCTTTTTTACGTACCATCCTCGGTGATTTCAAAGTGAGAATGTTGCTGTTTATAGTTTAATTTAAATAAATTAGACATCAACTGAGACGTGGCTACGAGTTGGTTGTAGCCGAAAGCTAATAAGCTTTTAAACAGCTTTGACATTTCTTAATTAAGACTTCAGACGGATACCTAGTTACTTACTGAAAGTACGCGACTACGCCAGTTACAACACACAGTTACTACAAATAATTGTTTTTAGGAACACAATAATATCAAGAACATTTTTACAAAAAACAACTGGCCAAGAGCATGTTGAGACACGCGTATTCCGTAACCAATGCCATAAAATTATGGTCACATTCATAGTTTAGAAATGTTAGGTTATAGAAAACTTTGAAGGAACGAAGCTATATAGACCTAGCTACATTTCAGTGACGTATCATCCCGACATAACATTCAAAGAGAAAACTACTAGGATAAAATTCTTTTTTGGTTTTTGAAACCAAACGCCAACCTTGACCTTGACCTTGATGACTTGACCTTGTTGAGCGAATGTCTTGAATTTATTACAGTTTCATCGCTGGAACTCAAAACGTTATTATCAGAATGTTTATATTTTTCGAGGGAGTGCAACAAAAAAATATTATTCTAAATTGTTTTTTTTTTTTTAAATTTTTTTTTATTTTTTTTTTAAATTGAGATCTAAGTATAACTGCATAGTTTCATGCTCTTACCTTAATGAATATAAAAGTTAGAAGGTTCTAAAAATTTGGACAGTCGGACATACAGACAGACGGACGGACAGGACAACTTATAATTTGTTGTACCTCGGAATCCTAAAAACCGACTTCATGGGAAATGGGTATAGTTCTATAAAAGGGATTCATCGCCTAATTTTCCACCTATAGCGGTGGAATATATATAAAATATAAATATAAATGCGACTACGCTGAAGAAATTAGGGTAACTTTAGCATGCATAAGAATAAATGCATATGCATAAAACCTCTTCCTTTTTTTCTGAGGTCTCTTTACAAGACTTTATCCAACATTTCTACTAGGTAGTTTCCTCATTATTCCAGTTAAACTAAACGCATGAGCGAATCAAGAAGTATCTACTTCGTCTCAGCCGTTCAATTAAGACTTTAAGCCCGCCTTGGGATAAGTGTACAAAATGGGAACGTCCGGGTTCTGGACGGAATGCGATTATACCTCTCCAGTTTAAGAGCCGTAAAGACTACCAGCTGGCAAAAGGTATATTTTTGGTTTTCTTTTATAACGTTCTTTTCATTAGAAAAATGGAGATCGGTTAATTAAAAAAAAAAAAAAAAAAAACTTGTGATTTATTTGCAGATATCGCCAATTAATAAATCTTTTAACCATGTATTCGCGAGAAAAATGGTTTTGTTTTAGCGGATGAAAAAAAGATCGACGGATCGATTTCGATCTCCTTAGTACTATAAAATGTCAACATGGAAATCATGGTGGTTGTGGAAGAAAGACGGTAGATCGTTTTGTCCAACTATGATCCAATAAAACAAGGTCTGACATTCAGGGAGTGACACATGCCTGCGTCACTGTCCAGTTGCCACTTCATTGCAACAAAGAAATTGGGATACTAATTAATAATAATCTATTAAATAAAATACAAAAAACATTTCAATTGTTATTTTCAATTCAAGTTAATCACGAATGTAACAATTTAAACATATTATTATTTAAATCAAAACCACTTAGTTTTATCGGATTCCCACAGGTAATACACGGAGATTGGGGAGTTTTGATTTTATGCTACTGGTATCACAGCGTTAATGACGTAGGCTTGTGTCACCCACGTGACCTTTGTGTCTCAGAATGCCATACCTGGCGGAGTATATTATTATACCATGCGACTAACCATCACTCGCATTCTTCAGTCATCTTTTCTTAACCGACTTCAAGAGGAGGTTATCAATTCGACTGTTTTTTTTTTTTTTTGTTCCTTTTTTTTGTATGTTTGTTACGCGATTACTCCGCCAATTTAGAATTGTTTTTGATGATTCTTTTTTTGGTTGGTAGGTCATAGCTCATAGGTGGTCCCATATTTTTTTTATCGATATTGATTCAGTGCTTTTTGAAAAATCTACAAAAATATCTACAAATTCAATGTACATTGGAAACATTGGACAGTGCCACCAACATAGCTGTTAAGGTGGACAACATTGGAACTACAGTTATTTCTTGGTGAATTTCATACTTTGTTCTCTACTAGCGACGCTGTCAACTAAACAGCAAACATCACAGATCTACTACTGACAAACATAGAGGAACAGACTTCAAAAAACAAAGAAGTGTCTCCATGGCGACCATGATGCGACCATGCCCTGTTGTTTTTTGTTAAATTTTTCACGACCATGGATACAGAGTATTTGAGTCGTAATATTAATTAGTGTCGTGTATTTAGTATTAAATATTTTATATAGTGTTCAATAGCGTCAAACAAGCCAGTCAAGCAGAGCTAATCATGCACGGTCAAGTCAAACTCATGCACCAGTAAAGTGGTGGAGGCTTTACAAGAGGCTTCTATGGAGTTTTGGACCCTTATTAGGGTTTATTATTCCTTTTTAGGGTTCCGTATCCAAAGGGTAAAAACGGGACCTACGGGTTAACTGAGCCTACGCTATCTGCATGTGATGTCTGTCCTACCTTTTAACGGCTGTCTTTTGAACCGTAATAGATAGCCAGTTTTTTTTACAGAAATTGTAAATTACAGCGTATTAAGTTAACAAATAATAATAAAATCAAAAAGTAAAAACTAAAAGTGGCCCTACAACAAACGTATTTTTTACGTATTTTTGTAATTGGTCTAATGTAAAAACGGCAACATGTAGGTACAAGCGTCAAACTTGGCATGATTATAGTACACACTCTAAAGTATAACAGTAGGTAATAAATAATGGCAAAGTGTGAGTCAGTGACAAATGTCTGTTCAATACCATGTTAACCAAGGTAGAGCGCGGTCGGTACTTGGATGGGTGACGGGGCAAGGAAGTTATTAGGGTATAATATATACCATCCTTGGTGACGGGTGATGGCACCTGGACGTGATGTTTTTTGCACTTTTTGTATTTTGTGGTGGTACGGAACGTACGCGAGCGCGCTCAGTGCGCGAGCCCGACATGCACTTTTTTATCTCTGCGGAATAAATCCAACTAAAAATTAAAAAATTAAGATAATTTTTAGAAAAAAAAAGAACCGACTTCATGATTATACCTTCATTTACAAACTAAAACTAAAAAGTAGAAAATAATATTTAAATAACTTCAAAACAATGAGCATTATAGGACAATCAACGAAATTATTAATACATATATTACCTACTTATATACATATTTACAATTTATAATCAGTTATTTTTGGAGTCGGTGCCAGCAAAGGGTTAATCCTGCCGTTGTAGGATAATACTTTTCTACAGTCTATTTTGATATTATGTTTTCTGCACTGAAGTTTAATTTTTGGCACCTGTAGTCTTACAGCTGATGTGCGGAATTCACGTTGACGGTTGTGTCTAAATGCATATAAATTTTGATGCGCTTCTTTTCAATTATTAGCCTTTGTTCGATTTCTTTTATATTTATCTCTATTTCACATTCATATCATAAATATTAATAGATTAATCAAGTAGGTATCTATTAAGGTTATTTTTGCTTTGGCTGGCACCGACTCCAAAAATAACTGATTATAAATTGTAAATATGTATATAAGTAGGTAATATATGTATTAATAATTTCGTTGATTGTCCTATAATGCTCATTGTTTTGAAGTTATTTAAATATTATTTTCTACTTTTTAGTTTTAGTTTGTAAATGAAGGTATAATCATGAAGTCGGTTCTTTTTTTTTCTAAAAATTATCTTTATTTTAATTCCAATATTTTAATTTCATTAGAAAATGTGCGAAAGAGATAGCATTTGCTGACGAAAAGAACTCAACATCTGAAACAAAGTCAAGGCGTAAAGTTAACAGATAAACATTTTTATTGATAATTGTTTGTACTATAAGTCAGTAAATAAAATTACATTAAAAATAGTTCAAAATAATTACATTACAATTGCTTAGTAAATAAAATACAAACTTCACTTTTAATCAAACCAAACCAACCAAGGAGCTCAAAGCAAATAGAATCAAATACCATTTTATCAATAACAAATGGCTATTAGGGTAAATAGCCGCTTGAATGGAAGCAATGGAGTAATAGCTCGATAAAATAAATATTGAACGCAATGTTCAATGTTAAATGCTTTGTTCTTAGCTATATATGCTGTTACTAAGGAAATCATACACTCCGTAAACTGGAAGACTTTCCCGACTTTGACTTGTTCAATACATCCTTGAATTCAATTAGACAACATATTAGTAAAAGCTGGTTTGATGTGTCTTGTGTTTCATAGCATAAAAATATATATAATTTTTTTTTTTTTTTCATTATAAATAGGCTTGCGCTTGGCCGGTCTGCCAACTCGCCTGATGTTAAACGATGATGCGACCTACGATGGAGCACGCTTGCCTAGAAGAAACCTATTCACTCTCGACTATCGGGGAACACCCACTCAGGCAGCGAATTCCACAGACTAGCAGTTCGCATAATAAATACTAGTAGGCCTAGTACTAGTAGTAGTAGGTATTCTTATATAATACTAGTAGGCCGCTCCGGCTTCGCACGTGTATAGATATATAGCCTATGTCAACCGGGGATAGTGTAGCTTCCCAACAGTAAAAGAATTTTTCAAATCGGTTCAGTAGTTTCGGAGCCTATTGAAACTATTTGCCGCAAAGAAGTAATAAGAAGTTGCATAGTAACAAGGAGTTCTGATCGTCCTTGATAGTAGTAATACTTCGGCACAATGGAGCAATTTTATCTCAAAGCAGTACCTAATTAGTTGTAATGAAGAAATATTGTTGAAAAGTTGTAATTTTATTGCAACGTAGTACTTTTATTGCAATCTAGTAATATGCTGCAATATTTTATAATGTTATCGCTGTTATTATTGATTCGCAAATTATAATTTTGGGTGCAAAGGAACGTACGTATTCAAAGAACAAAAACATAAATCAAGTGAAAAGAAAATTCTGCGTATTTTAGGTAAATTACCCTTCATACAAAGAAAGTATAGTACAAAAATCCATCTCGCAAAAACGTACAGGGAAAATTCATCACCCGAGTTTCCCGGGTGCAAATCGTTGGGTTAAGGCAAATCATGAAAACTGGTTAAACTTTTACGTTCGCGTACAAACTTTGATTACGAAACGCCGTATTGCCATTGAAAAAATTCAAAGCGGAAATGGATTAGAAACTCGAAAAAGTTCCATTCTATACTTTGTCATTAATATTTTGTCAAAGCTTTTCCCACAACCCGATTGTTGGGTTCATTTATTGTATTTAGGCATTGTAGGTAACTTATGTGAGAGATTTTTACCTACACTCGATCCAAGCATTTATTTGCTGTGACAGCTGCAATAACATTGCAAAAAGCTGAATGGGAATCACGAATTCAGGTCACTTTCGAGGTCAGAATCATGTTTGGTTTTTAGACGCCTTACGTTTAGAACCTATCGAAAGTAAAATGTTTTTATTCAGCTTTTTTTTTAATGATGTTATTGCAGCTGTCACCTCAAATAAATGCTTGGACCAAGCAGAATGAACGAGCATCATCATCAGCCAGAAGACGTCCACTGCTGAACAATAAGCCTCCCCTTTAGACCTCCACACTGAACGACAGCCTGCCATCTATATAGTGCATCCTTGTATATAGCATCCATTATAATTTAGGAGGGCCACGAAACATCCTAAGAGTATTCAGGTAATTTAGAATTCAACAGAAAAAAAAAACTCATTAATAAATTATTTAGCAAGAATTCCTAACTTTCGGAATTTTCGAAAACGATAAAGGCCGTTACACGCTAGCAAACAATGCCTATTCATCACAACTTGGCTCCTTTACATGAACAACTTATCTGTGCAGTTGAATGAGGGAGCTACTATCGTATTTTCTGAGGGAAACGAAAAGTCTCGCATGGAAATTTTAGTTATCTCATTTGACTAATTGTGCATTTAAGTTGGTCGCTCTATACCCAAGGCCCGCTGTCATTAGGGAAAGTTTTTGTGAATTTACGCCAGTTTTAGCTTTTGTTCAAAAGGTTCTTGTAAAAATTGTTGGAAGCGTGATTGGATTTTGAAGGTTTTATTGTATTATAGGTTGGTATGATGGACGTACCGAGAACCGATAACCGATGGGGAAGAAAGGTTCTGGAGTGGAGACCACGAACCGGAAGACGCAGCGTAGGGAGGCCTCCCACTAGATGGACCGACGACATTGAGAGTCGCGAGTATCCAGTGGATGCAAAAGGCGGGCTGTCGTTCAGTGTGGAGGTTAAAGGGGGAGGCCTATGTTCAGCAGTGGACGTCTTCCGGCTGATGATGATGATGGACGTCTTCTGGCTAATGATGATGAGGTTGGTGTGGTGCAATTACTGTGTACGCATTTTACTATTTGTAGCAGTTATTTGTAGCTGTCTCTAATGGTATTTCGTTACATCTGGGTGTCTTCAAACCACGAGTGAATCGATTTCTTCTAGGCAAGCGTGCTCCAACGTAGACCGGATCGTCGCTTAACATCAGGCGAGTTGGCGGTCAAACGCAAGCCTACTATTAGATTTTTTAAAAAGTCTTTTGATTTAAACACCGCACGAAAAGACTGTGAGCTGCTGTTTTTTTCTTCTTCTTGTTTCCTTTTATGAGGATCTTGGGGTTGCACGTCTTGTGCGTTTGCCAGTGTCATTTATTTAAATATTTTCAAGTTTTACTAGATACTAGCTGCGCCCCGCGGTTTCACTTGCGTAGATACCCTCGATAAAAGCAGCTAAGTTACTCCTTATAACATCGGCTATCTGCCAGGGAAAGTCCCGTCGAAATCGGTCCAGCCGTTTTAGAGTCAACAGGGAGCAAACAGACATACACACAAACATACATCGATTGATATATATATATATATATATTGTCACCCCATTATATAGGTATCAAATGAAAGGGTTTGCTGAGAAGTTTACGAAAAATTAAATAACGTCACACTAAATTCAATACGGCGGACGCTTGAACGTTTTTAATAATTGTTTTATTATTAAGTAGATTGAGAAATCCACATAAATGTACCTTTAAAATAATACTTTTTTTTTGGGGAGTCATGTCAAAAGATTATTAATAGAACAATATAAAATTTTCAACCGCTGACCGCAGACCGTTATCTCAATGGTCTAGGGCAGGGGTCTCCAAACTACGGCCCGAGGGCCAAATCCGGCCCGCCACTGCCATCAATCCGGCCCGCGACAGCTTAAGACTAGTAAGACAAGTCCATGATATGGCCCTTGCAACATACCGAAAAAAATAGGCTTCAAAGTTTGGAGACCCCTGCTCTAGGGGAAACTGCTTCTAAACAAACTCAAAACTACGTTTTTAATGAAAAAACGAGTATTTGTAAGGGCGCGATGATCCTTTTATTTTGAAAATTGCCCATTCACTGTTTATGGCTCAGAGCAAATAAAAATACAGAGTCCCTACGGCGCACTGCCAAAGTGACGCTAAAATCGCTTCCAGAACTTCGTGAATTCCCACTAAATACACGACTCACGCAATCATACGCATTCAAAACTACGTGAATTTCTTGTCAGAACGTCGTACTGAAAACATCCTTATAAAAAAGAAACAATGACTTCATGCAGTGTTAAGAACTGTAAAAACAATACAAAAGTAAATAAGAAGAAGGATGGAATATTACCACACTTAAGTATTTATATTATCACTTATTTTGATGAATTACACGTCACGAACTTCGACTACACACACATGTTTCAAAAAGTAGCTTCACTTTTCGTGTTCGCGGTAGTCCCTCAGTATTTTTATTTGCTCTGAGTTTTATGATCGAAAATAGGCAAATTCCCCAAATAAGCTAAAGCCATGATCACTTTTTTTTTTCTTCGTGGGTAGTCAGCATCAGTCGTTCGCCAAATGATATGTCCGAGGGTGGTGGGAAATAACACGCACTTAGATTGGAAGCTTGTTTATTACTGGCCGGCGCGCTGCACCAGTTGTCGCCCGCCGGCCGCGAAACAAAGGGAGGGGCACGTCAAAAAAAACACCAAAAATAAAAACATCAAAAATACGTCGAAAACAATACACATCTAATTTCTCAAGCCATACAGCATTTGCCTAATCCCGCTTACAGTCGTAAGCCGGAAAGCACCGTTTAAAAAATTAATGACAGATTATAAAGCTTTTTGGATTAAAATGTGACTCTTAAACGAAGTTAACGCAACAAGAAAAACTTGCGTAAAGGGCCGTGCTCTTTCGCAAATTTTTACATTTTTGAATCACTGAGTGAGAATTTTAAAAAACATTGGGCAAAAAACAGTGATGACATGGTACTGAGACGTGGTACTTAACTGTTGGCTTTTTGGAAAAATTCAAGTGTCGCAGCAGGCAATGGAGAGAGCTATGCTCGGAGTTTCTTTGCGCGATAGAATCCGAAACGTGGATATTCACGAAAGAGTCAGAGTCTACTACTTTAGAGTGTGAGACCTCTCTTCGCTCGGTCAAATATGCAGAGTTGATTAGAATTTTTGATTAGTGTTTTGAATTATGTAGCTCTTCTTCTTTCTTAGTAAAACGCTATTATGTCTTGTGGTAAAACTCTTTACATTTTTATTTTACTGTTTTCTTTGATACGTTGTATGAAAAAAACCTTCCAGACTAAACACAAACGGCCGTGCAACTTGGTACCTAAGTACCAAGCCTATAAACTATTTGATTAGAGGCGACAGACTGACGGAAACATAACCGTAATATGAAACGAAATATGAGGCTAGACACTGTACTTGCTAATTTAAAAATGGGTTAACGAACTATGGTTGTGAATATAATATTCTTGGTAAAAACGAGAAACAGTTTTAGTTGATTTGAGTAGGCCGCAGTCATAGAAAGGTCGCAGCCTCGGCAACTACGAATTACTGAAATTACATAAACTAGTGGCTCGCCCCGAACTGAGACCTCGCGCTCGGGACCCCTGTTTATTCGCAACCCCTCGACCGATATTGCTCATATTCAAGCATAGCATTTTAGTGTTGAAGAAAAATTGAGACAAACACGAACAATAATTGTGCTATAAACGAACAATAATTGTGCTAATATAGTAGGGCCAATTTAATTGATCAGATTTGACAGTCTATTGTTTATTAGTAAAAGTATATCGTAAAATTGCCTTCTTTTGTCATTATTACGATAAATGTATTTATTTAACTAAAAAAAGTTAAGGCGAGGTTTTACCACTTTTAAGCAACGCTTACAACAGATGACCTCTGTTTTTTTATTGCTTTATTTATTGTATTCTAATTTTCTATTTTTACGTTATTATATTTATATATTTTTCTTCTATTTTTGAGGTTTTTCTCATAGTTATTTGTAATAAATTAAACATTAGGACACATGCCTATTGGGAACGATTCCGTTTAATTATACCTTTAATGATAAACTAAAGAGGTTTTAGCGCGCCAATATCTACCTCATTTGCAATAAAACCCAGCCTCCTTATTCTAGTCTAGATATATTTATCCCCCTCTCATTCTCTCCCAGTGTGTCAGATAATTCCTCTTGCTCTAACAAATGCTTATAGCTTCATCTAGCCGGGGCAGTAAGGATCTCTGCCAAAAGTCCGGGGTTAACAAACTGAAACGCCTAAGGTTTTTGTAGGTCATAAATATCATAAAAATATATTGCTAGGAAGAGATTTTCTGAGGTTATTGAAGTCAGTCTGAAATAATATCTTCAAAGTTAAGCATTGTAAGCAAGCATTGCGTAAAGTGGCGGTTAGTTAGATGGGATAACATTGCTTTTTATCGCGTAGTACAAGTAAGAAGTCAACTTGTACGTGCTACTTGTACTATTCATCGTCTGCAAGTGCCTTAAAGGTCGAGTTAGACCACCAACTCACCTGATGGTAAGCGACGATGTAGTCGAAGATGAAGGACGCAGACTTGAGAAGATACCTATTCACAGTGACCTTGAAAAGGTATGTTTCAGAAAATAAGGAAGCCGGTAGGATCTTATTTTGTAATTGTGGCGTTTCTATACAGGGTTACGCGGAAAGGGTGTACCTACTAAACCGAAAGAAGTCCATAGTACCAGTTTTTTTTAACTATGTTTGCAACCCTGAAATCGTGATTTCAGTGATTTCAGGGTTGCTACCATAGTAAAAGTTGTTCGTAATTATAGGTAACCCAATATAGATAATGCCCAATTGGTTTAAACATTTTTACTCAGTGATTTATTATCTTCAAAAGCTTAGAAAATGTGCAAAAGACATAGCTCTGGCCAGCAAGCGCGGCCTTAAATAGCTTTCTTATCGTTGAAAAGGCCGATACAAGAACACTCGACGTATACCAATTTTAATCACCGTCAACACACAATACCTATTGAACGAGGGGTGATACCCTCACCCCCACAATGGTTTAACACAACACTTTAAAATACGGGCGTCAATCAACTGTATTGTATTCCAAATTGAACGGAGTTAAATGGCTGCCAACAATAGAAGGACGTGCGTAGACTCTGTCATAGAAATAACTATACTACTCTAAAGTTGTTGGCCATTACACCTATCTTGGACAGATACAGTTCAGTTGGGTAAGTCCAACTTAGGCAAAGAGGTCGCTCGAATGTTCGGGAAATTGCGTGACATCTTCTCGTCTAAGATACCACAGTGCCTAAAGACAAGGGCCTTTGACCAGTGTGTGTTGCCACTTGCCTGTGATGACATAATGGCACTGAGACGTGGTCCTTAACTGTTGGCCTCTTGGAAAATCTCAGAGTCACACAGCGGGCAATGGAGAAAGCTATGCTCGGAGTTTCTTTGCGCGATAGAATCCGGAACTTGGATATTCGCCAAAGAACCAAAGTCACCGACATAGCTGTTAAAATTTGCAAATTGAAGTGGCAATAGGCAGGCCACATCGCTCGAAGAACTAATAACCGATAGGGAAGAAAGGTTCTTGAGTGGAGACCACGAACCGGAAGACGCAGCGTAAGTAGGCCTTCCACTAGATGGACCGACGACATTTTGAGAGTCACTGGCATCCAGTAGATGCAAAAGGCAGGCTGTCGTCCAGTGTGGAGGTTAAAGGGAGAGGCCTATGTTCAGCAGTGGACGTCTTCTGGCTGATGATGATGATGATGATATTACTCTACAGCTACGCATATAGACTGTACTAAGCTGAAAACGGGGCATTGTTTTCATCATTATGAACCACTTTTACTACGGGACTAACCCTGAAATCGCGAAAAAAAGCTGTTCCATAGAAAAAGTCATTGCCACTCGACAAAATGTATGGAACAGCTGTTTTATATTCGCGATTTCAGCGTTGGTTCCATAGTAAAAGTTGTTCATTATGATGAGTACAGTGTCCTCCTTTCGGCTTAGTGCAGTCTAAATGCGTAACCCTGTATTCACTTATATTGTAAGTGTTTGAGCACGAGATTATCTCGGTCTCTCACGTTAGAAACGTCATGCCAAGAACCGAGATAATCTCAAGTTCGCTCTAGTTTTATTTCGCGAGAATTATTTAGGTAAATCCCTTGATTGAGTTATCATACGAATAAATTGCCTTTAGTCTAACATTGAAATGTTTATGCGACATCGCATCTTAAGGGTAACTCTGCCAGCCACGGGTATCGTCATAAAATATCGGCTGCTATCGTAAATTTCATTCAGCCATTGGTAATCTTGCGAGGTTTCACATCATGAAAATAAATGCGAATCAAATCAAATTATTTATTGCAGGTACATTATAGGTCTGCATCATCAGCATCGTTATCAGCCAGAAGACGTCCACTGTTGAACATAGGCTTCCCCCTTAGAACTCCACAATGAACGACAGCCTGCCTTCTGCATCCACTGAATGCCCGTCACTCTCGATGTTGTCGGTCCATCTAGTGGGAGGCCTACCTATGCTGCGTCTTCTGGTTCGTTGTCTCCACTCAAGAACCTTTCTTCCCCATCGGTTATCGGTTCATCGAGCGATGTGGCCTGCCCATTGCCACTTCAACTTGTAAATTTTAACAGCTATGTCGGCGACTCTGGTTCTTTGGCGAATAACCACGTTTTGGATTCTATCGCGCAAAGTAACTTCGAGCATTGCGCGCTGTGTGACTCTGAGTTTTTCTAAAAAGCCAACAGTTAAGGACCACGTCTCAGTACCATATGTCATCACTGGCAACACACACTGGTCAAAGACCCTTGTCTTTAGGCACTGTGGTATCTTGGACGAGAAGATGTCACGCAATTTCCCGAACGCTGTTCCCGAGTTTCCCGTTATCCGAGTTGGATGGCAAATTTTGTATTCTATTATATTTAAAAATACAAACAAAAAACCATAAATGCATACATACGCCTGAAAAACATTATCTACTATCTATATAAGGCAGTCGGGCTAACACGTAATATACACTCATAATTTTTAATTTGCTTAAAATCACACACACTTCGAGGTGGTACTCACGCCTAAGCTTTGCTCAAGGTTAATAATGGAAGCAATTCCAAGGTATTTAACTATTGTTTATTTTACGTTAAAAGCCTCAAGACAACTGAAATTGGAACCGTATTTCCCTCAACTAATGAGCTTGTTCATTAACACACGTTTGACAACACACAGTCCTTGTGGGTACCTACATATGTACTCAGCTTTAATTTAAGAGCTACAAGTACAAGTAACCACTTAATACCCAGTAATTATGTATAGGTATAGATAACGCATCAAACATAAACGCAATTTAAGAGCTCGCTCCCCAAACGCTCGCTAACCACAGCTATCGTTTTCAGAAATATATATATGTGGGCGAAATAGGTTTATTCACTACGTTAAAAAGGTACCTACGTATAGAATTTACTGAAATTAATATAAATCCGAATTAAGTATTTTTTGAAATTAAAAGTTTGTATGAGATTCGATACGTATTTTGCGTAGCCAATATTCGTACTTCGCCAACCGAAACAAAAAAAAAAAAAAAAAAATTTAATTGTTATTTCTTTATTAGTTGTGGTAATAGTCATTTTCGCACGTTAATAATCTACGTAAAACTAAAACATTATTATTATCCACAGATAATGTTTCAGATCTGTGTTATTATCATATATTTTGAATCGACGTATTCAGAAGGCGAAATATGAATTTTCGCTACGTAAAAATACGTATCGAATTCCATTCAAATTTCAATTTTGAATTAAAAATTTGTATGGTATTCGATACGTATTTTATTTACAGAATATTCGTACTTCGCTAACGGCTCACACAACTGTGAGCTGAACATTATATAAACACTATGATAATACTTTTAACAGCCATACGAACCTCTTTAGAGTTTAATATTGTGTTTTATACTTTTATTTGTTTTGAGCCCGCGTCTTTCACCATACCAACCTTTTTCGAGAGATTCATAAAAGGAGGTTCGTATGCCGTTTTATAAAAAATTACCTTGGTGAGAAATCATGAAAAATTCTGCTATTTCCTCGTAGGTATGGTAAAAGCACTATACAACCCTTGGTGGGAAAATACAGACTTTATATTCGGGTAAATTACGGCCCTCGCTACGCTGGTGCCGCAAACGCCACCCTCGATAAAAATCTCTCCATTTAACCCCGCGTAAAGTAATGATAGTACTTTTTGAACAATTTTCGCTTTACGCTCTGAAAGGTCAGATTCATGGCCCCATAACCCCTGACCTACTCCTGTCGTGGATTCGTTCATCAATAGACATAAACCAAGCACTTGAGTAACGCGTAAATTACATAACGTTGAGATATACACGTTTTTACGTAAACTAAAGTATTCTGCAGACATAGCTATTAAAGTTTCCAAGTTGAAATGGCAATGAGCAGGCTACATCGCTCGAAGAACCGAATTAGAAGAAAGGGAAGAAAGGTTATTGAGTGGAGACCACGAACCGGAAGATGCAGCGTAGGTAGGCCTCCCACTAGATGGACCGACGACATTGCGAGAGTCGCTGGCATCCAGTATATGCAAAAGGCAGGCTGTCGTTCAGTGTGGAGGTTAAAGGGGGAGGCCTATGTTCAGCAGTGGACGTCTTCCGGCTGATGGTGATTCTATAATTGCTGATAAAAATAAATCTGAACGTTCACTTGCAATTAGCATCTTTGTGAAAGTTTAGGGGTTAATTAAGCTAGCGCTACATTTTTACTCGACTCTTAATTACTATAACTTGAAAAGTACCTTTTCTGTTTTATCTTACAACCACGCCAGCATTTTGGTCACCCGTCGCATTAACTAGGAGCTCTGAAAGATTTTTGACCGGTCCCCAAGTGCCCAATGTCGAGACATTGGTTACATATTTGAGCCGTAACCAGTTAACCACTATGTAACCATAACCACCAAAAATGACGCATCAAATATGTAACCACTGCCGAGGTTAGCAAATTTGCGCCGCTTGTGCTGCTGTTTTATTAGATTGCTGGTATTCGGCACATCTTTGCCACCTTAATCCGTTTCGAATACAGTATAATTTAGAGTAACGCAGCATTTTCTCACTTATAGCACGGCTCCAATTTGAAAAGTTCTGTGAGAACAGCCTCAGGCAGTCGAAAGCAATTTTCTACTTCTCGGGAACAAAAATAAAATAATACAAAGTAAATATTTATTTCTGAAACACTAACATTATCACATATGCGTTTACATAGCTATAAATTATATCTATAAAATAGGTTATTTTGACTTAGCAACTTGGCTAGGCTGGTCTCTTGCTGAACCGTAAAAGATTTTCCGATAGGAGTGTCAATAAAGTGGCTATTAGATTACATTCAATTTAAGTAATTATGGTAAAAAGAAGACGAACAGAGAAGTTAAAATACTAAATATGGTTATTGAACTTCCAAACCAATGGACAAAAACTTACTATAATGCCGGATTTTCTGACTTATTGCACCTCACGGCTCCAGTTTCAGAAGTAATGTGGTAACAGCCGTCAGGCGAAGGTAATTTTCTACTTCCCAAGAACCAAAATACAAAATACAAAAAGTAATTTATGTTTTTGTTGCTGTAAATATTCTCAGACAATGAACTCTTAATGTCGAAAGCATTTCGTTTAATCATAATATTTTTCTTCCAAATTGGTAACAACTGTGCATGGAACACTACTTATGTCACAGAAGACATAATAGGCACAGAAGGTTCACTCCGCGAAGAAATTTAAATAAATAAGGACTCTATCTACGTGGCAATAAAGTAGCAATTCAACTCGTACAGCGCTGGATACCGCTCGCTATATTCACCTAGAAGGCCGCTCTCTTTCTATCACGTAGCTCTATCTCTCCTGACGCGGCACGTGTAACGTTAGGGTTGTCTGCTTGATATTTACAGAGAATCATCATCATTATCAGCCAGTAAACGTCCACTGCTGAATACATGCCTCCCTCTTCGAGAGGGGTGTCACAGAATACTTATAAGTATTTACTTACCAGCTATGTATCCTATGTAGTACCTACCTATTACTTATATTCAACTTTTTGGAACGACACTTAATCTGCACAAAAAAACTAACGCTTATTCTGAATTTGGTCCAATAACAATCATGCAAAAGTATAAGTTTAAGAAGCCTATTACAAGATCATCATCCCGATGCATATTTAGGTAAAAACTATATGAAACATGGAGACCTCATTTGGGAGCCCTAATTTGGTGATTCTATTGAAAATAATTGGCGCGATGTGGCTAGCGTAGCGTGCGGGCCGGGCGCGAGCCGAGCGGCTACTGATTGCCCTGCTATGACCCTCTCGGGAAGGGACACCGGCCGAACATACCTAAAGTCCGGAGTGCGCCATGCCTGCTTATGTTTTGTTTAACGCCCATCGTTTGATATTTCAAATATCAGAATAAAAGTGGAAAATGTGTTTATGCCATTTTGTATGGTCACAAAAAATATATTATGTTCTAAATATTTTGAAACATTAACCTGGCAAAATTACCGAATCACTTTATTCAAAAGAAGACAGTAATTTTATATCTTTAAACATCATCAAAGCCGGGTGTAGCGAGCGAGATCGCTCCACCCGGTAATCTGGCCCTTAACAATAGTGAAAGAGACAAAAATCTTTAAGACTTTCACTAAAAATCTAACAGAAATCCAAACTACCTCTCACGTACTTCGCAGCTTTCCCTCCCCACAATATATTACTTTCAGTCCAAATTCCCATATCTTACTCCATTTCTTAGTAACCTAGACGTTTACAGCCCAAGTAATGCTCACGAGAACTACCCGCCGTAAAAACCCTACAATTAATATAAAAAGAAATCACCCTGTCCTGCGGAACCTTTGCAATTTTAATGGATTCTTGTCCCGCTCTAACGAATAACGATTGTGTGTTGATGTCTCGTTCTAAATGGCCCATTTTGCTCTCCCGTTAGCTTCTTCGAATGATACTTTGGGGGGACGGAAATGTTAAAGTTTGTCTCTAAAAGTAGATATAGTACCGGAGCTAGACAGTTGAAATGATTAAGATGTGTCATTGAAGGACTTGTCTTTCGATAATAACGATAAATTTAATAAAACAGAAATGTTAATAGTCTTTAAAGGTTGGCAACGTATCTGTGATGCCCCTGGTGTTGCCGGTATGCGTAGTCGACGGTGATCGCTTACCATCAGGCAGCCCGTCAGCTTGTTTGCCAAGTATTGCTTTAAAAAAATAATTAAATGCTTTAAACGAATTTTACCGCACATAAATTCACACATCTCACACACACATTCATTCATTTATTCACACATTTCTATACAAAACCGTCCAGCCACTAGTACTACGGACACTGCAATATATTTGAAACGACAGTAATTAAAATTATGTAAAACACAAGCCATAAAAAATTAAAAGACAAATAGGCCTGAGCATTCACTCAAATAGTTTATTGTGCATTCGCTGTGGGTTTTTTTTTCGAACTGAAGAACGAATGGAGCCGAATAACTTCCTAACCACGAAATCGATCATCTTCGCAGATACTATAATAATCGATAATTAGTAATTACTTCACGCGGAGAGCACTGGCACCAGTTTAATCACTAGTATGGGTGCCAGCCAGTTCCACAGTTCAAAATAACAATCATCTCATTGTACTTATGTTCTATGCTATACAGTAATAATAATTATTATTGTTACCGTCTAATTTTAAAAACTTTTGGTCAATAAATACTTTCTTCTAATTCTTGTCAAAAGCTAATTCTTCTGCTTCGACTTTGTGTCGCCTATTTACCTATGTAGCCTTTCAATTACCTCTTTCTAATAGACCGACACCTCTCCACCGCAAAAGTTCTGTCCCCAAATAGCACTCAAACGCACTTATTGTGCTTATATATTTGTCTGTCCGTCCGTGTTTCGGGCTGTGGATTTCCCTTGGGAAGCGGTTTGGTGTATGTCAATACATTACCAAACGGTAATATTACCATCAAACATAATACTCTAATGTGCGACCTACATCATTATCATATAACATATCAACACATATTATGTGAAATTAATAAAATTAATGTATCTCTGTCTCTTTGATACATGCCCGCTAACAAATTACCGAAACAACCTTAATACAGTTTACTGTATAAGGAAATAATAACGCAGTATAAGTAAGCGCAGCGTAGGACGTACACCTACAAGATGGACAGACGACCCAAAAGAGACCGTAGGGAAACGCTAGATGCCGGCCGCTTGCAACCGGTTTTTTTGCAGATCGATGGGGGAGACCTATGTCCAGCAGTGGACGACCTATGGCGACTCTAGGAAGGGCAAGACTTTTCCAGAAATGCGGGTTTTTTAAAATTAAATGTTAATGTATACATAATTTTATCTGTAACCTGGTTTCACCCACGTGAACACTGAAACCTGCAAGCCGCAACTAATCAAAATATTTGTGTTATGCGATAAATTAAACGAACCTTTGTTACTTCGTTCCGTACTTCAAACCTATCTGTCGATGTTCTGCTCGTAAACCTAATCCAATATCCTTTTTGTACGGGACACTGATCAAGCGTTCCAACCCTTATAAAAATATCTTAGACAACCTACCCCAAATAGTTCAATGGGTATAAATAATCACGCTATGAATTCTAACATTTTCGTTTGTAGACACAAAATCTTCCGCATTTCAACTCAACTTATTTTTTCTTCATTCATTCAACATTTAAGTGCGTAGCTCTTGTCGGTGGTGTAACTTCCAGGCTTGACGGTCTTCTGTCGACGTTTGCACCTCCCTGTACGTCATGACATTTGCCTCTTCTTTCATTTGGTCTAAGAATAATCTTGGACTTCCCGGTCCTCTTTTTTTCTCTCTCTATTTTTCCTTAGGTCCTTAAATTTGTTTGCATGCCGGAAGGTCGATTATGGCTTCGACCAAAATAAAAGTTTTGGTCGAAGGATTATGGCGTTCTTTTACTGTAATTTTTCCATCTTATATGTACCCATATAATACGCAATAAACGAAATGTGAATATGAACTAGGTTTCTCATAATTATATTGTATTTATTTGCTTGAAGTTTATGTAATTCTTTAATTTAGTCTATACTGTTTAATTGTTTTTATTACTTTATCTCTGTTTTATGTTTACAAAAGAGTGCGCGATATTACGGACATCAAAATACAGGCTTAGCCTAGCTTGAGAGCCTCAAGCAATTGCTTTGTTGTGTCAGTTATCTTTTGTGAATATAATATTTTTGTATTTGTATTGTAACTTTTGACGGATCATCATCGTCATCATAATCAGCCCTGTCTACTGCTGGACATAGGCTCTATCAAGGTGCAATATTCAGCTTTTCAAATGTATATCAGGACGGAGACTCTTAATAGGGACATTAAAAAAAAGTTACTCCCAATGATCTCCATTCGGATTTTTACCACCGTTCTTTCTAACTCTGTTTCATCATCATCATCATCTTCAGCAGCCAGAAGACGTCCACTGTTGAACATAGGCTTCTCCCTTAGACTTCCACACTGAATGACAGCCTGCCATCTGCATCCACGGGATGCCCGTGACTCTCGATGCGTCGTCAGTCCATCTAGTGGGTGGCCTACCTACGCTGCGTCTTCTTGTTCGTGGTCTCCACTCAAGAACCTTTCTTCCTCATCGGTTATCGGTTCTTCAAGCGATGTGGCCTGCATATTGCCACTTCAACTTGAAAATATTAATAGCTGTGTCGGTGACACTGGTTCTTTGATCGCGCAAATATCTAGAACCCAAGTTTTTAAATCTAAAAGTTTCAGTTGTAGCTTGAATCGGAATCCCGACGTTACATATTTAATGCTCCACTTAACTTTGATCGCGACCTGTGACCTCAACTTTCACCTGAATCCGCCCTTTTAACTTAAAAACTGTTTTCTAACTTATTTGAAGCCTCTTTGTCGATAATTAACTGGCAAAGTTTTTAACTTGTTTTTTACTTTTTGTAACACAATATTTTGTCTCGAAACTTTTTAAGGTTCTTTACCTAAAATGTGTAAACGGGACCCTATTTCTAAGCCTACTTTGTCTGTCTGTCTGTATCCACGGCTGTATCTTTCGAACCGTAATAGATAGCCAGTTGAATTAATAATTGATAGCCAAAATATTTTTGTATTTGCTCTAGTGTAAAAACAGTATAGCGTCAAACTTAGCCTAATTATAGTAAACATTCTAAAGTATAACAACAAATGATAAATAGTGACAATGGTTAGTGTCAAACTATTTAATAAAATTTATTAACCTCTATTTTTGTCTGTAATAACAATGAAATGTAAAAATCGTGTAATATTTCGCAGATCCTTGGAAATAAGGACAATATGAGCGTACAGCATTGCATGTCAATGAGACAATGCCTGTGCTTGAATTGAGTAGGAATTGTAGTTTGGGTCGAATCGACCTACACAGTTTAGATCTATCGTAAGTCTTTTTGTGCGTTTGATATAATTTTATCAAGCTCGTAATTGTACACACTAAGTATAAAAATTACATACAGATAACGTACGGGATAGTGTAACAAGTGGCGGCCTTCTCGCTAAGAGCGATCATTCCCAGATAACCAAGCGTTTGTTCCAATATGTTTAAACAAAGTAAACATTTTAATTGATATAACGTATATAATTATACGTCTAGTAGTTATAATTGTTTGATTTAGTAATTTACAATAATTACTAAATTACTACTCACAAAATAATTTTTATTTCTATTAGGGTATTGTAGGGTTGTGGAATGAGCTCCCAATATAAGTAAGTAAATAAGTAAGAAAAGTAATAATAATGATCAAATTTCGTTGTAAATAAAAACATACCAATGAAGGGAGTTATTATTCATTTAATGTTTATGATAATACATTTATAATTAACCTAATTAATTATATAATTTTCTTATAGAAATGTTATTTTTACAGTGAAATTTCGTAGAGACAATCAATTATTAAATTGATTCATAATTACTAAATAATATCATTAAACGAAGTTGCGTCCATTGGCATTTAAATAAATAAGAACTCACTTGTGAAGAAGTATTTTGTCTCTTGTATAAAAAGTCGAAAAGCTGGTCCGAGTGGTCTAAAAAGTTGTTCATAATTAGGATTACAATGACCTCCTTTCAGTTTAGTACCACCGTTCCGCGAAACCCTACCCCATTGACCTAGAAATTTGATGAATGGACGCAGTATTTTTGTTTATCATTGACTGCAAATAACTATTATTCCAAATATATTTGCTTGTAAAAATGCTGACTATCGATTTACGAAAATAAATTCCAGTCTTTACTGTGCCTGGGATCGCATTTCCATAAAGGTTTGTAAGCTCGAATTAAGTACCTAACCGTCCATAATAAACACTTACAGTATATTATATATATTATGTTGGTTACTTACTGCTTATCACGCATCCATTCTTACAGCCCATTTTAAATTCAGAAAACACAAATGTCCGTGAAAAATACCCTTATCTCACGCTAGCACTGACACACACTTTAAAACACTAACACAGTACGCACCACAAAATTTCACACGGAAACGTTATTACACAATATTTAGAGGTTTTTGAGAAAAGATTATATAGTTTTTCATAAAAGAAAGAAGAGATATTGGAATAGAAGGGAGAGAAAAATTCGATAAACGGCCGTTCGCTACGTGTTCTGCTACGGACTGACGTAGCGCTCGCCGTAGCCGCGTAGGCTTCGTAGCTTTGGAGGGAAACTGGGATGCGCAAGGGATTATAGGTAGGGGATGAAATGTAAAGGGTTTTGTATGATATTGGTCCCTGGGGACCTATTTGTATCATCAATTGATGCCATGCATTGCCATCGATTCCATTACCAATACCTCGGTATTGTGTGGGATGATACTGGAATCGATGGCTTAACATCAGTTGGTGGTAAAGTGTGTTTTTTAATAATGACCAAATTGATAGCCCTTTGGTTTAGTTGGTAGTGAACCTGCCTTCTGCACTTGGGGGCGTGGGTTTGATTGCCACCTATAGGACAAACATTTATGTGATGAACATTTGTGTTTGTTCTATATCTGGGTGTTAATATGTATTTGTGTATTTAAAAATATATATGTATGTATATCAGTCTCTGGCAGCCATATTACAAGATTTGCTTAGTTTGCGGCCAGGTGACCGTGTGTGCAAAAATGTCTCGATATTTAATTGGCTCTCTATTGATGTAATTAGCCTGTTTTTTTACAATTCATTGAATAAAGGGTGACATCGCAGTGCAGGGGTTTGAACTGTCAAAGTTCTAAATTCTGGGTGATACTTAGCTGTTAGGCAAGCGTGACGCTTACCATCAGGTGAGTGATGTAATCGTCTCGTCACTTTTTCACTATGGGACTATCCTGGAAATGGCGAAAAAAATATTAGCCGTTCCTTAGAAAACTCTTTCCCAACCGTTCACGTCCACACACACGTCTATTAGCACTATAATGTTTTTTTTCCTACTGCTAAGAAGTCTTAGAGGATGGCTTTGGAATTGATAAAACAGGGGCCTTACGCCCAACTCCTTACGCGGTCTCAAACTAACGTTAAAACAGCGCAGTTCGGAAAATCACGCGATCGTGAACCTTAACGCGCCCAGATACGGTTTGCGGTCGCACATCTTTTTTCATCACCTAAACTGGATTGCTTAAAACAGCTAGGCGTAAAGCCCCAGGCCCTATCCTACTAAGATAATAATCGCGAAAGTTTGTATGTATGGATGTATAGATGTATGGATGTATGGATGTTTGTTTCTCTTTCACGCTGCAACGAAACAAGGGATCGACCTGATTTTTTGCATGGATATAGTTCAAGAGCAAAAAAGTGACATAGGCTACTTTTAATCATCATCATCATCACCATTTTTCATCACTACGCGGGTGAAACCGCGGGGCGCAGCTAGTACGACATAAGCCATCGAATGTATGTAAAAAAGTAATATATTTCTTAATTAAACAACAGTTAATTAAAAAAGATACTTTATCCCTCCGCCGCCACATGCCGGTTGAACAATTTTCCCGTAACGTGCAAAGTAGTCGAACCGCGTGCGTTCCGGAACAATTGTTTCGTAGAACTTCCGTTAGCGCGTAGGGACGAGCAGGGGCGCTCAACCTGCAGCCCGTTCTAACTAATTATCTAGCTGTGCTTTGTCGTTTTCTCTATGATTTTCCTTCTTTTTAGGATTCCATACCCAGAGGGTGTAAACGGGACCCCATTGTTAAGCTTACGCTGTCTGTGTCTGTCTGTCCGTCCGTCTTTCCGTCTTACCTTTTGCTGTATCTTTCGAACTGTAATAGATAGCCAGTTGAAACTTTCACAAAATATGTAATGTTACGGTGGATTATCGAAAAAAAAGTCAAAGTAAAAAATAAACGGATCATACTGGAATGTTTATCGATTGAACTATTATCTAAATAGCTCGATTGAACGCAGGACAAACTGATATCATAATAATCATGGTCCTTTTATTGTTACATTGACTACTTACCAATATTATTTGAATGTAGCGATTGGAAGCCCCATCAACCTTTCCCAAACATAATCCAGGAATACATAATATCTCACCTATGAGGACACTCGTAGACAATTTTAAACTTTATAGCCCATGGAATTTTAAACTGTATAGTCCATAAAATGTTTAACTGCATAGCCCGTGAAATGTTAAACTTTTTAGTCCATGGACTTTTCAACTGCAAGTCCATGCAATGTAAACCTGAATTTTAAACTGTACAGGCGATAGAATTTTAAACTGTATAGTCCATAGAGTTAAAAATTACATACTCCATGGGATTTTAAACTGACTATATTTTATTTTATATTTCAGCAATTCTAAACCGACTTCAACATGCGGCCCGCAGATGTTTTATGTGCGGGACACGTAACGAGCACTTTGTTAATATTAAATTGAATGTACTGATGCGGTACGTGAGACACGCTTGGTTCATTTACGTTTTTTCTAGAAGATACATGATCTTTTGTATAACAAGTATACGTTTGAAAATGTATAACAAGTTTACAAAACCCTAGATATAAGATTATATGATTATTTACGGGATATTTACCGTGGTAAAATTGTGGAATGAAACGAAACAGTCTTCCCGTGAACATGGTGCATGTAACTGCGCCGAAATATCGGGAGCTCATTCCACAACCTTACCACGGTAAATACCCCGTAAATAATCATATAACTTTAATGAACAACACTGATAGTTTAAAACAGTGTCCTAGACAAAAGAGTTCAAACGACTGAACATATTTTCTTGAATCATAGCTACATGAAAAATCAAGTCAAATTACAAACAAAAAAAATATAATTAAAATAGGTCTAGCCATTTTGGAGCTAAATTTGAGATTTGGGAACATTCGTTTTTAGCACACACAAACAAACAAGCAACCTCTAACCCTAAACGCATAACCTCCTGCTGGCTTCACAGCTGTACAGGAGACCTGGGCGGGTCGGCCGTACGGGCTCCCGGAGAGGAGACATAGGTACGTGAGGCGCTAGAACATCGTTTGACAGCGACGCAGATTGTTCCGTACGGGACTTGCCTCCGCGTAGATCCCGTCTCCCATAGTACGGGCGACCCGTACGGGTATCTCGTCATATTTGCCGCATTGCAAAACTTAGCAATCCCAAATCGATGTCAAAGAAGGTAATAAGAAAAATAACGATTCTATGTTTATACTCGGTTCAAGTTTTATTTAACTCCGACAGCTGCAGAAAAAGTACTGTAAACCGCAATTCACGCAGCGATAAAAAAACCTAAGAATAGATATACTCATTATCAGCCTTTTATTTTCCCACTGCTGGGACTAAGGCTTTCTCTCAGAGAGAAATAGGGATGAGCCCTAATCCACCATGCTGGAGAGTGCTATGTTGGTGAATGTCATAATTATGTCTTCGAACTTTTGTAGTTCTGCTGGTTTCCTCGCGATGTTTTCCTGCACCGTTTTTGAGCTGGTATCGAAACTGCACATAATTTAAGTACTAAATAAGTCATTGGTAGAAGGCCGAGGACCAAACCGGTTGCCATCAGATTGTAAAATGCATATGCTACGGCCACCATAGGCCAATGTGAGAATAGATAATAGTATGTATACTAGACAAAATGTTGTCCACACCTGGCCCAAAGTCCGATTACGGCCACGGCGCTCGGACTACAATAACATCGTGCCAGTGATTGGCTAATGAAGGTTTTTGCCAGGGATGTCACGGAGCTTCGACTCCGGTTCCGTTAAGTCGGAACTTCCGATTATTATTACACCTTCGGTTCCGACTTCAGCTCCGACACTTTTAAATCGAAGGTTTTAATCGGAGGTCGAAGCATAACATAGCGGCGGCGGCGGCCTGTGTCGACTGTTATGAACAGGTTCACACATGTCGCGCGGGGAATCCCCCCGACTCCCACTACGTGCACTTTATCGTCAATTATTGTTTCACTTGTTGGTAATTTGTTACGCACACGACACGTTCACCTCCACCACACGTTGCCTCCGACTCCGACTCCGACTCCGATTCCGACTCCGATAAAGCAAATTTAAAAACTCCGACTCCGCCTGCGGTTCCGATAAAACTACCTCCGTTACATCCCTAGTTTTTGCTACCGGCCTTGCTACTCTCTTATTATCATTGAGATAAAATACCTATAGAGTCACTATCTCTAAGTGAAAACAATCAAAAATCGTCCGTGCGTCGTTGTACATACATACACACCGGTTATATAGTCCGCAATGCCACATTTACTCCAATTTAAACGTTATGTCGCTTGCAAATTTTTTTGCACGTTCGTGACTCTATAGGTATTGTATCTCGATGCTTATTATATAAATATAGATGGATTGTAACACAAATGTATAGGCTTTTATTTAATTTAATAATATGCATCTCCACCGACACCGGTGTCCGTGAATTTTGTTATACTTAACTACAGTTTTGTTAACTTACTTTAGTTATACACAATACTGGGAGAGAAAATTTATTTATTATCTTAATCTAAGGTTAAAACAATTTGGTCATGTTATTATTATAGTTTGTGTGTGTATCTACCGCGAGCAGACCAGCGACCCGCAAGCAGCACCCGATCACGAGTGTGACACATGTGCCAGCTATCGCCCTCCTCAACCATATCTTAGGTAAGAGAGCGACCCGGGCACGCGGGTTCGAATCAGCGCAGGGCGGAAAATCACACGAACGTGAACCTTAACGCGCTGAGATACGATTCGCTGTCGCGCAACTTTTCGGATCACCTAAACAGAATTGCTTAAAACATGTAAACAGGTTCTCCTCCTGCCCATTTTCCTGCCAGAGCGGGCACAAAAAATCGACACCGCTATATGGTTGGTATTCCGAAAACCCGGACGAAGTGTTTTGATTCCACTTTTATTATGCGAACTGCTAGTCTGTGGATTGCGCTGCCTGAATGGGTGTTTCCCGATAGTTATAATATGGGTGTCTTCAAATCACGAGTGAATCGGTTTCTTCTAGGCAAGCGTGCTCCACCGTAGACCTCATCATCGCTTAACATCAGGCGAGTTGGCGGTCAAGCGCAAGCCTATTATTTATCTATTTTTAAAAAGGTAGCATTGACATAGTTTTTAAATTATTTCACTTGTTGAAAGCTACAATATCCCCGAGTGAAATAGGTTTTCCTGTTCACTACGCAGACGAAGCTGCAGACAAAAGCTATACTAATTCAGTTAAGAAATGTTATTTTTTTTCTAAATATTGTTTGATGTATCTTCCAACAACGAGCATCGGACGTTTCTGCCACTCCTTCAGTATCGCTTTGCTTGGAGTCACCTGAAAATACGGGTAATATTTAACTTCATCGTCATTTCAGTCTATTATGTTCCCACTGCTGGCCTTCTCTCAGAGAGAGAGAGCATGAGCCCTAATCGACCATGCTGGCCCAGTTCATGTTGGTGAATGTCGTATTTTTTTGAACTTTTGAGCTTCTTGGACATATCGGTTTCCTCACGATGTGTTCCTTCACCGTTTTTGAGCGATGGCATTGAAACTGCACATAATTAGTTAGGTAGGTATTACTACATAAGTAATTGGTGCAGGGCCGTGGTTCGAACCGGGTGCCGTCAGATTGTAAAGCGCACATACTACCGCTCGGCCAACATCGCTCTAAAATAATTAATTGCTTATAGCTTATAGCTTGCTATGATATCTGCAATAACATTGAAAAAAGCTAAATAACAACATTTGCTTTTCAAGTATTAATTCACTATAGTAGATACATCAGGTACCAGGTACTCTTACGTTCAAAAATTAGCTAAAGTGATGAGAATTTACGGTTTTCATTTTGCTTTCTTCAATATTGTAGCTGTCAGAGGAAATATTCTTGAACAGAATAAAATTATTATCAAGAGGTAGCAGAAATTAAAGGTCAAAGCAGATTTCTATTCGCTAGACCCCACAGTCTTCTTTTAAGGTTATTCTCACAATGTTACGGACCGAGATGTATGTACAAGCATTGCCAAAACAGTGATCACTACTGTGAAAACTGGGGCCTTACGACCAACGCGGTCTCAAATTAAGGTTAGAACAACGCAGTTCGAAAAATCACGCGAACGCAAACCTTAACTCGTCTAGATACGGTTTGTGGTCGCGCAACATTTTTTCATTACCTAAACTGGATTGCTATAAACAGCTAGTCGTAAGGCCCCTGATGACGTTTGACCGCGATCTCAACCGATCTCCACAGACTCTCTCATGACTATCCACAACATTGTTTCGAGTGAAAGTAAAAGTGCCGAAATTTCTGATTTAGTATAGCCGGACCAGCTCTGAGGGTAAGTTTCTTGTCTTCCTCTGCAAAATCTTCATTGATTAACATAATATTTTCGTCAACCTGATCTCCGTGAAGTCTGTTAAGGAGTGTGACACACACGTCGCCCGCCCGGACACCTGCCTCCCTCGTATAAGCCGCGAACGCCGTCGCTTCCATTTCTATATTCTTAACGCCGAGCTTCGTGAGCTTGTTTAAGAATGCCATCTTGTCAGCCTCTGTGTAGTCGCAGAATGGTCCATCGATGCGGGCTTGGCCTGAAAATGTGAGTCCTGGTTAAAACACGTGGTTTGGAAATAGTTGAGTTAGTTTTGGTAGAGGTTGCAGTGTTAAAGGGTTTTCTAATATTAATTTGAGGATGGTGTTTTTTTTTTTTAAATAAATACTAGGCTTGCGTTTTACCACCATCTCGCCTGATGTTAAGCGATGATATGGTCTACGATGGAGCACGCTTGCCTAGAAGAAACCGATTCACTAGTGATTTGAAGACACCCAGAATGTAACTATCGGGGAACATCCATTCTGGCAGCGCATTCCAAAGACTAGCAGTTCGCACAATAAAATTAAATGTCGACCAAGCAGTAGCATGTGCGCTTTACAATCTGGTGACACCTGGTTCGATCTTCGGCCCTGTACTAATTACTTATTAAGTACTTAAATAATTGATGTGCAGTTTCGAAGCCATCGCTCAAAAACAGCGAAGGAAGACATTGTGAGGAAACCGGAGTGTCCGAGAACCTCAAAAAGTTCAAAAACATAAATATGACATTCGCCAACATGCGCTGGGCCAGCATGGTGAACTAGGGCCAATCCTCTCTCTGTGAGAGAAGGCCTATGTCCCAGCAGTAGGCTGATAATGATAATGAACTTTTGGGTACTTCTATTACTCAAACACCATAACTTTATAATTCTACTACAAATAATTTAATATCCTAATTTTTATTATTAGCTCTGTGTAAGTTGTCCCTTGAAGAGCACTAGTAATCGCAACACAGGGAATCCTATAGCGATAACTAGCGACTGCTAATTGTAATAATGGCATGTTAGTTTTAATCATAGTAGCAATAAGTTTTGTCACACAATTTTTTTTTTTTTAATCTAAATATTGTACCTATTTAATATTAATGGTTGCAAAAAAAAAAAAAAAAACTTATCTTATTTGTTATGCAGTGTTACGTGCCGTTACTGCTAATGCTGTTGATGAAAGTATGTTTGTCTGAATGTTAACCGTTCACTCAAAAGACTAGCAGACAACGATGCCTGGTATACCTTAAAATGGTATACAGGGTATCGTTGTCATTCAGCCCTGTAAGTTATAAAATACCTCTGTAAAAGTCGTCAGCAGCCATAGTTCCCCCGAGGTACGTGTTGAACCCGTCCGACTCCGCGACCAGCGAGTGCACCTCCTGACTCACTCGGCTGTCCAGGAGAGCCGGCAGGGAACGCACCTTGCCTAGGACTGGCTAATGAAGAAAATAAAAAATACAGATGTACCAACTCAGCACTTTCTCATTTGCATCAAAAGGTGCTGAGTTGGTGGCTTTATAGTCCGGATTCCGGAAGCACATGGTCCTACGTATGCAAAATCCAAGGTTGCAATCTATTTTTATGACTAGATGCCGAGAGCTGAAACCGTGGGCTGGTGTGTGTGGATGTAGCTGCGAGCACTTATTGTGGTGAATTCAATAGATAAGGGGTAATTTTTAATTAAAAATTAAAACAAACCTCTTGTAATTTTTAAGCTAAACATGTGTAGTACTTTAGTAGGTACCTCGAATTCAGGACCAAAAAACATGAAGGTGAACAAAATAGAAGCTACAGACAGTCCTCTGTGCAGAGGTTTGTACATGGAAATGCGACCATGGAGCATATGCTATTGCTCTGCGAGACCACAGAAAGTATATAGTTAAGGCCGGGACTCCTTAAAGAAACTTCAAATCAAGTTCTCAACACCACAACACGTGACGAAATAGGAGTGACACTGGTATGGTATGGTAACTGACTCAAGGCCGTGCTCTCCGATATTTTAAGGAGCCCAGGTGGTATGGGCATGCTGGATGGCAGAAACGTACAAAACACCCCAGGCGGGACGTTAGTGCAGGTGAAATCACTCCCTATTAGCGCAAGAGTAGGTATAAAGACTGCGGAGTGGTGAATTCAACTCAAAATCACAGCCCTTGCATATCACTACTGTTTTTAAAGTTATATGATTATTTACGGGATATTTACCGTGGTAAGGTTGTGGAATGTTGTGGTTGTGGAATAAATGAATGTTGTGGTTGTGGTTTGAATTTAAAACAGTGTTGTACTACTGTTTTTAGTTACTTACAATTTCATATGTCTTCTCCAACGTTCCGCTGAGTCCAAAACTTGAGACTACGACAGAACCTGGTGGGATGCCGAGTCCACCACTCGTTCCGATGCGGAAGAACACAGGGTCTTTTGCCTTAGAGTAGGAGATCAGCTTGATGACCTCTTGGAGGAGAGTGGTCATAGAAGGAATTCCGATGCCATGCTGAGGATCAAATAGAAAACAAAAGATAATTTTGTTTTATAATATTAAGTTTTTGTATTTTATGTGGTGGTACCTTAGTGGGTACCCTTACTGCGTGAGCCCGACTCGCACTTGGCTGGTTTATTTTAAACGTCACTCTAAAAAGCTCTTACTTGGCTGCAAGTATCTATCCGCGCTGGGCCAAAACATCCATACAAAAAGGACAGTGTCTTATCATAGATACCCCACTTGATAGGAGCAACATGCAGAGAAGCAGAGTTACTTTAATATAAGTGTGAAATGTGATGTGATAGGATAGAAACGTGTGATGTGATGTGATTAGTGTGATATGTGATACTCACGCTTACAGACAGCACCGGACCAACTTTGTACATGGCGTACCGTTGGGAGTGTTTAGTCAAGTTGACGAGCACTCCCTTGTTCTCTAGCCCCAGCGCACTGACCATGTACTCTGCAAACTCTCTCATGCGGTACTTTGTGCCGCCCATGCATACAAACTGAAATAACAGAACTTTAATTACTTTTTAATTTAAATTTGAATTCTTCAGAAGTCGGACTATAGTAGAGACACTATACTTACTAGGCTACTGGCTACCTTGAGGTAGCTCAAGGTATATCTTCGCTTGAGAGAAAGTGTGAGTCAGTTCCCATTCTACGCTACGCTAGACATGTTTACCATCTTCGACCACAATGCCACTTAACACTATAGGTAAGTTGGGTGGAATACCTAACCGGTCACGTAATAAGCCCATGTTTTTTTTTCTTAAGCAAACCTGGGTATTATTAAAATGAGGTGCATCTCTTTTAAATTTGATAGAACTTAGTCCACTAATGTTGCACTGTTATCGTGTCTATAAAATATGCTAGGTTTAAAACTGCCCCCACCTCTATCGCTAGGGCATCAAGCTTCAAACTCAGCAAGTTTCACAGCTCTATTAAAAAATCGAGTTTCACAGCTGTTCACAGCTGAGGTTGAAGAGAAGAGAGCAAAGATAAGTGGTTATATGGTCGTTATTGAAGAAGACCATGGGTGAAAATTATTCGGACATCATTGAATGGCCATGCTTAGCGCGGTAATTTTTCTCAGATCATATACAGTGATTCAGGAGCTCCATTAGTTTTGCTAACTACTATGTTTATTACAATGACGATATTTATTATGATCAGCTAGAAGACGTCCACTACTGAACAGAGGCTAACCTTAGAGCGTCATACTGGACCTGTCATCTGTATCCACTGGATGCCCGCGACTCTCACGATGTCGTCGATCCATCTAGTGGGAGGCCTGTCTAAGCTGCGTCTTCTAGTTCGTAGTGGTAACATGTTTATAGCAAATATATAATTGACAATCAATTTATATTAAATATCTGTGTGAATCGAGATGAATCGTATTTGATACCTTGACGTCGCCAAATAGTGCTGGCAAGTCATAATTAAGGGTGTCTAAGCCCAAATGGTATAAGACGTCCACGCCCAGCTCGGCAAGGTGCTTATTGGATAGACGAAGAGTGCCATCGCTGTTTCTGTAAAACATGGAAACATTGAGGGAATCAGGCGTTAGTTGGTGTCAATCTTTTAAATAACAAAAATATTTAGACATTTTTGCTCACACGGTACTCTGACCCCAAAATAAACAAAGCTTGTGATGTGGCTGCCAGAGACTGATACACATACATATATATTTTTAAATACATACTTAAATAGATATTAACAATTTAACACCCAGATATAGAACAAACACAAATGTTTGTCCTAGGTGGGAATCGAACCTACGCCCAAAAGCTCAGGACAAAGTCTGTTGGTCAGCTAGTTTTTACATAATTATCGTCACGTGCGAAAAATTCTTATTACACATTTAATTAGCGATTTGCTATTTTTGCTAACGGTATTTTTTTTGGTAACGGTATAACAAAAATGTATCAAATTGATAACTTCCTCTTTTTTTTTAAGTCAGTTAAAATAGGTCGGTTATACTCTTAAACGTTTGGCGAGTCAAAACGGTGACGCTGATTTGTCACCTTGATTATTCCTCCGCAGGCTTTTTGCGGTCTTCGCAAACTCGGTAGTTACAACGGTCACACAAAAGGTTTTGTAGCTAGCTATTTAATTCATAGAAGAACTTTCATCTTTTCTGCTTGAACTTTTTAAAACTTTTCTATTCACAAAAACCACCCTCATATTTAAAGTTGTTATCTCGCCCTATCCTCATTGCACCATTAAGTTTATGTTTTAGCATATTAGTTGATAAAATAAGGTAAATTTAATGTTCCCTTATAATAATAAAAAAAAATATTAATTAAAAACAATCCTTAAAAATTATGTTTACATCTGGTGGCGTCTTCTATGACATAATGTCTCGCTTTGTCTTCATTTGAGATGGACTGAAGGAACCTGAAGACTGATGGATGCCAAACATGGGAGAGGCTTGGAAGAGTAACAAAGAAACAAGGAAACTTATCAAAGTCAGCACTCAAGGTAAGGATCCAAGGTTATTGCGTTTATAAACATGGGACATAGCTTCAACCAAAATGAAATGAATAGACGGGCCATAACCATTAATTTCTCAGTAAAAACGAGTCAAAACTGTCGGACATAATTATTATACTTCAACGCCAAATTTATAACCATGTACAGTACATTTGTTACAAAAAATAGATAGCGGTTTTTTGTTGTGTATTTACACTTCGGGAAAGCACACGAAGGCATTTTGTCAGATGTTTGGTTATCATGTAACAACAAACTCGTGTCGCACTTTCTATGGCTAGATACCGACTGAAACGAAGTGAGCGCCGGCGCTCATTTTGTAATCTTCAAAAAAGCGCTTCTTCTGGGCCCGTCCATTCATTTTATTTTAGTCGAAGGGGCACAGCCATTTCTACATGAAACGTTTTGTTGAATAATACTTAACTTACTTAACAGTCCTTTTCCCAGGATGATGTTTGTCCCAGGTAGAGCTGCAGTTGTCATAATGAGCCGGGAGGTCTTCTCGGCCGGCTATGATGTAGTCGCAGTCGCACTGCATTTTGAAACACCCTGTTAACAGAACAGTAATTTGTGCAATTATTACTGTGTTACAAATTAAAAGGCTTTTTTTTTTAAATTTACCTTCAATTAGGTGAGCAGTTACAGGGGTCCCCAATTCACCCACCTATGGATATAAGAAAAATTACACCTTAAAACCTATTAAAAAGTATAGAAAAATAAAATTTGCCTACAAAAATAAAATAAAAATTATACATAATAATAACAAATTAAAAATTTATATTAAAAATATCTACTATTTATAACACTTACAGCTCTTATTTTAGAGGGTTCTATATTTGTTCATTAATATTATTATAAAAATCCATTGTCACTCTGCGAACCTCTGCATGCCTACTGGGCATAGAGCCCCTTCCTCAGGGAATACGAGCCAAGGGGCTCTAATGGCTCCGAAACCGGTCGATCGTCTCGACCGATAAAACATAACCGTGAGTGCAAACCGGTGTTATAATAATTAATAATATGATAGTTAGGTTTTAATTTGTTGTTTTTTTTTTTTTTTTTAATTTTACTATTGGTAGTAATAGTTTTAGGTTTTAAATATCTGTATTTAAAATATTATTCGTGTAAACAAAGACTAATTATAAAAGAATCATCAAAATCAATTCATAATTGGCCGAGTAGTCGCGTATAAGCAAAGACTGGCCACGTAGTAGCTATACCTAGTCTGTGCGTATAAGTAACAAACATACAAAAAAAAACTTTTCGTCCGTAAAAAACCACGTCGATTCGTTCCTATTTTTCTGCATGAAAGATAAATAAACAAACAAACGCACTTTCACAAATATAATATTGGTATGACATCAAAAACTTTTCCAATCTTCTTTTCTTTTTATGACAAGTGACAAGAATTATTCACTTAACTATCACTTAAAAACACTAACCTTGTTCTCAAATCACTGGTCGGTCCAACACTAACGAGTTGACAGAGGAATCCAAGGACCTACGTAGTTAGCTCTGCATGCTAATTCATTCAATTAAGTGCATTAGTCATCAGATCATGAATGCAATCTTTGAGTCGACAACCATATAAACCTATCTATAATCATATGTTAGGTAGAGGGATATAGTTGTTATTTATTAAAGGAACAAACTTTAATTAAATGTTATATGAGCAAACATGGCGCTAACTATCAGTTGGGCTATTGGTTTGTCCTCAGAAAAAAAAGAATCAAAAGGTTTGTCATCACTCCCTTGTATGAGATAAAAACCTAGGTACGTATAGCTATGAACTTTTACGTAACTTAACTTCTACGTAGAATTAGGATTTTTTAAAGAACTTACATTTGTTTGTTACTGTTATGGACTGGCTGTTGTGTGCGAATTCATACACCAGCAAACCTACCTACCATATTTCATCGTAGGTACGTACTTAGGCTAACCTCGGCAGTGGTTACATATTTGAGGCGTTTGGGGTCGAGATATTGGGCCCTTGGGGACCGGGAGCTCTCCTCATTTTCAAAAATCTTTCAGAGCGCCTGGTTAATGCGATGCGGGACCAAAATGCTGGCGTGTTTCTGGCTCAACGCATTAGCATTGCCATTCAACGTGCTAATGCCGCCAGCATGCTGGGTACGCTGCCAACTGGTAGTGGGCTTGAGCATTTGGATTGTTTTTAGACCTTCAACGGTCTATGGGCAGTGTAACTGTATTTGTAGTGTTAGTTTTAGCTTGTATTTTGTTTAGTTAATAAAGGCACTTGCCCGGGTAGATAATAATTTTCGAAATTTCGTGATGAGTCACTGATGGTATGTACCTATTACACTTTTATATAAATAAAGCATAGAAATAAAGTACATACTTTTCTAAAATATTCTCGCAAAAAGTTTTCTTAATGACTTGCTTTTCGTAAATTTGACAAAAATTGAAAAAGGAACCGTTTTGGGACATCTAGATGTTATTTCATAAAACGTCACAAGTGATATGTTTTTTCACAAAACCTGCAATTTTTCTATCCATTTAGTCTGAAATGTTTTTATAAATTTAAATCAGTTTAATTTTAGATTAGGTTTTAATTTGTAATTTACATTTTATGCAGTGTTATTTCATTATACAGTGTTATCAGGATAAATTATGCCAGAGTAAGTACCTACTAATCACAATCAGTACAATCCCTATAGTGCAGCCGCTGGAAAAGCACAGAATTCTGAGTGGAAAAGTGTATTTAGCATACTACGTAATGGTTGTGGCTAGCCAGCGCTGGTTGTTCGTAGCCAGCATTATGCTGAGAGGTAGACGGTGAGCCGGTAGCCGGTCAGAACAAATAATTAATGGACCTAGTGTGGTGGCTTGGTTAACATTAGCACTACGCAGTTGGGAAGAACGTTGTTGCGACTCATGCTATTGCGAAAAACTATTTGAATGTGTTGGATTTTTAATGGTTGGAATAAAATTTGATAAACTGGCAATACCTACTACACTAAAAAAAGGTCGGTGGGATTCTGAGCCAGGTAGCAGTGCAGTAAGCAACTTGAATATTGTAATGGTTACTCTGCTAGATTTAAAGTACCTATGAATAAATATTGAAGAACAAATAAATAAATATACGTACAAGAGGTTATGAAAATAAAATAAATAAAATAAAATCGGGACTACCAACTGAAAGGAGTTTTACTACAAATGGGTCGTCAATACGAAAACTCATCCTATTGAAAGACGCTACTTGTTAGCTGAACTAGAAGCTAGAAGCACGCTGTTATGTAAATCTTATTGAATGGGTCGTCAATGCGAAAACTCATAGCATAATGGGTCTTCAAATGACCTGCTGTCAATTGTAAATATAGTAGACCTGCAGAAATGAGAGGTTAATACACATAGCATATGAGGTTATTAAGTCTCAATCCGTATAATTACCACCATATACACTTCTACTCATGACCCAGGTGATAGTAGAAAGAAGAAAAAGTGTGTGCTTAACATTGACTTAAGACCACACAACAGAAGTGAAAACATCATCAAGGTTGACTATATCTCTCTCGCTCCCTCAGTCGACTCGAGCCGACTTTACTCGAACGAGTAGGTATCTGAGCGAGACGGTCACGCGAATTCAGTGTTTTTTCCCCTTCGACCAAAATGAAATAAATGGACAGGCCATAACCATTGAACTGGCTCAGTAAAAACGAGTCAAAACCGTCGGACCTTCAACACTTAATTATAACCATGTACAGTACATTTGTTACAAAAATAGATAGCGGTTATTTGTTGTGTTATTACACTTCGGGAAAGCACACGAAGACATAATTTTGTCAGATGTTTCGTTATCGTGTAACAAAAGTCATGTGTCGCACTACCTACGCGGCTAGAGACCGACTGAAACGAAGTGAGCGCCGGCTCTCATTTTGTAATCATCAAAAACGCGTTCTTCTGGGCCCGTCCATTCATTTTATTTTGGTCGAAGCTTTTCCCTCATCCCAAAAACTGCCTAATAGAAGCTTTAACTTCAATCAATAATAATAAAATATGGCCTGCTGTAAATGGCTAATAGACAATTTTCGACCTACCTTAGCTACGCTACGAGTGAACAACAGCGGTAAAATTTTGAACTGAACTGTGTACTTAATAATCTCAATTCTTTTTCTCACGCACATTCATTAACAAAACAGTTTAATTTAATTTAAAGCACTTTTTAATCAGACTGTGAGAGCAGTCAGAGAGCTAAAATATGAGCTGACATGAGTGACCCAGAGATGTTATCGTAGTATAACATGACAAAACATTATTGTTTTGATAATAAGTAAAGGGGAACACACATTTGAGGGTAGGTACTATACTGTATAGTTTTATAACATTTTACTGTACACAATTATAAAATATATAATTATATATTATGCATAATATTTTCAAAATGCTACAAGATGGCGAATTGCGTATATTTTTGTTAGATCAAATGAAAAGCTTGAAAAGTAGAAAACGATAAAGGGAGAGCCATCACACTAAATTCAATATGGCCGCTGCTCCAAGATGGCGGATTACATTTTCTCTGATGAATCATAATTATTATGTAATCTGGGGGAAATTCTTGATTAAAAATGTTTTTACGATTAACTAATTTATGTAGTAAATCCTAAAGCATGATACGTTTTTAGGGTTCCGTATACAAATGGTAAGTTTTTACTCTTTGGGTACGGTTGGGGACCCTATATTACTAAGCCTACGATGTCTATTTGTCTGTCCGTCTTACCTTTTAACGGTCTTTTACCGGTCTTTTTTGTTCTTACGAAAACGTAATAGGTAGCCAGTTGAAATTTTCACTGAATATGTTATGTTACGGCTGATTAACTAAGAAATAATAAAAAAGTTCTCAGTGCTCAGAGCCCGACTCGCACTTGGCCGGTTTATTTTATGATACCTATTACTTTTGGGCAGTTTAGTTGAGAGTATTCCTAACTGCATAACAATAATATGACAATCTCACTGTTCCTGCTTGACTTTGAATGAAGTGATAACGACAAATTATGATATGAGATGTCAAGGGTAAAATGATAAAGCTCTTGCGTCGTTACATCATTTGTGATTTCTATGACGCATTACTAATATCATTAAGTACGTTTCCTGATGTTCGTTTATTTTGTCACGCTCAATATTTTTTTTTTGCTATATTTAATTTTTATATTTGATAGGCTCGCCTGATGTTTGAGCGACGATGCGGTCTACGATGGAGTACACTTGCCTAGAAGATACCGATTCACTCTCGACTTGAAGACTAGATTGTAACTATCGGGGAACACACAGGCAGCGATTCCACAGAGCAACAGTTCGCACAATAAATGTGGAATCAAAGCGCTTCTTACGGGTTTTCGGAATATCAACCATAAAACGGTGTCGATTTTTCGTGCCCGCTCTGGCAGTCCGATAGAATGGGCTCCAGGGAATTAAATAATGCAGATCTGATTTTGTTCAACATTAATAATTTTGTGACGGGTTGTCACAAAAGTATAAAAATCAAGCAGAAGAAAGCCAGCTAATATAGCGCACTTTTTGGTAAATTTAGATAATAATAAAACGTAACGGGTCACTCAAGCAAAAAAATAATAATAAGTAGAAATAGGCGAGCGAACTTTGTGAGAATTAAAAATTCGCGCGTGCCAGCACTGGCAGCTGGTTCCAATACTTCCAGCGCCGTACCGCCCCTGAAACCTGCCGCCCGCTTTTATTCCCAGTTATTACCACTGTTTTTATTTGAAGACCGCTGGTGGCCGGACGGTAGCAAGTGTACTTTACAATCTGCCAGCACCCGGTTTGATCCTCGGCCCTGCACCAACGACTATTTGGTGCCTAAATAAATTATGTGCAGTTTCGATGCCATCGTTCAAAAATGCCAAAGGAAAACATCGTGAGGAAGCCGGTATGTCCAAGAACCTCAAAAAGTTCAAAAACATAATTATGACTCTTACCAACATGCATTGGGCCAGCATAGTGGATTAGGGCTCATCCTCTCTCTGAGAGAAAGCCTGTATCCCAGCAGTGGGAACATGATAGGCTGAAATGATGATCACGATGAAATAAATCCCATTTGTACGCAGTGGTGACATATGTCGACAAAGGGGAAAATCCTTGCCAGTGGTATCTGGAAGACAGTGGTGGACCGCGAGCTTCCGGACAACACGGCACTTTTTTATTTATGCCTATCGCCCAGGTGTGAGCCTTGTCCTGCCGTGGCGCCATGCGCGATGTCCGCGGGCATCAAGTCGGGCCTGCGTGACGGGAAGCCGATCGACGGCAAGCAGGAGCACCCATGCCCCTGCCGCAGCTGCTGCTGTGGGAAGCCGCCGATTGCGAAACCAGTGAGCATCTTTACAATTGTACTTTCATACAAACGGCGATGTTCCATCCGAACAATATGGTGGACATATCTAAAGCCATCATTCATACAACTTTGAATATTTGTCAAATTTTAATCAACCAGCACTGTTAGCGTTAACGCCTGCGGAAAAATGAAATTGTATGAAAATGACATCAGCATGAGAGAAATTATCTCAAGATAATGTCATATTCATACATTTTCATCTTCCGCAGGCGTGAACGCTAACAGATAGTGGCTCTTGTCTAGACCCCCAGGGGTCTTACGGCTTAGCCCTGCCGTCGGGACTAAAGAATACGGTACCCTTTCCAAGTAAATATAACATAGGGTTCTTTAAAAGGGCTGTTAATAGTCTTTAGAGGTCTTCAAAGTGTCTGTGATGCATCTGGGTGTAACAGGTACGTATCCATGGGCGACGGTGATCACTTACCATCAGACAGCCCGTTAGATTGTTTGACACATAACATGCCATAAAAAACTGAAGTAAATTTCATAATTCCAGTGCTATAAGCAGCCCCGTATACCCGACTCGTATGCCCCGCGTCGCTGCTACGCGCGCCCCACGGCGCCCGTGGAAGCTAACACCACCTACAAGATGTCGTACCTACCGGTGGACGGGTGCATGAACGTGAGGGGAGTGGTGAGGAAGCCGCCTCCCAACCTGGTGCCGAGCTGCGAGCCGATGGAGGGATGCACTGTCCAGAAGGTTGTTTTTTTAAATATGAATATAAGGGTAAAAAAATATACTACATAAAAAGAAATTGCCGTCCTAGAAGAGGGGGTTTCTCCGTGGACCCACTGCTATAACCTACCTGGTGGCCTACGTGGATTTTTCCCCCGTGCACTCACCACGCTAGAGATGAAATTAAATAACAAACTTTATAGTAATATACTAGCAATTTTTATAAGTGGAATTAATACAATCATCATTTCAGCCTATCATGTTCCCACTGCGTAGGGTAATGATGGTGATGACATTGACATCAGTGTCAACGCCCACACCTACCCTGAGAGAGAGGTCCAAGTCCGTCTGGTAAGAGTAGGCTAATGATGATTATGGTGGATTAGGGCCCATCCTCTCTCTCTCTCTCTGAGAGAAGGCCAGTTCCAGCAGTGGAAACATGATAGGCTGCAATGATGATGATGAATTCTTTTTTGCTACGATAAAGTTTATTTTTTAATCTCATCTCTCAATCTCTCCCAATTTCTGGTGATTTCCCACCAGTAGATCATAGCAGCGGGTCCACGGGGAAACCCTTTAGAAGATGGTGGATGATATCAGTTTATCGTAATAAAACCTTTGAATATCTAAGTACTTAATTACATATCCTGCATATTTACATACTATGTAATTTACAAAAGGGAAATAATATTAAAACACGCCAGCATTTTTGTCACGCGTTGCACCAGGTGCTATAAAGATTTTTGAAAATGAGGTGAGCTTCTCTCTAAGAGCGGCCCAATGTCTCGACCCTAAATGCCTCAAATATGTACCACTACTTAATTGATTGCATTTCTCAGCCCTGTGAGATTATAAAGAAAGCCTTGCTCCCCAGCTGTCCTTCCTGCCGAACCCTGTGTGCGTGACGCAGCCGATCCGTCCGTGCCACCACGATATGTGGGGGCAGGGTCCTATGCAGAACATCACCACACAGCGACACGACTTCGTACCTAAACCGTGCGTGCTGAGGGAGAACTTCAAACCCGCACCGAAGTTCCACAGCGTGGAGCAACCTTTTGAGAGTAAGGCCCTGCTTGTAACTAAGAGAAGGTAGGAGGAAACTCAGATCAGACAAACAAGGGAATGTCCAGCAGTGGACGTGCTATGGCTGAAATGATGATGATGATAATGATGTTTCTCACGCATGCCTCGACCCTGGGAAATAGTCGGATCAATGCCACACGTGTTACATCGGAGCTTGGTGAGTTCCCCTTATTATTTATGCGCCGCAAAATCGCGGTAGTTTTGGACTTTTTTCAAGGCTCGAGTGCAGAAGTTCACTTTGGGTGGTTGTGTATTTTGGAGGACAGACCATACTACGAAAAATCCCTGTACTTGAGTCTTGATTTCACACAGTCAGCGCTAAAATTTTGAAGCAGATTTCGAGAAATGTAGCTTTCTTTGTACATACATACTGTTAAAATTTGAAGTGGCAATGGGCAGGCCACATCGCTCGAAGAACCGATAACCGATGGGGAAGAAAAGTTCTTAAGTGGAGACCACGAACTGGAAAACGCAGCGTAGGTAGGCCTCCCACTAGATGGACTGACGACATTGTGAGAGTCGCGGGCATCCAGTGGATGCAAAAGGCAGGCTTTCGTTAAGTGTGGAGGTTAAAGGGGGAGGCCTATGTTCAGCAGTGGACGTCTTCTAGCTAATGATGACATGTATAGTTATCTATAGTTTACTAATAATTTTGTCCCTCAGACCGCACCATCAACAAGTTGTCCTACATTCCCCCGGAGAGGATTGAGGCGACCAAATCCTACGCGCCTGAACGTTGCTATGAGAGGCCCGCCGCCAAGATGGACACAAGCACCACGCATAAAATGAGCTTTATGCCTAACAAAGTAAGTTATAGACGCGTATTATCTTTTGAAAACCTCTGAGATTCTATCAGAATTCCACTTAAGGTGGTGGTGGTTGTTAGTTTAAAAAATATTATGTACCTACTGGTGGAAATAAATTGTTCCATGAGAAAAGCGATGGTGGCCGAGCTGACAGGACCCGGTCCAATCCTCAGCCCTGCACCAAACATTAAAATGCGCTGTTTGTAAACTGTAATAAATGTAAATTGCTCAAAAACGGTGAAGGAAAACATGGTGGATTAGGGCCCATCCTCTCTCTCTCTCTCTCTGAGAGGTCTTTATCCCAGCAGTAGGAACATGAAAGGCTGTTGATGATGAGCATGACACTTTTCTGAGGTAGAGTAAAATAAAGCGTTTCGTTCGTTTCGTAATCGTTTTCACCAAGAAGTGTACAAAATAACTGCTACATGACACCTGCAAAGTTACATACTTTGAAGTCATAAATTCGCCTCTGCAGCATCTGGACAAATTCTCAATTGCAGAGATTCTTGTCTTGGTTATTCTTAGATAGGTACTACGGAAGCATACATTAATTCATTATTCAACAATTACCGACGCAAATTAATTGAAGGTTTTCTTAAAAAAATATCTTTTTTCTGTTGTTATTTTAGCAACGATTTGACATAGTATTTTTTCAGATTACTCCTAAGGAACCTCTGCCGTGGGCCTGTAAAGGCCAGTACCAAAAACCTTGTCAAAAACTGGACATCAATACCACCTATATGATGAGGTACATAGACGATTTCGTGTTTTGTTTTGTTCCTCTTTGGTTCTAGGTACGTCAACGACTACATTGAAAAAGCGAAGTATTTTTCTTTCTGTGAATCTATAAGGGAAATGAAAAATCACTTTGATTATGAATTGTTTTACTATTGTCTACTAAAACTTGAAATTATCGACAGATTGAATTAAATATGGAGTAACTGTTTTGTGCTAAAATAAGAACATGTTTGTGCTAAACCACCATAATCATAGCCATAATCCCCATGCTTGGCTTGGAGATCGCAAAGCGTTTACCATGCAGTAGGGGGATGCTGCTGTCCATCCTCTGGTAGTTCTGGTCGCAGTTTTAAGACATACCCGGGTCCAGCTATTATCTTGGGCTGGATTATCAGCTTGTACTCTAATTTTCAACCAATGCAACCAGCCGCCAGAAATGGAGAAGCATTGTGAGACGAGCGGCAGCCCTGAGAGACGAAGGCGACAGCGAGGAGCCTTGCTGTACCATCACCGCAATCACGACCACTCTGCCAAGAGTGCACGACTAACAAGACTCTAATTTTGCAATAAATGTTGTCCCGCAGTTATCTGGATGCGGCGAGCGACTGCCGGCGGCGCGCCATCATCCCTGACTCTTGCATGAACCCCGTCACACCAAGCAGGACCTTCGAGTCGGCAACCGTTTACAAAAACAGGTACATTCCTTAATCTGTATTATCAAGAAGCATAAGATCATGTGGTGGCAGCCCGATATGTTGGTACCCCTACCAAACTGCTACCATTTATGCAGTCCGAAAGCCTGTAGCCCTGTAACAATCTCAAATCTCCGCTGAGTGTCATATAGCATTATAAACACTCACGAACATGTATAGAAACCATAGGATAGAAGAAAAGCCACGGGTTTTGCGTGGGTGCCACCTTGCTAAGGGGGGTGTTAGAAAACATTTCTGCAAACCATCAGCGCGAGAGAATCTGTGGGACAAAGAAAAACGACTACAAACATGCACGTGCACGTCCTTGCTCCGCTTGTTTCCGCTTCAATTTTTATACATTAAAATTGCTTAAAAGATAGGTGGTGGTGATGGTTGTAACTTTAGTAAATAAGTACCTCCATAACGCCAAAAAACCACCAGCCAGAGCGGGCACCAATAATCGACACCGCTTTATGGCTGATATTCTGAAAACCCTTACGACGCGCTTTGATTCCACTTTTATTGTGCAAACTGCTACATGAAATGCGCTAAATGAGTGTTCCACGATAGTTACAATCTGTGTGTATCGAAATCACGAGTGAATCGGTTTCCTCTAGGCAAGCGTGTATCGTAGATAGTATCATCGCTTTCCATCAGGCAAGATGGCGGTCAAACGCAAGCGTGTTAAATATATAAAAAATATAATTATACATACTCATCACAAAAATATATAAGTCCTGTTCTGATATCTGAAGATAAAATATTCAGTAACCACCTTCGGTACTTTGCTCCTTCTGGTGAAAAACTTGAAAGCTTTAACTTTCTCCAGCTATCTACCAACGACGTCCCCCATCCCGTGCCCAATCAAGCCGTTGCCGAACCTGGTGCCGTCCACGGCCCAGATGGAAGGGGACACTGTTCAGAAGGTACACAATCCACCGTATAGCCAATAAAAAATTAAATCACTGCTGTAGATATCAAACGCTAAGACTAATTCACAGCGATGCTCTTGCTTGGCCTATAAGTTAAAAACTAAAATACATGTACCTATTTTACGTTTTCTGATAGAATTCAGATTATTTTCGAATATGTACCTCGTGCCCAGCTCCGACGTCTCGAGCCTATGTTCTTCGTCGGATTTCGGTATTACGAACTCGGTCTTGGAGTTTGATGCCTAGCATGGATCTCTAGACGTTGCTAGGCGCAGTGATGACTGGTGGAATAAAGTCTTAACAGAGTGGTGGCCGAGGCAAGGTAAGCGGAGCGTTGGTCGTCCAGCTGCAAGATGGGTCGACGATATTGTTACTATCGCGGGTCGAACCTGGACTCGATTAGCACAGGACCGAGGCAGATGGCATAACAAGAGAGAGGCCTATACCCAGCAGTGGGATAAGGAAGGCTGTGGATTATGATGATGATGTACCTCGTACTACTTTTCCAGCCCAGTCACGCTCTTCCTTCCTCATTGGAGCAGAGACCAACATCCATAGGCGACGGTGATCGTTTACCATCAGGTGGCCCTTTAGCTTTGTTTGCCTCCTTATGGCATTAAAAAAAGGTTGGATCATCGAAATCGCGGCGCACTTCCTTGGCGAGGAGGGCTCTGAAAATCACTCTGCCCCCAACAGACACAGTTTTTAAGAGATTTTTGTCGTTTGTATCAATGTTGATGGTGTGAACAATGAAGAGTTAATCAATCAATCAATCAATCAAGGAAGTTGGAGGGTTCAAGAACCTAGCCTGTAGAAAACATCCTCGAACATCACACAAAATCTCGAACATCCTCCCCCTTCTCCATTTTATTCCATCTGCCTACCCCTTATCTCCAATCACACAACCCGTCCTACCTTTCCCCAGCTGTCCTTCCTGCCGAACCCCGTGTGCGTGACGCAGCCGATCCGTCCGTGCCATCACGACATGTGGGGGCAGGGTCCTATGCAGAATATCACCACACAGCGACACGACTTCGTACCCAAGCCAAGCTCTATCAGGGAGTCTTGCAAGCCGCCAGCGAAGTACCACTGTGTGGAACAACCGTTTGAAAGTAAATAAAACATGGATACTAAAGAAATAATTTAAATCTACTTACTAATAATTGTGACTGGGTTCCTAGATAGCTGGGGCCCACCGGGATGGTCCTGGTATGTGAGCATATGTCCCGGAACAGCTAAAAAACCGGGTATACGCCGCGACAAAAAAAAGACGCTTTTTATCGTACCGAAGCGAGACAGGCGTATACGAAAACGTGACAAGGCTGTCACGTTCTCGCTCGACAGTGACGACAAAATTTTGTCGTGTCCGTGACAATGTTAAGTAGTATTATTTATTCTGTGACTTTGACATGCGTCAGCCTTTCCCTTCCCCGTCTATTTTCGTAGACGTCTCACTGTGCTCTCTCACTGTATACCTACCTAGCCAGGATGTCTGCAGCGGCCCATTTGGGCATTGGCAAACACCTAGCAATTCTATAAATTCGACTCAATTTTCGATTTGATTCCTTCGAACCTTGTCAGAATCCCCCCCCCCCCCCTCCCTCAAATTAAATCCTGGATCCGCCCCTGCATTTGGGCCTGGAGACGAATTGCGACTTTTACGTGGCCCACGGGCAATCTTGCGACATTCTCATCGGTTACAAACTCAGACCAGAAAAACAAGGGAGATAATAATTATGGCGTGTCGGGTGCAAACGCATCACGCTAAAATCAGGTCTAATATATTCAAACTCACCCAGTAGATGTAACAGGACTACCTTATCGCCCTTTTCTTTTTGCATGTGGATTATTATAGTTTATTGGTGTCGATACAAGTTAACAGTTGATCAAAGGACACTAAAGATTCGACTTTGATCACCCAGGTGATCAAAGTGGAATAGACCTTTTCTTAGTGTGCGTAAAAACAGCCATACCTATGCTTAGTTTTAGCAGTTTACTTAATTTTTATTATAAAAATTGAAGACTTGTGGTGAGTCGTGTCGTACCTATACTTAGTTTTTGCGTTAAGCGGATTAGCGGTATAGTTAATTTTTATTATGAAAAATGGAGACATGTACCTACACCCGTACGATAATTTATTATATTGTACTGAGGTATAATATCTCCCTTCTTTGTCTGATCTGAGGTTACAAACTGATTGAGAGATTTACTTTACCATGAATGACATGAATGTTTTGTCCGCAGATCGCACCGTGAACAGAATGTCGTACATAAACCCCGGACGCACCGCGCCGCCCATCTCGTACGCCCCGATGAAGTGTTACGAGAAGCCTGCAGGTAAACGTTATTATTGAGATTTGCCTGCGTATTTGATATTTTACTACCTACAGGGTTATAATTATGTCCAGACCAGAGAAGTACCTAAATAGAACGGATATAAGAAGGAAAATCTGTTAACAGCCTTATGAGTGAACCTTGATTGAACTTTCTTATTTAGATCAACGCGTCGAACTCCGCATTACAGTTGCTAACTGATTTCGAATGACTGCTGTTTCGTTTGTACGGGTGCAACTGGCTACAACAAATTTCTTACAAAAACAAGATGACAACCCACAGAGGTTCACTCTTGTCTTGAAGAGACCCAGGTTGTACTTTATACCTATAGCACCGAGTAAGGACCGCATTCCATTCATTCGCAGTTCAGCGAAGCGAAGGGTAGCGAAGATATAGGGATCGCTAGGTCGCAGTTTCAGGGCGAACCACTCTGGTACATTATGCTCTACGAACGAGGTACATGGTAGTTTGACTGTTTCCCTCTAACTTTCAGCCAAGATGGAAAGTAGCACGACGCAGAAGATGTCGTACCAGCCGGTGTGCGCGCCGGCGCCGCAGCGCCCGCCCTGGGCCTGCAAGGGACAATACCAGAAGCCCTGCCAGAAGGTACACACTCCTCCTATTCTACCGACTTTTTAAGGCCTTGCAGATTACAGCCACTTCGCAGCAACTTTATCAATTAACTATCCGTGCGGTGTTCGTGAATTTTCATTAGATCCAACAATCTAGGGGCCTTACGGACAGTTGGAAAATCACGCGACCGAAACCTCATCGCCCCCAGATGCGGTCGCGTGATTTGTCAACTGAGTGGATTATGTGCCTGTAATAGCTGTTGTCCGTAAGGCCCCAGGACTGTCTCACTGACTGTACAACCGTCCAGGGTAAATATTCCCAAAGTCGGGTAAATTTACCACCTCTATGCTTGCATAGTTACAAATTATACCACTTACGACGAAGAAAGCTTTGGCGTTTCTTCTGATACACTTTATAAATTTCCTTATTACCTTACAATATGCAGTAGGTAAAATGTATTGTCGTTTGTCAGTTGGAAGGCACGACGGTGTACCGGTCGTCGTTCCTGCCGCCTGGTGAAGATTGCACGGAGTACATGGACCCCTGCCAGTATGGAGACTGCAAACGTATGTTTTTTTACTCTCTCCAGCTTAACTAGTGTCTAGTCCCGAGGAAGTTTAAGGGCTTATTGCAGTTTGTATAGAATGACCCGGAAATAATAAGAAAGTAATTTGTTCAGCAGTGGACGTTGATGTAACGTGTGTGTGATGACAAGCTAAATTGGGAATTAAAACCAAGGATCTCATGGTGGGTGGGTGGGAAACAAGGCCATTGTGATGTGTTGTTTTCTCAAAATGGCGTCTTTCATTATGGATGTTTAGGTATATTGTTTCTCTTTCAGCTTGCGATTGCATATGTCCGGCGACGTGCATCACTACAGACCCCTGTGCTTGCAACTTCCCGAGAGCGGAGTGCTGTGGATAGCCGCCGCCATTTTGAAACGGATTCCAAATTCAAGTGTGAACAATGTGGCTTCTTTTGAAAATGGCGGTCCAACCGTCATTTCGTGGCGGCTCCCAAATTTAAACGTAAACAAGATGTCTTGTGATGTCATTTTTTTTAGAGAGATTAACGAAAATCTTTGTATGTAATTACTGACGTACGCTAATCATGTTTATTTATTTATTTTCTAATTATTATAATGTAAATCTAGTTTGTATTTACTGATAAATTTGTAATAAGTAGTAGTATAAAATAAAAGCTTTTTCGAGAAGTTTGATCTCTTTATTCAACAACCATTTAGCATGTTTACTAAAAGATCTTAGTGTGGAATGCGCTGCCTGAATGGGTGTTCCCTGATGGTTACAATCTGGGTGTCTTCAAATCACGAGTGAATCGGTTCCTTCTAGGCAAGCGTGCTCCAACGTAGACCGCATCATCGCTTAACATCAGGCGAGATGGTGGTCAAACGCAAGCATATTTAAAAATAAAATAAAAAAACTTACAGTGTCTATGTGAAAACAAGAACTATATCAAAATCCGTCGAGCCGTTTTGGAGCTACGATACCACAGACATGATAGTACTGCTTGCGTCGGGCTTTTTATTTAGGTACAGACATGGCGTTCTTTGACAGATATTGTTTCACTATGTACAAAGTGCATACGGTACGACGGGCAAAAGAGCCTCTATTCCCATTAGTACAACTATCAGTATCATTGGCTGTACTAGTGAGTTTTTTCTTTTTCATATTCTGCTCGACTCCACTGCAAAGGTCCGCTCGTCTCGGCTTATACAATACAATATTTCTTTATTTCACACCGAAAATACAAATTAAACTTAACATTTAAAAAAAATACGGCAGTATAATGGGCCCTATCGCCTAAAGCGATTTTATCCAGGCAACCTTATCTTTGCTACACAGCTCTGCTTGTCTCCGCTTCAAACGAAACACCCACCTCTTTTCACTGCTCCGCTCTTGTCTCCACTTCATCATCATCATAATTAGTCTATACTAATCCACTGCTGGACATAGGCCTCCCGCAATGCACGCCACAGCTTCAGTTCACCCATAATCCCGACAGCAGTGCAAGTAGTAAATTGATTTAAAAAAAAGATCACAAATACGCCATTATTTTGTCAATGACTTAAGAATAGTCTTCCTCTTTCTTTCTCAAAGCCATTTGTCAATGATTCTAAATCTCATATATTTCGTCAATCGTGACCTACACCAAAATACTGTAATAGGGCACAGAAGACATAATAACACACTTGGGTTGCAATGTACCAATGGGTGTATAAAATATTATAACATGTAGGTAGGAAAACTATGGAGCAGCTTTATATTGAATTACACGGAAATAATGTAGCTTCCAAAGAAAAAGGTCATTCAAACTGAATGAAACAGCTGATATTTTTATCGAGATTTCAGGTTTGATCCCATAGTAAAAGTTGTTCATAATCTCTACGAAGTATAAATTAAAGTCGCTTTCCGCGTCTCTATGTCTGTCTGTATAACCGCTAACTTCTACGCAATTCTTCACGCAACTGATTTTGATGCAGTTTTCACCATCAGACAGATAATCTTACATTATGATTTGTCTCGCACTCTCGGCTAATGAGAGAGCAAGACAAAATTCAATGTAAGGTCATTATACCAATGTTTTTGAAGTTGTGGTAGTCCACCTTGACAGCTGTCAGAAATATTCAAATTCAATTAAATCAGCCGCTCCATAAGGGATAAAATAATATACTGATAGACAGATATAAAACTACGTTTATCCATTGTTATGATTATTATACATTTTAACATCTAGTAGACTATTGGAATAACTAAACATGTCCTGCGAACCAAGACCACAGGCACACCACAGGGTTCGGGTGTTCAAACCCCCCCCCCCCCCCCCCCCCCCCCCCCCGAAATGTCTTAGCCAACCCACCGTTTTATACGCAGTTACTTTATAACCCCCTTCCCCGAAATAATTCTTGGCTACTGCCTTGCTGTAAGCGATTCTCAAGCATTCGTTGTTATTTGTAAAGACTGCACCTCTTTACTAGGGCATGTCTTGACTGTGACCACAGATATACACAACTGTGACTGTGACCTACTTTGCTTGACTTGTTTGACGATGTCTAATAAAACTTGTCATTTCAATACTTGACACTGGCAAATGCACAAGACGTGCTATGCCAAATTCCTAACAAGAAAAAAAAAAACAAAGCTATCATTGGCGAAATCTTTGTTCATAAATTATATAGTTTGGATTTGCCTCAAGCTCGAGCTAGTACCTTCGAGCGAAGAGTCTGAAGGGTGCGAGGTAAACACGTATTGCATACACTGATATATTCTTACTAGTTCTACAAACGCACACTTCAATATTAAGCGGCACACAACTGCAAACGATATGCTCAGAAGTCATTAAATGGATGACCAAGGTTGGGGGTGGAAGTGCTAAAGAGGAAACTAGGTAACACTTACATTTATTATTTCCCAGTTTGAAAATCACCACGTTACATAGTTGACACTAAAAATAAATAGACTGAAGTAGTTACATGTAAATGTTTCTACTTTCCCTACATACAATCCCCTATGTTTACAGTGAAACTAAAAAACGCAGTATACAATGTTTATTTTTACTTTAGCCGTTGCAGTAACGTAGTGTTGAGTAGATTGGCCGAAGCTAACGTGGCTGTGGAGTCACTCAGCTCCTGAAAAATAAGAAAAAAACCCATCTAAACACATATTAAGCTGTGTGAGTTCTTACAAAACTACGTGAAAACTTCACCATCGATAAACGAGTGAGTTCTTACAAAACTACGCGGAAACTTCACCATCGATAAACGAGCGAGTTCTTACAAAACTACGCGGAAACTTCACCATCGATAAACGAGCGAGTTCTTACAAAACTACGCGGAAACTTCACCATCGATAAACGAGCGAGTTCTTACAAAACTACGCGGAAACTTCACCATCGATAAACGAGCGAGTTCTTACAAAACTACGCGGAAACTTCACCATCGATAAACGAGCGAGTTCTTACAAAACTACGCGGAAACTTCACCATCGATAAACGAGCGAGTTCTTACAAAACTACGCGGAAACTTCACCATCGATAAACGAGCGAGTTCTTACAAAACTACGCGGAAACTTCACCATCGATAAACGAGCGAGTTCTTACAAAACTACGCGGAAACTTCACCATCGATAAACGAGCGAGTTCTTACAAAACTACGCGGAAACTTCACCATCGATAAACGAGCGAGTTCTTACAAAACTATGGTAATATGAATGTGTATTACCTTGCTGGGGAAGGTGGTGAGTAGTACGAATGTCTGCAGCTGGTAGGCGGGCTCGGCGCGGGAGATGTACTGCTGCAGGTCTGCGACCGTGTGGCTGTGGTTGAACCGCCCCGTCAGTCGGCTGCCATCCGCCAGGCGGAACTGGAAACATCACAATAACACGTATTTAAGAGCCGTATAGCTGTTAAAATTTGGTCATAGGTCATCGCTCGAAGAAGCGATAACCGATGGGGAAGAAAGGTTCTGGAGTGGAGACCACGAACCGGAAGACGTAGCCTAGGTAGGCCTCCCACTAGATGGACCGACGACATCGTGAGAGTCGCGAGCATCCAGTGGACGCAAAAGGCAGGCTGTCGTTCAGTGTGGAGGTTAGAGGGGGAGACCTATGTTCAGCAGTGGACGTATTTTGGCTGATGATGAAGCGCCGTATTAAGGATGATTTATGCTAGACCGTGGCGGGCACCGTGTCCCGGACGAAGCATGGATTTAACACTTCAGGAACAGCTCTACGCAGCAATGCATCTAGAGGCCCAAGTTGAAACTTGGGTGCTCCGTTCCAAAGATGGGAACAGTACTCCAATCAATCAATCAATTATTTTTATCTATTTGGTACAGTTATGTACACTTATGAACGTCAAAAGCTATACAATGCAAATGGTTTGTAATAAAATGTATGAATAATAAATATCATAAATAATTATGTCAAATAAATTATACTTAATTTAATTCTATACAATATAATAAATATCATAAATAATTATGTCAAATAAATTATACTTAATTTAATTCTATACAATATAATAAATATCATAAATAATTATGTCAAATAAATTATACTTAATTTAATTCTATACAATATAATAAATATCATAAATAATTATGTCAAATAAATTATACTTAATTTAATTCTATACAATATAATAAATATCATAAATAATTATGTCAAATAAATTATACGTAATTAAATTCTATACAATGTCAATATTATCTATAGTCAATGATTTCCAAGCTCGTTTGTCCTCTAAAAAGTCATTAATAGTATAGTACGCTTTTTCAATTAGATTTTTTAAAATTGTTGTTTTAAAATATTTGTCATTTAAACATGTCAAACATTCGGGTAATCCTACTAATATTATAAACGCGAAAGTTTGTATGTATGGATGTATGGGTGTTTGTTCCTCTTTCACGCAAAAACTACCGAATGGATTTTAATGAAAGTTTACAATAATATAGCTTATACATTAGAATAACACATAGGCTATAACGGGTTGTAGTAGCGAGGCCGAAGGCCGAGCTCTACGCGTACGAAGTAGCAGGTTTCAGCTAGTAAATTATAAAAACGCACACAGTTGATTCTAAATGACTTGTCAATCTTATCTAGTCTTGTCCTAGGAATTATAAATTTAGACTCATATCTGGAGTTGAAACTATATAGATCACCTTTTTTTACATATTCACTACAAAGTTTCCTAGCATACATTAAATTCAAGAAAATGTATTGGCTTGGCATTGTCAATATATTTATTGATTTAAATGCTCTCTCAAGGACTCCCTTGGCCCAAGCCTGTAGATACATCGAATGGCCCTCTTCTGCAGTACGAAAATGGACTCCATGTGAGGTCGGACTTTGCTTTGTAAAGCAAGTGTTTGCCTCGACGTGAAGTACCGCTTCGCTTTGTATTCACCTGGATAGTAGTAGTGGGCGCTCCTTCGTCTAATTTGACAGCTTCCTGCGCGGCGCGTTGGTTGGCGTCGCGGTCGGCCGGGGCGCTCGCTATCGGCACAGTGGCGCCGACCGTAGGAGGCGTTGGGCTGAAAGAAACACCTAAATATGAACACCTAACTATAAGTAAAATATAGGCTATTGAGGCCTATTCTGTCATAAATACTCACTAAACTAAACCAATCTGACAGGACTAAAATTAGCTGCTTCTCTTTTCATTTCAGTATATCAGAAAAGGATGGCAATCATTTCAGAGCCGTCAAATTTAGTATAGAGAATGGTGCATACGAATCGACGTCATTGAGGCCTATTCTGTCATACTACCTTTCGGCCCCATCGGCCAGCTGTTCTGCGTGATATGTGCCCTGCCCACTGCCACTTCAACTTGCTAATCCGGTGGGCTATATCGGTGAGTTTCGTTCATCTACGGATCTCCTCATTTCCGATTCGATCACGTAGAGAAACCCCGAGCAAACCTTTCCGCGTAGCTCGTTGTGCGACTTTGAGCTTGCTTATGAGGCCCATAGTGAGTGACCACGTTTCAGTGCCGTATGTCATCACTGGTAACACACACTGGTCGAAGACTTTCGTATTTTGTAATATGAAGTGTGAACAACAAAGAGTTTCTCTGTTCCCTCGGTATGATATCTCACCTGCCCAGCATCTGTCCCTTCCCGTGGAAGGGCTGCGGGCGCGCGATGCGGCGCGGGCACTCCTCGTGCCGACGGTCTTCCAGGCTCACACGGACTTCGCCCCCCGACGCTAGCTCCGGGGGGATCTCACTGGAAATATTACAGGATGGGAATATTTAACACTGAACTATGAACATAGGGTTTGTTTCAGAATGTGCTATGAAGAGGCATATTACAAAATAAACTGTTCAATTTTACCGTCAAGTTTTCTAAAAAATTCCAATTTTTGGCGCAATTTTCTAAATCTTTCTTTCTGTAAGAATCTTCTACAAAGTAAAAGAAAACTTTAAAAAAAAAAGATTTATTGAAATCGGTAAATTCGTTCTCAAGTTATGGCGTGACCAGGAGAAATAGGGATTCATTTTTGTATAAATAGACTAGCGACCCGCCCCGGCTTCGCACGTAAATTACACCCGTGCGAAGCCGGGGCGGGTTATGTAGCCAGGAATCGAACTCCTCGAATCCTGATCATGAGGCAGAGCTTATACCACTGAGTGAAACTGGTCATCAAAAACTCACCCCCTACGGATGTAGTTGAGGAACTCTGTGTGCTCCGGGTCAGTGTACGAGCGCAGTGGACCCTGGTCTACAGTGAAGCCCTCGCGATACAGCCGGAGGCGCACTGACTGTGCTTCCGTCTGAAACGTCAATGTTTATACTGCAGATAGTTTAAGGAAAACCGGGTGCAGCGATCTCAATCTCAATTTGATGTTTGTTAGGGTTTGTTTTTTAAGATTTGGTATTCGGCCGAATACCTTACACCAAACCTTTACTACCAATCTGACAATATGCCCAATTAGGCGATTTTTATTAAACAGTGTCATTTTGTAAGCTTTTGGCGAATAATTTAGTGATATTTTTTCGGTATTCGGCAAAATCTCTTTTCGTGGCATCACTAATTGGATTCTAAATTAGCCACATGATTTAAATAAACAATTTTTTATGGATACTTAAATTAAGGTAAAAAAGGGAAAAAACGGCACCCTTATAGGATCAGTTTGTTGTCCGTCTGTCAAAAACCTTTTCTCAGAAACGCGTAGAGGTAAGGAGTTTAAATTTATATCAAATACTCAGGTCGACTGTCTCTTTCAGCTGTAAAAACAAACTTGTAAGTCAACGCGATCAAAAGATGTTCGGGATATTCGGGACTTTTTGGCACACACGGTCATCTGACCCCAAAATAACTCATATGACCGTTTATGTCGCATATTTTCGAATATTTTGCGATTTCACAAGGGGATCAAAACCTATAGGTTATTTCCTGTTGGGTAATATTTTTAATTTGAATTTCAATATGAATTTGAATAATATTAGTTTGTAATTTTGTATAATGTAAATGTATATAATTTTTATATACCGTTTATTATAATAATTATTCTTTTGAATTGACGAGTAAATTATTATTTATGAATAAATTACTTCGACTTTGACTTAGAATCATGAAATTCAGCAAGCACATAGCACATATAAACGAATAAATCCGAAAGTCGTTAATTTGAAGTTATATGTTTTAAATGTTTATCGGGACTTATCACGTATTATTTAATTTAGGTTAAAAAAAAAATTACCTTCGACCTTTGTTATGTTCCTTGTGTGTTCAAATCGTGAAAGTTTAAAAATTACTATTGAAGTTATATGATATAAAAAATAATGTTTTGCAATGACATACTTACATTTTGTAGTTGTTATATATTTTTTTGGCCTCGCCTTTTTAGGGTTCCGTCAACGGAACCCTCAGAGCACGAGTCCTACACGTACTTGTCCGGTTTTTTTTGTTTGGACTCAGAGCCCGAGTTCTACTCGTACTTGTTCAGTTTTTTTAATACATGAAATTACTATCTACTTTTGAAAAATGTGCTACGGTCATTTCTCTTTCTTTTAGTTTTCTTTCTTTATTTTAGGACGTTAATACTTTAAAATATTTATTAGTTATTTGGTATACAAGAGTGCAAAGTTGCTTTTTAACCGCGTGCTCAATTTTGATGATCGAGCAAACGAAAGATTCTAACATTGAATCACGAGCGTAGCGATTGAATAAAAAATATGAATCCTGAGCGTTAGCGAGGGAATCAAAAGAGCACGAGGTGAAAAATCGTTGCACTCGAGTGCAACACGTAACTTTTCATCCCACCTCAGCGAGGAAATGACTAAATGCAAAAAAAATAATTGCTAATTATTAACAGTTTTAGTCAATTCTGTTGGCGTCAAATAAACTTCCTCGTCGCTAGAATCACAAATTTTAGGTTTTTTACTTGTTTTCAAGTTTCTTGTTTTTAACCTAAGGTTTTAACAATATGACGTGAAAAGAAATTGGCGTGCGCAACGCAAATTTAAAAAAAAAGTACACCAAGAAGGTTTTGAGTCTGAGTTTTTAACAAATTAAAAAAAGGTTGTATGATAAATTCGGCACCAAGGAGGTAGAAGTAAATAGGTTTAATGATGTTTTGAATTCACAAACGTAGTGCACACGATGTTCTAAATTCAATTTACTTTATCCTCTAGCGGATAAAAACGGCTTTTGCACTCAGATATTGAAGAGCAAAAAAATTTTTCTTTCAATATTTTTTACAATGACCACCGGAGGAGTCAAAAGGCCACCTCGCCAGATGTTAAATGGTGATGGTGACATTTCGCAAACGGTTGTACTTGAACCAAAAAATTTGTACCAAACCTCATTTCATTTTTATAAACCTGCGACTCACTTGAGCCTGTTGCGCGCCTGCTGGCGTCACTGGTGCATGGTCATCAGCCGTTTGACCTGGAAAACCATTCATTAGTTTATGGATGGATTTAGATTACACTTGGTATGGACCCCCATACCAAGTGTGCCACTTTTAATCATAAAAAGTTAAAGTTTCTATTAATATAAGTAACTGGCACGGTCTCGTGGGTGTATTGACTTAATTAGGATTTTAGGAAGTTAGTGAATAAGAGTGGCATTATAAAGATAAAACTGTACAAACATTGAATCATTCAACAATTTCATTAGAGTCAGTGAAAAGGGGATTCCCCAATATTATCATCATGATGGCAACTATAGCCACAGAAAAATAACAATAGGGAACTCCCTTTTTAGTATAACATGAATTATGTTTTTTCAGTTACAAGGGACTCATGGCTTTGGGAAATCCCCTTTTCATATACTTATTCATAATAATTATTATAAGGGTTTCGATGATTTATGGCAGAATTCAGATTTTTGGACCAAAGTAAAATCTGCTTTTGACCCAAACAAATATTTTCACTATTTATGTACAAAAAATCTTGTTTCGTCGTATTTGCTGTTCCTGTTTGGGCCCCAATGTTTTATGAAGGTATAAAATATACAAACAAACACAAAATATTGCTGTCTTTCTTTTTTAGGATCATCTATTGGATGTGGACATCCACCCTTATGGTTCATTTAGTTCACCTAAAAGTAGTAAAGTTAGTTACCAAGCCTATAGCCGACGCCTCCAAAAGCGCCCCCGCCGCGTCCGCGACTCGACGAAGGTTCATCTTCAAACACCACGGCTCCACGTCTACAAATTAAAAATGTTGTTTTAAATCATCATCATTGCATGCAGCAATATGACAAGTCAGGTAGAGCTGCCATAACCTAAATGTGCTTGCAAGAAAGCTGACCACATATTGAGTCAACGAGACAGCCGAGGGTCCCGTACCACCACATAACTTGTTAGCTACTAAAGTACAAAAAAGTAGTTTTTGCAAAACGACAACATCCCATCAACGCCCAGACGGTCACCTATCCAAGTGCCGACCGCGCCCGACGTTGCTTCGCTTCGGTGATCGTACGAGAACCGGTGGTGAACAGAAATTATTCACCGACTCATGCCATTATTGATTATTTGTAGAGTGTGTACTATAATCATGCCAAGTTTGACGCTTGTACGTATTACCGTTTTTACATTAGAGCTAATACAAAAATACGTTAAAAAAATACGTTTACCCCCCCCAACCCACCTCAGGATCTTACTTTTTGACTTTTTTATTATTTCTTAGTATTTATTTCTTAATCCTTTTTCCTGTTTCGGTTATCGATATATTATATGAATCACATAATATTAAATCAGCTACTCTGACTATAGTTTTTGCAGTGCATAGCGAGACAAAGGCCACACGCGCATTCTCACCTTGATAAATGATCGCCGAATGCAGTTGGAACTATAGTCAAGGCTCATGCGACCTTATGCAAGTAAGATTTTCATTACAAATTATGAGGTTACCATGTGACAATAAATAACTGCTAACGTTTTTCCGGTACTGGTATGTTTGTCTAGTTCAGTGTTTTTTTTTTTACTTATTGCAAGTACAAAATACAAGCTAACACTAGCATGATACTATGTGCTTGACAGATTTTGAAGGGCAAAATACTGTTAGATTCGTCTTTATCTCTAGAGGGTCACATTTTTAAGGTACCATACCCAAAGGGTTAAAACGGGACCCTATTACTAAGTCTACGATGTCTGTCTGTCTGTCCGTCTGTCCTATTAACAACTGTATCTTACGAACTGTAATAGATAGCCAGTTGAAATTTTCACAGAATACGAACGACGAACGACTTAAGGCGAATTAAGAAATAATAAAAAAGTAAAGGGTCCACATAACAAACGTATTTTTTAATCGTAGGTAATTCGGTTACTAAGACGACTTTATTGTATTTTGTGGTGGTACGGAACCCTTAGTGCGCGAGCCCAACTAGCACTTGGCCGGTTTATTTATTGTTAGTAATAAGACTTGTTACACTCACTCTTTAACCCCTTTAAACACCTCGGTGACAATATCCTTCCTCCCTTTACTGGGTCCCAAAATTTGCTGGCCGGAGCGCTCTGAACCACCGGCGTAGAATGCTTGACCTAAAACAATAGAAATGTAAATTACATGGTGTACAGAAAAGTTATGATGGACATGACTTGGAACTTTATTGAATCAAATCAGGCGGTTATTGGTATTCTTCTAAAGTAGAATTTAATCCCAATGATCTTTTAAACCATAGATCATCCATCATTTGTCAAATAAAGGTTTGCAAGGTAGTTCCAAACATAAATCACCAATAAGTCACTAGAAAGCTACAGTAATAGTATTAATTATGGTCGGCACATGACGTAACATCATCAGCCAGAAGACGTCCACTGCTGAACATCGGCCTCGCCTTAGAACTCCACACTGAACGTTAGCCTGCCATCTGTATCCACTGGATGCCCGCGACTCTCATGATGTCATTGGTACATCTATTGGGAGGCCTACCTTCGGCTTCTGGTTTGTGATCTCCACTCAAGAACCTTCCTTCCCTATCAGTCATGGGGGACATAACATGGTGACGCGTTATTAACCAATTTTAAATTTAGTTGCATGAATTGAAATACTAGTGCTGTGACTTTTTATAGTGAATTTTTAGTGAGTTTTGTTGGAAACTAGTATTTTTTCTTCCTGGGACACGCATCTAAGTAATGCTGTGCTTTCTGCCTATAGATACAACACTGCATTTTGATGCAATTTTTGGCAAATTAATGTTTTTTTATTTTACTTTTGTTTAATCCATATACAATTATTATGGCAGAAACTTAGAAAAGTATAGAGATGACAGGTAACTATTGTTGATCTACCTACCAAGTAAGTACCAAGATTGGTTAACAGGCTCAGAGTTTGGTTGATAGGTTAGGTGCTTGGCGATAAGCTAGGTGGTAGGCTATGTATTTAACCAATAGACTAGATGTTTGGTCGATAAATCATGTGCTTAGTCATTAGGTCATTTGCTTGGTCGATAGGCTAAGTGTTTGGTCGATAGCCTACGTGTTTGGTCGATCGGCTAGGTGTTAGGTTGATAGGCTAGGTTTTTGGTCGATAGGCTAGGTATTTGGTTGATAGGCTAGGTGTTTGGTCAATGGGCCAGGTGTTTGGTCTACAGGCTAGGTATTAAGTCAATAGGCTAAGTATTTGACGACAGCTTATTTGATGTTAAGTGATAGTGTGGCGGGGTGGCAAGCTTGAACTGATATGTCTTGCTCAAGACATATTATGCATTCCTCCTTGCCACCCTACTCAAATCAATCCAGAAGCCTTACGCCCAACTCGTTACGCGGTCCCAAACTAACGTTAAAACCGCGCAGTTCGGAAAATCACACAAACGTGAACCTTAACGCGCTCTGGTATGGTTTGCGGTCTCACAACTTTTCATCACCTAAACTGGATTGCTTTAAACAGCTAGGCGTAACGCCCCAGTTCCTAAAAATAGCAGTGTTACGACATAAAATATCAGCTGAATCTCGCGGTGTTACTTGCAGTTTTCCAGTTTTTCCACATTTTCTGCCGGCCTAGCTCAGGCCGTAGATAAATTGCCATTCCACCGTTTTTATCCCGTGAGAAAGTGACAAACATATCCATATTCTAGCTTGGTCGCGTCTATGCGTGGATAAAAATGAAGCAAAGACAATTTGTCCACTGCCCGTGCTAGGCCTGCTGGAGGTAAAAAGTACCCTATGTCTTTGTGATGTAAACTAGCATCCTGTCAAATCTCGTTAAAATTGGTCAAGAGATTTAGTTGTGAAAGGCGAACAAACAGACAAGACAAAGTTACTTTTGCTTTCATAACATTAGTTAGGATGTTACCTACTGAAAAATGTGAAGAAACAGACCTGCCTCAGAGCTACTTGCCCCTCCCTCATTCCCTGTCTCATATCTTGCTATCTCTTTCCTCAATGCACTATTTTCGCTCAACAATCTCTCAATTTCTTTCTTTAATCTTTGTATCTCTTCTTTATCTTTACATTCACTGTCACATTCTCCCAAGTTACTGTTCGGATGGTCTGTGTTTGGTGTCTTTGTCATGCAAGGTTCGCACAGGTCAAGGAAGCCTCCAGCTAGTTTTTTCAATGAAGATTCTAGCCAATGTAATGGTAACTCTAGTTAGAAAGGGAAATTTTGTGTTGAAAATGTGTTCAGCAGATTTAAAATATACATTAGATCAGGGTTGCCACCTTTTTGAAAAAAAAGGCCGGACCTTCGGTCGGTGTCATCATTGACGACGGGGGTGTCGAAAATGACCAAAATCATCCTTACGTAACTAATAAAAGGCCTTATAGTCGACGTGTATTTTTTTAGATGTACTAATGCGTCTGAACGAAATGAGATCAGAGATTAAAAATCGGTACCAAATTATAGATTATTGGGACGGGGGACAATAACATCAAAATAGGGACGGGTGGCAACCCTGCATTAGATAAAGATGTGATATTGTTTTCATTAGAAGCTGCCTCTTGTCAGCTACAAAGCCCTGAACTGAACTATATTGACCTACATTGTTCTTGGCTACATTTTACTAGCAGCTGATCGACCAACTCATCTATAAAGTTTAGTAGTCACGGTCAAATTTTCTGAAAAATAAAAACATCAGTTACTTTTAATTCATCTAATGTAAATCATTACTTTTTTTAATTTTTACTATTCTAGAAATAAGTTGGTCGGTCTGTGACAAAGGTATTACGGAAAAGCGCACCTTCTTCCTCATCACTAGAGCTCTCCTGTTGCAAAGACTCCAAAGTTGCGAATTTTGTGTTAGTCTTCTTCTTTTCCTTCTTAGCCTGTTTTTGAGGCGAGTCAGGAGCTGAGTCCATGTCGCTATCACTGTCCATAACCAGAGGCGAAGCCACGGGAGCAGCAGCGGTCGGCGCGGACTCTTCTACACCACCGTGCTCGTAAAAGCTTGATATAGCTTCCTACAAATATTTAACATAGTAAATCACTTCAGGGAGGGCCAAAAGTAAATCATAAGAACAAATAAAAACGTACTCCGGTTATTCCCCCAAAAAACAATGGAAATGACTGCGTGAAATTTTTTGATGACACTTACTTCAAGCCAAAGACTACTATATATATACGGAGATAGACTGGCAACTCAGCCATATTTGAAATCAATTATATGTGCCTCCATCTATCCGCCACTAACGGTACTACATTTAACCTACAGATGAATAGCAGGTTGTATTAATTCTATTCTACTACAGAAAACGCTTGTAGTTTTATACAAAATGTATGAGATTTACACAACTGGTGAAAAATTCACGTGACCAATCCCATACATTCCGTAAAAAACTACAATCATTTTCCATAGTAGAAAAAACATCTTGCCTACTGTAAAAATTAAGTCCGCTAAGCATAAGTTTGGCTGCAGCGCTCCGTCTACTTCAGAAATAATAAGCTTTTTTGCGAGCTTTAATAAAATATTTTATTAAACGGCTGTACAGTTTTATACAACTCATAAATACAATTATCAAATGAATACGCTATAATGTAACACAATTATATCTTGAAGAAATAAACAGAAATTTGTCACTGACTCGCACTTGGTCATTTATTATTGTTTGTTTATATACTTTGGAGTGTGTACTATAATCATGCCAAGTTAGACGCTTGTACGTATTACCGTTTTTACATTAGAGCTTATACAAAAATACGTTAAAAATGCATTGGTTTTAATTAAACATTATACTATGCTAAATCTTATTTTAAAAAAAACACCTGATTACGTTAAATTTTTTGTTTTATGTTTTGTATAATAATCAAAAGCAGCTTTAACAATCTCCGTCTCTGTGATTTTCCTGACAATATGTTTAAGATTAGTTTGCACCAATCGATATTAAAAAACTCTGCAGGCGTTGTTTGTGCAATTTAGACTTTAAAAAGTTTAAATCTACATTTATAGATATTATCAATTGTATGTATTCTGCGATTTAAAAAAAATTACTGTGTTTGTCTAAAATCATAGGTAATATTATGTATTATAATTATGTTCCATTTCGCTCGAAGAACCGATAAACTGGAAGAAAGGTTCTTGAGTGGAGACCACGAATGGTAGTTCCTCATGGTTTTCGAGGTCTTTATTGCAGGTTTTACAGTGGTTAACTAAATATTATTTTTTTCCTTTCTGACTATCCATCCACTGCAATAACCAACAGCTGCACAATTTTCTACATCACTAGTGGATGCGTTCATCATCATTGATTGAGTGTTGATGGGATCAATGAGGATCAGTAACGTTTTTAGTTGAGAATGCAGATTTATAGAGCTAAGAAATCCTTAACATACAGTGCAAAAATATTGTTTTACGACAAAAAATAACGAAGTTATGACCAAATTACTAGCGAAATTCACTGGTCGGCCGGCGTGATAGCTTGTGACGTCACTGGGACGTTCGTCGCCAGTTACCCGTTGGCAGCTATAAGGCGCGCAGTGTTTTGGGTGGATAATTGTGATTTTCGATACAAATTAAGTGCCCGATTTGTGTCTAATTGATCTTTTAACTATGTACAAATATTGAATAGTGCCGAAATGTACAAACAAATAAAAACGCTCTATTAAAACGCCAGAAAAACTATTTTTTTTACTACTTCGTAAAATATGATACTCCGTTGTAAAAAGAGATGATAAAACTCCACCGTAGTAAAAATATAATAGTAAGTTATCTTCGAAGAAAGATACATCGTGCGGCTTGTATGTGCGCATGCCTGTACGCACGCACCGCAGCACGCACACAAATACAAATGTCTGGGGTACAATGGTATTTTCAGTCAGGGATCAAAGTGGAATAGACCGAGTGTACTACGCCGAAAGGAGGTCTTATACAGGGTTACGCATATAGACTAATAAGCTGAAAGGAAGTCATTATACAGGGTTACTCATATAGATTGAACTAAGCAAAAAAAATATGTCATTACACAAGGTTACGCATATAGACTGTCCTATACTGAAAGGAGGTCATTAAACACGGTTAGGCATATAGATTGTTCTAAGCCGATAGGAGATCATTATTATATACAGGGTTACGCATTTAGTATAGACTGTACTAAGCTAATATTAGACACAAATCGGGCACTTAATTTGCATCAAAGTCACAATTAACCACCCAAAACACTGCGCGCCTTTTAGCGGCCAACGGGTAGCTGGCGGCGACCGTCCCAGTGACGTCATACGCACCCACGTACATTTCTTTTAGCGGCAGCAACGGCATAATGTTTATTACTTAATATCTTCGTAAGTAATGGTCCGATTTGGATAATTCAAAAAGATATGTCATGAAGAATAAAGTGAGTGTGTAAGTGAGTGAGTGTGTGTAATAAAGTTGTATTGTATTGTATTGTATTGTGAGTACTAGTTCTATTGAATTTGCTACTACTTTACTAATATGGTACTGAGACGTGGTCTTTAACTGTTGGCCTTTTGGAAAAGCTCAGAGTCACACAGCGGGCAATGGAGAGAGCTATGCTCGGAGTTTCTTTGCGCGATAAGATCCGAAACGTGGTGGATATTCGCCAAAGAACCAGAGTCACCGACAGCTGCTAAAATTTGCAAGTTGAAGTCGCAATGGGCGGGCCACATCGCCCATTGCCATCGCATTGCCATCGCCCATCGCAGAACAGATAACCGATGGGAAAGAAAGGTTCTGGAGTGGAGACCACGAACCGGAAGACGCAGCGTAGGGAGGCCTCTCACTAGATGGACCGACGATATTGTGAGAGTCACGGGTATCCAGTGGATGCAAAAGGCGGGCTGTCGTTCAATGTGGAGGTTAAAGGGGGAGGCCTATGTTCAGCAGTGGACGTCTTCCGGCTGATGATGATTACTGATCCTCATTATAAACTCTTCCTCATCAATTTCGATATTTTCTTTTTCATTTGATTTTGAGCTCAAATATCAAAATAATCGCGTATTGTTTGTAAGCCGGCTGGAAGTATCTTTTTCACAATTCGCTCCTTGCGAATCACCCATTGATAAATTATTTATTAAAAGTGATTTATATTTGCTTTCAAAAACAAATGCACCAGGCATTCTATTGCATATGCTCAGTGACCATATGGAGCCAAACATATTTTCTAATGGGTCCTGTCATCCTGTGGTTGAAATTTATTAACTATATAGTTAAGTTGATTTTTGTGTAAAGAATTTACAAGCATTTGGAATCCTTCTTTAGTCTTAATCCAGCTTGTTATGGATCGAACAACCTTTTCCCTCCCGTCATTTAAATATCGTAACGATCTTAAAACTGGAAGAGCTTCACTCCAAAATTTCTGATGTGGTGATTTCGGCGTTACAGCAGCAAAGTAAAAATGTCTTCCCAGAATTTCACTGTAAGATCCATTCACCGAATCAAATAATTTATCGAAGAACATCAAAAGATGTGCAGTTTCTTCACATTCTTTTGGTAACTTCAAAAATCAAGCAACATTGTTTTCTATAAATCTCATAATTTTGAGATTGCAAACACAAACCAATCTCGAAAATCTTCTTAAAAATCTTTTTCTTCTTGTGTATCCGATGTTACACCACCTTCATTAGGAACCATTGCAGCACTTGTATCATTTACATTTGTAAGTCCTGCGTTTGGTTGAGATTGCATGCCTGAAACACAAAAATATTACTATAGCTTTGCCAGAGTCTCTACCTATTATAGACAGCTGTCATCCGAAATGAAGATCTCGACGAGATCTATCACTTTTGCTAAGGAACTGCTAGTCCAGGATCGACGGTTTCTGAGATATCGCCCAAGCAAGTTTGACAGCTGTCATCCGAAATGAAGATCTCGACGAGATCTATCACTTTTGCGAAGAAACTGCTAGTCCAGGATCGACGGTTTCCGAGATATCACCTAAGCAAGTTTGACAGCTGTCATCCGAAATGAAGATCTCGACGAGATCTATCACTTTTGCGAAGGAACTGCTAGTCCAGGATCGACGGTTTCCGAGATATCGCCCAAGCAAGTTTGACAGCTGTCATCCGAAATGAAGATCTCGACGAGATCTATCACTTTTGCGAAGGAACTGCTAGACCAGGATCGACGGTTTCCAAGATATCGCCCAAGCAAGTTTGACAGCTGTCATCCGAAATGAAGATCTCGACGAGATCTATCACTTTTGCGAAGGAACTGCTAGTCCAGGATCGACGGTTTCCGAGATATCGCCCAAGCAAGTTTGACAGCTGTCATCCGAAATGAAGATCTCGACGAGATCTATCACTTTTGCAAAGAAACTGCTAGTCCAGGATCGACGGTTTCCGAGATATCACCTAAGCAAGTTTGACAGCTGTCATCCGAAATGAAGATCTCGACGAGATCTATCACTTTTGCGAAGGAACTGCTAGTCCAGGATCGACGGTTTCCGAGATATCGCCCAAGCAAGTTTGACAGCTGTCATCCGAAATGAAGATCTCGACGAGATCTATCACTTTTGCAAAGAAACTGCTAGTCCAGGATCGACGGTTTCCGAGATATCACCTAAGCAAGTTTGACAGCTGTCATCCGAAATGAAGATCTCGACGAGATCTATCACTTTTGCGAAGGAACTGCTAGACCAGGATCGACGGTTTCCAAGATATCGCCCAAGCAAGTTTGACAGCTGTCATCCGAAATGAAGATCTCGACGAGATCTATCACTTTTGCGAAGGAACTGCTAGTCCAGGATCGACGGTTTCCGAGATATCACCTAAGCAAGTTTGACAGCTGTCATCCGAAATGAAGATCTCGACGAGATCTATCACTTTTGCGAAGGAACTGCTAGTCCAGGATCGACAGTTTCCGAGATATCGCCCAAGCAAGTTTGATGATGATGATGAATTAGGGCCCATCCTTTCTCTGAGAGAAGGCCTGTGTTCCAGCAGTGGTTTAAACTTCTTTGCTTTTGGGAAATAACATAAAAAACCGACCAGCGTTAAGAGGTAGGACGGACTGACAGACATAGCGTAAGCTTAGTAATAGAGTTCCGTTTTCACCCTTTGGGTACGGTACGCCGTACGAAACCTTTAAAAGTATCTACTCTGTTCTACCCATAGTACAAGTTTTGATAGTATTCGAAAACTTTTTTCGTTTTCGTATTGTTCCATACATTGCTGGGCTGAAAGGTATTCGATATTTTTTTCGTACTATAGTGAAGCAATCTATACCGCCGTTTACTACCGATTTTAGTTCTTTCGCGTTTCCGCTGGAGGCGCTTTACTAAAATGTATGGAACAATACGTAAACGAAAAAAGTGTTCGAAAACTATCATATCTGAGACTAAGGGTAAATCGTAATTATATTATAGTAATAAATACCTTGGATTGCTAATTCGAAAAGTCTATTCATTGGGTAATGGTCATTAGTAATACGGTACCATTGTGTTTACATTCTCTTTCGTTGTAGGACACGAATATGTTGACAGTTTTAATATGAAATTACCTTTTCCATCGCTCACGTTGCAACCAGCAACTTGAATGACATCTTGCAATACAGTGATAATAATATAGGTAGTGAGTCCTGTATCAGTTCAAAGTGTTCAAACAACTGCAAAACAAGTAATCATCACAGTTATTACCAGAAATTACCACGATTCCTAAACTAAATTCAAATTATCACCTAAGTATTATGCCATTGCAGACCATGAGAAGTACAAGTAGCAAGTATCTACTAACTACTAGTATCTAGTAGGTACTTGCTACTTGTACTTGCCACCTGTACTTCGCAAGGTCTGCATCGGGCTTTACTCAAGCTGTACTACGTGGCCTAGATAACTGCACGAGTTTTTTCTCCGAAATTTGAACAAAGCTTAGCATAAATATATTATGGGTTCACAGTTCGGGGGCACGTAGTATAGTATGAAATCTTTGTGGGGGGCAACGATACGTAGTAAAATATGAAATCTCAGTTCGAAGGTAGCTAAATTGAAACGGTGGCACATGCGTTCAAATTAACACTAAAATAGGTACACAGAAACTTTGAATCACTCTACTGATAAAATTAGAGATATTACCGTGAAATTTATCGAAGAAATGATAAATTAATTATTAATAATGTTCAAAGAATAATTATTGTTGACGTTATGTTTTTTATTTTGAAACATTTTTGATGGATGATATTGACCACAGAACACTTATACCAGAGGATATTGACACAGTACGTTATGTTGTTTTAATTAGTTTAGTTAGGCGTAGCGTCGAGTTACATTCTCTTTCATCTCTTTGGTTAGGCGCGGATGGATGTCAGCAGCCTTAGAGCGTTCCGCCACTAATGTTCTAAATTACCACAGCATGCTTCAAGCTGCCAATTTGAAGATTCTAAAAAGAATTTGCTCCGGTTTTCGTCCGCACCGGTTACATCGCAAAACTGCCGCAAAGTTTCCTCTCTATTTCCGGACATTTTTGTTTAATTCACTAATCTAAATGCTTTTTCCTACGATACAAACTAGAAATTCTCGTGGAAACGCCGCCGCTGATGAGCCGATGACTTTTAGTTTTGTTTTATTAATTTGGCAGCTTTGATTATTTGACTGAAGGCTGTTTTTTTATACAATTCGCCATCTATGGGACATGCTAAATCTGTTAAAGCCATACCGCTTCATCTTACGTATTTACTGACTTATTAATGCTGGCTGGCTTAATTAACCAGTTTTCAATTTTCTTTCATTGGATCCGTTTGGTGTTGTCGGGTTGTCACGGTGATACAGGCACATACACAATACACCACTAAAAATTAAAATTAAAATAAATATACTATTTTTATGCTAATAAATACTTATTAATAATGATGACAATAAGAGTTCTACACTGCAAGATAATAGTAATATGTAGGTTTATTACAATACTTTAAATACAACACACATCATTTCAATGCTACATTTTATGCTGTACAAATACCAATTATATGATTATCAACATCAACGCAGTGCAGATGTTAACGTATAGTATAAAGTATTACTATACGTTAACATCTGCACTGCGTATATATGTGCTATATCTGCACTATCTAATCTAAATGAAACCGGATCCTAAGCATTTTCACCCCTATTTAGACATGCCTGATACTGTAACCAAAGAACTATTTGATAAAATAGTGAAAATAAAAATATTGACACTGGCAAATGAACAAGAAGTGCGACGCCAAAATCCTCTCATGAGGAAAGAAAAAAGAAGCGCACTAGTGCGTGACTAGTGCCATAGACTAGTGCTGTTGAAGCTCGCGTATTAGTTTGAGAAAAAAAAATTAAGTGACGTGACATTGACATTTATTTGACTTTTACTGCAGTGCGGCAGTGATTGACCTATTTTCAATTTTTCATTTCTAATATTTTCTGTATAATCCGAACTTGTTATTTTACTACAATCAGCTTTGGATTTATATTTTTCTAAACGGCCCACTAGATTAGGTATGTATTAACTGCCTAAAATACGTAGTATATATGAAATCTTTGCTAATACTCTTTCCCTGATCACAGTCTAATAATGACATCGACCTAATAAAATCTCTTGCAGATGCCGGTGAGTAAATGAAGGCACCCCGTAAATCATCGGGAAGCATTATGAGGAAGTATTACCAACTAATACTCGTCATCGTATGTTTCATCAGCATTGTGACCCTTCTGATTTACCGCCACGAGTACTACAGACTTAGATATGTTCTTGAAGTGCTAAATTTCTTTGGCAAACCCGGTCTTTCGGAGATAGAGTTCTGTGGTCCAGGATTCAATGCCACAATGCTGTCGGAGATTGTTCGAAATACTTCAATGGAAGTGCGTGAAACGCCGCCTCTGTTCCAGCAAATCGACGACAATTTCTATTCATATTCATCATTCTTACGCTCATACCAAAAATATGATAAATTGGTACAAAGTCATGCTCACAATATCGATACAATTGTTGTCGGGAAAGCGCACATCACTCCAAATTTTCGCTGCAACATCTGGCTGGAGAACACTGACAAACCTAAAGCGGGAAGATTCAGCTTTAAAGTAGTCTCTGAACCGATAAACGACTACCGCTTGTACATATTTCAGTGTTATTTAAACAAGAATTTGGGTACGCCAAAGGGAGTCAGCTTTTATGTTAATGATTATAATATTAACCCTATACATGCTCCAATTAATAGACTCATACATGTGAATACCAAAAGAAAACCTAGAAAGAATAGTAGTATAAGATTTGTAAATAATATCGTACCTGCAGTGTGTGTTATACCTAACCAAGTTCCGTTGGTTTCGAGAGATTCGTTTATAGAATTCCTTGTATTCCATCACATGATGGGAGTAAACCACTTCACAATATATGACAGCATGATTTCCGAAGACATAATAAGACGTCTTAACCTGTTACCGTCTGACATAACACAATGGGATATTCAGTTCTTTCCGTTAAATTATCCTTACATATTTGCAAAGTCATACAGCATTGTGCGGGATGCTATAGAATTAGATTGCTTGTTCCGGCATTTTAGGTTAGACAAAGAGGAATCAAATAAGGCTAGCCACGCAATGGTATTGTCTTGGGACGAATTTCTAGTACCACGAGTGCATAGCAATATAAAGGCGGTATTAGATGATTTTGATCCTACAAGGAGATTACGTACAGTTGAAATAACGCCGTTATTATTCTGTCTGAATCAAGAAATAGATTCAAATGCTGAAGTGGGTTACCCAGATATCATGAGAAAATCTCATTACTATGTAACCCCTCAGAAACTTAAACCGTTGTATGTTAGAAATTTGGACTCAATGTCATTGTTTGAAGACATATTTAATCTGACACAAAGTAAGGTTGTACCCGTTGAGATGTTAGCAGGGCATAAGTATACAGAATGTAGGGACCCTAAAAGCTTCCACCCGAGTGGTTTAGGTTATAATGAGACACAAATGCAAGTTTTCCAACATAAATTTGAAGGGGCAATGTTGAGGTTTGGACAGAGCTTGACAAGCGATAAAATATATAGGTTGTACCGGTCTGGTCAGATATGGGAAAAGAACTCAAATGAATTTGTTAGAGATATGTTGTGATTGTAAATAATGTTTTGCTGTTAATTTTTTTATAAGGCAGTTTTTTTGTATAATATTGTACGTAATGTTAGTTATATGTGTGGTATAAAATCTGTGTAGGAGAATCATTTGTGATGTTTGGTCTTAGTCTCTACTAAGTGACGCAATTTTTGACAAATAATAGGTATATATACTATGTATAAAGTATTGTCGATGAGAAAAGAAGTCTACTAGCGAGTAAAGAGACCAGAAGATGCAAGATGTTTGGCCGCCTGCTATGAAATAACAAATATGAAAACCATCATGGTGGGAAAGGTAAAAGGAAAGAGGACCAAGAAGAGTATTCTTAGACCAAATAAAAGAGAAGGCATATCTCATGTCATACAGGGAGGTGAAAATGCTGGCAGAAGACCGTCGAGCCTGGAAGTTACTCCACCGACAAGAGCTATGCTCTTAAGTTTTGAATCAATACTATGTATAGTCCAATCTGGATAAGTTAAAAGAACAATTTTACATTTAAGTGCCATACATAAATACCCCAGTACGTTAAGGGTGTTCAGTTAAAGCCCTAACAGACATGTATGATTTGGTTGACGGACTTGACGAACCGCCATCTGACCAAAGGGAGAGAAATACAAAATTTCTCTTTCTCTACCGTCCCGCCAGCTTACTAAATCCATACGTGTTAGTACTATTACACAATGGACATATAGGATGGGATATTCAGTACACGCTTCTGAACCCAAATTAATGCAAAAAAATAGGGTCTTTATTATTTGTCTGAGCCAATCCGCTGACAGATTTGCCGACCCCAGTCAGCTGACGTGACATCAGTCAATGCCCTACTGACGTTGAATCACTTCAATGTTTTAGGATGCATAATCGTGCAGTTAAAAATATACATTGTTTTTTGAATTAGGCTAAATTATTATGATTTCTAATAGGTCTGGTAGTCTATCCCAACACTGTATACTTACTATCTACACTATTATCCAAGCTTAACCACATTTACCATTACCTCTATAATATGTTCCTTCCTTCTTCAACAAAGCTCCCTCTGCAGTTATTATTGGTTGCACTGTTGATTCTTTTGTCTATCAAATAAAATGTGTAAGTAGGTAAGAAAAAATAATAATGATCAGTCACAGAATAACTAAAACTTAGCAGTATGTAGTAAGTTTTGGTTAACATATTTGACAGTTGTATGTGCCTTGCTTTAATATAAGTTATTACTTGTTTCTTACTTTAATATTAATCTTAACATTAAAGTTTGTTATAAGACTGCTTGATAATTTATACTCATAATACATTGAATTTATTATATTTTGTGTTTACTTGAACTCATTTTAAATGTCAATACTAAAATGTAAGTTTTAAAGCGATGGAAGGCCTTTTCCCTGGTGAGGGACTAAATCTAGCCATGGCTAAAAATAAAATAAAAAATATTTATGCTCTACGGGTATAAAAAAAATACATTATTCTGTTTTTTTGCAGGTCATCGATTTTGTAGGTATTTATAGGTGAAGTCAGTTACAGCTCCTGTGTTCTTCTGTGTAGAGCATACTTGTTATTTATTGGTACGGGGTTTAACACCTCTAAAAAATTCTGAGCCTTTGTCGCACGATGGCGTCATATTCCATAGGACATAATACCATAGACAAAATGATCGTTCTTGACGATACCTACATGGATGGGAACGGAACTACAGACCGTTCAGTTATTTTACCTGACATTATGATGTTGTCTCTGTCTGGTCGCATGGCATCACTTGCAGACAGAGCGAGACGCTGAATTGATATGAGAGGTAAAGTAACTGTGAACGGTCTGTAACGACTATCTGCTAATCGAAATGAAACATGTCGTCATCATCATCATCAGCCAGAAGACGTCCACTGCTGAACATAGGCATCCCCCTTTAACCTCCACACTGAACGACAGCCTGCCATCTGCATCCACTGGATGCACAGTACTCGGGATTAATATAGGCGTTTTTATCCAGAAAAACGAAGGATTTCTGTACCTAGGCTAGTTGTTAGTAACGTAAAAGGTGGATCTTACGCTAGTTTGTCAAGAGATGGCACGTGGCGTAGCGGTGAAACCGCGAAGTGCTACTAGTAAAATCATTAATCAACTTTTTTAATATAGGTGAAATGAAACGCATATGACTTACAAAATGAATTTATTTATTTTTCCTATTAGTCTACGCCTTACTTTTTATTACAGATTCTGCAGTGGATTATTTTCTCTAGTACAATCGTCCTTGGTATTATTTTACACAAAAAAAAATATTGTCGTGTTTGGAAAAAGATAAGATCAATTCAAATTTAAGAATTATTACACACTTAAAATTATCAATCTTAAATGTAGGTATGTACCTACCTATGAATGAAATCAGTCTTTTTCCATAAGTATTATTACCGTCTGCCCTCTCGTGGTGGCAGATGGTAATAGTACGATATAGCTATCGCACTTGTGAAAGTTATAACGGTGATAATAAGTCACAAGGGCGATAAAATTAAAAACAATTTTTCAATATCGTCGACCCAACGAGAAAGCATAAGCATAATCAGCTTTTGACTAAATAGTCCACTGCTGGACTTTGGCCTACTCCCGATAGAGCGATTGGGCCATATCCACCATGCTGGCCCAGTCGCGGGTTGGTGATTCACATACGCCATTGAATTCCTTCTCCATACGTATGCAGGTTTCCTCACGATGTTTTCCTTCACCGAAAAGCCAGTGATATGAAAATCCGTACATAATCTCCAGAGCTCATTGGTACGGGCCCGGGGTTTGGACCCGCGACCACACCTTTCAAGTCTAGCGGTCTACCAAATAGGCTACCACGGCAACTAGAAAGGTTTAATTACAATAACAAAAAAAAAGTTGAGAAAAATTAAATCCTAAATACACAAACTTATATAACACTGAATAATATATACAAGTACTTGTAGTATTTTGGTCTATGTATAAACTTATCTCACGACATAATATTGAATCAAATATCCTAAATTATTACAACGTAACTATTGCCATCCAAAGAAAAAATTTCAGATGTCAATTTTAACTTATCTGTGAATGCAATTTTAAAAAGCTTTATATTAATCAATAATAAAGAAAATACTTTGAGTGTGATGTTAATCGGAACAGCAAATTGTCAATAAACAATAAATTATTGATTTACAAGACTTTAGCCAATATGGATGTATGGTTATTCGGTTATGGTTATGGGGAACGTAATTCAAACAACTCGGTTATCAAAATAATGTAAAACATTATTATGATAACTATAATCAAAATAATGTAAAACCTTAGAATAACTACTCAGAGAAGGTAGGTTTCCAAACAACTCCTCAAAACGTAAGCTACAAATTCGCTTTGTAGCTTACGTTTCGATTGGTATTTTAAACGATTTAAGCAAGAAAATTAATGGATTACCTGTGGAATGTCACACCATAACTCTTATGCTGTTTTTCTGATTTGTTGTGGTACGATATCACCGCGCAAATTGTCATAGTAAAATTTTTATATATTTTTTTGGAGCCATATATGACACCATTTGAATGGCTTAAATTTTGCGAATGTACTTGGTTTCTTTGTGTAGTTATTCTAAGTGTAAAACATTAATTTGAGGCACTTCGCTTATCATCATCATTTCAGCCGTAGGACGTCCACTGCTGGACATAGGCCTCCCCCATCGATCTCCAAAAGGGCCGGTTGGAAGCGGCCTGCATCCAGCGTTTCCCTGCGGTCTCTTTTAGGTCGTCTGTCCATCTTGTGGGTGGACGTCCTACGCTGCGCTTACCAGTCCGTGGTCTCCATTCCAGAACCTTTCGGCCCCATCGGCCATCTGTTCTGCGTGATATGTGCCCTGCCCACTGCCATTTCAACTTACTAATCCGGTGGGCTATGTCGGTGACTTTCGTTCGTCTACGGATCTCCTCATTTCGGATTCGATCTCGTAGAGAAACCCCGAGCATAGCCCTCTCCATAGCTCGTTGTGCGACTTTGAGCTTGCTTATGAGGCCCATAGTGAGAGACCACGTTTCAGTGCCGTATGTCATCACTGGTAACACACACTGGTCGAAGACTTTCGTCTTAAGGCACTGAGGTATTTTGGACGAGAAGACGTTGCGTAGTTTACCGAACGCTGCCCAGCCGAGTTGGATTCGCCGATTGACCTCTTTCTTGAAGTTGGACCTACCTAGTTGGACTGTTTGTCCTAGGTAGACGTACGCGTCAACAGCTTCAAGAACTGAGTTCCCAACTGATACTGGGGTGGGCACAACATGGATATTTGACATGACCTTTGTCTTGTCCATGTTCATTTTAAGGCCCACCTGTTGGGAGACTCGATTGAGGCCTTCGAGCATCATGCTGAGATCTTCCATCGACTCTGCCATGACCACAATATCGTCGGCAAACCGAAGGTGAGTGATGTACTCGCCGTTGATGGTGATGCCGAGTCCTTGCCATTCCAGGATTGCCACTTCGCTTATGGTACTCAAAAAATAACGTTTTACATTATTTTGAGAACCATAAGCGAAGTACTCTGGTACACAACCGCAGAAATCCAATCAATATTATAAATTTAATATATCTGAGAAAACAGTGCAGCACAAAATGTCTTCTCAATCATGACACTTAACGTTAAAACTTCTTAGTAGCTAATAATATCTGGAATTTTTCACATTTCGTCTTCAATGTCCAGTTCGAATTTAATAACTGACGATTCAGTGTCTGTTTGTGACGTGTGCGTATGTGACGCTTCTGACTCGTCAGGCTCGATTTTCACTGACGTCTCAGAAAATACTATACTTGAAGACTCTGGCTGGGGTTCGTGAGGCTCCGTTTTTATTAACGTCTCAGAAAATAATCTGCTTGAAGACTCAGATTGGGTTTCATCGGGCTCGGTTTTCACTGAAATCTCAGACAAAGTTCTACTTGAAGACTCTAGCTGGGTTATCGGTGTCCCAGCACAAATTACTGACTGGGTCACTATAGACCCAACAGCAGTTCCAGATCTAGGCTGGGTCACTAATTTGCCTTCCGTATTTCCAAGACGTGTTCTCAAATTAATCCCTGGATCAGTTGATTTTGGCACGACAATATAACTAAACGGAGCTCTTGATGATACCCCAGGGTTTATACTTAAGACCGGAAATTCTGACACTGACGGCCCATGTACCAGCCTAGATGGAGTTTTTAATTTCACTTGTGTACCTGTTTGAGTAACTGATGGACCGGCGGTAACAGAAAGCACAGGCAAGTTTACTAATGGTCTAGCGGTAATTGTTTTTGACCCTGATTGGACTGCTGAAGACACAACAGGGTTCACTTGTGGCACTTTCCGGGTTACTATAGAAGCACAATTCTCATTTGTCGCAGGCGGTACGTTCAATGTACTCTGTTTTGTCGTGCAGCGCATTACGTTGTTCGCGTTAAACTTCCACAGTACTTCTGTTATCTCCTTTTGTGCTACGCGAGCGTCTTCTACATCTAAGCACAGCAATTGTTCGGCAACATATTTACCGAATTCATACAACTCTTCTGTGTAGTCAAATGGAAGTTCGGAGGTCTCTAAACGAGTTCGTTTCGGTGGAATCTGGCCATCTTCAGACTGTTCCTCTTTGTACGGTACAGACTTCACGAAAACTTTCTCTATAACCGGCGACTCTTTTTCTGATTCGTCATCGTCTGAAGTTTCTGCTTCGTCCGTGCTTTCTTCATTAATGGCAGGCAATTCCTCATCAGTAGAAATGTTTGAGTTTTCTTGGATTGGATCATGTTGCCGTTTCTTTTCTTCAGTCTTCTTCTCCGACTGTGGTTTTGGAGCGGCGCCGACCTGAAACAAATTTGGGTCGCAGTTGAGTAAAATGTAATAAACACTTCTCTACAACTGGTTTGGCTAAGTGGTAGCACGTCTGCCTCATAAGCAAGAGGTATCCGGCTTCTATTCCTGTCCGGTAAGTAGGGTTACCATTACCATATCAAAATTTGAAAAGTCCTGACCTAAAGCGTCCATTGGTGACGCTAAGTAAGTCGTTCAATGTGGAGGTTAAAGGGGTATGCCTATGTTCAGCAGTAGACGTCTTCTGGTTGATGATGATGACCTAAAGCGGATATTTCAATGAAAGTCCAGACATTTTAAAGATAAAAATAATTTATTTGCACAAAACACGAGTAAATCATACACACATTTAAAAACGCATGCATAGGTGGTTTAAAATATTTGTCACTTTGTATCATGTTTTGCCTAGTTTATAGGAGTAAAAATCTAGAGATGGTATAAAAATACCGTAAGAATTATTTATATAATAAAAAATATTAATTAAATTAACTGTCGAAACAATTTCAAAAGTTCAGATATGGTATGATATGATACGATATCTACCTAGCATAGGAGTCAGAGATTCACCTAGCTTGTATATCTGTTATTAAGAGACAAATAAATATTTTTGTATTTGTATTTGATATGTTTTAAATTGACTAGATTTTAGATCCCTTATTGAAATCGGTATAGTGTTGTAGATAATCGGTCCCATACACATTATACTGTGGTTCATTAAAGTGGTTTTAGTTTAGATGCGCGGTTACGACATCTGGGGGCTTAGTCCCAGATTAGATAGTTTTCGAAAACTTTTTTCGTTTACGTTTTGTTCCATACATTGCTGGGCTGAAAGGTATTCGAAAACTTTTTTCGTATTAGAGTGAAGCAATCTATACCGCCGATTTTAGTTTGTTTTGGTCTCTACGATTTCTTACCGCTTATTCTTTTTAGTCACAAAATTCAAAGACTACGCACAAAATAAAAGACTCATCACCATCATCGGTTATTTTGGGCATACCTTACTCAGAATAACCGATTATTATTATTAGCTGAAGGTCATACAGGTATATGCGCCGACCTCGACATACCCTGATAATGAAGTAGAGGCATTGTATGGGACTGGGATTAGGTTGGGATATCCGCGACTTCACCATTGCTATGGGTGACTTGGGCGGGCACACGGAATATCGATAAGTTGAGATTAGGGATGTTGAGGATAAGGGAATATTTATGGACAGCGGAATCCGAGGGGCCAACGAATATAATAGATTAAAGACTGATTTTTTTTAAATGTATTTGTTTATTACTCGTTTTACAACGCAAAGCCGAACATTGATCTAAGATTCAGAGACAAGAAAGTAAAACGGTCCAAGACTAGTCTTAGCCGAGCATCGGCTAAGTCGATTCAGAAAGTATTCAGAAAGTTTGACAGAAACATAGTTCGTCACAAACTTAGTGCGGTCTTAGCTAAGACTATACATACTTTATTGTCTATGGCAGTTTTGTTTTAGCCGAACCTTTACCTACCAGTTTTTAGGGTTCCGTAATCCGTACCCAAAGGGCCCCAAAAACGGGACCCTATTACTATGATGTCTGTCTGTCTACCTGTCTGTATGTTTAAGCAGACGTGACTAAAAACAATCGTACAGGCCACAGAAAAGAAAAAAATAATTAATTAGAACCATAGTTAGAACGGCCTTCAAGGCATTTTTGTAAGAAATTTGTTGTAGCCAGTTGCACCCATATAAACGAAACGTCAGATATTCGAAATCAGTTAGCAACTATGATGCGGACAAAGAACTTTGAGACCTAACCCAAAAAGGTAAGGTCCAAGTTCTTTGGATGCGGAGTTCGACGCGTTGACACAAATAAGAATATTCAATCAAGGTTCTGCCATAATGCCTGGCGACAGACTTTCCTTCTCATTTCCGTTCTATTTACTTCTCTTTTCTGTGGTTCAGGCCTTAGAATATTTACACTGCAGAAGTAGTCACCGCGTGCCCCTTTTAGATAGCAATAGTTTTGTCTTAGGTGTTGCCATATTATGACTAAAATTACCCCTAAAGTAGCTAAAAGTCGAGACGGATTTAGTAGACGGACTGGAGTTCAACCAACGGGAGAGAAAAAAAAATCTCTTTCTCTCCCGTTGGTCTGACGGGGGTCCGTCAACCAAATCTACACGTCTGTTAGCACTATCACGGAACTAAATCGTATGACACGTATGTAATATTCTAAGGTTCAGGCTGATAATGTCTAGTGTCCTATTACGTCCAGTCCCACCACAGAACTATTATCTAATATAATCTTAGATATAGGTCTGTGAGTCCCACAATGTCCAGTGGTGGTAGCCAACAAAGATAGCTGTACATAAAATGATACTGGAGTGAGTGAAACAAAATATGTATGATGTCTTGGACGAACCAACATGGACAGAGTGAATGCTTTGACAGCCTGGTAATTTTATGCTGGTGTGCATGTCTAGAACTTCTTGTGTGCGTGAGTAGGGAAGTGACTGCTAGTGCAGATCTATCGGTAAAAAGATACACAAATGTTCAAAATTAAGAACTTGTAAAATAGAAAACAACATATGACAAAAATATGTACTTTATTGACTGCCATAAAATGGTATACATTATTTTACTAATTTAAACCTAGTTTTAAAAACTAAATTAAAATATATTTATTATATAACAAACTAGCTGACCTGACAGATGTCCTGTCTTAGAACTGTCAAACACGCAAAGTTAAAATTGTAAATCTTATTTTTTTTACACCTTGGGTTACATTATTGGAGTTTTTTTTAAATATAATATAGACTATGTTACCCAGGGATAGTGTAGCTTCCCAACAGTGAAAGAATTTTTCTAATCGGTTCAGTAGTTTCGGAGCCTATTCAATGCAAACAAACAAACAAACAATCAAACCTTTCCTCTTTATAATATTAGTATAGATATAAGGTTATAAAAAATTACATCATTATCATATCATCAGCTAGAAGACGTTTACTGCTGAACATAGGCCTCCCTCTTAGACCTCCACACTGAACGACTGCCGTCTGCATCCACTAGATGCCCGCGACTCTCACGATGTCGTCGGTTCATCTAGTAGGAGACCTACCTACGCTACCTACCTCCGGTTCGTGGTCTCCATGTTTTTGTTATAGGTAATCATTGGCGGATCCAGGGGCATGGGGCCCAAAACACCTAGCAATTCCATACATTCGACTCAATTTTTCGATTTGATTTCTCGATCCTTGTCAGAATGCCCCCCCCCCCCCCCACGCCCCCACCAAAATTAAATCCTGAATGCCCCCCCCCCCCCCCCCCAAATGAAATCCTGGATCCGCCCCTGTAGGTAATCTCCCAAGTAAATCTTTATTTTTGTCCCCTATGCTAGCTAACACATTTAAAGACGTCTAAAGTGTCTACTAAATCCCTCGTCTTTAAATCATTTATTATATTTAGGGTTCCGTACCTAAAGGGTAAAACAGTACGCTATTACTGAACTTACGCTGTCTGTCTGTCCGTTCTACCTTTATATCTGGGGGCTTAGTCCCAGATTTGATAGTTTTCGAAAACTTTTTTCGTTTACGTTTTGTTCCATACATTGCTGGGCTGAAAGGTATTCGAAAACTTTTTTCGTATTAGAGTGAAGCAATCTATACCGCCGATTTTAGTTCCTCCGCGTTTCCGCTGGAGGCGCTTTACTAAAATGTATGGAACAATACGTAAACGAAAAAAGTTTTCGTAAACTATCAAATGTGGGACTAAGCCCTTGTATCGTAATCGCTGTGTACCTTTCGAAAAGTAATAGATAGCCAGTTGAAATTTTCACAGAGTATGTTACGGCAGATTAACTAATAAAATATAATAATTAAGTCAAAAAGTAAAAACTAAAGGAAGTCCCCATACAGCAAACGCAAACGCATTCTTGTATTTGCTTATCTAATGTAAAAACCGGCCAAGTGCAAATCGGGCTCGCGCACTGAGGGTTCCGTACCACCACAAAACACTAAAATAAAAAACAAATATACTTACTGCAGTATAATGGGGCTTGTACGTACACACCAAAGTATAACAACAAATATAATAAATAATGGCCAAGTGCAAGTCGGTGACAAATTTCGAGCGATAGGCGCTAGCAGACTGCCTGCTTTCTAAATAATTGTATAAATTGTATCTTAATGATAATATAATAACAAAAATCTTACTTTTATTACATGTGTTGATGCAGATATAATAGGTGTTATTTTTTCAATTAGTGGCTCTCCTTTGTTTTTCTGGGTTAACAACGGTATATCCTCAATAGGTTGTTGTAAGAGTGATTTTAAAGTAGGTGCTGTCTCAGCAACAGTTGTTTCCTAAAACAGTTACTAAACGTCAATATCTGGTATTAAACGGAATAATAAATAAACCGGCCAAGTGCGAGTCGGGCTCGTGTACTGAGGGTTCCTTACCACCACATAAATTGTTAGCTACTAAAGTACAATATTTTTTTTCCAAAAAGACAACACCCCTTCAACGCCCAGGCGGTCCCCCATCCAAGTACCGACCGTGCCAGACGTTGCTTCACTTCGGTGGTGAACAGAAATTTGTCACCGAGTCACACTTGGCTATTATTTATTATTAGTCGTGATACTTTGGAGTGTGTATTATATTCATGCCAAGTTTGACGCTTGTACGTATTACCGTTCTTACACTAGAGCACATAAAAAAATTCGTTTAATAAAATTGTTATTTGTGGATCCCTTTCTTTCTTTAGTTTTCTACTTTTTGACTTTAATATTATTTGTTAATTAATCCGCCGTAACATTACATATTCTGTGAAAATTTCAACTAGCTATCTATTACGGTTCAAAAAATGCAGCCGTTAAAAGGTAGGACGGACATACAGACGAACAACGTAGGCTTAGTTTCTCCCGTTTTCACCCTTTGGGCACGAAACCCTAAAAAATTTAAAGTATTAATATTTATCATCCTCAAAATACCTCAGTGCCTTAAGACGAAAGTCTTCGACCAGTGTGTGTTACCAGTGATGACATACGGCACTGAAACATGGTCTCTCACTATGGGCCTCATAAGCAAACTCAAACTCGCACGAGCTATGGAGAGGGCTATGCTCGGGGTTTCTCTACGAGATCTAATCAGAAATGAGGAGATCCGTAGACGAACGAAAGCCACCGACATAGCCCACCGGATTAGTAAGTTGAAATGGCAGTGGGCAGGGCACATATCACGCAGAACAGATGGCCGATGGGGCCGAAAGGTTCTGGAATGGAGACCACGGACTGGTAAGCGCAGCGTAGGACGTCCACCCACAAGATGGACAGACGACCTAAAAGAGACCGCAGGGAAACGCTGGATGCAGGCCGCTTCAAACCGGCCCTTTTGGAGATCGATGGGGGAGGCCTATGTCCAGCAGTGGACTCCTACGGCTGAAATGATGAATGATGAATATTTATCATCAAGATACTTACAATTTGACTACATGATGGTAAAACTTGAATCCTACGCAGTTTAGCAGTTGATTTCAATATAGCTTTTCCTTTCATAAGCTTATAATATTGATAATTTTCCAGATCTTCTTCCAACTGCAACAATAGGTATTGTTAAACAATCACAACAAACATTTTAGTAAATGAGTAACAACATTTAAATTTGACAATAAAGGGTCGGTTTCTTCTAGGCAAGCGTGCTCCATAGTAGACCGCATCATCGCTTAACATCAGGCAAGATGGAGGTCAAACGCAAGCATGTAAGTAATTATCCAACGATCTTTCATTTGAATTCGTTGTAATTATCTAATAAATAAAAAATGTCATCGATTTATCTTAGTCAGTTTATAGTTTTAATTGCATGTTATAGGATAATTAATTAATTAAAATTCTTTAGCGAATAGAATAGAAACCAATTCTTCACTTATTTGGACGCCAATTCTCCACTCATTTTACTGATTTTTAACCGATTTCATGAGGAGGTTATCAATTCGAATGTATGTTTTTTTTTTTAGCTAATTTTTTATGAAATAATAGGCTTGTAATTGGCCGCCAACTCGCCTGGGCCCCGAATCTAATAATTTAAAAACAATTGGCTTAGTAGAATCGGGGCACTGATAGTAAGTGATAATGCGGTCTATGATGGAGCACGCTTGGCTAGAAGAAACCGAATCTTTTGCGATTTCAAGATTAAAGATGAGCTATCGAGATACAATACATAGAGTAACAATCATGCCAAAAAATGTCCGGACCAATACTTGGCGCACAACCTTGTAATTAACCAAAACTGTTTAGTTAGTTACAAGGTAAGTAATAACAGCAATCCGACTACAACGCAACGCGATGCCAGAGCTACGTTGACATAGCGGTCAACTAACGTTGAACACTATGCAAGCGACATAACGTCTAAATTTGAGTAAATGTGGCATTGTGAAGTATATAATTGATACAATGTAAGTACAATGACGCTCGGACGTTTTTTTGACTGTTTTCATTGAGAGTTTGTGCCTCTATAGGAATTGTATCTCGATGGATTGAGCTTACAAAATTAAAAAGTAAGAAGTAAACTTACGTTTAGATGATCTTCACAGCATACCAAGCTCCGCTCAGATTTGTACTCTACATTTACTTGCTCACACCACCTCCTTTTTAAGGTTTCTTTTACACGAACAAATAATTTGTTACGGCTGTTGGATGTACTGTTTTTACACGTCGGTACAAAACATTTTAAGCGGGTTGTCTTTGATAGATTCATTGTGCTATGTGTACCTAGTAAAAAATGGTTTCGATCAGTGCTCAAAATGGACCGGAACGCCGTTCCGTTTCCTCATATCGTTCTGGTTCGGCAAAAACCTTGGCATGTACCAAACCTTTAGTTTGTTTGGAAATACACGAAAAAGGGCGGAAAATGGTGCCTATGTCACTCTGGACGTAAAGAGGAATCCAACGACACCTATCTCGTCAAAATCGGTCAAGCCGTTTAGTCTACAGGAACCCAGAAACATACTTACATCCTACTAATATTATAAACGCTAGTTTGTATGTATGGATGTTTGTTCCTCTTTCACGCTGCAACGGAACAACGGATCGACCAGATTTTTTGCATGGGTATAGTTCAAGAGCCAGAGAGAGACATAGGCTACTTTTCATCATCATCATCACCATTTTTCATCATTACGCGGGTGAAACCGCGGGGCGCAACTAGTGCTTACATACAACCCAAAACATTACCCTCCTTCTTGTCACAGTCGGTTAAAAGTTCGCAAGGTTTGCAACGTGAGCAAGTCCAATTCGACCACTGGTTTCGATGCAATCAAATCTACAGAAACTTTAAATCAAAGAAACCAAAATTAATCGATGAAAATACTGTTACAAACAAGTAACAACCATTCAACTAAAATTATAACTACAGGGTTACGCATTAACCCTGTACTAAGCCGATAGGAGGTCATTGTACTCATCACTATGAACAACTTGAACTGAACGGCCATGTGTGGGTCGGGCTCACGCACCGAGCTTCCGTACCACCACAAAATACAAAAGTAGTGAAAAAATACAATTTCACGTCCAGGCGGCCACCCGTTCAAGTACCAACCGTACCCGACGTTGCTAACTCGGTGGTGAAAAGAAATTTGTCACCGAATCGCACTTGGCCATTAATTATTAGCTTGTACATATTACCGTTTTAACACATCATAGCACGTTCATAGCTGTTAAAATTTGGAAGTTGAAGTGGCAATGGGCAGGCCACATCGCTCGGAGAACCGATAACCGATGGGGAAGAAAGGTTCTTGAGTGGAGACCACGAACCAGAAGACGCAGCGTAGGTAGGCCTCCCACTAGATGGACCGACGACATAGTAAGAGTCGCTGGCATCCAGTGGATGTAAAAGGCAGGCTGTCGTTCAGTGTGGAGGTTAAAGGGGGAGGCCTATGTTCAGCAGTGGACGTCTTCTGGCTGATGATGATGATGATTACCGTTTTAGAGGTTTTTACACTAATTCCGATTATAAAATACGTTTGTTGCATGGGTTCCGCCTTTAGTTTTGCTTTTTGATTTTATTATTACTTACTTAATCCCCCGTAACCCCACATATTCTGTGAAAATACGAACACGGTTCGAAATATGGAGCCGTTAAAAGGTAGGACGGACAGACAGACAAACAAACAAAAAGCGTATGCTTATTAATAAGGTCCCGTCGGGTACAGAACCCTAAATAGAAAAGAAAAATATATATTTTTTTTGTATTTTTTTTTGCAATGGTATTGCAGTTGTCAGAGCAAATAAATACTTGGGCCTAGTTAGGGCGAAGATCCTATTAAAAAAACTATAATCACACATACCGCGAATATTGTAGGAAAGCAGTCATCTTTGATTCGTACTATTTCTAAAGTGAGATTAATGCAACTTTTTTCAAAATGCAAGGAACAAACGTAACAATTTAGCCCGGGACTCCAGGTCTCAGAATTACATCTTCTAATATTTTCAATCCATTTATTCCTTGTTACTATATTCCTCGGGAGTCTGAAAGAAATAAATATTTTTATTCTGTCCCCACTAAGTACCTAATATGTTAAAGCCCCTAATAATTTTTGTAACCATAAAAATATTTGTTTTTTTATAAAGTGCGTGGCTAATTTGGAAGCCAATGGGCCAATTAGTGATGCCTAGTAAAGTGATATTGCCGAATACCCAATACCGAATATTCGGCGACATTCTCGGCATTTTGACGTATTTGTTTCATTTGCGTCTAGCTCGTGTAATGACACGCATTATTTGTTCATAGTAAAAATCTGGTGTACGGTATTCGGCCGAATACCGAATATTAAAAAGTTGCTGAATATGCCGAATACCGAATAATGGCCGAATATTCGTGGCATCTCTTATCGAGCGAATAATAAATAACGTGGCGCATATTATGAGAGTATATGTGAGTGTGTTCCAAAAAGTTAATCAGTGGCCTAATATTGATAAGTAACAAATCGAAAACAGTAACAGGTTGCCAGAGGAGGACATCATCATAATCAGCCTTTAAACAGTCCACTGCTGGACTTTTTAGCCTACCCCCGAAAGGGTGATTGGGCCTCCTCGCGATGTTTTCCTTTACCGAAAAACCAGTGATATGAAAATCCATACATATACTCCAAAGAGCTCATTGGTACGGGCCCAGGGTTTGAACCTGCGACCTCACTTTGTCAAGTCTAGCGGTCTCCCAAATAGGCTACCACGGCTTCAGGGCAGGGGGTCTAGACAAGAGGCACACACTGTTAGCGTTCACGCCTGTGGAAAGATGCAATTGTATGAAAATGACATTAGCTTCAGATAATTTTGTCATTTTCATACAATTTCATCTTTCCGCAGGAGTGAACGCTAACAGTGTGTGGCTCTTGTCTAGGCCCCCTGTGGAGCTGGTTGCTTTGAAATCAATAAATGCATTTAAAAACAAACTGGACTGGATAAGAACGAAGAACATAATCTTAATAGATATATACTAGATTTTGACACTGTGACATAGTCACAGCATATGCTGCTCGCCTATCATCAAATAAATAAACATGACCAATGATGCATATTAAAAATCTAAATGGCCGACTGGAATATCAAATGAGTAGTGAATATCAGGGCAGATCCGAATTTTGTCAGTTAGGTTACAAGGTATTCTTCGTGGTTTTAGGGTTCCTTACCCAAAGGGTGTAAACGGGACCCTATCACTAAGCCTACGCTGCCCGTCTGTCTGTCCTACCTTTTAAAGGCTGTATATTTTGAACCGTTATACCTATACAACCAGTTGAAATTTTCACAGAATAAGTTATTTTATGGCGAATTAACTAAGAAATAATAATAAAGTAAAAGAATTATAACTAATGCGTCATAGGTATAACAAACTTTTTTTTAAACATATTTTTATGTTTGCTCTAATGTAAAAATGGTAATATGTACTAGCATCAAACTTGGCATGATTATAGTACACACTCTAAAGTGAAACAACAAATAATAAATACTGGCCAAAGTGCGAGTCGGTGAGAAATTTCTGTCTTAAATCTCTTCAATTTCTTTATACCGCTGGCTCATGTACGATCTGAAGTTAAGCAACGTCGGGCGCAGTCGGTATACTTGGATGGGTGACCGGGGCATAATGTCTGTTTGCACTACTTTTTTGTACATGGTGGTACAGAACCCCCAGTGCGCGAGCCCGACTTGCACTTGGCCGCTTTTATTATTATAACAAAGCAATATTTTCTCTCCTAGCCCCTCTATCGGGGTAGATTCGAATTCTGTCAGTTAAGTTACCTCGATTATAAAAAAATTGCGATATAATGCAACATTTTTTAAATAGGTAAAATATATGCAAAATGTTGAATGTGATCCATTTTCAGTATTTGTATTCACCCAGTCTTTCGCCCACTTAGTATTTCAGTAGGTAAATCAAATTCAGCATTTTTGACATCTTTAATTTGAATTTATATTCGCTCGTTTAAATACTACCCATTTAGAATGTATTTGTTTCTGATCTAAGATTGTAAACAAACATTATGTAGGCACATCCGCACATCAAATGACTGCCCGAGACGGATAAACAGAACCCACCGATTTCTCGCTATTACGTAGGTTCTTTGACAAACCACCTATAAGATTTTACGAAATAAATTTAAAGATATTTTTTTTTGAAAAATTGTACTAACTACTATGAGTACTAACCTATGAAAACTTATTCCGGACTCCCTTTTTCTTGATTTCGATTGGCACCCTTCAACACAACACTGAGTCATTATCTGAATTCACGTCGACAGTCACAAATATAAATTCTTTTACATTATCAAAAATAATTTAAACTCTTTCTCATGTACATTCCTGTCTGTTTAATATAATCACAGATCTTCTACGGGTGTCTATAATGTACAACATGATATTCCACGGCATGATAATGTACAGCATGATAATTGGTGTACACGTACATCTAATATCATGCTGTACAATCCATGTCGTTCAATACTGGCCGTCAATTATCGGCTCGTGTCTATTATGTACGGCAAGGAATGCACAGCCAGGATTGTACAGGCAATATTCCATGTACGTGGGGAAAAGTCCACGTTTTATCGAGCTGTACTTTATTGTGCCGTACATTATCATGTCGTGCAATACGGGCCGTGTTTTGACGAAACGGGCCGAAAATGTACGACCGATAATGTACAACATGATAAAAGGTGGCATCGCCCGTATTGGCTAATATTGCTGAAATGTCTCTGCTCTTATTGGCTGTTGAGTCTATGACGTCTGTCGATTCCATGCTTCGTTTGAACAAGATAGTGTAAGATAGTCACAGATAAAAAATATGAGAACCATCAAAACTTTTTGGTGGTGCCGCGGAGTGAGGAGTACAACTGTGTTATTTATTATTATTTATTTATTAAAACATTACATCTATCATTACAGGTTGATTCCTAATACAATAGAGTAGTTAAATCATAAATATAGGAATTAGAATTAGTCAAAAGAATTACAATAAAAAAATTATACATCCATCTAAGAGTTAGTCAAAAGAATTACAATAACTTAAATATACATCAATGAATTAGTCAACAAAATTTACATATAAAATTAGTCCACAGCATCAGAATAACATAAATTATAAAGTGCAGCCCTTACGAACTCGCTCTGTGAACAGTGGAAAATGTCAATGTTCTCCGCGACCCGATTGAGTGTTTGTATGGTGCTCGTCAATGGCGCTTTGTTGAGCAGGTTAGTCCTCCCGCGAGGCACCGCGAACAGAGGTGGCTGCCTGCGCCGCCCCAGGTACCCGTCTGGCACGCACAACCCCATCATTTCTAAAATTGTCGGATTGGTCACCATTCCCCGAAACACCCTAACCACATACACAGCAAGCGCCACATCCCTCCTAATTTCCAGCTTGTTGTAACCAACCATGCCCAAAACGAACAAGGTAGGATACATCAAGGGATAGAAAGGGTAGACGCCATACCTTTTCCAGTATAAGTACCTAGTGAACTTATTCTGTATGCGCTCCATCATTAGCCTATATTTAGCTTCATGAGGAGCCCATACTGAAGCTGCGCTCTCTAGCTGGCTTCTGACCAGTGCATCATACATTGCTGTTAGGGCCATGTTGTTTGTAAAACCATTCGCTCGACGTAAAATAAATCCTAGAATTCTGTACGCCTTTTTACATACATTAACAACATGTACTCTGAACCTCAACTCTGTGTCCAGACGAACCCCAAGATCCCTCACCGTTTCAACTCGCTTCAACTGCGTTTCCTGTACCTTGTAGTTGTATTTGAGTGGTTCAGTCGCTCTACTGAATGTTATTATGGAACATTTGTCCACATTAAACTGCAATTTGTTCCTCTGACTCCACTCGACTACCTTATCCATGTCTCGTTGAAGACGTTCGCAGTCTCCTTCCTCTTTGATTGGTAAGATCAACTTTAGATCGTCCGCGAACAATAGACATCTGGCTTCTGTGACAACTTCAGGCAGGTCGTTGATCATAACGATGAATTCCAGCGGCCCCAAATTACTCCCTTGGCTTACTCCTGTTCTCGTGAAATACGGTTCAGATTTGCATCCTGCGTACTCGACATACTGCCGCCTGTCCTTCATGTAGCTCGCGAAGAACTGCAGCAGTTTGGTTGTGCAGCCAATCGTCGCCAACTTTGTCAATAGGATGTCATTATCAACCATGTCAAATGCTTTTTTAAAATCAAAGTAGGCGACATCGACTTGAACGCCTGCGTCTACGTTAGGGAGCATGTACGCCATGGAGTTTAGGAGGTTGCTGGTCGTGCTACGAGCTGGTCGGAACCCATGCTGTGCGTCCGAGAGATGAGCCGATATCTGCTGCTGCATGCTGCGTTGCACTGCCGACTCAAACACTTTTGCAGGTGTCGAGAGTATCGCTATGGGTCTGAATCCGCTTACCTCTGAGCCAGCGTCGACTTTTGGTATTGGAATCACCCTGGTAACTCTCCACCGTTCGGGAAAACATGACCCATCCAAACATAAGTTAAATATGTGTCCGAGCGGCTCAGCCAAGACCCGCCTACAGTCCCTCATCACAAACACTGGAATACCGTCCGGGCCCGCGGATTTTTTTGGCTTAAGCCTTGTAAGTGCCGCCCGTACTTCGGCCTCCGTGAGTCGAGGTACGTGGACACGAGTGCCACCAGCATGGCTCGCCGCTTCTGCCTCGCTCACATTCAAGGCCGCACTAGTGGTGCCGTAAACCGAATGAAAATACTTAGCAAATTCTTCTGCACACTCTGGATCTGACAGTGTACTTCCATCTTTGGTAATTTTTTTCCGATTTACCGCACCCCGTTTAGACTTAATGTAATCCCAGAATGATTTCGGGTCCTCTGCTAGCTGACTCTGCACTCGTTCCAGGTGATGATCATGCGCTGTTTGAATCATTTCTTTGATCGTCGCTCTACATTCTGAAAAAACCTGGTAGTCTTCTTTCAACCCTCTCATCTTGTACACTTTATGCAGCCTCGCCTTACGTTCGATTCCTCGAATTATGTCTACCGTATACCACTTTGGGTAGCTATATCTCGAGTTTGCCTTTACTGTCCGTTTAATAGGTACACACGCGTTTAAAATATCATTAAAGGTATTATAGAAAAAATCTAAAGCCTCCTCTGGCTCTTGGGTCTTATATAGAGCGCTCCAATCAATCGCTACTATTGACGAGTACAATGCGTAGTAATCCCCTTTAGCAAAATTCCAGCTAGGTAGTGCAGTTGACGGCCGTGACTGTGGTGGCTTGAGGCCGGGCTCGGCGCGCGTGACGCTGCGCACCGTCACCGCGAGCGGCGGGTGCTGTTTATCTATTTTTACCAGCGCCTCGTCGGCCACACGTACTTGCACCCCATCCATGCCCAAGGAGACTAATACCAAATCCAGTATTCTGTCATTACAATTTCTCACCTCGTTCTTCTGAGCAAATTCGCAAAAGGCTAGAAAATATTCAAAATAGTTAATAACGTTGTCATTACATGAATATAAATTAAAATCTCCTATAACTATACTGGATTTATAACTTATACACCACTTTTCAATAATTCTAAATAATATCATATAATCATTCTCTGTACTATTAGGTGGAATATATACAACACAACAAAAAAATAAAAACTTGTCTTTTAAAAACACTGCCGCACCTACTAATTCGAAGGCACAGGCGTCAATATCAACGCCATCCGGGATCTTCACTCGTCGTAACTGAAGCCGGTGTGACGCTGCTAGGAACGCGCCGCCCTGTTTCCGCCCGTCTGCTCGATCACATCTTAAGATTTGGTATCCTGGAGGTAATATCTCTGAGTCATGTATGGAATCTATACAACCCGTCTCTGTGATTGCAAATAAGTCAGCGCCGGAGGATTCTATGTTATTGTGAATCTCATCTAACTTTGTTCGCAACCCCCTTGCATTCTGATAGTATATCTCTATGGTACTATTTTTCCTCGATTGGCCTATTTGCCTGTCTCCGAAACCAGAACCACTCCCCAAACTCTGAATTCACCGGCCAGACTTCCGCCCGGCACAGTATCTCATATTCTCTAGGCGGCACAGTGATAACAAAAGATGCATAATCCCGATCAGTCTTATGCCTGATCTTGATAATTTTTACAGAGACTTCTGTGCCACATACTCTCTTTACGTGACCCGTCAAACTTTCCACCGACGTTTCTACAGCCAACCTCCATACATGAAGATGTTTCTTCACTTCCATTGCTTGGATTTCCATATTGTCAGAGTTTACGCCCTTCTTTACGATTTTTTCCTGTTGCAAGGTCTCTCTTAGTCTAAAGCTTATATTATTGCTAAGCTCTTCTGCTCTAGTGGACATGCTAGCATCGTAACTATCTCTATGCGGCCTGACGTTAGATTTGGTGTTCTCTGTGTTTGGTGTACTCATCGTGGTCCCGGTCCTGGTGGTCGTTTTCTTGCGAACCGTGACCCATTTATCCGCCTCGGGTATTGGAGAGTACATTAGTGGTGGTTGAACTGGTAAAGTATCTGCATTTGGCCTGGCAGTAAGAGCGTGTGCCCTGTTCTTCTGTTGTTCTATTTGCGTATTTCTAGGGTTATGGCATTGTACCGATGATAATTTGCAACTTGTTTGTTTACCCGTACCTACCGCTTTACCATTTTGAGATTCTGGCTGACCGCCGAGAGGTACACTGTGTATGTCTGATACTGAAGAAATTAGCTTAGTAGGCTCGGTACGTATATGCTGTGGTTTAGATAATATACTGGAAACTGGCGTCTCCTCCGGTTTATTAGAATAACATTTCTGTTCTAAAATCATTATTCGTTCGTTCAACTTATCAAAATTACCCATCAAAGCTATAAAATTGTTGTTCATCATTGTAGAAACCTGTTCTGCTATAATTTCAGTTAGAGTAGACTTCATTCGTTCATGAAGTGCATCTGCGCTCTTCTGTAGTTCCATTTCAATGATATTACGGACCTCTAAAGCCGACGAGTGACTGATTGCCTTTGTTGTATGGGGAGTGGAAGGTGATTGGTGAGCATTAGTTTGCCTAATCTTCGATCGTTGTGCACCGCTGTTAACGCATTCCTGTACGGTTTCATCATTAAACGTTGACGAAAAGTTTCTGCTCCCCCGTAGTGGAGTGTGAGTATTATCACCCTTAGGTACCTTGCTACGACATTCGACGCAAACCCAGGAACTCATATAATCGGTAGTAAGTGTTTCGAAATCGCTCTGGATAATATTGGCACATAATAGGTCGTATGGGTGCTTACACGTAGAACATGTCAAGTATCTATTATCCGATATTTGGCATCGGCATCCTGAACATATTTTACTGATGTCCATATTTGAATCTACCCGCTTTCTGCCACCGAAACTCGAAGCGATACCGGCCGCGCCACAGATTAAACAGCAGTACTGCAGTAGGTACCTCTGCCGGCCACTGGACTCAGCACAGCAAACGGTGCGCCGCGACGATGGTGACTCACCCACTCGAACAAGGCAAGCAGGCGGGCCGCGAATTGTCAGTTACACAAAATGTTTGAAATGTTTTGCCTATCTATAGCCAAACCAGTGGGTCAATTTCAGTTTTTTCACTGTCACTGGGTGGGGTGTTGCACTCTCTACACATAAGTATACGTCACAATATAGTCACTTCAATAAAACCCACTTTTACAATTTAAAATATACGGAGCAAACGCACAAAGCTGTTGCTTACGCGGCTGTTATAGCGTGTTGCGTGTTGTTAGATCTGTCACTCATTTCGAACCTAACCAACTCAAGTCTGACTCCAGGTGAGCTCCCGCCAGAAGCTCTTGAGGTCGCCCCTGAGTGTCGCTTCGCCACACTCGACCTTCGCTTCACTACAGAGGTCACCGGCTCGCTTCGCTCGCCACCTCCCCCCTTCGCTCCGCTCGGTCTCGTATGGCTCGCTCTCACTCAGGACCTCCCTAGAGCTTCTGGCTCCCGCGCTTTTTATATACACTCTAGGGGTAGGGACCACAAGACTAGGTGGAGTCGGGGTGCTCTGTGTCGGTTCTGTGGCCCTTTTCGAACCTAACATACTCAAGTCGGAGTGCTCTGTGTCGGATCTGTCACTAATTTCTACCTAATACACTCGAGGTGGAGTCCGATGACCAAGTCTAAAGGAAGCTTCAGATTTGAATTTTTATGTCACCAATTATCATGCTGTACAAAATCGGGGTGTACATTATTAAACAGAGTCAATAATGTACGGCATGATATTGTACGACATAATAATGCACAGCATGATAATTGGTGTACATGTACATGGAATATCGTGGTGTACATTATCGCTTGTGTATTATTGGGCAGAGCTGATTATTGGGCCATTTCGAACCTAACATACTCAAGTCGATGCTCTGTGTCGGATCTGTCACTAATATCTACCTAATACACTCGAGGTGGAATGTCCAAGTCTAAACGAAGCTTCAGTTTTGAATTTTTATGGTCACCAATTATCATGCTGTACAAAATCGGGGTGTACTTTATTAAACAGAGTTAATAATGTACGGCATGATATTGTACAACATAATAATGCACATCATGATAATTGGTGTACATGTACATGGAATATCATTGTGTACATTATCGCTTGTGCATTATTGAACCGATCTGATAATGTACGGCATATTGCACGGCACGATATTGTACAACATGATATTCCATGTACATGTACACCAATTATCATGCTGTGCATTATTATGTCGTACAATGGGCCCGATTTTGAAGGCACAAGTTAAATTTAGTTTAGCTTTAAAACTTGTTATATTTAAAAAAGCTAATCGGTATTCCAGAGGCACCACTTAAATTATTATAAAAACGTCAAAATCAAATTTTTAAATCGAATGAACGTAATGTGCCGTAAACTACTCAATTCACGTTTAAATGCAGTTTTGCTATTCTGAAGGCACATTTTAAATGATTTTAAATCGTTTTAGTTGCCAAAACAGCTGACATTTTAGCTTATAGGTTAGTTTTTTAACAAGGACCATTTGAGGTCCTCTTTAAAATAACTTGAATTTCAAAGTGAGTTTAAACTCATTATTTGTGTTTTTTGCTAAAAAAAACAAACGTGTCCTAATGATCAACATACAGATAAACATATCAAAGACTTAAAATCGTATTGGTTCGACGGGAAATGTGATCAAATGTGGATCAAACATGATCTACTTTTTGCGACTAACAAGTGGCACCAGTAATAGAAAAGTAGATTATACTTATCTGCTTTATGGTTGAAAACAATACAAGACAATACATATTACAAGATCTAGATGCGTGATGGACCCTGAAGGAATTATTATTATGCTCTCGAAGATGCGTTTATTCATTCCAGTGCTGTAAGAAAACTGCATAACATAGAGTTGGAGCTAAGGAGAACACACCAAGGTCAGCACCTACCAATACGTAAGATTCGCGGCGCCCGGCGGTTTTCTATTTTCCTATAATAAAAAATGTCTTTTGTCGGTTCGCATAGAGCACATCACTTACTGTTAAATTTAATCAAGATTGGTTCAATGGTCTAGTTATGTTGTGATAAATTGTTGAATAGGTACGTAGACAGAGTAAAGGGTGTTTCTATTGAAGCAGGGATGAGAGGAGCTGAGATGAGTAGACTTCAGTAGTGGAGACAAACAGATACGTGTAGTCGTGTAGCAGAGACGAGCGGAGCGGGAGCATGATCCAATAGCATAACTTTATACTTCGCTTCTTTCAGCTGCGCTAATCTGCTTGCCATACAATTAATTCCCTGTCTCCGTTATGATCCATTGAAGCAGAGCGGAGACTAGATAGCATGTCTCCTGCCCACTGTCCTGGTCTCCGTCTGTGCAAATGTCTTAAGTAGCTAACAGACGAGACGGACTTGGCTGACAGACCGCCGTCCAACCAATGGGAAAAAGAAAATTTACTTTTTCCCCTTTCCGTTGGTTGTCATCAAAATACACATGTCTGTTAGTACTTATATATCCAAACTAATAATGCACACTACTACCTTACCAAAGGGCATTATAGTAGGATCAAAAAAAGTAACCGAAAGAGAACCCATACTTATTTGATTCATAATAATTCAATGGTGATGAGTAAGGATCTCGCTTTATAACATTACAGAACGGTTACCAATTCTTCGACCAAAATAAAATGAATTGACGGGCTATAACCATTGAACTTGCTCAGTAAAAACGAGTCAAAACCGTCAGACATACATATACTTCAACACTTAATTATAACCATGTAAGTACAGTACATTTGTTACAAAAAATAGATAGCGGTTTTTTGTTGTGTATTTACACTTCGGGAAAGCACACGAAGGCATAATTTTGTCAGATGTTTCGTTATACACTTCCTACGGCTAGAGAGTGACTGAAACGAAGTGAGCGCTGGTGCTCATTTTGTAATCTTCAAAAATGCGCTTCTTCTGGGCCCGTCCATCAATTTTATTTTGGTCGAAGTACCAATTGGCACATGCGAAAAGAAAGAAATAATGCCCATATGACTGTTCCATTCCTTGTGACCGACCTACACTACACTGCTACAAGTCACACTCACAACTTAATGCGGTGTGGACAGAGTACTTAATAAAAAACCTTAAAATTGTTTTTACTTCCAGGTGCTGCTTAAAGCTACACAATCTCAGCATTGCACGAATGTGTGTCACATCACCCCCATGAAATAGTACTGCAAGGAATATCCTAATACTACTCTACCGAGTAGTAGGTCCGCTGTCCATCAATCTGCTGTGACTTCAGAGTTATAATGATTTGGGTAGATTCTAGCAAGGTTCAGAATGCAAAATACATAGACTACAATATTTATATAATTGAAAGATGCCATTGATAAGTGGATTTAATAATATTTAATGGGAAAACTGTAAAAATGTTTCAAAACTTAATCTCTTTGAAATAAATACTACATAAATAATAAAAAACTGTTTATTTCATTTACATTTAAATACGTATGTCAAATAAATCCAAAATATTTGTTATTCACTAATATCTATTCAAATAACCCACCCCTAACCGTTCCCGGCACAAAGGTACCCAAAACACTCGCTGCATTACCATGTTGGATGGCAATGGCCAACCTTTGCACCAGGAACGAGCCAGAGCGGGAGTCACCACACTTTATCTTGAGCCTGTGCCCTATCTCCGAAATGAGCTTCTTGCTCAACGGGCTCGAAATTGTAACGCGGCTCCAACGCTGCGTACTTTTCCCTTTTCTTATCAGCGGCATATTCCGCCCTGCTGACGGTGAGTGGACGGTGCGACTCAGGTGGCTAGCTGCGACAGTGCTGACGCAAGTAGCACCCCATATCAGGCACTTCCCGTTCTTCCAAGGCACGAGAGTCAGCCCGTCCGGACTGCAGAGCCCGGAGGGAACGTTTGCTGACACAAGGCTCTCCGTACTATGTCATTGAGTGCATGGATCCATTCATCGTTCTGAAACCAAATAATCTAATTTAATACTTGACAAGATCGAATAGAAAAACAGAAGTCGATAATGGATTATCTTTTCATTTTCAATTGATTCGCTTTGAATTTGTTAGACCTTGCTGACATTTTAAACAAGTGGAAGTGTATTGCGCTGCGAAATTTTGAAAGTGACCCGTTAAAAACTACATTTGCTTTTCACATTCAATAATATTACAAAAGCGAGTTTGTAAATGCGTCTGTTTGGTTTCTACTCACAAAACTGTAGGATAGTGACTAAAATCACGGACACTGCCTGTCCAGTATATATTCTAGCTACGGCCGTTGACCAGAACGACTTAATGCTTTATCATAGTGAGTAAAACCGCGATACACTGCCTATCCAGCATATATTCTAGCTACGGCCGTTTTACCTGATGTTTAGTGATGTTGTAGTGGTAAAACCATGACGCTGCGTCAGCATACTTCCCGCTGTAGATACAATTGATGGCAGCTCTATGCCTGTGATGAATAGGTCAAGAGCCGTAGCATTTTAATCCAACTTCGTTCTAGATTGTGTATTTTCGACTGTCCAGCCAGAGTGGTCGTTGTTTTTTCGGTTATCGTTGACTTGATTCTGTTTTTCTGTGAATTCTGTTGATCCACTGACCAATAAGAGGTTTGTTCATCTTTTTATTTGTGGACACGGAGAGAAATTGAAATAACCAAAAAATTAAATGTTTTTACCAAATGGACGTCATCCGGCAAATTTTTATTTCTTTTTGTGACCATGGATACAGAGTCCTTCAGTCAGAATACTATTGAGGTTTACATGATATTAATTAATAACGTGAAACGACTCTCACAGGGAGAGTCGAGCAAAGTAAGTTGCGGTCAAGTCCAAGTTATTCCCTGATAAAATGGTGGAGACTTTACAAGAGGCTTCTGTGGAATTTGGTAAACATCCGAAAATACATGTTTCAGGTCAATAAATCGTTTGACTACACTTGAAAACGGTCGATAAAACTTATTAAACAGTAATTTACTATTATTAAACGATAACACTCGAAATAACACAAGTTTAGGAAAATAATACAATCAGGAGACATGTTTTTTTTCACGTTGGCGCCAAAACTCCATGAGCCGGCTACATATAATGAATTGCCATAGCTATGAAATCTGAAATCGAGCCTTTATTTTTCCCAAGAATGTGTTATAATTCGCAAACAAATGTCTAACTTTCATTACCTGTGTTTGTTTTCCGTGGCAAAAGTGTCCCTTTGAACTTTAATAAATACATTTACTACGGTAACGAAAACTTTCTTGTACTTTAGTGATGTTTTGTAACAATTGAACTGTATGCAAACTATTAACATGTTTCTCTTAAAAATTAACCTGCAGAATAGCTGTAGCACCCGTCGGATCATCATCATCATCATCATCATTTCAGCCTTAGGACGTCCACTGCTGGACATAGGCCTCCCCCATCGATCTCCAAAAGCGCCGGTTGGAAGCGGCCAGGGCCCTGATTCCGTAACTTTAACATGCACGTAACGTGCCGCGTTAAGTTAACCTCTTAAAATATGGACTCTATTCCCTAGGAATAAAGACCAACTTTTAGAGGTAAACTTAACACGGCGCGTTACGTGCGTGTTTGTAGTTACAGAATCAGGGGGCTGCATCCAGCGTTTCCCTGCGGTCTCGTTTAGGTCGTCTGTCCATCTTGTGGGTGGACGTCCTACGCTGCGCTTACCAGTCCGTGGTCTCCGTGCCAGAACCTTTCGGCCCCATCGGCCATCTGTTCTGCGTGATATGTGCCCTGCCCACTGCCACTTCAACTTACTAATCCGGTGGGCTATGTCGGTGACTTTCGTTCGTCTACGGATCTCCTCATTTCGGATTCGATCTCGTAGAGAAACCCCCAGCATAGCCCTCTCCATAGCTCGTTGTGCGACTTTGAGCTTGCTTATGAGGCCCATAGTGAGAGACCACGTTTCAGTGCCGTATGTCATCACTGGTAACACACACTGGTCGAAGACTTTCGTCTTAAGGCACTGAGGTATCTTGAACGAGAAGACGTTGCGTAGTTTACCGAACGCTGCCCAGCCGAGTTGGATTCGCCGATTGATACAACCGTCGGATACAACTAATAATGTAAAAAATTATGAAGTAAAATGTTTACTAAGAATAATATCAATAAGCATTTTAGGTAAAAAGCTTGCAACACTTGCTATTTGCCTAATGAGTGACACCACAGGTAATCATGAAATGGGAACGAAATCGGAAGGAATTACCGGTTTTTTAATGATGTTTTTTCATCTGTTAATTCAAAATAAATGAACAAAAGTAACTCAAATTCCGGTCAATATTTTAGTTTATGGGTGCCTCTAGAATACCAATTGTTAGAAGTTAAACTTATAGTTAGAAATTTTAGTTAGCTTTCTAATTTTAAATGGTGCCTTCAAAATCGACCCCAATATCATGCCGTACATTATCTGTGTCGTGCATTATTTCCTCCCTCTTCTACAATCTACTACCTATAGATTTTCAATGAGCGTGGCTAGCTCAGTGTCTCTCACTTCAACAAGGAGTGTTGCCACATTATAATTATTTGCTATAAGTTTGGGTAATTTACCTACTATGATGGGTAGTGAATCTTCAATGAGTAATTTTGGAAACAATACTTTAAAAACCTTTTACCTTTTAAATATTTCTATTTTATTATACACTATCTGCTGCAACCCGCGGTGCTACCTGCAATTTTCTGGGAAGAAAAGTACGTTGTCTGTCTTCGTGACACACCCTATCGTCCTGACAAATTTATCCTCCTCTTTATTATTTACAGTACAAATTTCACACACGATAAATCAGACTTTAAAAAAAATTAAAAAATAAAATTTGCACAAAAACGAGTAAATCATATACACATTTAATACACACATATATATAATATATATTTTCTTTGATTTAAGTATATTTAAGTGTGTTTATTAGACCCTGAGTAGCTGCAGTCCCTCCAACGCTGTCATATCGACTATAGGTATATTAAGCGCTGAAGTGTTTGTGGAAACGCAAACCATGTCGATCCGATTACAGAACGAGAGCAATCGTCTAATAAACACACTAAATCAAAGAAAAAATGCATACATCCATCCACAAAAAAATATATCTAAGACGATACTAATACATATAATGCGTACACTCAATGGCCTTTGAATAAAATAAGCTTTGTGTAACTTTTCCTAATTGACAAATCACTTTTTGAAATGTGCCAGTTTTTTTGACTTTACATGAACATTGATTGGTTGGAATCTCAATCTGCAACAGTAACTTATAAAAGACTGTGCAGTTATGTAAAAAATAACACAACAGGGAAAGTTGAAGCAAATGAGTGCATAATCAGGCTGTGGTTGCACAAAGGGAATAATTTATATATACATATAAGTAAAATATTTTATTGATTTGTTCAAAACCTTGGATTACATTTTTGTTAATCTAAATGTAGAGTAATCCATACTCACCCATTTTGTTTTTTTCGGCTGTGGTGAACTATTTTCATCGTTTTCGCTATTGGAAATTTTTCTTTTTTTTGTTGCAATAGAACTTGTCGATGGTATTTCGACTGAATCATTAGCAATCTGAAACATATTCATGAAACTCAAAAGATAACATTTTCTAAGTATATATTATGTTTTACTAGCTGTTGCCTACACCCAGTGCTGCATCGTCTGCCTGGTGTTAAAATAAATAGGGGTAGTCAGCTGTTAAAGATAGATTAGTGAGAGTTGAAACCTGCTGTGAATTCCCCCAAAAGGTTATAACCCTTTCCACCCTTTTGCTTATCACTCTTGATTTGCTCAGTTACGAAACATATCTTTGCCCGCCATAGTTACAAAGATAATAAATCCGGCCAGCCACAAAATTTTGTTGGACACCCCTGCTTTAAAAGCTCGGATAGCTGGCAAATGCCATCTTTGTCTAACGAAGGATGAGGATGTCTAACTCTCACTATAATCTAACTTTTAACAGTTGGCTATCCCTATTTGTGTTTTTTTAAATATAGGTACTTACGTTTTTTTTAGGCAAGCGCATTGTTGGTACGGCATATGGCATTAAATATTTAATTTTCCCTTTTCTGATATTGTATTCGGCATTGAAATGAGTCGAACAAATTCTACCATGTTTAGATGGCACCCAATTTTCACGACCAGTAGCACTGATCCATTTTATTCGTAAGTCAGGATCGGTTGGAAACCTGCAGAACGAATAATTTATGTTAATTGTGGTGGGTAATTTCATTTATAAACTGGTAACATTGATTGTTATTCTTCTAAGTTAATCTTTTTTGATAAAACACAGGAAAAGACCACAAATTGACCAAAAAACTGACAAATTATGAATAAAATATTTGCGAATTGATATCCTGAATTTATTTAGTTGATCGTTGCAAGGTTTATATGTTTACTTACGTGTGAAATGATATTTCATCGTTTTTTCGCTCACTGCGCTCCTTGCAGCCCAAAATGCTACAACCAACCATTGTAAAATGTCTTTTACAATTATTTCTCAGAGGAAACACGCATTTATCACATTTAATCACCAAAAAAAGGCAATAAATAATATTAGTAGCCTTTGATTCACACCCGTTTTGTTTGTCACTGAACGTCAGATTTTGACATTTCAGGTACCTACCAAAAACAGGCCACGCCGTGGACAACAAAATCTATTTATGTCTTTTTTGTACTTATGCTAAGCCATATCAAGCTGTCTCTTTCACTAAAATATATTGCGATCTGGTTGTGTATAATATATCTGTGAATATTGGAATATAACAAAGAAAAAAAATAAGGAAGAAATATTATATTTCAGCAGAAACATAATTGATATCGCTGTCCTTTCTTTCCCTGAGAAACTATCGTAAGTTAAAAAGGGACATCGAGAATATCTCTAGTGGGCCGAAATCGACTAATGGCACCGTTTTGACTATACAATATTATAAATAGATATTTTTAGCAATAGTGTGGTGCATTGGTTATTAGTTGCCGTAAAATTTAATCGATAAAAAAGTATTTCGTTAAATTCACATTTATAAATTACTAGGAAAATCCGCCTCGGCTTCGCACGGGTGCAATGTTCGTTTCATTAATAATATTAGATCTTCTGAGAGACATTTCTGAATAGTAATTATGAAAATCGTATCAAAATCCGTTACGTAGTTAAGTTAGGTGAAAAAAATATATAATAATCCTAAGATTTTTTTACCTGTAGATGAGTTGTCTCCCCCGCCATATTTACTAGACGAATACAAGGTAGTTGCCCAGTAATTATAGTCTTTCACTTCTAACTGTCCGGTGATACGCTGCCGCTAATCGTGCAAAAAAACGTGATAATGCACTGTGAGAGACAAGAAAAATATTTAATTTCACTTGTAAGTACTGTATTTTTATTGAAATGGAAAAATATATAAAATATTTTATCTTGACGACTGTTGTCACTGGTTGTCACTTTGAAATGGATGACCGAGATGGATAGATCGTCTTGTATGAGTGAAAGAGAATCACAACCGGCGCGGTGCATGCGCTCGCTCTTGTCAATCAACTTGTCACAAACTTCTAGTTAGGTAATAAGAAGTGTTGTTTGACCATAACTACTCTATTATTTATTCTGTGCTTGCGTGTGACCGCTAACTCGCCTGATGCGGTCAACGATATAAAAATATTGTCTGAAAATAAAAATGTACTTTGTACATTTACTAATACCTATTGTGACTATTTTTGTTTATTTCTCTTATCTCTGAAATGGAAACGGATACGGGGTTAGTGCTAGAATATTTAAGCATCGCATTTTTATGCTCTATCGATTTTTATAGGTTTCATCTTCCGCCGCGATTAAAAATATAATTTCGCACAAATAGTGCATTTTTATTCGACAATAACTCGGAAACGGAAACGGATACGGAGTTAGTGTTAGAGCATTTAGTCATCGCATTTTATGCTTTATCGATTTTTATAGGTTTCATCTTCCGCCGCGAGTTAAAAAAAAACATACAAAAAGCCACTAGGCCATAATGTCACATGTCCTTTAATTAATTAAGACAACATCGTCTAAGTCCAAGGTAAGAAATAATTCAAAAAAATCCACATTGCCAAATCAGCAGTGCAAGTACCGTTCTTTTATCGTTCGTCAAATTGACAGTTGAAGTCGTCAAATTCGATAATATTCCATTTTTTCTGTACTCGCTGTGATCGATTCTATGGCATTTTAGCGAATTTGACGATCGATAAAGAACGGTACTTGCACTGCTGATTCGTTAACTATCGAAATCGATTAACATCAACGTGATTGGAATCGTATATAACCGATTAGATACCATTCCAACCCCAGCACTATAGAGTAGGTAAAATGTCAAAAACACGAGGTTGCAATTGTTTTGTTATTATTTCAAGACAAAAGCAGCAAGAAACTTGAAAAGGTTACATAATTACAAGTGAATAAAATGACAACGATTTAGTTTTTGTGAACTTTGAAACGAACATTCATAATTTGTGCTCGTATAGTGCAATAACAATGTGTTCGACTTACCTATGGAATGAAATATTGTCATTATTTTCTATTAACACGCTCGGGCGGCTTTTGCACTCCGGTACAGTACACGCCATTGTTGAAGTTTATTACATTGCACAGTTTACACAACACCTTTTTGTTTATTGTGACGATTTTATTTTATGAAAACTGAAAGCAGCGTCACCAATTGGCTATAAAAATAATGGCTGCTCGCGGCTGTTAGGGCGTGATGCTTCGGGACGTGAGTGAGAGGCTATTTTTGTTTCTTTTTGTCCCACACCTTCCAGTCATAAGAGTGACAAGAACATACATATATAAAATAACACAATCCATCTATAGTAATATACTAAATCTTTGTGGTAGTATCATAATAATCAGTGTTGCCAACCACTTCAATTTTTTTTTTCTCAGGATCACTTTAAAATCCCCCCAAAAACCCCTAAGTATTTGTTTTATAGGTACCTAAAGAAAAATACACTAAGTCAGGACAATCGGACGGTGTCAACGGGGGTATTATTTATCTCTAAATAAAAAGTTAGGGTTAGTTACACTATTTATAACTCAAGCACGGCTGGACCGATTTTCATGATGTTGATTTGTTGGATTTCCTCCGCCTCGAATAGCAGAATAAGTATTTAAATATCAGAAAGTTCACGAAAAAAAAATATTATAAAGGAATTTAATTGTCCTCAATATTACGGAACTAGCTACGCCCGGCGATTTCACCCGCGTAGTGATGAAAAATGGTGCTGATGATTAAAAGTATGTCACTCTCCAGCCCTTGAACTATACCCATGCAAAAAATCAGGTCGATCCGTTGCTCTGGTTCCTGCGTGAAAGAGGAACAAACAAACCAACAAACTTCGCATTTATTATATTAGTATGATGGCAAGATATGAATTGATACATTATAAAATTATTATAGCATAGAAAAAAAAAAACATCCATGTCAAAGCGGGTTGCTGTCGCTAGCGCTACCAAGGAGCCTTCAAGGAAGGCTATATAACGCGGGTTTCACCTCGGGGCAAAGAATAGCTAGTTATATATTATCTAATACGAGTTAACGTTACGGCACTTAACCAAACTAAAACGTTATAAGTATTTAATAAATAAACGTCAAAACCCCTGTTCAGAGAAAAAATAAAACTGATTACAATTTAAATTGCCCCGTTTACGAGCGTCCGCTGGTTTAATTTTTCGCCTGATTATACAAAAAATTATTTATTTTATCTACCTTTTGGGGTGCGTCTACGTAAGCCAGATAATTTTTAACGGGGGGCTGTGAGGGGGGGGGGGGGGGGTTTCGCTGAACGGAGCACTGACATAAACAGACAAAAAAAAGGTGCATACCTACAACTAAAATTCATTACCACGCACAAAATGGGTTCTTTTGCTGGGGTCGCGACATTTATGAAGCTTAAGGTATTACTATAACGAATATCGATACCAGATATCAATACTCTTGGTTTTAGTCTTGGACTTTTAAGGCCTTACTTATAAACGATGCTTAAATTTAATCAATGCTTAAAAATGTTGTGTCAACTTATGGCTAACGTGAACTATTCCCGCGCGAAAACGAGACGGATGTTCTTCGACCTGCGAGCTAACTCTTGAATCCAGTTCCAATCTCAATCAAATTCTAATCCCAATCAGTTTCAATCCCAATAAACAGTTATTTGGCACTCTTGAACAAAATCGAGATTGAAATTGAAATCGGGTACTCGATCGACTTATCATTGTGACTCAAAGAAGAACAACACTATGTAGGTGTGGCCATACATAACGCAACAAAAGATATAATTTGAAATTACCTTGCAATGTCCTTATTATTCCAACATTTTTAACTAATTATTATTATTTTCCATATATCTATCATGTGTTACGATTTTTAGTCAATAAAGTAAATGAAAAGCGTTAGTAAAATACAGAAGATGAGGCGGTATGGTCTTAATGGCTTCAGCTTGCTCAGCTATGGGCAAAAACAAAAAAAAAACCTCTCAATTTTTCATTCAAAGATTCAAACTTTGTTGTGGTTTCATTTCAAAATAAATATATATTTTATTTGCACAGTTTATTCAAACGTAATTTTGGCCTAACTCTACATAGTATCAAAGATTATTATACTAGAGAAGATCGATGATAGCAGTACTTTGTACCGTACCCCGGAAATTTGCCAAAATACCTGTTGAAACTTAGAGGGCGCCACTATTTGTCCGGGCAATAGGTTGTCTCGAACTTACGTGAGATGGCGTACGAAAGGGTTCAAAAAATTACGGTAGCGCAACATTTCAAGAGAAGCGCACCAGATATCAGTAGATGGCGCTTTTCTTCGCGCTCACAGAATGCATCACAGAATAGAACGTAGTAGTCGGCTCAGTTTCGTTTCACAATGCGACGTTGCCAGTTCGTGCTGAGAGTTAGGCCCGCGCTGTGCGACGTTGCCAGCGCTGTATCGACTTGATTTTATGCATGGGTTATAGTTCTCAACCGGAGAGTGACATAGGCTACTAGTAAAATTCTAGATAAATTAGGTAGGTATTTACCGACTGAACGCGCACAAATCCACTCTCCATTACAGGTACCTAGTAGGTACCTACCTACTGTATCGTCAAAATTTTACGTAATTTTATTCTAGTAAATAAATAAAGCACACAACTACTACCTACTATGAAGTCGGTACACTACTAGACTACCTACTACACAAACAAACACACTGCTTTCCTGATACCTACCGTAAAGATGAGTACAAAATACCTATGAACTTCTAGGCTGGAATGTAATTACTGTTTTGGTAGGTACAATACTTACCTACCTAAGTACCTACTTAACCTTCGCGCGGGCAGGCCTGGCCAGACCTGACGCACTCCGCACTCTAGGTACCTACCTATAAAGCTACAAGTAGCCAACTTCTCAGAACCGGAAACTCCCGTGTCCACTGTCGTGGACAGGGCCGTCTTTACCAGGGGGTGCAAGGGGTGCGGTGCACCCGGGCGCGGAGCGCCCGGGGGCGCCTGTCGAGCGCTGAATTTTTGGTATTTCATTGAACTTAACGCCATTGCACAGTTTTAAATACTTGTTACTTACGACAAATATGTATGCACAAGCAAAAAAAAAAGTCATCAACAATAATATTTTTTTAAATTTTATTACGCTTTCGGCGCTTGTCATGCCGCATTACTACATAACATACACAAATAACAATTTTATTTAATACAACACGCGCGTAGCAATATCTCTAATCCAAAGAGAGTGTATGTATGTACGTTTGACACGTTGCCGCTCGGTTGCCCGCACTTGAAGCATGCAAAATAATCTCTAAGTCAATAGAGTGTAAGTTCATTTGAAATGGGCGCGCGGCGCGGCACTGGTACTTCTGTTGCGTCCTTTGGCATAGCCGTCCGGGTGCTCGCACTTAAAGAGAAATGATCTTTAAGTCAATAGAGTGTAAGTTCATTTGAAATGGGCGCGCGGCGCGGCACCTGTAGGTCTGTTGCGTCCTTTGACATAGCCGCCCGGGCGCTCGCACTTAAAGAGAAATGATCTCTAAACCGCTACAATTAGGTGTAAGTTCATTTGAATTTACAGTGCGGCGCGCGGCGCCTATGTAAGTATCGGTCAGTGATTGATCTGATTTCTTCTTTTAAGTAATTGCATTCGTTAGCTCATTTCATTTGCGACAACCGGCGAATTAGCACGGAAGTTGTTAGAGAAAAAATGTAAAGGTAAGTCAATTTTATTTTTTAAGTGTTGGTGTTAGGTACATTGCAATCATTATCATCACATCATCATCACATCATTTGTTTGTTTATGAGAGAGAGTCATGACTGTTTTGTTTATTTGTTTATAATTGCAAAAATACAAATACTTAATGACCTTAATATTAGTGATTGATAAAAAACTACTTGCTTTATTTAGATTATAGAAAGAAAAATAAAGTACTAAATTGAAATTTGATTTTATTGTAGATGGCCGAATTAGGGGATAAAAAGAAACCATCGGGTGCTCAAAATAGAAAAAGGAAACTGGAGAAAGAAGAAAAAATTAAAAAGCTAACTTCTCCGATTGACTCTTTCTTTCGACCTGGTAAGTTCAGTCAGTTGAAGCTGGTACCATAAATACTCGTAAAACATCTGAAGTGGCATAAATCAGTGATAGAAGTCGCTGGTGTATCCTGCCTTGGTTCGATCCCTAAGTTCCTAGCTACTTATTATTATTACACTTCTTTGTATAAGTCCTGTAACTGTATACCTAATAAATGAGTCTTAAATAAAGACGTAGGTTTTTATGATTATGACAATATCTAATTAATTGTTTTTTGCGGATTGCGCACCGGAAGGCGCAATGGTTAGTAACTAACACTCACTCTTGTGCCAAAGGTCTCAGGTTCGAATCCCGGCCGGTGCAATATTTATTTAAATACATACCTTCTCAGACCTTGTGTTAAATTTTTGTAATGTGTGATATGTCTTACACGCGTTCCAATCGTGGAGATTATGGCAATAAATAACCCCATAGTTTTGGAGGCTCATGTCTAACAGTGGACTGGACTGTCTGTACTTATTATATGGCTTGTGTGTATGTGATTTGTTTTTGGGGATTATGAATTATGTTTTTTCATGAAGTAGCCGCAGGCGAAATCCGCCAATCGCAACTAAAGTATTTTAATTTCTTACTGTTTGCGCATAGAGCGTGCGTAAGCGCCTCGGCAATTCCACACTGAGCGCGCTCGCCCGGACTAACGGATTAGACTATGCCCGATTGCCCGCCATAACTTTAAGGCACTGTTTTTAATGTCCTAAAATATAATTGCGTGGCCCTGTTACCACACTTGGTTACACAAATTGTTGACTATCTTGTGTTTTTTTAGGTACATCTTCGTCAACATCCACCCTACAGTTAGAAGAGACAGTCAACTTGGAAGAGAAAACTTCTACGAGTATTTCACAAGTTCCAGCTCATACTAGTACCAGTACCTCGCCTGGCTCGCTTACTCCAAGTGAACCAATTCCAATTGTTAACGAATCAGCAACAGAACTAGATGTACGATTTTGTGAAAATGTCGCGAATGATCCTGCTCTCTGGCCGCAAGTAATACCCGATAATTTAAGATTATTTTTAACAGAACGTGGACCGATTCAGATAAAAAAAAACAACTATCCTTCAGATAGTAACATGAGGTCGTTTTCAGATACATATTACAGTAAAAAGTTACAAAACAACGAAATTATTCATCGAGTTTGGCTTGTATATTCCACATCTACTGATTCTGTATTTTGTTTTCACTGTAAGCTATTTAATAATAATTTCACTGCATTTAATGCCCCCACTGGTTACAAAGACTGGGGGCATTTGTCGAGAAATATAGAACGACATGAAAAAAGTTCAGGGCACATATGTTCTTTAAAAAAATATTTGGATCTAAAAAATTACTTATTGAAAGGGCAAACAGTAGACTCGGTAAATCAAACTGAAGTAGACCGCGAAAGAAAAAGGTGGACGGCAGTTTTGGAAAGGATAATCGAAATTATAAAAATTTTGGCAGCTCAAAATATAGCATTTAGGGGCACAACCGAGAAGTTGTATGACCCAAATAATGGTAATTTTTTAAAGTTGGTGGAGAGTATATCTAATTTTGATAGTACACTATCAGAACACATTGCTCGAATTCAAAGAGCTCAGCATCGCATGCCACATTATCTTGGTCATAACATTCAAAATGAACTGATTAGTATAATTGCTGAAAAAATTAAAACGACTATAATTAGTCTTCTGAAGCAATGTAAATACTACTCTGTAATTCTAGATTGCACACCTGATATTTCACACCAAGAACAACTTACTGTTATTGTGAGGTTTATTTATTTAAATCCATCGACGAAAACGCGCTGAGGTACGAGAACATTTTTTAGGTTTTTTACCTGCAACTGATACTACCGGACAAGGGTTGGCGACATATTTGTTAGATTTCTTAAAATCATGCGATATTGAATTAGATGATTTGAGAGGCCAAGGTTATGATAATGGGGCCAATATGAGGGGAAAAATATAGGCCTCCAAAAAAAAATATTGGACATGAATCCTCGTGCTTTTTACGTACCGTGTGCTGCTCACTCCCGTAATTTAGTAGTAAATGACGCCGCTAAAAGCTCATTGGAAATTACAAACTTTTTCTGTATTGTCCAAGAAATCTATGTATTTTTTTCAGCATCCACATCACGCTGGGATGTAATTATGAAACAGATACCTACTTTGACATTAAAACCTCTTTCAAATACGCGTTGGGAAAGTAGATTTGATGCTCTTAGAGCACTCCGTTTTAACATGGATAAAATTTATGATGCATTATACTATATTTTTACAAATAACAAGTATGACAGCGACACAAAAAACATAGCGAGTTCAATAATAGCCAAATTAAAGTCTTATAGATTTATATGTTCAGTAGTTATATGGTACAATATTTTACTAAAGATTAATATTGTAAGCAAAAATCGGACGTAATTATTTCAGAAACTACCAAAATGATTAATCTGGTTAAAAAAGATTTGGAGAAATACCGCACCGATAGCGCGTTTGAACAGTTGTTATCTGATGCAAAATTAATTGCTGAAGAATTAGAATGTGAAACAGAATTTAAAGAAACTGCTCGTCCACGTCTCCGAAAAAGACATTTTGATTACGAGGCTGCAGATGAGCCCATTTTAGACCCAACCAACAAATTAAAAAAGTATGTTTTTATTTTTTTCTACTGGACACTGCTATCTCGAAATTAAATGAGAGATTCGATTTGCTGACGGAACACAATTCAGTTTTTTCACTCTTCCAAAACATTGAATGCTGGAATAAATTAGAGATGCAAGAAAAAAAATCTCAGTGTTATCGGCTCCAAGAAAAACTAACATTTAAAAATAGATTTGATATTGACGGGGAGGATTTATATAATGAATTAGAATTGTTGCCAATATTTTTTCCCAATGCATCAACAAGTACTCCCACTGATATTTTAAGCTATATAAATTCTAATAATTTAATTTCCTCATTTCCCAATATCTCAACAGCTCTGCGTATATATTTAACACTGCCTGTAACAGTAGCAGAAGGTGAAAGATCCTTTTCAAAATTAAAATTAATAAAAAATTATCTTCGTTCAACCATGACCTAAGACAGACTGACAAACTTAGCTATTATAAGTATAGAATCCAAAATTGTTATAAAAATAAATGATTTAATTAAAATCTTTGCCAACTCAAAAGCAAAAAAAATTGAGTTTGTTTGATGTATGTGTATGTACATGTAATAAATAGATATTTAGTAATCGAAGTTTTAAGTTAATTTTGTTTTTTAGAGTAATAAATAAATAAAATATCAAAATTACGTGTATTGTGTTTTCTTGGTTGACTAGGACCCCTTTCATACTGCAGTGTGTCGTCGGTCGCGTGCCACGCTGCAGTGTAAAAAAAAAACGAGGGCGCAGGCTGAGTCCCGCACCCCGGCGCAGAATAGACTTAAGACGGCCCTGGTCGTGGACAGAGATATACACAGAGATAACGCGACAAGAGTTACGCGATAGAGGCAACTTCTATAGGTACGCATACATACTTCGGCGGACCATATTTTGCAAAGAAGGTTAGGTACCTACCTATCTACTCATGAATACCATGAATAAAAACCTTAAAAATTACAAAACATCCACACTATTCAAAAAATACCTATAGGTACCTACCTACATTATTACCTAGAACTAGGTATTAAATAGGTACCTGATTTCCGAATCCATACAATCATCCGACCTTGGTCGTGAACTGGGAAGCGAAGGTAGTTACCTACTATGTCCCGACTAGTTTTGGTAAACACATTTTGTGTATGACATTTTGAATATAGAATATAGGTATAGGTACTTTAGGTACATAGGCGACTAGCAGAGGTCGATGCTTGAGTGTAGATAGTCATAAAATCAAAGGAAGCAGTTATTAGAGTCCAGGAACCTTTCGGACAACAGTCATTGCGGCACCAAACTAACGTTAGATCCGCTCAGTTGGAAAATCACGCGACCGCAAACCGTATCTGGGCGCGTTAAGGTTCACGTTCGCGTGATTTTCCAACTGAGCGGATCTAACGTTAGTTTGGTGCCGCAATAGCTGTTGTCCGTAAGGCCCTAGATTCACTTAGTTGCAGGAGTCACAGTTTAAACGTAGATAATCGGAGCCCAGATTCACTTGCAGGGGTCACAGGGGCGAACGTGAACCTTATCGCGCCCAGATACGGTTTGCGGTCGCGTGATTTTCCAAATCGTAAGGCCCCAGGTACAGATAAACAATATGAGAAGAAATCCCCGCAATTCACACCTAACCACGTTAGCATTTATTTTAGCCCATTACTGAGCAGGCTAAAGCTATAGAGGTCATACCGCCTCGTCTTTCGTAATTTACTGTCCTGTCTGCCCCAGTAAAGTAGTGGAGAAAACAACACCCTACCACGCCCAAATTTTGGCTCGAGGTAGTAAAGCTCATTTTAAGTTTTAGTATTTTTTTTGCATATTTTTTAAGGCTCTGGTTTAGGAAATACAACTAGTTCTAGTTTTTAGTTTAAATTATAGTCTAAGTTAGGTCTTACGATTTTGACGACCTGAAATACCCGGCTCCTCAAGCATTTTGTCCCAGGTCAATCCAGGCAAGGATAGTGACCTTCACTGGCTTTCCAACGATAGGTCATTTAGTATTTTAAGACTCTTAGGTACTAGAGCTATTAAGTAGCGAGACAGAGCCTAAATACCCGATTTTTTGAAGGTCCATAACTTCGGACACAAAGGTCCAATCAAAAATCTGACGTCATAAACCTCATTTTTTCTAGTAGACGATGACGTTAAACTCAAAAACTCGGCTTTAGGACCTACCACTAAAGACCCCAAATTGGGTTTGTAATTACGTAACCGGAAATTCATGTTAAGAGGGGGCATCCGAAATTTTATGCAAATTTGCCATGATATTATAACTAAACCAAATATCCTATCAACGTAATAATTGATATATATGATTAATCAATTCATGTTTTTTCCGCCATTAAGACAGAAACAATAGCAAGATATTTACTCGATACTTAAATGTTTTGAAAATAGTGCCTTTTTGATTTTACTTGGAAAGTACTTCAGTTACATATCTAAAATAAATACTCATCGAAGGAAAATATAGTTTGTTTTCCAGTGTTAAGACAAAATTAACCTAGATTAATTAGTACTCTCATAATAAATTATATTCGATTTGAGACTTACGTCCTTTAGTTCTAAGCAACTATTCGGTCAAACGGTAAGTCCGATATTCAGTCTTATTCTGTTGCGCTTTGCATCTAAATAGCGAAACATGCTCCGTTCAACCTCAGTACCGCACTGTGCCTCAACGGGGAAGGACGCACGTGCTTGCTTTTCGCCTTGGTTTTATCTTCCGAGTGCGATTATATCAACACCTACTGTATTTTCAAACAAAGGATAATATAAAAAATCGATGGCTCGAACGCGACCACTTGACGCGGCAACCAAGTGGTGCCAATGACCTTAGAGCACAGACTAGGAAAAGCTACTACGAAAAAATAACATAGATACAAATAAAATGGATATGACTAGGCCGTAACGCATCCATTATTATGTATGCTCAGTAATATAACTATTAGAGTCGGAGTGTTTCTTTGTGACAGACAAACAGACAGAGAGAGAGAGAGAGAGAGAGACGGAGAGAAGCAGAGAGAGAGTCAGAAAGATAAAACTAAAAATTAAAAGATAATATAAAATAATTTAAGTTTATTATAATTTATTATGAGAGTACTAATTAATCTAGGTAAATTTTGTCTTAACACTGGAAAACAAACTATATTTTCCTTCGGTGATTATTTATTTTAGATATGTAACTGAAGTACTTTCCAAGTAAAATCAAAAAAATTAGCAAAAAGGCACCATTTTCAAAACATTAAAGTATCGAGTAAATATCTTGCTATTATGTTTCTGTCTTAATGGCGGAAAGAAAATGAATTGAAAAATCATATGTATCAATTATTACGTTGATCGGATATTTGGTTTAGTTATAATATCATGGCAAATTAGCATAAAATTTCGGATGCCCCCTCTTAAAGAAGAGCGTTCAAGACACACATAATTTTGGTGGTATGGTTCCTTATCCAAAGCCATACATACAATGGAGATACTTTTCTGTATTTATGTTTATTCGCCCGAGTTAGGTAATTATCAATTTAAAAAACCGACTTCAAAATTAGTAGGTACCTAAAACTACTGAACGAAACCAACGAAATTATTGTACAAATTTAATGAAATATCTATGGGACCAATCTAAAAATCCAAATCAGTTTTTAAATGATGGAGTTCTAAAGTAACAAACAACCGAATCATTGAGAACCTCCTTATTTTTTGAAGTCGGTTAAATAATCTTGCAGTACTGTACCGCACCGCCTTGATGCGGTTTGACCTTATAGGCAGTTATCTTCATATACCTACCTACATAGCAGAGCAAAAAAGCAGAGTGCGACGTTGCCGCTTCGTGCGAGTATTTGTACGGAACCCTCAGAGTGCGAGTCCTACTCACACTTGTCCGGTTTTTTTAGTAGGTAGGTATAAGAATCATAGCCATGTCCGCTTTTGGTAAATTAGGTAGGTACTTACCGACTGAACGCGCACAAATCCAGTCTCCTTTACAGGTACCTAGAAGGTACTTACCTACTGTCTCGTCAAAATTTTATTCAAGTAAATAGGTAAATAAAGCACACAACTAGACTACTACATAAATAAACACACTACTTTCCTGATAGCTACCGTAAAGATGAGCACAAAATACCTATGAACTTCTAGGCTGGAATGTAATTACTGTTTTAGTAGGTAGGTCCAATACTTACCTACCTAAGTACCTACTTAACCTTCGCGCTGGCAGGCCGGCTGGCGCTCTCCGCACTTTAGGTACCTATCAAGCTACAAGTAGCCGACTTATCGGAAGCGGGAACTCCCGTGCTCACTCTCACGCGATACACAGAGATAACGCGACGCGAAGAGTTACGCGATAGACAGAGAGGCAACTTCTAGGTTAATATAGCTATAGGTAGTTAGCGCTCGCGCGTCCTGAATTGCACTTTATTGTGTAGTAGCAAGAGTTGCTATGGTTTTGTGGAGTGACTCTCCTGGGTCCTGGGGCCTTACAGCTAGCTGTTAAAGCAATCCAGTTTAGGTGATGAAAAAATGTTGCGCGACCGCAAACCGTATCTGAGCGCGTTAAGGTTCACGTTCGCGTGATTTTCCGAACTGCGCTGTATTAACGTTAGTTTGATACCGAGTTAGCAGTTGGCCGTAGGTAAGGCCCCAGGGGCCTTACGGACAACTGCTATTGCGGCACCAAACTAACGTTAGATCCGCTCAGTTGGAAAATCACGCGAACGTGAAAAGTACACAAGTTAAGAAAGTAAAACAATGAGGCGATGTTTAAATAAAAAACACAACCTTTTCTATATAATTTTATTGATTATTAAAGTACTTTTCAAGACAAAAATGTACCTTGAGATCGACAAAATGCCATTTGATCAGGGGGCAGCAGTGCAAGTACCGTTCTTTTAGCGATCGTCAAACTGACAGTTGAGGTCGTCAAATTCGATAATATGCCATTTTTTCAGTACTCGCTGTGATCGATTCTATGGCATTTTAGCGAATTTTCGATCGCTAAAAGAACGGTACTTGCACTACAGATTTGATAGTTTTCGAAAACTTTTTTCGTATACGTTTCGTTCCATACATTGCTGGGCTGAAAGGTATTCGAAATCTTTTTTCAAATTAGAGTGAAGCAATCTATACCGCTATTTTAGTTCCTTCGCGTTTCCGCTGGAAGCGCTTTACTAAAATGTATGGAACAATACGTAAATGAAAACAGTTTACGAAAACTATCAACTTAATTATCCATGAAAAAATAGTAATGTTGAAATTCCTGATATTATTTTAGTTAAATGTTAATTATTTACATTCTAAATTATTTAACTAAAAAAATGTATTATTATAAGACATTTTAAAGTAGGATTATTTTATTGTAAAGCGCCATCTACTGAATATCGATTGTATTACTAAAGGTGCTTGCAAAGGTAAGTTCGGTAAGTTATTGGTTTCGTTGCCGTAGTACTAACTATTATTATATTCTGTGTTTTCGTACAGTTTCAGTCTAATTCGATACTCCTAGCGCCATCTAAACAATCACTTTGGATCTATTTTAAGGGTCACGAAATTTTCTAGAGGGTTAGTAGCGGTCGATAGTATAAAATAAAGTCGCTTTCCGCGTCTGCTGTGTCTGTGTAATAGCTAACTCCTAAACCACGCAACGGATTTTGATGCTGTTTTCACCATCAGCATCAGCTAGATAATTTTTCACGGAAGCTTTATATAATAACTAGCTGTTGCCCGCGACTTCGTACGCGTAGAGCTCGGCCTTCGGCCTCGCTACCGCGACCCACTCCAAGACACAAAATTTCATCTAAATCGGTCCAGCCGTTTACTCACCGTTTAAACCTTCCCTAGACCTCCACGAATAATTCAAGACCAAGATCAGATAAATCCGTTCAGCCGTTCTCGAGTTTTAGCGAGACTAACGAACAGCAATTGATTTTTATATATATAGATATACAATATACGATACAATAAAACTTAAACCAGTGTCAAGCTAGTAAATTATAGAAGGCCAAGATCAAGGTAAGTTTGTAACTTTTCCATATTCTAAGAATCCCAGCAAATGTTTAATAAATGTTTCATTTTTATTATCAGGTACTAATGAGTAAGCCAACCTACCAACAGCTGGAGGCTCTTGCTGATTTCCTAATGGAAGATCGTGATATCGGCATCAAATGAAAGGGTTTGCTGAGAAGAATACAAAAAAGCTTGTTTAAAAAGTTTTTGCTTATTTATGAATGTAAAATAAACATTTTGATTGTAATAAAAGCTTTTTATTGTATTAACACAAACTAAAATAGCTACATATTATACAAATTAGATTGAATTAAGGCCCAGTATCAGTTGGGAACTCAGTTCTTGAAGCTGTTGACGCGTACGTCTACCTAGGACAAACAGTCGAACTAGGTAGGTCCAGATAGATAGCTGATGGGGCCGAAAGGTTCTGGAATGGAGACCACGGACCGGGAAACGTAGGACGTCCACTCACAAGATGGACAAACGACCTAAAAGAGACCGCAGGGAAATGCTGGATGCAAGCCGCTTCCAACTGGCCCTTTTGGAGATCGATGGAGAAGGCCTATGTCCAGCAGTGGACGTCCTATGGATGAAATGATGATGAATGATGAAGACGCCGTACTACTCATAGTTCTTGGACCAGGCGAGCACCTCCCCTCCTCAGCTCAGCAGAGGCAGACTAGCGCTACTATAGCGCGCCATTCTTCTCATGTTTCGCCTTTGCCTTAGGTCTACTATATGAGCATTGTCCAAAATACGAAACTTGAGCGCCAAACGTGCCATTTTTTCTTTGTTAATCACTGGTAACAACAAACTCGAACGCAAAAAAGTCAGCTTTTGAAAACTGTGTAGTTTCTACCGCAAACTCTATTTCAATTCAATCTGTCGACGTCAAAATCGCGTCAAGAGTACCGAAAAAGAGGGTAGCGTCGAGTTGAGTCGATTTTATTTAGTTCCATAAAATTCCACCATTATCGGTTCCAATCGTGCGCTAGTTTAGAATTCAAGAGTACCAAATGGCATGTTTTCAATCCCAATCCCAAATTACTATTGAAATCGAGTGTCGAGGGTAAGCCCACTGATAACTAAACCTTATGTCTAGGAGGAGTAGCCTGTGGTTACTGTTATGTTAAGGATCAAAGCCCGCATGAAAAAAAAGTCGTTACATCATACAATTCACACATGAATATAAAAATATACAGATAATACAGCTTCGGTTTAGTTTTTTTTTTAGGTGAGTTTTAGTAATTTTTTCTTTTCTTTTTAAGTTTAAGTTTATTTATTTCATTGATACAAAAGCCACTAAATTTAATACTTAAAAATACTAAGCTAGCTACTTATTATTTTCATTATAGTACCTACGTATATACACAATATTTGGCTTAAGATAACATGTAGGTTGGTCCACAGAACCTACACTAAGCAAAGCTTGTGTTGTAGGTATCTGTATACCTTCAGAGAACAATTTAGCGCAATAAAAATAAACAAAGTTAACTATTGTAATGTTAGTAGTAATAAAATGTGTATGTGTGTGCATGCGTGCGTGTGTGTGTGTGTGCGGGGTGGGGGGGGGGAGGGGGTCAGGCATCTTCGTAATTATAGCGTCATAAAACAAGGGTTCGTAGAAATGCCTATGTGTGTGTGTAATAGAAGGGGTGGTTGGTACAAACTGTTATCCCTGAATCTGAAGCAACTCTTCAGTCTCCAAGTAGTTTAATTTAGATATCCAATTAAAAGTATACCCAAGACACTCAATCACCCTTTCGGGGGTAGGCTAAAAGTCCTACAGTGGACTGTTAAAAGGCTGATTATGATGATGATGATACCTAAGACAATAGAAGTGTGAAGCAAAAAAAAAAGAGTACAAGTATTAATCATAATAATAGAAAGAAAGAAAAAAAAAACAATTCGTCACCTTAGAATAACTACACAAAGAAACCAAGTACATTCGCAAAATTTAAGCCATTCAAATGGTGTCATATATGGCTCATAAAAATATACAAATTTTACTATGACAATTTGCGCGGTGAAATCGTACCACAACAAATCAGAAAAGCAGCATAAGAGTTATGGTATGACATTCCACAGGTAATCCATTAATTTTCTTGCTTAAATCGTTTAAAATACCAATCGAAACGTAAGCTACAAAGCGAATTTGTAGCTTATGTTTTGAGAAGGCGTTGTTTGGAAACCTACCTTCTCTATTCGACACCTTTACAAAAATAAACACACTTACCAAAAATACTGTAGGAATCGAGTTATCACGTAATCTCATCACATCAAGTGTTTTATTAAAACAGCTTTCTTCAAAATGAAGTGAACAGAGGTACCATTCTTTATGTCGGGGATTAATATTTTCTACACCAACAGCCTCTAACCACTTTTTCTTTAATCCTTCATTTCTAGGAAACCTATAAAAAGGCAAGCATTTTTATTCAGAAATCATCTAGGTTAGATTTGATAATATTTATGTAAATAAATAATAACACAATGCTGACGTCTTATTTTAGGATTACGTAAAATTCTGAGAGACCGTCTGTCGGTGCTGTAAACCACGAACCACAAGGCCACTCGGACTTATGAGGACACGCAGAATGATATAATTTAACATCGCAGATTATACCTACCGCTGTCGTTTCAGCGGAGGAAATAGTTTCGGAAACTACTACTGCAACGTTACTACGGTACAACACTATTCCACTAGGCAATGTTATTGTAAACAATCAAATTAAATACCTACCTATTACCTAATAATGGTCTGTTATACAGAAATTAACCCAAATATCAATACTTGAGCCATAATTTCATGATTGCGTAACAAATTTTTCATCAAATGTGTAAATTGCTTAAACTATTGCAAGAAAACTGGTTACTAACCTGTGCAAAGACAATTGAGTTTGATTTTTGTTCTTACTTGCACCACACTTCACAATACAACACACAGGCATGTTGAATCGCAGTTTTCCAACATCCAGACGTAGTTTTAACGGTGATTTTTTTCGTAATTATCTCGCAAACTTTAATAATACAAATAATAAACAACCATTTGACAGCAAAACTACCACGAAACTCAGCGCACAAGATGGCTAACATGGCACTTACCTACAGCTGTCACTACGTTTTTTTTTTTTTTGTTAAAATCTTCATGAGCGTGGATTCAATGTCCTTTACTCGTAATATTAAACAGTTTACTTTGTCTTAATAGCGTCAAACAAGTCATAGTCACAGGCAGAGTCAAGCTAAGTAAGTCACGGTCAAGTCGAACTCATGCCCCTGTAAAGTGGTGAAGACTTTACAAGAGGCTCCTATGGAGTTTTGGAAACCACACGAAAAGACACGTTTCACCTCGTTATATCATTTTCCCACACTCGAGCGCATTTATGAGCACTTAATGAATAATAATTCACCATTTAGCACACATTAACACTCGAAAATACACAAGTTTAGGAAAATAATCCAACGAGCCAACATGTTTTTTCCGCGTTGGCGCCAAAAACTCTGTCACTACGTCATTTCAAAATGTTGCCACAATAAGTAACAACTGAAATATTGTTGTCTTTTTTATCAAATACGATTACGTTATTAGAATGAATAAGACAAAACCATATTTCACATAATATTGAACCGTATTTCATTCATATTTGTATATGAAAAGTGTAAATATGGCCTTATATGCATTAGTCATGTTTATGATAGACTAGCGGTCCGTCCCAGCTTCGCACGGGTATAGATTATAGCCTATGTCACCCGGGGATAGCGTAGCATCAGTGAACAGTGAAAGAATTTTTCAAATCGGTTTAGTAGTTTCGGAGCCTATTCAAACAAACAAACAATCAAATCTTTCCTCTTTATAATATTAGTATAGATGAATTTGTGAACATTATAGTACAGTTCAGATTTGAGAAAATGTGCTCTAGAAATCTATTTTCATTTGCACTTCTGGGATATACCTGCGACTGGTATCGTTGGATTCCTTGTGGTGTCAGAATCACGAAACTGTTAGTCGTAGAGTGCCAAAGTGGTGCAGGGGGGAGCTACCCCCCATCAAAGATGGCGCCCGGGCAGTTTGTTTTTACGCCATAACTCGATAAATACTGCATCGATTTCAAATGCTTAAACTATTTTTGAAAGCTAATAAAATGTGTTGTTTCTTTCATACACATTACATATGTATATGTTATAGTTAATGAGTTATCTTGTGAAATATATGTTTTCGAGCTAATACTCAAATACGTTCACACATAAATATTCGAAAAAGGGCTGGATACTGAACAATCCATTGAAACGTATTTGAGTATTAGCTCGAAAACATATATTTCACAAGATAACTCATTAACTATAACATATACATATGTAATGTGTATAAAAGAAACATAACACATTTTATTAGCTTTCAAAAATAGTTTACGCATTTGAAATCGGTGCAGTATTTATCAAGTTATAGTGTAAAAACTAAACTGCCCGGGCGCCATCTTTGTTGGGGGGTAGTTCCCCCCTCCACCACTATGGCACTTTACAACCGACAGTTTCGTGTTCCTGACACCATAAGAAATCCAACAATACCAGTCGTAGGTATATCCCGAAAGTGCAATTGAAAAATTTCATTTTTGTTCTAAGGTGAACCGTACTAATAGCATCAATTCTGTTGTACCATTCACTAAACTAAACTAATCTGACAGGACTAAAATTATCACCGTCTCTTTTAATTTCAATACGTTAGAAAAGGATGGCAATAATTTTAGAACTGACTTTAGTTTAATTTAAAGAATGGTACATCAGAATCGACGTCATTGTACACGTAACTGCGCCGAAATATCGGGAGCTCCTTCCACAACCTTACCACGGTATATTTAACCCGTTAATTATCATTAATGTAATAAAGGGGTAAAGGGAATATTTATATTGCTTATGCACTGAGAGCTCAGCGCAAATAAAAATACTGAGGGACTACCGCGAACACGAAAAGTGAAGCCACTTTTTGAAACATGTGTGCGTAGTCGAAGTTCGTGTCGTGTACTTCATCAAAATAAGTGATAATATAAATACTTAAGTGTGGAAATATTCCATCCTTCTGCTTATTTACTTTTGTATTGTTTTTACAGTTCTTAACACTGCAAGAAGTCATTGTTTCTTTTTAAAACGGATGTTTTCAGTACGACGTTTTGACACAGAAGACATAATAGACACAGAAGGTTCACTCCGCGAAGAAATTTAAATAAATAAGGACTCTATCTACGAGGCAATAAAGTAGCAATGCAACTCGTACAGCGCTGGATACTGCTCGCTATAATCACCTAGAAGGCCGCCCTCTTTCTATCACGTAGCTCTATCTCTCCTGACGCAGCACGTGTAAAGTTAGGGTTGTCTTCTTGATATTTACACAGAATCATCATCATCATCAGCCAGTAAACGTCCACTGCTGAACACATGCCTCCCTCTTCGAGAGGGGTGTTACATAGAATACTTATTAGTATTTTCTTACCAGCTATGTAGCATATGTAGTACCTACCTATTACTTATATTCTACTTTAATTGGAATGACAAAAAACTAACGCTTATTCTGAATTTGGTCCAATAACAATCATGCAAAAGTATAAGTTTAAGAGGCCTATTACAATATCATCATATTCATCATCCCGATGCATATTTAGGTAAAAACTACATGAAACATGGATACCTCATTTGGGAGCCCTTAATTTGCAGATTCTGTTGAACATAATGGACATTTCATTTTTTTTACTACCTATTTTTATAAATTTAATTGATAGACTTTGAAAAAATATTGGTCACGTATTTTTCAGTTTTATTTTAAACTTAATAGTTATTTTTAAAATATTTTTTATAAATTATTATAAATTGTAGGCTCTATAGCTGTTTATACCATAGCCAGACGAATATGAAAAAAGTTTATGTCAAAGGCAATGTCAAATTTGTCAACATCAAATAGCAAAACAACATGTACTGGGATGCCAGGACACAAATTAGATTTTCCATTTGTTTAAGTGTTCATCATCATCATAATCAGCGTTTTAGCAGTCCACTGCTAGACTTTTAGCCTACCCCGAAAAGGTGATTGGGCCATATCCACCACGCTAGCCCAGTGCGGATTGGTGGATTCACATACGCCATAAACACCATTGAATTCTTTTCCGTGCGTATGCAGCTTTCCTAACGATGTTTTCCTTCACCGAAAAGCCAGTGGTATGAAAATCCGTACATAATCTCCAAAGAGCTCATTGGTACGGGCCCGGGGTTTGAACCCGCGACCTCACGCTTTCAAGTCTAGCGGTCTCCCAAATGGGCTACCACGGCTTCTATTTATATAAAGTAATAATGGCGTAAGTATTTAGTGCGATTTAATCATATGATCCTTCCACAACTTTATGTTTTTTTAATCACCTAGGCTTATTATTTATTCACATTATGTAGATGGAACACGATGTTATGCCATTAATAACTACCTAATAATTTTAATTTTTTGAACATATACGGGGTAATGGAAATAGATGGCAAGATAGATTCATTTGTTTTTATTCGAGTTTTTGGCAAATTAACTATTGCTCGTTAATCCTATATTTCCATTATTTATTTATTTTTCAAATAACTTGAAAAATAGTGGCACGAATTTTATTGTTTAATTTTTATGGGGTTATCAATGGCTAATCTCGAAATGGTTTTCGAATTTTTGACTCAATGTAAAAATGAAATGTTGTCCATTGGTCAAGGTCCCAGACAGAAAAGATGCGACGTGGCTACCGTAGCGTGCGGGCCGGGCGCGAGCCGAGCAGCCACTGATTGCCCTGCTATGACCCTCTCGGGAAGGGACACCAGCCGAACATACCCAAAGTCCGGAGTGCGCCATGCCTGGTTCTGACAAGAAATTCACGTAGTTTTGAATGAGTATGTGTAAGTGAGTCGTGTATTTATTGGGAATTCACATGTGGAAGTGAAGTAGTGTAGAAGCGATTTTGGCGTTACTTTGGCAGTGCGCCGTATAGGGACTCTGTATTTTTATTTGCTCTGAGATGAGAGTAAATGGGTAAAAGTAACCTTCATTAGTAATGTTGAACATGCAGGTTATTAGATGTACTTTGCTACCGGTGCGTTCCTATGGAGATCCCGGTACCCTTCGTCTGGCACAGAGGTCGGCTACCGAGGGGGTTTTAGTGGGTGCAATCTTACATAACCATTAACCCGGCTTCACCCCAATGCATCTGGGTATCTTTTGAAGATTTCCACCCCATCAACAAAAAAAAAAAAAAAAAATTTTATTGTATCCTCATATTTTTATTTTATGGTTTCCGGGTGGATGGTAGGATTTTGCACCAATTGTTTACCTAATTCTGAGTCGGTGCTTACTTTTATACGAAGTAAAGCTGTAGATTTAAGTTTTGGCTCCACATTCATTAACTTGTGTCGATAATAATTGTGCAAATCTTCACTAGGCTGAAAATAAAAATTAAACAATTATGTATATTATGTATTATCATAACTTCAAGTGTTGATGTGTAAATAAAATCAACGTCAAAGGTACTTACATCAAAATGATCTTCACAACAATATTGTGTATGTACTTTAAAATATTCGACCTTTGCCTCGCGACACCACTTTTCTCGCAAATCTTCCCTAATGCGATCAAAAGTTTTGCCAGGAGAATTTACAGAATCGTTTTTGCAGGTTGGAATAAAGCATTTTCTATAATCCATATTTCGCAACTCACAATGAAATGCTAGCACAACAGTCTCGTAAATCCGTTAAGCGTAGTACTTACAAACAAATCACGGATTCGCGACTTTTGTTCAGTTACAATTTAAAATTACAAGTTGTTGTAATAGGGTATTTGACTACTTTTGGGAAACTATTGCACATTATTGCCTGATATAATCTAATGTATACTGCATTTATATTTTCTGGTTATCAGTCGTATTTGCGATATAAATCGATGTTAAAGTTTGAATAAAAAAATATCGCGGCAAAACGCAGACCTACGTCATAGCTCCGGTCGAGCGACGATTGACGTCACACAAAACAAAACAGCTGCAGCCAGGCAGCAAAAGTTTGATAATCACTAATTTTCTAATAGAAGTAATGGTTTATAAATGTTGTGTAGTGCCACAATGTACAAATACTTCCATAAAACACCGGAAAAACTATTCGTTTCTGTTCCAATGGACCCCAAAACTCGCAAAAAGTGGTTGGAACCAAGTAGCTCGTAGAGAACCCAAAAGTATTGGAGCTAATTCAAGTGTTTCTATGTGCGAAGATCATTTTGAGGTACATATTTGAGTCTATATATTTCTATTACAATTTGTGTTTTTATTGCATTACTATTTTATGTACTGTTACTTTCTTTTTAAACATTGTAAAGACATAACCTAACAAAATAGTGATATCCACCTACTACAACATACTTTTTGTACAACTTGATTAAATGTTTTGCTTGGAGAACAATTAAAAATTAATACTTACATTGTAGTTTTTACGTTTTGAGTTCTGCTTTAGTTTGTTCTGCTTCTGAGTTAGAAACAATGACGTAGATTATTATTGAAGAAATATGCAACCATAAATACATTAATTTTGGGTAAGTTACTGCTGTCTGCTTGCACAAAACGTTTCTCCATTCTTCTCACATTTAACCTCCGGACTGTTTTTGGTGATAATATCTGGATAAATCGCTCTCAAAATAGCTTTACAACATTAAATTCGCAAATATCAATACAAAATCTGTTTGTTTAGATTTGTGTGACGTCACTAGGGATGAAGCCAATTACAGACCGTTTTCGATCACGTGATCAAATGTCGAAAACACAGTTATTTTATTCGCGTTTTTTACAAAAAATAAGCATATTTTTATAAAAAAATCAATGAAATATGCTTTTTCATTGTGTCATGTTTATGGATGATGTCAATTGGCATAATATTTTCAATACAGTCAAACACCCTATTGTGGTTGTTATTGTAACTTGTTTGTAAACTGTAAAGTATGTAAAGTTTTTCGCTCCCCCAACTGCATAACATCAATGCAGTGTCGCTTGTCAAAATTTACAGTGACATTTATGACAGTTACAATGGTAATATTGGTACCTGCCCTAAGCCAAAAACTGTTTACAAACAAATAAGAAACCATGAATAATCTGCTTTATGTCTCTAGTAATAATTTGTAGTTTTTTTTAAAGAAATCAACCCTTTATCATGATTAATTTGATCTCGTATTCGTTATAGGGTTATAGGAACAATTATTTTAATCTTTGACGGACTTGGTTGACGGACCGCCACGCCGTCTGACCAACGAGAGAGAAAGCTGATTCCATAAATTCAAAAATGCGCATAACGGGGCGCTTTACGTGCGTGTTAAAGGCCATATCACATTTTTATTAACGAAAAAATCATTGTCTACTGGATTTATAGTATAGTTTTTCTTACAACTAATAAGATCTGTAGAAAATTCAATTGCTGTATTAAATAGATCGGTATTTTTTATTGAATCTTCTTCAGGCTTCAGATTTTTGTAAAACTCAACATATCCATTTGTGACCTCCAATTTTGTTGTTCTTAACGATGCGTACAATGATCTCCCCGAATATTTCCACTGTCTCAACAATCACCAAAACGAAACAAAAATACAGTATAATCTCACTAATCCGGCACTTCATAAGACCGATACGTCCAATAATCCGGCACCCCTCCGCTCGCACCTCTACGCCTATGCGCTCCGTTGCTGCGTTCGCGTTTTTTAGGGTTCCGTACCTCAAAAGGAAAAAACGGAACCCTTATAGGATCTTTTCGTTGTCCGTCTGTCTGTCTGTCCGTCTGTCAAGACCCTTTTTCTTAAGAACGCGTAAAGGTATCAAGTTGAAATTTATACTGAATACGTGGGTCTACGGTTTCTTTTGATTGTAAAAAAATAAAAGTTGTAAGTCAACGCAATCAAAAGATATGAACGTTTATGTCGCATATTTTGCGATTTCACAGGGGAGTCAAAACCTATAGGGTACTTCCTGTTGACCTAGAATCATGAAATTTGGCAAAAGGCAAGGTTTCATAGCACATATATAGGAATAAATCTGAAAGTCACATATTTGATGTTATATCATTCATTAATTTAATTATTTATTAATTATTTTGCTATTACAAACTTAAATTTTGTAGGTGGAATGTATGGAAGAACCTTATTGTCAACTACAAAGTTAAGTTTGTCTTTCAATATTTCAACTTCAGTTAGTTTTTTTGGACTCGCGCTCTGAGGGTTCCGACCAACGGAACCCTCAGAGCACGAGTCTTACTCGTACTTGTCCGGTTTTTTTTGAAGTGAGAACAGTGTGTAGTTAAACATGTCAAATGTTTCTTTATGAAATGCTTTACTTTATTTATTAGGTTTTTTTCTCTATAATAGAGTAGCCCGAACATTCCGATAATCCGGCACCTTCTGGTTTTTAATAGTGCCGGATTAGTGAGAATATACTGTAGTTTCGGAATAAAACATTTTCATTTTTAACCTCCGACTCAAAAAGAGGGTTGTTATAAGTTAAACGCGTGTTTATCTGTGTATGTCCGTGGCATTGTAGCTCTCAAACGGCTGAACTGATCGATTTATTTATTGTTGTATAAGGTGACTTGGTGGACTTTTGGTGGAGTGTATTCTTAGCTACAAGGATTCAAATTACTTTTGTCTATGTTAGCTATGATTATTAAAAAAAACTATTCAGCCGTTTGAAGTTAATTCCAAAACATCTGGAATAGGCATGATGACTAATATTTTTTTATTACCTCATAAAAAAGCTGATCATAAATAGAGCAACATCGACAAAAACAAAATTAAAATTAGTTCAAAAATAAATAAGATAACAGCATTTTAATTTCATGCTAGACAGAGAGCGCTCTATACTGAGCCGTGACGTCACGGAGTGCCATACAAATGCTATACTAACACACGCTTTGTGAGAAAGGGATGGAACATCCCCTCTCTATCCCTACCTAAAATTTTAAACGCTCATATATCAGAGATTTATCAGCCAATTCAAATAAATTTTTAGTAAATTTAATGTATTTAGTTATATTCATCGCTAAGCCGGTTATTTGTAATAAATTAAACATTAGGACACAAGCCTATTCTAGAAATGCAATGAAATAGACCGCCACTCGAGTTCACTATAATTATGCCGCAAAATATGAACTTTGAAGGAAATGTTTGAAATTTCTAGATTTCCCAGTTTTTTTTCTTCATCTGGTAACCATAGCCGCAGGCAAAAGCTAGTAGTAATAAATAGACTTACTGGTATAATGTTTTGATGTGAAGGGCCGGGTACGTTGAGATTGATCGCGTTTAGATCAGACACTTCATTTATTGATACCTGAAAACAAATAAGTCAAATAAATAAAATAAATTTATTGAGTTTCAGTTGTTAAATACATAACCCGGCAGATGTGAAACATGACGGCATATAAGTCGGTCTTTGGCGAATAGATGTTTCACATCTATTCGCCCAAGGATATTGGAACAATACGTAAACGAAAAAAGTTTTCAAAAACTATCAAATCTGGGACTAAGCCCCCAGAGAAAAACAAAAGTTGATTGTTTGGCCAACATCTTCAGAGATAACCCATTTCATTTAGGGCTATGTATGCAAATGTAGTATCTGTTATAAACTGCCTGGAGATACAAATAGAAAACTGACTAGAAAACTAAGATAAGATTTTATTTTCTTAAAGAATAACATTTAACTCACTTAAGTAAGAAAATACATGTTATACCAACTTTAAAACTAAGGCGGTAAGTATGTACTTAAAAATTGCAAACAGTTGTAGGGTCCTGCCGTCGTTTTTGCCACTCTTGAGTTGTGAACTTGTGACCACAAAAAAGTTTTTTTGTTAATCAAGGCATTTTTTTTGTAAGGAAGGAGATGTCCTGTTGGGGTACTAAACGAACAAACGAAAGATATACAAATTTATTCTTTTGTTTTAAGTTGGGTGTAAGCACAGTTTCTTTTTTCTTTTGGGGGGTGTACGCAGGCTATAGCTTTCTTAGCCTGGCTGCATAGACGGAGTGAAGATCCTCCATCCACAAGTGTCGATTGTTATTGGAAAAAGTCCAAATTATCATCAGTTCGAATTTGTAAAAGCTAAAGATATGTGCACGGTCTGACCATGTTAGTGACTGATGGACGGCATCTGTTGGTTTTCTATTTGTATCTCCAGGCAGTTTATAACAGATACTACATTTGCATACATAGCCCTAAATGAAATGGGTAGTTTTTTGAATATCTCTGAAGATGTTGGCCAAACAATCAACTTTTGTTTTTCTCTGGGGGCTTAGTCCCAGATTTGATAGTTTTCGAAAACTTTTATCGTTTACGTATTGTTCCATACATTGCTGGGCTGAAAGGTATTCGAAATCTTTTTTCGTGTTAGAGTGAAGCAATCTATACCGCCGATTACTGCCGATTTTAGTTCCTCCGCGTATCCGCTGGAGGCGCTTTACTAAAATGTATGGAACAATACGTCAACGAAAAAAGATTTCGAAAACTATCAAATCTGGGACTAAGCCCCCTGATATGGATACTATACTTTTTGAAAAAGTTCTACTGATTGTGCTTTGTGGATATACAAAGTTTAAAGCCAATACACTAAAAGATTCATCTAGTTTAATTTTTCTTAATGTAATCAAAATATCTGTAGAGGGAAGAGGGATAGTTTCACTTAATAATTTTATTAAGTAGAAAGATTTTTTGGTAAACCTAATATTTTGGGTTCCTTTTCTATGGCAGTTAACATGCCACTACGATGTCACTGTCTGAATCATCCTTAATAAGCCAACTCGATTCTGATGAATTAAAATCTGGTTCATAATCAGTGGTTTTTTTTCTGTATTCTGATTTTATCTGCGATTTGTTATAATTATCATCACTACATAGTATAAAATAAAGTCGCTGTCGCTGTCTGTCCGTCCCTATGTATGCTTAAATCTATAAAACTACGCAACGGATTTTGATGCGGTTTTCACCATCAGTTAGATATTTTTTTACGGAAGGTTTATATATGTAACAAGCGCCCCGCCCTGGCTTCGCACGTAAGTTATACCCGTGCGGGTAAGCAGATGTCGTGAGTGCAATGTCGTGTAAAGTGTGCCCTCCAGTGAGGACATCTCCTTTTATGTATTATCTTGATTATCAAATGGAGTCAACCGCTGGGGATGACGCGCTTTCTTTTTAGCCTGGGCTTGTATCTTTGTTCTGTGAGTTCAACAGCCAAGCTATTAAGGTGGATAATACTGATGACTTCGAATGACCACTTGTAACGGAAGCAATTTCAGCGGGGTTGCCTGAGAATAATTTTCGTTTTACAGTAGAAGACTGATTTGGTTTTGTAGATAATATATTTTTACATGGTATAGGAAATGGAGATACCGCTATACTATTCTGCTTCGCTTTTAAACCTTTATTTTTAACTTGGATAGTCTTCAATACAACTTTACTAGATGGAACATTTGAAGAGAAAATACTAACTATAATTAATTTAATTTATTAATTAAAACGGCATTAACCCAATTACATCAATTAATTATAGTTACAAAAATATCAAGGTAAAAAAAAAAAAACATGTCACAAATTCTTATTATATATGTCGGAGAACACCCGGTACTAGGATGTTTTTTGAAGCTGTGACGTCATTAGTGCTGATGATACTGTTTCCATCACTGGGTTCTACCATTGGAGATAAAACCTTAACTGGCAGAACTACTCTCTTCTAAGCAACTTTGTAGTTTTTAGGCTGTACCAAACTGACTTATTCACGGGGTAGGTCAAAGAAACACATTGAAAGTTGTCATAATTAATCTTTGTTCCTTTATTTCTGCATAGACCCTAAGAAGGTGCTCTATGCTAATGCTGATTTACCGCCACGTTCGTAAAACCCTAGACGCTTATAGAAGAAGGGCAAGAAACTACAGCGCCATCACTTTATCACAATTATTACAGAATAACACTTTTCATAACACTTATTGAGCAATAAATAGTAGTTAACAAAATAGTAACAGCACTCTAAGTGCACTGGATATCGCTTCAAGCAAGACTGCCTGTTTCTGCACTTTGTACTGTGCTCGATGAATGCCTCAAACAGACTGAGCCTGGCTCCACAACAGCTCGCCATTTTATAACAAAGATGGCGTCATGTCGTTGTGAAGTCATAACACTGTTCATTATAGATCTACAAATAACCTACTTTACAGTAGTTTATAACTTGTTAAATAATCTTAACTATTTACAGAACTTAGCTCTTATTAACACTTAAGCTAAACATTTAAATAATAGAAACAAGGCGCCATGTTTTTCGTTTTGTAAATCGAATATCAAATCAGCTGTCTTTTAATGTAATCATTAACTAATGATTTTAAACACAATGTTTATCGTTTACAAATCAAGACATGAATTTAGCATTAGATAACTTTACATTTAACTAAAGATTAAATAGTCTTGTGTCATTGTTTCCTGTCTGGAAAGAGAACAAAACATTTTTACATTTTAGTTTTCCGCAGTTAGCTTTACGCTTAAATAAGTAAACTAATTACATCAATCAGTTTGTAAACCTTTCTGGTCTTCATTTTAACGGACATTGTTGAATTCTACGTTATTATTTAGAAGCTTATATTGGTCTTGCGCCGACACGGCCATTCTGACAGGTGGTGCGTGCTCTGCACCAGCCACATCAGTCTGTTGTTAGTATTCTTGAGAAACTTGCTGCTGGTACTTAGGGGTGGATAAAGATTTGGTATTGGAATTTTCTAGAATGTTCTCGAAGTGTATAAAGTATTTCAGGGGTCTCGATGTGTCTAGAAGATTTTAGTACTGTACTGTCGGAGAGTGTTGGAGTATCGGAGTGAGTAGAAATGAAATGAAATTAAAATTAATCTGGGTGGTTCTCGGAGTGTCTTGATGTGTCTCGGAGTGTCTCGGAGGTTCTCGAAGTGTATCGGCGTGTCTCGGAGGTTCTCGGAGTGTAACGGAGGGTCTCGGAGGTTCTCGGAGTGTAACGGAGGGTCTCGAAGAGTCTCGGAGGGTCTCGAAGTATCTAAAAATTAAAACAAGTTTCTCTGAGCTAGGTATCCATTCATAAGCACACTAACCGCTAACTTATTTGTGGTCGGTATTTCAGTTGTTTCAAAATAAGAAACTCAGCATGATTTCTATTGAATATCTTTTAATGATAACCGATTCCGATTATCAGTTATCAGCGGATATTTTTCACATCTCGACAATCATAAATGAATCAAGTTTAAAGTTTATGGAGGTAGGTAGAAGTTTACTGTACATGGAGAAGTAAGCGAAGATGTTGTAGTTAATGATTTTCTTATCGATAGGAACGATTTTATAATCTGCTATTGTTTGCATATTCAGCAGCTGGGCAATAGTTTGCTGTTGTGTCTACAGCCACTCGATGTCATGAATCATCGTCATCATTATTATTATACGAAAAGAATTCTGAAGGTACATCACCAGATTGTAATAGCAGCACCAGGTCCGCTGCAGGTCCACTCGTCACTGTGCATGGTGTAGATACGTCTTAACTTGTCGCACCAGGCATCAATTGGTTTGATTTGGGGGAATCCATCCACGAGCATTAACACTGTTCTCGTGGGCGTGACTAGGATAATCTGAAACATAATAAACAGACAGAAGGATCATCGGATTTTATCCCACTTCTGATGTCGGAGAACACCCGGTACTAGGATGTTTTTTGAAGCTGTGACGTCATTAGTGCTGATGATACTGTTTCCATCACTGGGTTCTACCATTGGAGATAAAACCTTAACTGGCAGAACTACTCTCTTCTAAGCAACTTTGTAGTTTTTAGGCTGTACCAAACTGACTTATTCACGGGGTAGGTCAAAGAAACACATTGAAAGTTGTCATAATTAATCTTTGTTCCTTTATTTCTGCATAGACCCTAAGAAGGTGCTCTATGCTAATGCTGATTTACCGCCACGTTCGTAAAACCCTAGACGCTTATAGAAGAAGGGCAAGAAACTACAGCGCCATCACTTTATCACAATTATTACAGAATAACACTTTTCATAACACTTATTGAGCAATAAATAGTAGTTAACAAAATAGTAACAGCACTCTAAGTGCACTGGATATCGCTTCAAGCAAGACTGCCTGTTTCTGCACTTTGTACTGTGCTCGATGAATGCCTCAAACAGACTGAGCCTGGCTCCACAACAGCTCGCCATTTTATAACAAAGATGGCGTCATGTCGTTGTGAAGTCATAACACTGTTCATTATAGATCTACAAATAACCTACTTTACAGTAGTTTATAACTTGTTAAATAATCTTAACTATTTACAGAACTTAGCTCTTATTAACACTTAAGCTAAACATTTAAATAATAGAAACAAGGCGCCATGTTTTTCGTTTTGTAAATCGAATATCAAATCAGCTGTCTTTTAATGTAATCATTAACTAATGATTTTAAACACAATGTTTATCGTTTACAAATCAAGACATGAATTTAGCATTAGATAACTTTACATTTAACTAAAGATTAAATAGTCTTGTGTCATTGTTTCCTGTCTGGAAAGAGAACAAAACATTTTTACATTTTAGTTTTCCGCAGTTAGCTTTACGCTTAAATAAGTAAACTAATTACATCAATCAGTTTGTAAACCTTTCTGGTCTTCATTTTAACGGACATTGTTGAATTCTACGTTATTATTTAGAAGCTTATATTGGTCTTGCGCCGACATATAATTATCATGTCATAATTAACATAAGCTTCACAATCTATTGATGCTGCACTGGGACCTGCTTCACTAAAATCATAGTGTGAAATTTCACGAATTTTATGGGCTTCACATTGCTTACGATTGTAATGATTTTGTAAATCATGTCGTGAATTTTATTGTATTTTATACACATTTCTAATTAATTTGTATGGAATCTAATGAACCACATGGCAGTAAATATCATTACCTACTCAGTAGTAGTATTTTAAGTGTTTTTATATAAGCTTGTTTGTTTTTACCTAGTTTTTAAAAGTAGTTTATAAGTCTATTGACTAGATTGTACTTTGATTTTCTCTGATTGGTCGGTCTCAATAGGCATGATTCCTAGTGTTTAATTTACTATAAATAACCGGCTTAGCGATGAACATAAGTAAATACATTTAACATACTAAAAAAATAAATTGAATTGGCTGATAAATCTCTGAGATATGAGTATTTAAAGTTTTAGGTGGGGATAGAGAGGGGATACTCTGTCCCTTTCTCCTGTGTTAGTATAGCATTTGTATGGCGCTCCTGAGCCGTAACGTCACGGCTCAGTATAGTGCGCTCTCTGTCTAGCATGAAATTAAATTAAAATGCTTATATCTTATTGTTTTTTGAACTAATTTTAAATTTGTTTATGTTGATGTGCTCTATTTTATTCAGCTTTTTTATGAGGTAATAAAAAAATATTAGTCATCATGCCTATTGAGTGTTTGTCAATTGGCAAGTTTATGTGGGTGGGGTAAACATTCACGGCCTAACTTATAAACGTTACTTAAGTTGAACAAATCTTAAAATGGCTCTGTTTTCTGTTGTCTGTCTTGTTTTCACCTGTGACAATTTCCGTCAACGAGAAGTTGACAGCAAATTTTAAGCATTGCTTAACTTTTAAGTAATGTTTATAAGTAAGGCCGTCAGTTGAGGCAGTCTCGAACGAGCTTTCAAAGGAGCAACAGCTCTCTGTATTAGAGGTGAAAAGTATCAAGGTGTAAAATAATTATTTTATGAATGATTGTGTAAATATCTAAATTGTGAAAGGTTGCATTTTTTAAAAATAATTAATCGGTTTGCGTTTGACCACCATCACGCCTGATGTTAAGCTATGATGCGGTCTACATTGGAGCACGCTTGCCTAGAAGAAACCGATTCACTCGTGATTTGAAGACACCGAGATTATAACCATCGGGGAACACCCATTCAGGCAGCGCATTCCACAGACTAGCAGTTCGCACAATAAATGTGGAATCAAAGCGCTTCGTACGGGTTTTCGGAATATCAACCATAAAGGGAGCCCACTCTGGCAGTCCGATAGAAAAATGGGCAGGAGGGAATTAGATCCGATGCAAATAGTGATTGTACCCGAGGTGTCTGATTCATCACACGATCATAATCGGATAGAGCTTCTTTAACTAACTCCTGCCGTTTTCTTTTCAAAGCATCCTTTCTCTCTGGCGGTGGCTTCAATATATATATTTTCTGACACTGAAACTTGTGCGGTACAACATCTTTCTTTAAACGTAGTGTCATCTTATGCCCTTGCTCCAATGCCATTATTTTGTATTGGATATAATTTTCTGTATCCTCTTCAATCTGGAAATCAAATATAATAACAATTAAATACCTACTCCATGATCCAAGAAAACAAGGTCTAGCGCTCTGGGAGTTGTCCCGCAATGACGTCACTGTCCAGGCCACTTTATTGTAACAAACACAGATACATAGGTTTTTTTTTTATGGTCTATTAAATAAAATACAAAAAGCATTTCAATTGTCATCTGGTTTGTCCGCTGAAGCAAGTTAAGGACGAGTTGAATATATTAAATAGAATTTTATCAAAACCACATTGATTTATTGGATTCCCCACAAGTAATATACGGATATTGGGAGTTATAATTTCACGCTACTGTTAACACAGAAAATCATAGAGTCCACCATTGTTTCGTGTATCGTCATCTCTCTCGAACTTGTTGTAAATTACTTATTCTGCTCTTGCTTATGCATGTGAACGTGTATCCATGACATTGATGACATAATTGCGGGACGCCCACGTGACATTTTTTCTCGGAGCGCTATACCTGGCGGAGTATATTATTATACCATGACCTACTCGTACTAATACAAAATTACTTTAGGACTGTTTTATGTAGGTTCCATAGGTATTTCTTTAATAGGTAAGTAGGTGATACAAATGATAAATTATGAGAATATCAGAACTTGGAAGGTTATGTTTTGAAGTCGAGTCGTGAACAAACATCAAGTTTGCAAAAGTATCTACTTTTAAACACTTATGTACTTACGTTAAAATGATCTTCACAGCAATATAAAGAAGTCAAGGGTATATAGTCCCGTCTCATCGCCTTGCCCCACTTTATTCTTACGTTCACATCTCGCGGCATATGAAAATACACCTTATCAGGTGCATTTCTCCTAGTATTTTTGCACATAGGTACAAAGCAGGATCTATAAAATTGTTTATTATCCTTTTCCATGATTTTGAGTAGTTTTTTTATCTAATCCGAACAAAAGATCACTGCTGACTGCTGTCATTGATTTCGTTGTTTCGTTTAGTTTACGTTGTGGCGGTGACGTCAGAGAACACGCGCCAAAATGGCGGCGTTTAAATCACTGATTGCAGTTTTAATATTTTTTGTTATTAATTTTCATTTTGCAATTGTTATAATGCTAACAGATGCTCGTACGGCTGACGTTTGACCTCCGCCGCGTCAAAGAGAATATAATGGATGATATATCGAGGTTAAACATGTTTTTTCGTGGTTTCTAAAACTCCATAGAAGTCTCTTGTAAAGCCTCCACTACTTTACTGGGACACGAGTTCGTGTTAACGTGACTTACTTTGCTTGAATCTGACTATGACTTGTTTCACGCTATTTAATACTATGTACACTTGTTTAATATTACGACTGATGGAATCTGTATTCATGGTAATAAAATTTAAAAATAAAACTTCATTCATTCAACTAGTAAATAGCATTACGGGGAGGCAATAATGCACGACACAGATAATGTACGGCATGATATTGTACGACATAATAATGCACAGCATGATAATTAGTGTACATGTACATGGAATATCATGTTGTACAATATCGTGCCGTGCAATATCATGCCGTACATTATCAGATCGGTCCAATAATGCACAAGCTATAATCTACACCATGATATTCCATGTACATGTACACCAATTATCATACTGTGCATTATTATGTTGTACAATATCATGTCGTACATTATTGACTCTGTTTAACCTGTTTGTTTGGATTAGTAAGTTGAAATGGCAGTGGGCAGGGCACATATCACGCAGAACAGATGGCCGATGGGGCCGAAAGGTTCTGGAATGGAGACCACGGACTGGTAAGCGCAGCGTAGGACGTCCACCCACAAGATGGACAGACGACCTAAAAGAGACCGCAGGGAAACGCTGGATGCAGGCCGCTTCCAACCGGCCCTTTTGGAGATCGATGGGGGAGGCCTATGTCCAGCAGTGGACGTCCTACGGCTGAAATGATGATGATGATGATGAATAAAGTACACCCCGATTTTGTACAGCATGATAATTGGTGACCATAAAAATTCTAAACTGAAGCTTCGTTTAGACTTGGACATTCCACCTCGAGTGTATTTGGTAGAAATTAGTAACAGATCCGACACAGAGCATCGACTTGAGTATGTTAGGTTCGAAATGGGTCACAGAACTGACACAGAGCACCCCGACTCCACCTAGTCTTGTGGTCCCTACCCCTAGAGTGTATATAAAAAGCGCGGGAGCCAGAAGCTCAAGGGAGGTCCTGAGGGAGAGCGAGCCATACGAGACCGAACGGAGCGAAGGGGGGAGGTGGCGAGCGAAGCGAGCCGGTGACCTCCGTAGTGAAGCGAAGGTCGAGTGTGGCGAAGCAACACTCAGGGGCGACCGCAAGAGCTTCTGGCGAGGGAGCCCATCTGGAGTCAGACTTGAGTTGGTTAGGTTCGAAATGAGTGACAGATCTAACACAGTTGCACTCCTCACTCCGCGTCACCACCAAAAAGTTTTGATGGTTCTCATATTTTTTATCTGTGACTAACTTACACTATCTTGTTCAAACGAAGCATGGAATCGACAGACGTCATAGAATCAACAGCCAATAAGAGCAGAGATATTTCAGCAATATTAGCCAATACGGGCGATGCTACCTTTTATCAATTTGTACATTATCGGTCGTACATTTTCGGCCCGTTTCGTCAGAACACGGCCCGTATTGCACGACATGATAATGTACGGCATAATAATGTACAGCCCGATAAAACGTGGATTTTTAACACGTACATGGATTATTGCCTGTACAATCCTGGCTGTGCATTTCTTGCCGTACTTAATAGACACGAGCCGATAATTGACGGCCAGTATTGTACAGAATGATATTCGATGTTCATCAATTATCATACTGTGTGTTATGTATCATGCCGTGGAATATCGTGTCGGCAAATATTATGTTGTACATTATAGACAAAAACAGGTACAAGTATGCACAAGTATTCATTATCAATATCGGACATTGGCAGAAATTGTGACTATATATATAGTCGCAGAGGCCATTAACCCAAGAAGTCAAGTCAAGTCATCTATCTATGGAAAACCAAATAGATAACGCACGAGGAAAATCTTAATATAAAACAAATGACTAAACTTTCGTAACATTTCGCTACAAGTTGTGAAATAGTGGTGTGTTTATGATCAGTCTTTCAATATTTCATCGGGGTATAAAAGAGTCTTAGTTCAAAAAGTTTTAAGTTTTTTAAACAAGAATCCCCGAAGAAGTCTCCAAATTCCGTAGCATTAACAGAAATGGATAAGCTTAAAAATCTCCAAAATCCTGCATGGTGAGATTAATGTAAAAAACAAATAAGTACTTACTTACCTTTAGTCTAAATTTTTCAGTTCAGTATGAATTTGTTTGGAATTAAAGAGTATCTGACTGCCTTGCTTTTTTTATTAAGATTTCAGTAATTTGTTTGACTTGATACAAGTATAATAAATAAGTTAGATAGGTATAGGTATAAAATATTCTAAGAAAATATTATTATTACAGGCTGAAATAATTTAGGTCAAATGAGTCAGACTGATGTTTTGGATATAAATGTCTCGATTAAACATTTATTAAATACCCAATCTGTTGATGGTGAATCTTTATTTCAAGTTTTCAAATGCCTACATAAATAAATGTATTTATTGTTTTTATCAAATAGCATGGAAAAATAATCGTCTATTATCGTCTATTAATCGATATAATCTTACCTTAGGTATCTAAACATACCATGTGCAAACCGAGACGCACTGAAATTTCTACTCCCGAAAAATGTGTTTTCTTTAATTTTTTATACAGTTTGGAATCAAACGCAGAGTGTTTGTTATTTGTAGTTTTCCTTTAAAGTTTTTACTATATTATTTTTCTCACAACTTTTATAATCTGGTTACTACCATTAGGTCTAAAGACTGGTCTTTACCGGTCCTGAGCAAAGAAGCCAAGAAGATGCTTCACCAATGCTCCAAGCTACCAACACCAGAGTGGAATGATGGTATTGAAGACATTATCAGAAAAAGCAATGAGTTCCCTATAGACTTCCCTATAGAAAGTGTCCGGTAAGTTTCTAATATACAGTGTGAACTCTATATAGCGACGCTGGATTTAACGACAAACTCCCGAAATCGTCGAAATTACATGACTTTGAATGGTTTACCTTGTATTCCATACAATGATACACTATACCACTATACGTAGCATCACACCTACTCTAAATAACGACAACAACACGTCATTGTTAAAGCAATAAACAGTACTTTCTAACACTTCGTATTTAAAATAAAATATTAGAGCTGCAAAAAACATCACAAAAATAACAGACTATAGCGACACCGACACTCTTGTTATTTGTAACAAAACTTGTTATATGTACGTATATTAAAATTTTATACTTGTAAATTAACATATTAAAAAGGAAAATAATTTAGATTTTTCTTATCTCCATTCAACGAAAACTCTCAAAAACACCACAAACCACCATCATGCGCCGGGATTAAGTTGCGCTAATGTCGCTACATGGAGTTTACACTGTATTTCAATATATACCTATCAAATCAAATGCTTAACATATCCAAGTGATTTGGAACTTGAGAACCAGTTTTTGTAGATATTTAGGGTTATATTACATGGATTGGTGGAGGTGTCTGAAAGGAGGTCATTGTACTCATCATTACGAACAACTTTTACTATGGGACCAACAATTCTTGGGGGAATGTCCACAGGGGTAAATGAAGAATGCAGTTAGTTTTATAATAATTAGATTGTTGTACGCCTTTTTAACTCCCAATGCAAAAATAAGGTTCACAGGCGTATCTGTGTGTCTTTGGCATCGTAGCTCCCAAACGGTTGAACCGATTATGATTTAGTTTTTTTTTTTGTTTGAAAGATGTTTTGATCGAGATCATTCTTAGCTATGATTCATGAAAATCTGTTCAATCGTTTGAAGATTATCGGCTCTTTCATCGGAAGTTTTAAAAAAAACTATTTATATTTGTTACTGCCCTAAATATGGTTTCCATGTATTTATTTTCAGGTTAAAAACCCTGAAAAACAAGAAATCTGCAGATGTTCTGAAGAAAAACATTGCATCCACATATCCAGTGGTACATGAGAGAGTTCTACGGCTTATGGCAGAGTTCCTAGTGTACAAGAGGTATGTACAAAATTATACCACAGTATTTACAAATCTGGAGCCATTATAGACAAGGAGGTGCCAGATTATTGGGATATTCGGATTACTGAATTATATTGGAAAATTCAAGGAAAATAAAAAAAAAGCATTGCATATAATGTCATCATAATGTGAATAGAGTCGTCAAAGGTAGGCAATGCACTGACAATGCCCCAGGTATTGTAGGTGTCTATAGGCAGCGGTGACCACTTACCATCAGGTGGCCCGTAGCTTGTTTGCCACTTATTCTATTTTAAAAAAGCATCAGCCGGAAAACATCCACTGCTGAGCATAGGCCTCTCGCTTAGAACTCCACACTGACCAACAGCCTGCCATCTGCATCCACTGGATGCCCGCGACTCACAATGTCTAGTGGGAGGCATACCTACATCTTCCGGTTCGTGGTCTCCACTCAAGAACCTTTCTTATCAAGTTCGTTCAAGTATCGGTTTAAAATAATTATGTTTAATAATATTACTATGAAGAATGTTTGCCTCAGCGCTACTCATGGTCTTTCAACTGGCAACGGGCTGCTGCGGCTGTTGTTATAATGCATGACTTATTATCTATCAACTTTAGTGATTCACTACCGATTTTTTTTTAACTTGCACATTTGTTATGTGCTATTTAGTAATTATATTATGACGTTAACTAAGTTTACTACTTTAACTCTAAAATAAGATTTCTTCCTTGCGTCATCTTCATATGATATGATAAATATATATTATTAATCTGTGGTCAACGATGCTGGTATTTCTCGGAAGGAAGAACTGAATCTCACGACACCCACGACCACGACCCACCTAGTGTGAGATACAGGGCTACTTTATTTGGAGTAGGTATGTAAACATTTCTCACCTACCCACTAACTCTTATTTTGTTTTTTTTTTTTATCTTTGTACCTATTTCATAAGCTTGTAAAAAATCTGAGCAAATAATACTTGTATACTGTTTGTAGATATTAAATAAATTTAAAAAAAAAAAACTTTTTGGGGATATTATTTCTAATTTCTATGGGAAACTGTCTATAGAAATGTTTCAAAATGACTAGTAAACAGGTCTTGAATTCCAATACTAAAATAATTAGAAAGAATGAATGTTTGTCAACGGGATACTTACATCTTGACATGACGGTAAATCTTGAAGCCTATGGAGTTGAGCACTTGATTCCAGTAAGTAAGGTCTTCTTTTCATTAATTTAAAATATTGGTAGTTTTCCAGATCTTCTTTCAACTGCAAAAAAAAAAGATGTTAAACAATTCTCAAACACATTTTAATACATATTTGAGCGTTTTGAGACACGCTTTTGGCCAGTTTTTGATCAGTTGACCACAGTTATATGGCTTTGGATATGAAACTGCCATATGGGATCCGTAGCCATAAATAGACTTGTGTCCACCAGGAATAAATCCGATGGATTTGTTTTTAATGTATATAATGATACATAAATAACAAACAAAAACAAGTGCGACGCGCACTAAGGGTTCCTTACCACAACAAAATACAAATAGTAGTGCAAAAAAACAAAATCACGTCCTGGTGGTCACCCATCCAAATACCGACCGCGCCCACGTTGCTTTCGACAAATTTCTGTTCACTACCAACTTGGTGACCACCAGAAATTTGTCGCCGACTCGCACTTGGCCATTATTTATTATTTTACTTAGAGTGTGTACTATAACTATTACAATGCTTGTAACATATTACCGTTTTTATATTATTATTTTTTAACGCGGAGCATGAGCAAATACAAAAATATGTAAAAATATAGGTTTTCCATTAGTTTTTCTTTTTGGCTGTATTATTAATCCCCCGTACATTACATATTGTGTAAATTTTAACTGACAATCTATTACGGTTAGAAAGATACAGCCATTAAAAGGTGGGACCCACACGGACAGACAGACAGACAAACACTGTAGGCTAAGTAATGGGGTCTCGTTTAAACCCTTTGGGTACGGAACCCTAAAAATTACAGAAAAAACGAGAAGCTACAGAAAATATAATACCCAAATGCAGCTTCAAATGTATTTAACGGGAATGAAAAACCGTTTTTTTTGTATCTGATTGAATTAATAAAAGAAACATAATATTACATATAATCATGTCTCTTGATCATTTCAAGAATTTTACTATATATTACAGGAGTAAAAAATACACTTTTTTGCATGAGTGTAGTTTTAGCCGTATATGGGCAAAGTATCATCTCGGCTTTAAATGGGGATATAGAACCAGGTATTACTGATGGTTTCAAAAGTGATAATACCTGGTCGATTGATATCAGTTTAGTCTGAACAGCGTTACTTCTGTATTGGTGTGATGCAAATGCTGGAACAGATTCATCTGCTGTCTGCACGCATAACACTTCTGACATATTTTCTGCACCTGTTTGAAAATATGAAAAATAAAGAACCACAAAATAGTTTGAAATGATGATAACCACAGATCTATATCTAAGTAGGCGTCACAAGTCGACCTACCTTGCATATCATATTTCCAATACAATTATGACAAACTAGCTGCGCTCCGCGGTTTCACCTGCGTAGTGGTGAAAAATGGTGATGATGATGATGAAAAGTAGTCTATGTCACTCTCTGGCTCTTGAACTATACCCATGCAAAAAATCAGGTCGTTCCGTTGTTCCATTGCAGCGTGAAAGAGGAACAAACATCCATACATCCACACATACAAACTTTCGCGATTATAATATTAGTAGGATAGTCATATCTGAGTTCGGTTAAAATCAGTCTGCTCAATCGGTGCAGCGACAACACGTGTCAGCTTGAAACGAAAATGGGTAATTGTGCAATAATGAGTTGTAAGAATATCAAAAATGGAGTTGGCCGACAGAATAAATAAATTTCTTTTCACAGGTAAGTACAAAAAATGTACAACCTTAGTTTTCATACATTTCGGACCGCTTGTGAAGTCTACTTAGATATAGGTCTGTGATGATAACTATACTTAGTAGATTACACATGAGATAATTTGGCTTTCGCAAATAGTTTGTGGGTGTAAAAGATCATTTACTCGCATGTAATTATTTAGTAATAGGGTTGCATTTAACTGCTAATTCGCCTGATGTTAAGCGATGATGCGGTCTACGATTTAGCACTGATGATGAAGAAACCGATTCACTCGTGATTTGAAGGTGCCTAGATTGTAACTATCGGGGAATGCTCATTCAGGCAGCGCATTCCAAAGACTAGCAATTCGCACAAATACTTATACGTTGTTTATTACATACCTGAACTTCTATCAGCAGTATCTTTAAGCGATGAACTGGGTGTACAACTTTCTTTTGGTTCATTCAAACTTTCAACTTTTGTCACGATTTTTTGTTTTTTTATTTTATTTGGCTTTTCTTTACTGCTGTTTTTCCGTTTTCTTCTGCTTTTCTGACATTCATATTTACTTGGAGTACAACCTGGTTTCATGCGCACTTGTGATACTTTTCCCATAATATGATACTGGTTGTAGTTGGCCATATCATTTGGCAACTATAAACATAAAAGGAGGTGTTTATTTTACCATTAAATCAACACTAAAATAGGATTTAAAATCATAATACACAAACTTAACCTCAACTCATTCATTATTATTTTATCAGTTTTGCTTTAGATATAGATAGTGTTGAATGAAATACTAACATCAAAATGATCTTCACAAAAATACATGCTTGACATTGTTGATAAACTATTAGCATCTTTCCTCCCTGCTAGTGTTAGCCACTTTTTCCGTATTTGTTTTTTGTTTGGAATGTATACAAACAATTTGTTTGGTGTTTTTATAGTTGTGCTTTTACACTCCGGCACCATACAGCACTTGTAATATTTGGAATTCATTTTTAATACCCCTTCGTTACTGGTCTGTTAACTACAGCTCTATATTTATATTAAATTTGTAAGATATCAATAAAAGAAAAGAAAATTATCATCAATATAACAATAACAAAGTAACAACTGTCATAGTCATATGTCATACATTTTTGTTAATATTTTTCATGAACATGGATACAAAGTCCTTCAGTCGTAAAATACAAAATAATTACAAATCATTCATTCGGGCATAATTTATGGTAAGCTATAGTATTGACATATCAAACCAGTTTACACCAGTATAGTACCTATTAGACAGCGTCAAACAAGTCACAGTCAAGCAAAGTAAGTCACGGTCAAGTCAAACTCACGCCTCAGAAGAGTGGTGGAGGTTTTACAAGAAGCTTCTATGGAGTTTTTGAAACAACACTAAAATACATATTTGATTTGTTGTATTTGTTTTTAATGACTAATTATGATATGTAAATAACAAACAATAACAAATGCGACCGCGCACTAAGGATTTCTTACCATAACAAATACAAAAAGTAGTGCAAAAAGATAAAATCACGCCCTGCATGTCTAACATGCGCACCGCGACAAAATCTTGTCGTCACTTTGTAGAGCGAGAACGCGACAAGACACCTACGGTTACGTATACGCCTGTCTAGCTTTGGCACGATAAGAGTCTACTAAATTTTGTCGCGGCGCGCATGTTAGCCGGCCTGATGTGACCATCATGACCTGATTTTGTCTATAATATTTATTTTGAATCTATTGAACTCGCCCTACGTTGCTTAACTTGGTGGTGAACACAAAATTGTCGCCGACTCGCACTTGGCCATTATTTATTATTTAACTTTAGAGTGTGTACTATAATTATTCCAAGTTTGATGCTTGTACATATCATTACCGTTTTTACATGAGCAAATACAAAAATATGTAAAAAAAATATGTGCCTCCTTTTGTTTTTCTTTTTGTCTTTATAATAAATCCGCGGTAACATTAGTATATTTTGTAAATTTCAACTGGCAATCTATTACAAGTTCGAAAGATACATCCATTAAAAGGTAGGACCCACGGACAGACAGACAGACAGACAAACACTGTAGGCTTAGTAATGGGGTCTCGTTTAAACCCTTTGAGTACGGAACCCTAAAAATTACATTAAAAAAACGAGAAGCTACAGAAAATATAATACCCAAATGCAGCTTCAAATGTATTTAACGGGAATGAAAAACTATTTTTTTTGTAGCTTATTGAATTAATAAAAGAAACATATGTTAATTATTACCCAAATCAGTTATTTGTATTATTATTTAATTTTTCCTAGTAGTTGGTTTCAAATCTTATGTCAATTATTTAGTCTAGATTAAATATCATAACATTTTTTCACTAAGAAATTCTGAAATTTCATAATAGCATTTTTGTGGTAATAAAGTTTTAAGTTTATTCATTCACAAACATTCCAATGCTCAAGTCTCTTGATCATTTCAAGAATTTTACTATATATTACAGGAGTAAAAAATACACTTTTTTGCATGAGTGTAGTTTTAGCCGTATATGGGCAAAGTATCATCTCGGCTTTAAATGGGGATATAGAACCAGGTATTACTGATGGTTTCAAAAGTGATAATACCTGGTCGATTGATATCAGTTTAGTCTGAACAGCGTTACTTCTGTATTGGTGTGATGCAAATGCTGGAACAGATGCATCTGCTGTCTGCACGCATAACACTTCTGACATATTTTCTGCACCTGTTTGAAAATATGAATAATAAAGAATCACAAAATAGTTTGAAATGATGATAACCACAGATCTAAGTAGGCTTCACAAGTCGACCTACCTTGCATATCATATTTCCAATACAATAGGGTATTTGACTACTTTTGGGAAACTATTGCACATTATTGTCTGATATAAAATAATGTATACTGCATTTATATTTTCTGGATATCAGTCGTATTTGCGATATAAATCGATGTTAAAGTTTGAATAAAAAAATATCGCGCCAAAACGCAGACCTGCGTCATAGCTCCGGTAGAGCGACGATTGACGTCACACAAAACAAAACAGCTGCAGCCAGGCAGCAACAGTTTGATAATCACTAATTTTCTAATAGAAGTAATGGTTTATAAATGTTGTGTAGTGCCACAATGTACAAATACTTTCATAAAACACCGGAAAAACTATTCGTTTCTGTTCCAATGGACCCCAAAACTCGCAAAAAGTGGTTGGAACTAAGTAGCTCGTAGAGAACCCAAAAGTATTGGAGCTAATTCAAGTGTTTCTATGTGCGAAGATCATTTTGAGGTACATATTTGAGTCTATATATTTCTATTATAATTTGTGTTTTTATTGCATTACTATTTTATGTACTGTTACTTTCTTTTTAAACATTGTAAAGCTCGACATAACCTAACAAAATAGTTATATCCACTTACTACAACATACTTTTTGTACAACTTGATTGAATGTTTTGCTTGGAGAACACTTAAAAATTAATACTGACATTGTAGTTTTTACGTTTTGAGTTCTGCAGCGTAGAAACAATGACGTGGATTATTATTAAAGAAATATGCAACCATAAAAACATTAATTTTGGGTAAGTTACTGCTGTCTGCTTGCACAAAATGTTTCTCCATTCTTCTCACATTTAACCTCCGGAATGTTTTTGGTGAAAATTTCTGGATAAATCGCTCTCAAAATAGCTTTACAACATTAAATTCGCAAATATCAATACAAAATCTGTTTGTTTAGATTTGTGTGACGTCACTAGGGATGAAGCCAGTTACAGACCGTTTTCGATCACGTGATCAAATGTCGAAAATACAGTTATTTTATTCGCGTTTTTTATAAAAAATAAGCATATTTTTAACAAAAAATCAATGAAATATGCTTTTTCATTATGTCATGTTTATGGATGGCGTCAATTGGCATAATATTTTTAATACAGTCAAGTACCCTATTATGACAAACTAGCTGCGCTCCGCGGTTTCACCTGCGTAGTGATGAAAAATGGTGATGATGATGATAAAAAGTAGTCTATGTCACTCTCTAGCTCTTGAACTATACCTATGCAAAAAATCAGGTCGATCCGTTGTTCCATTGCAGCGTGAAAAAGAAACAAACATCCATACATCTATACATCCACACATACAAACTTTCGCGATTATAATATTAGTAGGATAGTCATATCTGAGTTCGATTAAAATCAGTCTGCTCAATCGGTACAGCGACAACACGTGTCAGCTTGTAGCGACAACACGTGTCAGCTTGTAGCGACAACACGTGTCAGCTTGTAGCGACAACACGTGTCAGCTTGAAACGAAAATGGGTAATTGTGCAATAATGAGTTGTAAGAATACCAAAAATGGAGTTGGCCGACAGAATAAATACATTTCTTTTCACAGGTAAGTACAAAAAAATTTACAACCTTAGTTTTCATACATTTCGGACCGCTTGTGAAGTCTACTTAGATATAGGTCTGTGATGATAACTATACTTAGTAGATTACACATGAGATAATTTGGCTTTCGCAAATAGTTTGTGGGTGTAAAAGATCATTTACTCGCATGTAATTATTTAGTAATAGGGTTGCATTTAACTGCTAATTCGCCTGATGTTAAGCGATGATGCGGTCTACGATTTAGCACCGATGATGAAGAAACCGATTCACTCGTGATTTGAAGGTGCCTAGATTGTAACTATCGGGGAATGCTCATTCAGGCAGCGCATTCCAAAGACTAGCAATTCGCACAAATACTTATACGTTGTTTATTACATACCTGAACTTCTATCAGCAGTATCTTTAAGCGATGAACTGGGTGTACAACTTTCTTTTGGTTCATTCAAACTATCAACTTTTGTCACGATTTTTTGTTTTTTTATTTTATTTGTCTTTTCTTTACTGCTGTTTTTCCGTTTTCTTCTGCTTTTCTGACATTCATATTTACTTGGAGTACAACCTGGTTTCATGCGGACTTGTGATACTTTTCCCATAATATGATACTGGTTGTAGTTGGCCATATCATTTGGCAACTATAAAAATAAAAGGTGTTTATATTACCATAAAATCAACACTAAAATAGGATTTAAAATCATAATACACAAAACTTAACCTCAACTCATTCATTATTATTTTATCAGTTTTTCTTTAGATATAGATAGTGTTGAATGAAATACTAACATCAAAATGATCTTCACAAAAATACATTCTTGACATTGTTGATAAACTATTAGCATCTTTCCTCCCCGCTAGTGTTAGCCACTTTTTCCGTATTTGTTTTTTGTGTGGAATGTATACAAACAATTTGTTTGGTGTTTTTATAGTTGTGCTTTTACACTCCGGCACCATACAGCACTTGTAATATTTGGAATTCATTTTTAATACCCCTTCGTTACTGATCTGTGAACTTCAACTCTATATTTATATTTGTAAGATATCAATCAAAGAAAAGATGAAGAAAATATCAGTAATTCAAGTCAATTTAACAATAACATGACAATAATCTGTGCATGTTCTGCGACAATAACAAAGTAACAACTGTCATAGCCATATGTCATTATTATACCATGTGTCATACATTTTTGTTAATATTTTTCATGACCATGGTTACAAAGCCCTTCAGTCGTAATATACAAAATAAATACAAATCATTCATTCGGACATAATTTATGGTAAGCTATAGTATTGATCCCAAAGGCTCCCGAACTAGTCAGTCTAACTAACTAATCAGTTAGTAACTAGTCTAACTAGTATTTAAAATTTTAATTTGTAGGTAGTTTGTTTAGATTTTATTATAAGTTTTAGTTTTTAGTCATTAATTTAAGTTTTCGTAAGTATTAATTTCAAGTCTAACTAGTCAGTTACATATTAAACCAGCTTACATAGTACCTATTAGACAGCATCAAACAAGTCACAGTCAAGCAAAGTAAGTCACGGTCAAGTCAAACTCACGCCCCAGTAGAGTGGTGGAGGTTTTACTTAGGAGTTTTGGAAACAACACTAAAATACATATTTCACCTCGTTATATTACTTATCCACAATATAGAGCACTTCCCGAGCACTTAATAACTAACAATCCACCATTATTTCACACAGTGCAGTCCTTCTACAGTGGCGGTCCTAGGTTGGCTATATCTAAATTATCTTTGGCTATATTCAAGGTAGAGCGAGATTCTCTTTCAGCGCCCTTTTTTTGGTCGACGCTTTCACATCATAAATTGCGCCGTGCCTCTCAAAACGCGCCATTAAAATTATATTTCTCGATTTGAATGTATCTATGAAAGAATTCTTAGAATCGGTTTAGTATTCCAGGGTTTACCTGTGACAGACATCGTAGGCTTAGTAATATGGTCCCGTTTTTACCCTTTAGGTACGAAACCCTAAAAAGAATTGAGAACCCCCTTTTGTGTACCCCTCCTATCTGTAGATAACATTTTGTTCAGCTAATTCAAAAATACGTAAAAAAATACGTTTGTTGTATGTGGAATTAGCTCTTCTGCAAAAACGATAATACATACAAGCGTCAAATTTGACACGATTGTAGTACCTACACACTCTAAAGTATAACAACAAATAATAAATAATGGCCAAGTGCGAGTCGGTGACAAATTTCTGTTCATTACCAAGTTATTATACTCGAGCGCCTGTAGCAAACTGCGTAGCAAATTACTTACCACAATTTTGGAAGGCGTTTTAATAACTGGTAATTCGGTTACTTGGACAACCTTATTGTATTTTATGGTGGTACGGAACCCTCAGTGCGCGAGCCCGACTCGCACTTGGCCGGTTTGTTTAAACAAATGGCTTACTGAACGTATAATTAAACTATGTTACAGGGAACATGGCAGCAGTATAGAAAAGGAGTTGTACAAGAGTATGACAGTTCCCGACCTGATTGACCGGATATTGAAGAAACGGGCGATGACTTTCATGAGCCGGTTTGATAAGTACCTGCTTATCACTGGGGAGAGAGGGTATGTTGGTTACAGGGCTACGCATATAGACTGTACTAAGCCGAAAGGACAATGTACTCATCATTATGAACAACGTTTACTATGGAACCAACCCTGAATGATGAGTAAAACGACCTCCTTTCGGCTTAGTACAGTCTATACTGGAGTTAAAAATTACTAAGTCCTAGAGCGTAACCGATGCTGGTTCTTCCACTCAACTCTGCACTTTTAAGTCAAGCAAAAAATTGAAAAGCCTCGAACACCGCCGTAGAGTAGCTTGTCTATCTATTTTCTATTGTATTCATTTCGGCGAGTGTGCGCAAGAGCTTCATAACCTTATTCCACCCTCCCCCTTTTACTACACGCACGCTAAAATCACGCGACCGCAAACCGTATCTGGGCGCGATAAGGTACACGTTCGCGTGATTTTCTAACTGAGCAGATTAGGTGCCGCAATTAGCTGTTGTCCGTAAGGCCCCAGGACAAGTAGAAGGACTGCACACTGCCTCTGCCCCTTCCGCGTGGAAATTCCAAAGTTTCGTACAGAACGATTTGGGTCGGCATTTATGATACGTACTGCCCAAGAATGGAACTCCCTGCCGTCCTCCTTGTTTCTTGAGAACTACAATCTAGGCATCTTCAAGGCTAGAGTGAATAGATTTTTCTAGATCAACGTGTTCCATCCTCGCAACGTCGCTTACCATCAGGCGAGTTAGTGGCCAAACGTAGATCTATTCTATATATTCCTATAAAAAAGGCTCACGTTGTAAATAAATCTTGCAGGAACAACGGCTGGGAAGAAATAGGCACATCAAAACAGAAATCCCCTCTAACGCTAGACAACTGCCTGAGCTATGATGAACTCAAATTATCTGCTATGGTCTATGTTAGTTCACAAACTGTTTGCATCAACGATGGTACTAGAAAGAACCTAGGCGTCGCAAACGATGAAAATATTGAAGAAGATGCTGTCATTATCGGTGAGTTTCCTTGATTCGAAAGTAGATGGCGCTAGTGTAGTTTTTGTCAGCAAAAGTGACGCCATCTAGTATAGATATAGGCTACAGACAAAGATAATATAACCACTTGATCGCGCATGATGCCATAATAGGGTATTTGACTACTTTTGGGAAACTATTGCACATTATTGCCTGATATAATTTAATGTATACTGCATTTATATTTTCTGGATATCAGTCGTATTTGCGATATAAATCGATGTTAAAGTTTGAATAAAAAAATATCGCGCCAAAACGCAGACCTGCGTCATTGCTCCGGTCGAGCGACGATTGACGTCACACAAAACAAAACAGCTGCTGCCAGGCAGCAAAAGTTTGATAATCACTAATTTTCTAATAGAAGTAATGGTTTATAAATGTTGTGTAGTGCCACAATGTACAAATACTTCCATAAAACACCGGAAAAACTATTCGTTTCTGTTCCAATTGACCCCAAAACTCGCAAAAAGTGGTTGGAACTAAGTAGCTCGTAGAGAACCCAAAAGTATTGGAGCTAATTCAAGTGTTTCTATGTGCGAAGATCATTTTGAGGTACATATTTGAGTCTATATATTTCTATTACAATTTGTGTTTTTATTGCATTACTATTTTATGTACTGTTACTTTCTTTTTAAACATTGTAAAGACATAACCTAACAAAATAGTGATATCCAGCTACTACAACATACTTTTTGTACAACTTGATTGAATGTTTTGCTTGGAGAACAATTAGAAATGAAGTTTTGCACATTGTAGTTTTTACGTTTTGAGTTCTGCAGCGTAGAAACAATGACGTAGATTATTATTGAAGAAATATGCAACCATAAATACATTAATTTTGGGTAAGTTACAGCTGTCTGCTTGCACAAAATGTTTCTCCATTCTTCTCACATTTAACCTCCGGACTGTTTTTGGTAATAATTTCTGGATAAATCGCTCTCAAAATAGCTTTACAACATTAAATTCGTAGATATCAATACAAAATCTGTTTGTTTAGATTTGTGTGACGTCACTAGGGATGAAGCCAATTACATACCGTTTTCGATCACGTGATCAAATGTCGAAAATACAGTTATTTTATTCGTGTTTTATACAAAAAATAAGCATATTTTTATGAAAAAATCAATGAAATATGCTTTTTCATTACGTCATGTTTATGGATGACGTCAATTGGCATTGTATTTTTAATACAGTCAAGTACCCTATTCCCTTTTGCACGTGTAAGCCACGTAGGTAGTGGGGGGGGGGGGGAGGGTATTGAATGACGGCTTGTGATTGGAGGCTCAAAAGTCATTCATTCAAATCGTGCCTGGGATTAGCCCGCTCGAAAAAGAGTATGCTGAAAATTAATACCTACCTTTTTCATCGCGCGGTGTAAAGGATGAGCAGTTAAGTGGTTATAGCGTCATTGGCCACAGGCAGGGGCGGATCCAGGATTTCATTGGGGGGGGCATTCTGACTAGGTTCGAAGGAATCAAATCGAAAAATTCAGTCGAATGTATGGAATTGCTAGGTATTTCGGGGGGGGATCCGCCAATAGCCACATGTGGTAAAAAAAACAAAACTTATTATTTTCAGGTGTGATAGGGCCACGGTTTCAGCGCGATGCTCGCATGGATAACGAAGATATTCTGATTACTAAAAAGCAGAATCAAGCTGAAAACGGCTTTGGAAGAGTTGATGAGAAGAACAAGAAAGGTTTGTGGAGAAAACTTTGGGCGGACTTCTATGAGGTAAACATTTTGTTTTTTTATTAATATGCCTGTTGTTCAGCGTGCAAACAAAATAGGCTATACCACCCTGTGTATAGTGTAGCTATATAGGATTACGCAGAAAGAGTGTACTTTCACTCTTTCTTTCTTTCTTTTCTCTTTCTTCCGAAAGAGGTCCATATGTCGGGTACATACATCGGCATCATGCCTTTAGAAAACGGGCATGCACACTCGACAAATTGTACGGAGCATTTGTTTTTTTGCGAGTTCAGAGTTGGTCCCACAGTGGCGGTCCTAGGCTATATTCAAGGTAGAGCGAGATTCTCTTTCAGCGCCCTTTTTTTGGTCGACGCTTTCACATCATAAATTGAGCAGTGCCTCTCAAAACGCGCCATTAAAATTATATTTCTCGATTTGAATGTATCTATGAAAGAATTCTTAGAATCGGTTTAGTATTCCAGGGTTTACCTGTGACAGACATCGTAGGCTTAGTAATATGGTCCCGTTTTAACCTTTAGGTACGAAACCCTAAAACGAATTGAGAACCCCCTTTTGTGTACCCCTCCTATCTGTAGATAACATTTTGTTCAGTCAACTCCAACTCTAATCTCTCTTTCCCTCTGTCAACTCTATGGACTTTACAAAAATATTAATATTAAACACTATTCTAGAGAGATAGCTACACCTACGATGCAGCGACTGCGCAGCTATCCCACCAACCAAGCGACAAGAAAAAGCTAAAAAAAGATGAAAAACTGTACACAGACACTTTCGTATCCGTCGGCAAAGATGGCGCTGTTTTCGACAACTGCACTTACCACAAGCGGCTGAATATAATCACTGACTCCAGCCTACTGGAGGCCGAGGTGAGGGGGGCGGAGGAAGGAAAAAGCGTGTTTCTTAACGTTATTGGGTGTGGTAAGTACTTAATATGCCATTTATTCCATTTGTTCGCACCGTTTTGACTCCACTTTCTTAATTAAAACAGCAAAACAATGGAACGCCTTTCCCCTGTCTGTGTTTCCGCAGCATTACAATCTTGGAGTATTCAAGTCTAGGGTTAATAGGTTATTACTGGGCAAACGTGCTCCATCTTCGACCGCATCATCGCTTTCCATCAGGCGAGATCGCGGTCAAACGTTAGCATAGTCTAGCCTGGACTTCAGTTTTAGGATCCCATACCCAAAGGGTAAAAACGGGACCCTATTACTAAGCCTACGATGTCTGTCTGTCTGTCTGTCTGAATATGTAATGCTAGGGCGGATTAACTAACAAATAATAAAAAAGTAAAAACGAAAGGGTACAACAAACCCCCCATACAACAAACGTATTTTTGTATTAGCTCTAATGTAAAAACGGTAATACGTACAAACGTCAAACTTAGCATGTTTATAATTACACACTCTAAAGAATAACATAAATAATAAATAATGGCCAAGTGCGAGTCGGTAACAAACGGTCGGTTCTGTTTCACGTTATAATTGTGTTATACTCGAGCGTCACTGTAGCAAAATAAGTAACTAGGTATGGGGCTGCGTAGCAATTGCATCGACTTTTTTGAAAGACGTTATGCCGAAATAGTTATTTATGATACAAGTGCGGTAAGTTGGTTATTACAAACGAGTAGACGAATGTTGTAAAAACCAATCCGCACGTGTGCCATACAACGTTTTACAACACATTTGCGAGAAAAAAAGGCTACAAATGAATATTTTTTTATGGAAATGGAAATTAAAAAAATACCGTAAAGTACACGCACGGTGCTATACATCTGAGCGCGCAGTAAAATTCATTACCGCACGCTCCGTTGTATGATGCGTTTCATTACCGCACGCTCCGTTGTATGATGCGTAATGTTTAACTTTCGAACGATGTATACAGGCTTCGTAAGTGCACTTTTTGAGCAAATGTGTTGTAAAATATAATTCGGTTACTTAGACGACCTGTATTTTGTGGTGGTACGGAACCATCAGTGCGCGAGTCCGACTCGCACTTGGCTGGTTTATTTTAGCTTCTTTTTTTATATAGGTAATGGGATAGATCTACGTTTGGCCACCATCTCGCCTGATGGTAAGCGACGGTGCGGTCGAGGATGGAACACGTTAATTTAGAAGAAATTATTCACTCTAGCCTTGAAAATGCCTAGATTGTATTTCTGTCCTTTTCCCTCTTGTTTCTGTCCCTCAGGTCTAGGCGTATGGAAGATATCTCCGCACCAGAATGACGTATACGTGCTATCATTTGTTGAGCGAATCCGCGCACTACTACGGTGTGACGTCATACCGCACGTCACTGACGTCAACTTCGCTTATATCAAGGCGTCAAAGAGCTTGAAATGTAAGTTAAACTTTCAACTAATTAAGATAAAAATAATTTATTTGCACAAAACACGAGTAAATCATACACACATTTAAAACGCATGCACAATAGCTGGGTTAAAATATTTGTCACTTTGTATCATGTTTTGCCTATAGTTTGTCTAGAGAGATGGTATAAAAATACCGTAAATATTATTTATATAAAAAGTATTAGTTAAATTAACTGTGGAAACAATTTCAGTAGTTCATCGTGTTATTAATTTAAATAGTTAACAGATAGACATTACTATAACTGTAAGATAAAAAATAATTACCTAACTTCTGCAGTCAGTATTAAAATTTATCAGTACTTATTATTATAAAGAGGAAAGATTTGATTGTTTGTTTGTTTGCATTGAATAGGCTACGAAACTACTGAACCGATTTGAAAAATTCTTTCACTGTTGGGAAGCTACACTATCCCCTGGTAACATAGGCTATATTATAATTTCAAAAAAAAAAAGGGATCCTTAAAACTCCAATAATGTAACCCAAGGTGTAGAAAAATAAGATTTACAATTTTGACTTTGCGTGTTTGACAGTTCTAAGACAGGACAACGTCTGTCAGGTCAGCTAGTCTATACTAATATTATAAAGAGGAAAGTTTTGATTGTTTGTTTGTTTGTTTGCATTGAATAGGCTCCGAAACTACTGAACCGATTTGAAAAATTCTTTAACTGTTGGAAGCTACACTTTCTTGTAATAAATTTCTCGACTATAAGTTTTTTAGTGTTATTTTAAATTGACTAGGTTTTAGGCCAACCACAATACTACTTTTAACACTCGCTGAGACGCCTTTGGTTAGAAACCTTGTGTTTTAATTTTTGTTAATATTATTTCCAGCATATTTTGGCACCAACAAAGACGGAATCTTGGAGACGTTTATTGCGAGTAAAGAACATCCAAATGGTAAGATATTGCATGTATTTTACCTCAGATCAGGGATATGGTAAATAGGCGTGGCAGGAGTTAACGCATCAAGCCTAATTTAGGCCTGATACCTAATGGTCGAACTCATCCTAAAGACGAATTTGCCACCCCTTTTTAGGATTCCGTACCCAAAGGGTGTAAACGGGCAGAGGCGGATCCAGGGGGAGGAGGGGAGGGGGGGGGGGCATTCTGACAAGATGATATCGAAAAATTGAGTCCAATGTATGGAATTGCTTGGGGGGGGGGGGGGGGGGGGGGGCTGGATCCGCCAATGTAAACGGGACCCTATTACTAATCTAACGTTGTTTGTCCGTCTATCTGTCTGTCTGTTTGTCCGTCCTACCTTTTAACGGCTGTATCTTTCGAACCGTAATAGATAGTTTGTTGATATTTTCACAGAATATGTAATGTACGGTCGTGATTCAAGAATTCTGAGCGAAGCGAGCCATTCATGGCCGTCGATATAAATGTTTTATTCAAGAGTTGTATATATATTTTATACCATGACTACGAAAAAAAGAAAGATTTAAGGAGTTTGTATCAAGTATTTTTTGCACATATCACGCAGAACAGATGGCCGATGGGGCCGAAAGATTCTCGAATGGAGACCACGGACCGGTAAGCATAGCGTAAGACGTCCACCCACAAGATGGACAGACGACCTAAAAGAGACGCAGGAAAACGCTGGATGCAGGCCGCTTCCAACCGGCCCTTTTGGAGATCGATAGGGGAGGCCTATGTCCAGCAGTGGACGTCCTAAGGCTGAAATGATGATGATGCTGATTTTTTTGCGCAAGGAGGTTGTATAGCATTGAGATGGAGGTCGAATATTGATTGATTGATTGATTAACTCTTTATTGTTCACACCATGAAATTTGATACAGAGGACAAAAAAACTCTTAAAAACTAGTGTAACAACTGGCGGCCTTATCGCTAAAAGCGATCTCTTCCAGGCAACCTTAGGATGGAAAGGATTTATAGAAGACGTAGAAGACGGGGTGTGCAATAGAGAATCGACTATATTATAATTATAATAGAATATATTGGTGTGTTCTAAATTCAAACACCAAAATAGTGATTTTTATTCAGTTTTTAGAGGGGGAATGGTATAAATATTTTTTTTGACCTATTTACATTATTAAAAATCATAATTTCCGTATTTCTTTTCAACTGCCATCATGCTTAATAAAATTAAAAAATTTGTTTTACGACTTATCGGAAATAAAACATTTCCAGGTGGTATACACGTTTACTTAGAAGACCGAGAGCCGTCGTCCAAACTAGCAGACAAACACGCGGGCAAGATACTAGTAATGCAATATCCCTGGGACGGGAACGCTCATCCCGGAAACGAGTTTTGGTAAGACATTTTTAATGTCATATTTTTGTAAAGACGCTTGCAGACGTGTGTAGTAGTACAAGCTACAAGTAGAAGTAGAAGTGGTTACTTGTAGGCGTTCAAATGACAAGTATGACTTGTAGCCATTTGTGACGCCACAACTTGCGTGCGAGCACGTACTCGCACAAGTGTTCAAACGAGACGAACGATGCGCAGTGGTTGCCTGAGCAGGGCGGGGAAACGAAGCTTCACTTGCGCAAGAACCAGCGCGAAGTACCTACCACTAGGCCCCAAGTACCACTTTCACTGCCACGTTCACTAAGCACACCGTTGCAGACGACGCGAAGCAGGCACTTGCTACTTCTACTTGTTATTTGTACTACGCATCGTCTGTAAGCGCCTTTAATGTAACCGATGCGAGGGAAAATGACAGATTCGCTTTGCTCAAAGCAACAGAAAACATCAATCCATGTAATGTAGTCTAAGCAATTTTTTTATGCTCTATATGTACCTAGCTTAACATGTTATGCTGTAATACATATTTTTCCCCACAGGATAGGCAAACTGGGTTCATCGGGCGACCCGGCAGCGGCTTGCTCCACACATATATCAGAGCTACACAATGCACACATCAACAATAACGTGTCAGGACTTCACACTAAAGTCATCAGCCAAAGCGGACTGGTCACTCTCGCCGATTACTGTCGAAATGTGTAGCGTGTAAGCGGAGCGAGCGAGAACGTTTTTATTTGTTGATAGAGCGAAAAGTGTTCAAGTGTTTCATGATTTTTGGCCAGTTTATAGATATTTTATATTTTATGAATTATATTAAGTCGGGGCTTCACACTAAAGTTTTCAGCCAAAACGCGACTCGCAGATAAAAAAAATTGTCGAGCGAAAGGTACCCTATTTTTACCCAAATAAAATAATACCTGATAAGTCCCGATAAATATTTAAAACGTGTGTTCAAATCGCGAATGTTTGAAAATTACTATCGCTGATTATTGTCGAAATGTATAGTGTGAGCGAAGCGAGCGAAAACGTTTTCACATGTTGCAAACAGATTTTTAAATGTTTCAAATGTGAAATAATTGTAAAAAAATCTGCTTACGTAATACTTGAATGGCCCCTAGGGATCAATACTATTATCACAGAAAAGTTAATAGAACGGAAATGAGAAGGAAAATTTGCCACCTATTATGTAACTACTTTAACCAAAGAAAAAAAAAATCGTTTAATTTAACAACGGTAGAGGCATAAGGTATAATTTTGGTAGAAGTATGTTCTTCAATAAATAGACACATCAAACACCCTGTTTGAGAATAATAGGAACTGAAAATAATTATAGTGATGGAGTGCTGTGAGATTTGTTTTTATTGTATTAGTTCGTAATTATTATGTAAGCAAGTATTTATTGGACTTTTATAAATGTTTACATATTGATAAAATATTTTATTAAACTCTTGTTTTATTTTATTATTGAAGATAATAAATTCCAATGTTATTATATATATTATAGTTATACTAACTGCGTGCAATTTGCGTGCAAGGTACAGGGACAATGGGGAAGTATTTTGTTTGTCCCCGTTTAACAGGGACATGGCATACGTACACCACAGAATACATAATGTATAAGTAAAAGTAAATAAATATTTCGGGACATTTTGCACACACGATCATCTGACCCCAAACTAAGCAAAGCTTGTGATATGGCTGCCAGAGACTGATATACATACATATATAGTTTTAAATACATACTTAAATACATATTAACAACCAGATATAGAACAAACACAAATGTTCATCACATAAATGTTTGTCCTAGATGGGAATCGAACCCACGCCCCCAAGCTCAGAAGGTAGGTTCACTACCAACTGGACCAACAGGCTATCTAAATTATAAAATGGTTTTAAAATTGATTTAAAACCGTCAAATTTGCTATAAGAGGCCGTTAAATAAATTCGCACGGCCAACGGTTCTTTAAAAAGTTGCCTACTCGTAACTAACTTTGAAAAATGAAATATTTTCTGTACGCTTAGTCCCAGTTTTGATAGTTTTCGAAAACTTTTTTCGTTTACGTATTGTTCCATACATTTTAGTAAAGCGCCTCTATCGGAAACGTGGAGGATTTAAAATCGGTAGTAATCGGCGGTATAGATCGCTTCACTCTAATACGAAAAAAGTTTTCGAATACCTTTCAGCCCAGCAATGTATGGAGCAATACGAAAACGAAAAAAGTTTTCGAATACTATCAAAACTTGTACTGGGTACCTACTGATTCAAAGCTAGTTACAATAAACATGCGGGCTGAATTGAGAAACTTCCTCCTTTTTCGAAGATAAGAAAAGAAACATACGGGCCGAATTGAGAACCTTCCTCCTTTTCCGAAGTCGGCAAAAATGAAATATTTTCTTATAGCGGATTTCAGATACGAGAAGATATATCAAGTAATCCATAATAATATCAAGTAATAAGTACCTACCTAGATTACGCGTCCTCTCGTTCGCAGTACCTACTGGGGCCTTACGGACAACTGCTATTGCGGCACCAAACTAACGTTATATCCGTTCAGTTGGAAAATTAAGCATCATGATCGCGTGATTTTTCAACTGAGCGGATTGAACGTTAGTTTCGTGCCGCAATAGCAGTTGTCCGTAAGGCCCCTTATTTTTAATCGACTTTGAAAAAGGAGGAAGATTCTCAATTCAGCTCGTATTTTTTATTGTTTTGTTTTTTTTTTAAATTTACGTATTGTATGTACGATATATGTCGTTAACGGCATCTGTAAACCAATTTGCGTGTTTCTTTTTTTGTCACGTAGAAACTCGAGGTGTTCCCACAGAAATTTCATTACTTTGGGCTCAGTAGTTATTAAACCAGCTCGAAAAATACGAATAATTTTGCCCGAGCGCCTACCAATTTCGCTGCAATATTACAAACTGTAACTACAATAGTTTTGTTGAGGCGCTTTGTTCGAGTCAAAACAAGGAGGTATTGATAGAATGTGTTAATAGCTCGTAATGTTGATTCACTACGAATACTACGAATTCTAAAATTAATTAAACCACAAAACACAAACAGTGTGCCACTACAAAGAACTAAATATTATTTTTATAGAAACAGCAGATTTTTCCCCCGCGATTTCAGGGTTGGTTCCTTAGTAAAAGTTGTTCATATGATGAGTACAATGACCTCCTTTCGGCTTAGTACGGGCATATGCGTAACCCTGTATACTTTACTATGGCACCAACACCCGAGTCCCGACATCGTGAGGCGGAAATGAGTGGAAATCTCGTCAGTCCCAATCCCCACTACTATCCGTTCGGATTGATCCCATCGCGTTAAATGAGTCGGAAGAACACAAAGTGGCGTGCTCTGAGACTCCTCAATTTATTTCCGACGATTAGCGAGAGTCTTTGACGCAATACACTCTTCAAACAGTAGCTAAAGTTCCTGCGTTGGCCCAGGGGGTTAGACAAGACCCACTTTCTGTTAGTGTTAAACGTCTGCGGAAAGATGATATGAAAATGACATTGACAATGACATTAGAGATGTTATCTCAAGCTAATGTCATTTTCATACAATTTCATCTTTCCGCAGGCGTTAACGCTAACAGAAAGTGGGTCTTGTCTAACCCCCCTGGGTAGAGCGACAGGAGCGGTCGCTCTAAGCGTCAGATAGCACGAGGCGTCAAATATACCAAATGCGAGCGAAGCATACAATTTTAATGTGGAAATAGATTACATCCTGGATTGGCACAGTAACTTCTTTTTCTCCCGGAAAATGATTGATTCTTGTACGATCGTTTTCAGAAATGAAACGCGCCGAAAGACTATCTTGAACTACCTTAACAAGTGTAACCCACCACTTGCCACGCCACGCCCCGGGGCACGAGGCGCAATCAAAATTTTATTATTTGCTCGTTTTTTTTCGCATTTGGTGATTTGGCGGATACCAATCTGGATTTTGACTACCTTTTTTTTGGTAGAGAGGTGATTTGATCTAGCTAGAGCAAATACTTGATAAGTAGCTTTACCTAGTCTGTGAGCTAGAGTGTTCTTAGCTATGAAACACGACAATCTGTTTCAAGTTCTTTTTTTAAGCCCCGGTTAACACCCATTGTATGTATCCGCGCCTACTTTTGTGTGGTTATTACGAGCATTCTGCCGCCTGATGGTAAATGCTCATGAAAGTTGCGATCGTGGTAGGGTGGAATAAACCCCTCCGGTCAAGTTTGTCCACTTCCGAACTTGTCCATTTCCAAAGTTAAGTACTCAACTTCCTAAGTTGTCTTCTTCGTAACTCGTCCATTTCCAAAAGCGCCACTTCCTATTTCGCCCATTTCCAAAGTTGTCAACTTCCTAATTTATACCTACGCCTGATTTCTATTTGTGTAAAGTTGTGGTACTGCTTTCTCTCCACATTTTCCATCTGTGAGGGTAGAGAGCTCGTTAATGGCAGCTATTATTTTATTTTCCGGCGCGTTTAGAAAATTGCCTTAATTTAATCGTAGCCCAAAGAATCTGCTCGTAGGTAGTACTTATTGAATAACGGAAAGTTGTTCAATTATTGTCTGAAAAAGAATTTCACTGACAAAACCACTTAACAGCTGCTTTGGAATTTAGGTAGTAGGTAGGTTTTATAGGTACCTACCCCTATACAGGGTCAAAGGTAACTAACGCAACACCTCTTAAGGGCGACTTTGGTGCATCAAGACTTGATTGATTGATTGATTAACTCTTTATTGTTCACACCATAAAATTTGATACAGAGGACATAAAACTCTTAAAAACTAGTGTAACAACTGGGGGCCTTATCGCAAAAAGCGATCTCTTCCAGGCAACCTTAGGATGGAAAGGATTTATAGAAATTGTATTGTTCAACGACCTAACAAAATTCGCAAAAAAAAAAACAACAGCTGTGTCATACGTTTTGCCGGGAGTGAATCTTTGTTTTTGTACGTAATAGCTAACTTTTTCTAGCGAATTTTGAAAACTTGCACATCAAAAGTTGTTAGTCTTGATGCACCAAGAGGTTTTCCGTTAGGTCTATTCCACTTTGGTCACCTGGGTGACTCTTTAGTTTCCTATGATCACCTGGGAATAATGTAATCACCTGGGTGACCATAGGCGACTCGATTCAAATTACTTACCTTTGACACAGAAGACATAATAGACCTTGACCCCTGTATATAAATACCCTCCTTTTTTGAAGCTGGTCAAAATGCTACATTAGGTACTTACATGCTAAAATAATAATTAAAAAAAAACGCCTTCCTGGGTGAAATTCTATCAACGGGATTTTAATAATAATCCAGCTTTATTTATAAGCTTTTAGCACTAAATGTCGAAAAGGGTAAATCCTTTCACGACAAACTCCATAGGTAGGCCCTGATTACATTCTTTTCTCAAACACTCAAATACTGGTAAATCGGTTTCAACTCAACATTAATGCTTCAATCCGTCCTAAATGGAACGTTTAAAACCTCATTCATTCAAAATCGATGTCTCAAAAGACTTATATTTTAGTGATGTGTGTATCCGGCTACTCTGGCTACTATCCGGCCACTTTTCGGCAGCTTACACGATTCGTTCACAGATGCATGTGTTTTAATCATTCGTATGATTTCGTATGAAAATATCATGCGAAATAAAATATTTTATATTGATAGAAAACAAATTGGAATGGTTTAAAACACTCGTTGCGTTAGCGATATGATTATTTCATAATCCCAAACAACAGTCGATTTTTTTCTATTACTTACACACTAACAAAATATGCCAAAATAAAGTATTATAAATATTGTACCTATGGTGAAATCAGTAACTACAGTTAAATCAAAAATAGAGAGCCGCACGTTATCTTATTCGGCGATACATGTCATATACTAATGTTCCGGCCAAATGAGTCCTCATCCCATTTTTAGTAGCAATCGGCGCGGGTTTGCCCCGAAGTGGTTTCGCATTACACTCGACGACTCTTGTCGGATCGGCGACACTCGCTATCCGCGACAATAGTCGCTTTCTATAACTCCATCAATGTTAGCAAGGGCGGGCAGTCCACTGAGTTTGCGATACTATCGTGTAGTCCGATGAAGATAACGCGCAGTACCTAATTGCCAAAGAGTACCTTTTTATAGACTGAAAGTAATTGCTCGCGCTAGTAGGTAATGCGCATCGCCTGCAAAACTTTTTGGTTTTTTTGCTTAGTAGGTACCAGTGGCAGTGGAAGTTGCTTATTAGGGGAGCCAGCCCAGCCGTTCCTCAAAGTAGAGCAAGATTGTCTCGCCCTATTCGTAGCAAAGAGCCACGTTTGTAAAGCCACAGGTTTTCAGGAGGAGGTTATTTCTAATTATCTCTAAAATGTCTTAGAGAATGATAACCATGATATCTTAAAAGATTAGATGATGTAACAAGCATGCGTTGATTTATTTTTTTATTTATTACCATCAGTTTTTAAATTTATTTTGTCCCTTAGACTGTCTGACTGACTTAGTCCTTAAGACTGTGTTCCGCGGAATTTTAGCGCATTTACGTGGACTTAATCGCCATAAGGCTACGGAAAATGACGTCCACGTGTTAATTTTAAAGACGTTAGGACTTTTTTCGCCGAAAATAGTGAAGTGGTGGCTTTTTACGAGCAAAATGTAAAGTTAAACGGAATATTTTTGGTGAAAATTAAAGAAAGAAAACTTTTTTTTCTATGATCAAACTGATTGATATACTATTGATTTATTTTCAGTAAGTATCATCATAAATACCTTTATATGGATGCACAGCGCACTGGCGTTAGTGGCGGCATTCGTTGGAATATATTGTTACGTGGCAGTTTGCGTAAAATAAAAAAAAATAAGGTCGATAATTTTTTTTGTCAATGTGGCTAGTTGCATATGCATTATAAGACCCCAAAAAATGCGATAAAAGAAAAAAGCCCTAACGGTCACTGTGGCCATCTTCTACGGATAGGGCAGTCTTTCGTCGCGTATCTATTCTGAAAATTATCGTAGAAGAATCGATAATTTTTCTGGAATAAAAAGTAAGTAGCCCATGTGCTAATCCAGGCTATTAACTATTTAAACATCAAAATTTACTGCGGGACCAATCCTGAAATAGCGAAAAGCATATCAGCTGTTTCTTAGAAAAATGTCAGGACTCGACAAAAAGTATGAACAGCTGATAATTTTTTCGCGTTTTTTATGTAGGTCCTATAGTTAAAGTTGGTCATAATGATGAGTAGAAACTTTTTGGCTTAGTACACACCCACGTAACCCTGAATAGGGAGATAGATAGAATCTTTAAAAAAAAATTTTTTTTTTTTTTCATATTGACTTGTATTGTTGGCCTTTTGGCCTCTACAGCTTGACCGGACTAGTTAGCGCACGCAGAGTGCGATTCTTTAACTCAAGTGTAGTCTTATTTAAATTCCAAGATGATATATGAACGTAGTTTTTTTTGTGTTTAGTGGTACCTACCACTAAACACAAAAAAAAAAACTACGTTCATCGAACCTCCAGTATAAAGTAGTTTTTTTATGTGTAAAAATATGTTTTATTTTGTTAGTTCTAATAATCTTGAGAATCGCCGAATAGAAAAATAAAAACTCGTTCTTACCGATCTTCTTCGCTTATAACAACAAAAACAATAAACAAGCAACAATTAATAACAATTAATATCTACATTAAAATTGTTTTAGCCATTTACTTACATCGATGATAATGTTTTTTTTTCGTATTCCGATAAAAAAAATTCTTTCAAATATTTTAATTTGCGAGTACTCTGTCTATACTTATGTCACAGAAGACATAATAGACACAGAAGGTTCACTCCGCGGAGAAATTTAAATAAATAAGGACTCTATCTACGTGGCAATAAAGTAGCAATTCAACTCGTACAGCGCTGGATACCGCTCGCTATATTCACCTAGAAGGCCGCTCTCTTTCTATCACGTAGCTCTATCTCTCCTGACGCGGCACGTGTAACGTTAGGGTTGTCTTCTTGATATTTACACAGAATCATCATCATCATCAGCCAGTAAACGTCCACTGCTGAACACATGCCTCCCTCTTCGAGAGGGGTGTTACACAGAATACTTATAAGTATTTACTTACCAGCTATGTATCTATGTAGTACCTACCTGTTACTTATATTCTACTTTAATTGGAACGACATTTAATCTGCACAAAAAAACTAACGCTTATTCTGATTTTGGTCCAATAATGCAATGCATGCAAAAGTATAAGCTTAAGAGGCCTATTACAAGATCATCATCCCGATGCATATTTAGGTAAAAACTACATGAAACATGGAGACCTCATTTGGGAGCCCTAATTTGCTGATTCTGTTGAAAATAATTGGTGCGACGTGGCTAGCTTAGTGTGCGGGCCGGGCGCGAGCCGAGCGGCTACTTGATTGCCCTGCTATGACCCTCTCGGGAAGGAACACCGGCCAAACATACCTAAAGTCTGGAGTGCGCCATGCCTGCTTATGTATAGCTCGATGACAAGACAATCCTGGCACCATTGAGCTGCCCCCCGATTCTACTAAACAAATTGTCTTTGAATTGTAATTGTTACGATTTTAATTGTTAAATAACTGCCTCAAAATTGACAGTTTTAAATATTTTTTATACTAAGTTATAATATTAGGTGGTTGTATTTTTTATTTATAAAAAAGTATTTAAAATTGTAAATTTTGAGGCAGTTATTTAACAATTAATATCGCAACAATTACAATTTAAAGACAATTTCTTTAGTAGAATCGGGGATCTGGTCTGATGATGGAGACAGAAGGTGGTCATATAAGTACCCATAGGAATTCCTAAACGAAACCAAGTAACCCCGTCGATTTTGGGTAGGTATGTTGGATTTGTCTTCACAAACACTTTAGTCCTAGATGATGAGCGCTTGCCTAAAAGGTTGTTTTAAAAAGTTTTTAAATACTAAAACATATAAATGCAAAAGTGCCTTTGTTGGTTTATTAGTTTGTTGGTTTGTTTGTTCCTTCTTCACGCAGCAACAGAGCAACGGATCGACCCGATATTTTGCATGGATATAGTTCAAAGGCCGGAGAGTGACATAGGCTTTTCATCACTACTTGGGTGAAACCGCGGGGCGCCGCTAGTAATTTATATAGCTTAGCTCTCACTGCGTTATCAGCTCTATATGTATCGAAAATGGCGCAGCAATCGAAGCCATCAACCACTCAATGCTTTATAATCGTCTGTACGTGAATGGTTTTAACCACTCGTGAGGTTTTACATGGAAACACCTTAATGTGTCATTAGACTTTGAGGGATTCTTACTTCTGTGGTTACCACAGACTAGGTAAAGCTACTACGTAGCCCAGGGCCCCGATTCTACTAAAAAAATTGTCTTTAAATTGTAATTGTTGCGATTTTAATTGTTAAATAACTCCCTCAAAATTGACAGTTTTACAATACAATACAATATTTCTTTATTACACACCGAAAATACAAATGAAACTTAAACTAACATAAAAAACAAATAAATAAAAAATATAAAATAAATATTTTTTATACTAGAAAAATACAACCACCTAATATTATAACTTAGTATAAAAAAATCATAAAAACTGTCAATTATGAGGCAGTTATTTAACAATTAAAATCGCAACAATTACAATAGGCATGATTCCTAATGTTTAATTTATTACAAATAACCGGTTTTGCGATGAATATAAATAAATACATTCCACATACTGAAAAAATAATTTGAATTGGCTGATAAATCTCTGAGATTATATTTTACGTAGACATCTTTTTGTGACATTTTAAACTAGACAACTTGACATTTTATATGTTTGACAATGACTTTTTCAATGACAAAAATAATAAATAAGTGCTTATTTAAAAAAAAAAATCCTAGAATTGTACCAAAAATGTAGGTAAGAGTGGTAGAATTAAAAGTTTTATTTTTATTTTAATTACATATACCTATAATTACCTACTTATGTATAGGTAGGTGTGTACGTAATTGGATAGTATGATAATAAAACTTAGTTCAAAGCAATAAATACCCTTACTACAAACTGACAGTCCATCTCGATTAAATCCATATCATCTTCCGCAATTTACAAACAATTATATTAATTACAGCATATTTCCAAGACCATTCGACAACTTACAGAGATGTCATATCTATTACAGCCCTGCTACTTCATCCGCCAATGAACGACAAGGGGCGGGGCTTCAAAAAGAGACAGAAACATGTCGAATCGTTGGTGAGTAAAAGAGATGGGCGACACAGGTTGAATGAATAGCTAGGGCTGTACGGAAGCAAGATATCGTCAGTCACAGTCAATGTTTGCGATTGACACGTTCAAGTCGCGAATTTCGAGCTTTTATAGTTTGCGTCGACATTGACTATATCGAGTTTTGATATTATTTAATTACTTATATATGTTTTTAATTTTATAAAATGTTAAAGTTGAGAAGTTGAGTGTGGATTTTAATTTGAAAACTTTTTTTGTTGTTCGTGTAGTGTTGTGAAGTGGTTTTTGGACGAAAATGTCTGAAACTAGCCGAAGGGGGACTGCGTATACTATCGACAATATATTAGGACATACGGACAGACAAAATGGTATGTCAATAATTTTACTTCTTTAAAAATATCAGCATTCTTGGAAGCTGGTAATGTGCTTAAGATTTTTTACTGATTACTTATCTCTTTTCGAGAATCATCTGTTAAGACATGATGGTGACAGGAATGCTGGCATCTACTTTGGCCAAAAAATTGCTGCCTGCATTCTGGCCACTTTTAATTTAATTACTAGCCACTATTAACTCCACCAATGTAAATTAGTTTAAAAAATATTTCAATGTTGTTTTAGGTTTAATTGTAATAAATTATTCTCAATGATAAATTATTAGAGACTGCAATAAAAAAAAAACATGAATACTTTCGATCTTACTCCAAAATTTCCATTTAGTCTGTTTTGTCTCGTTTTACGCGAAACAATTATTACGTTGCTTGAAGTTGACAGTGGGCGTCGTGTGGTAAATATACGTACGTATATCGAATGAGATACAAATTTTAATGTCTATATTCAAAATTTGTTTGGAATTCAATTCGTATTTTACGCACATTCTGGCCACTTTTAATTTAATTACTAGCCACTATTAACCCCACCAATGTAAATTAGTTTAAAAAAATATTTCAATGTTGTTTTAGGTTTAATAGTAATAAATTATTCTCAATGATAAGTTATTAGAGACTACAATATAAGAAAAAAAAACATGAAGCCTTTCGATCTTACGTCAAAATTTCCATTTAAGTAGTCTGTTTTGTCTTGTTTTGCGTGTAACAATAGGGTATTTGACACTGGTGGAAATAAAATACGAAACCTAGCTATATTGAAAGGTTTTATATTAAGAGATTTTTTCAATATTTTTTCAATAATAATAATCACTCCTAAAATTAATTATTTCGATTTCAAAATCACGATTTTTTATCTATGTGTCACGTGACTCGAAAATCCAATCACAGTGCGTGACGTCAATATGGTGATGACAGCACAACCAAAACAAAACAAAGCAAACATATCGAAATCAAATCCATTTTCTGTAAAAGTTTACTGAATTTCTCAGTATAGAACGAGTTTATTATGGTGATACTCACTTCAAAATGATTTTCACAAACGTAAATCGACGAAGTTGTTAATATTTGTGAAGCATTCTATCTTCTTTCAAGTCACAACCAATTTCTTCGTATTTCAGCTTTAGACGGTACAATTATGAATAATTTCGCAAGTATTGCATTTGAAACATTAGGACACTGAGGCACTACACACCAATGATAAGTTTTACGATCCATTTTCAACTAAATAATTTTACAAATAAATAACAACAACGGCAGCATTTCACGGCCGTCTGTGACAGATGTTTGTTTATTTACATGGGCAGCATAGAGTAATATAATGGGCAGATTCCGTTCGAAAGATGCGTTCGGGGCACCTAGAGTGAGATTTGAAAATGAATGACAGATGAACATCAGTGTTTTTTTAACCATCGATTTCACCATTGTTCAATTGCAACTAAAGTGTACGCTCAAATACTCGTAACAGCCAAGTTGTGTCTCGGTTGTTTTTCACACTGACGATGATGTTGTAAACGGTGGTGCTTTATTCTATCGCATGCCTTGAACGCAACTCTGTAGTTAAGTATATTGACGTCACAACGTCGATTTGGCGCGTTTTGATGCGTCATTTAAAAATTGAAATAAAAAGAGCTAATATGTATTCAATAAATGAACTAATGGAGGTAAAAGTATTTTTTAAAGTGAATATGCACCATATTCTTTAAATTAAAGGCCATTGCAAAATTTTGTCAATATCCCTATTACGTTGCTTGAAGTTGACAGTGGGCGACGTGTGTAAATATACTATACGCACAGACTATACGTAAGTATATCGAATGACATACAAATGTTAGTTTCATAATTCAGGAGACAATTTCTTTTGTTTGAAAAATAGGCCACCCACAAATTATAGCATATAGTAATGAAACTCATGTCGATTTGTTCCTCATAATCTCTAGATTCAGTGGTAATATTAGCTATATCCGATCTAACCGGAGTATTGAGAAATCAGTTAATGAATCTCACAATAACCTAAAACCTCACAATGAACAATTATATATAAGTAACTTTATTACTTAGGTTCTAGTGATTTACTACCTAATACTAGCGATTGCCTGCGCGATTTGGTTTGTCACATAAATAAGTGATCATCCCATGAAACCTATGTACCTAGGTTTCCGGGATATAAAGTAGCCTAGTCATTATCAAGATTAAAACTATGTACATATTCAATTTCATCAAAATCAGTTTAGCAGTGAAAGCATAAGGAGACAGAGTTACTTTCGCATTTTTGCATCAGCACTTTTTCTAGCAATTGTGCTGATAATCATTATCAGCACGAGTAATGATTACTTGCGATATTGTATGGCTAGGCGGAATTTAAAAAAAGACATTGTAGGTAACAAAATATTATAATCATAATAATAATTAAATAGGTAACCCACTCAGAAATAGATTCTTTAAACCTTCGAAAAGTGACAGCAAAGCTATACATTATCTAGCACATGATGCAATTTCGCGTATCGTAGGTATTGTAAAAACACCAGAGAACATTACTTAGGACATACGGAAATGTTCCTACGTTAGACCCTAATACGGAAAGTAGAAGCAGCACGCTTATAATTATACATCGTAAGTGCTGCTGCTGCCCTGAAAATACCGGGCACAGTAAGAGTAGGCATAGAGGTTGGTTGTGGGATATTCTTGCTGTCTTCAATATCCATAAGACGAATTGCCACAGCTCTTTTACCATCTCGTAGCCTCTGCCTGCTCACAGTGCTGGAAACTTTCAGCCACCAAGCCATACAGACTTGTTCTAAGCGTTCTATCTGCACAAAAAGGGATGGTTAGTATATAAACGTTTATTTATTGCACTCTATACAAGAGTACCTAGGTACTAAATAGCAAACTAGAAAAAAGATATACTATACAAAAATACTTAATACTAGATATACTAGATATACTTAATATCTTTATTTTCAATGATTAACTAAAAATTTTTGAAATTACCTGATAATTTGAAAACTGCAAAATCAATATTCCTTTCTGCAGAACAAGAACGCTGTGTTTGGTGTGTTCTTAAAATGGAACATCCACATGGAATGTAAATATTTCTATAGGTACCCAAATCTTCTTATTGCATCAGGAGTATGGATATTTTCTTGCAAAATTAATAGTAGCAGTATCTGCAAACTGCTAGTTGATTTAGCTGTAAATAAAAGCAGGTAAGTTAAAACAAACAGGGATAATAAAGTTAGTAATATTATAAGCAACACAAGTACGGATACCAACATGGTTTGAGACGTTTAAATGCATTGTTATCTATACCTCCTTCATCTTTTTCTTATATATATTTTTTTTCTTTTTTTATATATATATATATATAAGATGTGTGTATGTATGTTCCCTAAAAAAGGGCTGGACAGATTTTGACGGGAGTTTCACTGGCAGATAGCTGATGTCATAAGGAGTGTGTCATCTTCGCGGGTGAAACCGCAGGGCGCAGCTAGTAATAAATAAAAATCAAATGGTGTTCTTAAGTAACGGCATAATTTGTGAACGTCTGAACCGTTTTGACTTTTTAAAATGTTTGTAACCTTCAGGGAAAGAAATATTGTCGAAGCCGAAGGCCGAGTCCTATGCGTACGAAATCGCGGGCATCAGCTAATACCTACTTAAATAAAAACTCACCTCGCAAGAAATCCACACACACACAAACGGTACAAATCAAATAGGTAAGATCTTTGGGAAAATCTTCAGTTGTCTCGAACAGTAATTATGTCTTCGCACAATTGTCTACGCGTTGAAATCTTACTGCACAGTTGACAACGGTTTTCTGGAGTAGGCGCTGTACATTGTACATGTTGATTTATTGTAGTTTCATAATGATACGGAAAAAATTGAGAGCACTATCAGACGATCACGCGATTTGAAACAAATGGAAAGTATGAATAGTGATGTGTGGTGCGAGTTATTCACATATTATCATGAACGAGTTGACGAGACCAGTTTTGTGCAACTCGAATCAAATCTGTCAACAGTTTGTTACTGCGCCTGACACCGGTGCGAGACTGAGATCGAGTCAACTCAACTCAATAAACTGCTCTGTGTCGGTGCCAGGCCAGCTGGATGCGCTTAGCGATGTGACTGCGCTTACGAGCTATGTACGAGCGATTTGAGTGGGTTATTTGACCCGAGCGACTGTTCAAACCAATAAAGAAACGAAAGCAGTGCGTGTCACATGTTCCACGGTCCACGTTCAATCAACGGAGTAGTACCAACTAGCAGGACCTATTCGCGTTGACACTTGCATCGAGTTAGTAATCATTCCAGTGTCAACTCATACAAATACTGACGAGACACATCACCAGAACCCACTACCGCCGATTCAAGTTGACTCCAGTTGCAACTCGAGTCAATAGCACGAGATACTTAAGTAATTCGAGTCAGAAAAACTAAAGTATGAGACATCACTAGTATGAAGTAACTTGAAATAAGTCATAACTGCTGTCAATTTCAAACCAACAAACGTCAAGATGGCGGATTTACGTTCCATTCCTCTATAATTTTACGAAACCATAGTATTAGTTTCGGTAAATCAATATTAGTAAATATTTAAAACTAGGATTAAAAACATATTCAAGCCGCTAATTATAAGCGTCTATAATACCATTAGCGACTATTGTATAATTATTTTTACTTAAAAGCCGATTACTATGGCCACTGTTGTAAAATATGGTCTATTTATTTTTGTATATAAATTCCTGAGCATGCATCCTTTTTCGTATTAAAAACGTTCCGGTCAAGTGACTATAAGGGAAATGAATGAATTGTGGCTAAAATCAAAACAACACATTTTATTCTTGATGTTATTATTCCGGTTTCATTTTTCCTTATCTTTCGTCCGAATGGTACAAAAAAAACGACAAATTTTATAGTGCTGGTCCCATCAATATATGCTAAATTAGGTGGGCCTAAGAAAAAAATTTTGGTGCGCCCAAGAAAAATTGTCTTCTTTGTTTGGAATTGAATACGTATTTTTCGCACGTGAATGCTTCTATCTTAAAATACTACGCTCACAGAGTAGTGACGCTAACTTAGATTAGCTTATCAGATGTTTTTAAGAAAGACTGTTACTAGTAGCTAAGAAATTGTAAAACTAATAATTTAATTGTTTAAACAATGTGACATTAATAAATTACGTAACAATACCTCGTGTACCTCTAGGTAAACCTGTAATAAAATAATCAATTATCACTAAAACTGTTGAACGTAGCAATAGCTATTATTATTTAAATTAATTAGTGAATTGATAAAGTATCCCGGTGCAAAAATTAATTGTAATTTAACGACTTAAGTGTTGAAATTATATTGCAACAGGTAGGTATACCTACGTAGCTAGTTGATTTAACTGACTTCAAAAAAGGAGGGGGTTCTCATTTTTAACCGACGAAGGAAGGAGGTTATCAATTCGACTGTATGTTTTTTTTGTATGTTTGTTACGCGATTACGCCGCCAATTATGAATTGATTTTGATGATTATTTTTTTGTTTGGTAGATCGTACCTCAGAGGTGGTCCCATATAAATTTTATCAAAATTGATTCAGCGCACTTAGAAAAATTAAAAAAAAAAAAACATACACAAATTACGTTTTGGTTGTGGTTCAAAAGTTTTGATGAGGATTTTCAATCTCTGTTTTAATTACGTAGGTATAGTCTTAAAGTAATTTAAATCATTTTAATCCTACTTACCATATAATCTCTTAGCTTCTTTACTCGAAAGTGAAGGGCCAGTTTTATTTAACCCATTATGAAGAAACGATTTTAGTTTAAACTCTTTTGTAATTATTAGTAAAAAGCCTTTTTTAGACTGCACAAATCGGAACCCAAAATCCAACTAGAGATGATTCTCACGGGACTTTTGCGCGATAAGGTTCATCAGTCATCAGTTTTTTTTAATTGTTAGTACGCAATACTTAGTACGTTACATTTTCATGTTAGTAAGTTGTCTTAATATAATTTGGATGGCCTTTAGATTTTCAACGGTCTCTGGCATAGACCTATCTATACTAATATTATAAAGAGGAAAGATTTGATTGTTTGTGTCTGTTTGTTTGTTTGCATTGAATAGGCTCCGAAACTACTGAACCGATTTGAAAAATTCTTTTGCTGTTGGGACACTATCCCCGGGTGACATAAGCTATATAGATATTTTTTTTTAAATACGAATCCTTACTAAAACTCCAATAATGAAACCCAAGGTGTAAAAAAATAAGATTTACACCCGTGCGAAGCCGGGGTGCGTTGCTAGTATCTAAATAAGTAGACTTCACAAGTGCTCAGCATTTTGGGAACAATTCCCACTGGTAGCGGTTTTATAGATTAGTTTATCAGTTAAGTAACTTTTTTCTGTGCATAATGTCAAAAAATAATAATCAATTTAAATACCGTAAATTATTAACCGTAATTTTTCTTTATATACATATTTTCGTTTACTTGGATATCAACGTTATGTCATCCAAGTAGAAAAATTTCCAGTTCATTTGATTTATAAACGAAACTACTGAACCGATTTTGATGGAAATACTGTGGGGGTTGGAAGAATCCAACTCGGATGGGGCAGCGTTCGGGAAATTGCGTGACATCTTCTCGTTCAAGATGTCACGCAATCCACCACACCACATAACCTCAAGACGAGGGTCTTTGACCAGTGTGTGTTGCCAGTGATGACATATGGTACTGAGACGTGGTCCTTAACTGTTGGCCTTTTGGAAAAACTCAGAGTCACACAGCGGGCAATGGAGAGAGCTATGCTAGGAGTTTCTTTGCGCGATAGAATCCGGGACGTGGATATTCGCCAAAGAACCAGAGTCACCGACATAGCTGTTAAAATTGGCAAGTTGAAGTGGCAATGAGCAGGCCACATCGCTCGAAGAACCGATGACCAATGGGGAAGAAAAGTTCTGGAATGGAGACCACGAACCGGAAGACGCAGCGTAGGTAGGACTCCCACTAGATGGACCGACGACATTGTGAGAGTCGCGGGCATCCAGTGGATGTAAAAGGCAGGCTGCCGTTCAGTGTGGAGGTTAAAGGGCGAGGCCTATGTTCAGCAGTGGACGTCTTCTGGTTGTTGATGATGATGATGATGACTATGGGGGCAATCTGACAGAGTTAATATATTATACTTAGAGATAGCCCGTTGGTCCAGTTGGTAGTGAACCTGCCTTCTGCGCTTGGGGGCGTGGGTTCGATTCCCACCTAGGGCAAACATTTATGAGATGAACATTTGTGTTTGTTCTATATCCGGGTATTCCGGGTGTTAATATCTATTTAAGTATGTATGTATTTAAAAATAGCCAATTGCCAGTGTTATGGACACTTTTGCACCAGGAACGATCCGGGGCGGGCTGTTTGACTAGATTAGATTTTTTATAATTAGAATTAAGTAGGTAGTTTGTGAAATTGTGACGTATTAATTGTGTAATATTAATAATATGTATTAATTGACAAATAAATGATATATTTAAAATTCAAAAATCTCTGGCAGCCATATCACAAGCTTTGCTTAGTTTGGGGTCAGATGACCGTGTGTGAAAAATGTCCCGAACTTTTGCACCCATTAGTTCAGCAAATCATACTACAGAGTACTTAGTATGATTGACTCGGCGCCTGTCAAATGAACATTTATTTGTTGCCTCGAGAAACCTTTTGTATGAATATCAAACCCCAAAATAATACTTCGTCGTACGATTTCTAACGAGCTCACAACTCGCCTCCAAAGCGGATTTGTACAATGTTAGCAACTGCAAATACAATTTTCAAAGAACGACAATATTATTATGTCTTGGGCAGGAAAGGAGTTAGGATGATATTTGGGCATCCGATTTGTTTATTTAAACTTACTCCTTATAACAATGTCTTTTGATTTCATTTTGAGCGAAGCATATTTTAAAATTATTTGAGGTCTTTTGCCTACTGTTTTGTATTGTAGCTAGTGTTGGCGACTTGCTGAATATAGACTAGTTTTTCTTATTTATAAAAATACAAATGTTTTTTTTATTTATGTCAGACTAGCTGTGCCCCGCGGTTTCACCCGTGTAGTGATGGAAAATGTTGATGAACATGATAATTAAAAGTAGCCTGTCATTCCGGCCCTTGAACTATACTCATGCAAAAAATCAGGTCGATCCGTGGCTCTGTTATTGCGTTAAAGAGTAACAAATAAATCAACAAACTTTTCGCATTTATAATTTATGTCAGATGTCAGGGCCCCGATTCTACTAAACAAATTGTTTTTAAATTGTAATTGTTTCAATTTTTATTTTGTGAATAATTGCCTCAAAATTGACAGTTTTTAATATTTTTTTATACTTAGTTATAATATTAAGTGGTGGCATTTTTCTTGTATAAAAAAATAATTAAAAACTGTCATCTTTGAGGCAATTATTTACAAATTAAAATTGAAACCACCTAACCCCCCGTTAAACTTTGCCTTTAACCGTCCCTGCATCCTTCTGATAACATCAATAAACGAGTAAAGAGCACAAAAGCTGTTGAGTGCCAATTTGACGGGATTACCTTCATACGGGTAGAGTTCGGAGTAATAGGTAACTAATTTTCCTATTATGGAAATTCCACGTGGAAGTTTTTATTAGAAACTGAGGAAACTTTTTTTTGTATAATTTTTTTTAAAGAATATAATCTCTTTATCTTACTGCTGCCATGTTACCGTTAGGGTGGAGTCCCTACTCCACCCTACCCCTGGACCCCTGTCCACTATGACGACTGTCCAAAAACGACAAAAGTACCAAGCTGAGCAGCTTACTAAATCGTCATATCCCAAATGAGCCAGAAAAACGCCAGTCGCCAGTCGCCAGTCGTGCAGCTATGGACGAAGATAGATATTGCAAAGTTTGCGCTTGGATGAAAAGACACTGATGCGCTTTCGGCAAGTACAGGCGAGAGTATAAAAACCTCATATTATGGCTAATGATGTGATGTGATGATTAATTATTTGATGATGTGATTCAAATAATAATATATACTGGAAATGAACTCGGGACGACGAGCTCATAAGCCAAACGTGCTGCGCTACCACTGAGCCATCGGTCGTAGTAAAGGAGTAAAGTTTACGATCAAAGGACAACTTTTCTCACAATATCTTGATCAAATTATCCTAATCAAAAGTTAGGGCATTGTCTGTGACTTCGCCTGCCGAGTTTTGTTAGAATTTGGACGATCCAATTACATTTGTATAACAATAGACTTTGTAACTTGTTTAACGCGTCTTTAATGAAGTTTTCGTTTGTTTTAGACTATAATGTATATTATTTTCAATCTTGTTGAGGTACAGACACCTAAAACGTATTACTTCAACTCTTATTTAATGGCTTTTTTGTGGAGTGGAGGAGCTACCACAATTTCGCCAATGCTACGTATTGGGATAAACCATCAAACGAAGGAGATTGTCCGGTGAGCACAAATTTGGACGGTGATAATAATTCCACCGTGAATTTTCCGGACGGAGTGCTTTTATGTACACTAAAACAAAGATAATTTCTTAAATTTTTATTTCTCTCATTTGTCTTTGCCAACAATATTGATCAAACAGTAGAGCAGTGAGTCTGTCTCTACAGGATTTATTCTGAGAATTTGCATTGAAGCTACATGACCTCATCCTACCATCCCCTTTCTACTACAGGACAAGTAGGAAAACGGCCCACTAACAAACGTTTTGATTCTACGTTTCTAATCCGTACAGCCAAGGATTGGAACAACCTGCCCGCTTCCTTGTTTCCTGAGAGATATAATCTGGGTCTTTTCAAGGTCAGAGTGAATAGGTATCTTCTAAGTCTGCGTGTTCCATCTTCGACCACATCATCGCTTACCAACAGGCGAGTTGGAGGTCAAACGCGGACTCGCGATAAAAAAATACGTTATAGTTATCGAAAGTGTGTTCGTTTGTTGGTTTATTTGATTGTTAGAATGATTTTTTTCAAGTATGATAGAAAAAATATTAAAATGGTATGTAAAAAAATCAAACAAATATATAAAAAAAAAAAAAAATGTACATAGTTTGAGTTTTGTTTTACCAACGTGAAAACCATAATTATCGCTTCATTGTATTATTTTGTTAAAAACTTGTGTATTTTGACTGTTATTGTGTAAAGGTATGATTCCGAACTCGGCAGAACGCAGCAGTGCTGCTGTAAGTGCTGCCGCAGCACTACTGACCCCATACATTATCTACAGGTTTATATGAGATTACGTTCCGAGTAACGCAGAAATGCCGCGACAGCAACACAGCCGCAGCCTCGGAATGTAATCTTAATAATGCTGATACGCAATGGACCGATCACGTGATCCATGTCATGTGGGAATTTGTGGACACAATTTCTTTTTCTCGAATTTAGCAAACTTGTGCTCTACAAGATGTTCGTTTCGGCAGTTTAGGACCTCAATTAAAAATAACCACAATTTATAATGACCACATCTTCAAACGACCCCTTCTATAAATGACCTTTAAAAACAGCAGAACTTTAACTTTTTTGTTACACATTCTCTACCTACTGCATATTTATTAAAGTTATTTGCTACCACGCTATGGTTACCTCAAACAGTTTTTTCTTCGTTTTTTTTTCATTGGAATCGAAATTGAATATAATTAAATCTTATTACGAATCAAAACACCGAAAGCACTTCAATATTCACCTTAATAATAACTATGAAATAATTGCCCTTATTTTTATTGTAAAAAAAAACATCACTAATCTCTTGTACCAGAATACAATGTAATAAAGGCACTGTAAAAATAGTATTACTATAAATAAATAGCTCAACGAAAATACGGAGTGACGTTAAGTGTACAACAAAGGAGTATTTTGTATAGAATAACCAAGTTATCTGTAGAGTTAAACGGTGGAGCCAGCATCGTATGTTTTCAACAAAACCGAAACTATGCTTAACAATGTTAGTTCTTACATTCGACCAACTGAACATTTAAGTTAGTCAGCTGTAACTTTTGAAACGAGGGGTCAATTTTGAGCCCCAAAATTATGCAAAAATATACCCAGTTTCCTACTGAATACCATCTAATTTTAAATGGTGTTTTGATGTAATTAGTTGCAGTAATTGGGGTGGTTGGTATTAAATTGTACTATTTGCTGTAGGATTAAAAGATACATGTCATGTTAGATGGTGGGAACGATTGAATGAATCATTTTAAAATGCTTAGTATAATTTTATTATTAGAGATCAAAGATCTTATTGTTAGAGATTTATTTACAATTTGACTGTTTTTTAACGCCAGCAGGACGATATGTTAGAAATAAGGAAGGGTGATAGATAGATAGATAGAAACTCTTTACTGTGTGTGTGAGAAATAAAAATTACAAACAGATAGAAAACACTTATGAGCTAGTGCCACAAGTGGCGGCCTTAGGATGGTACAGCGCAAAGACATATTAGTAGGTACAAGTACAGAAGATTCACTCCGCTAAATAATTTAAATAAGCGACTCTTGCTACTACACAATAAAGTGCGATTCAGGACGTGCGAGCGCTAACTACCTATAGCTATATTAACCTAGAAGTTGCCTCCTAGAAGTTGTATATCGCGTAACTCTTGTCACGTTACCTCTGTGTATCGCGCGGCAGCGGATGCGGCAGGTCCGACAACTCGGCTACTTGTAGCTTTATACCTAAAGTGCGGAGTGCGCCAGGCCTGGCATTGATGCTGATTATGATGATGATTTTGATATTATTATATGAAAATCATCTATAAGTATCTGACGTGATCTCCATTTATTATATGATAAGTTACTTTTCCAATGCAGATATATGTTTGCTTACTCACTCATAATGTCATAATCCGTATTTTTTTCTTCACAGATCGAGTAGAATTGAAATGCGAAAGCGGCGCACATTCGGACTCAGAATTAGAGCACGAGCAGGCCGACCACAGTGAGCACGAGCACAATCACAGCGAGCAAAATGAGCATGGCGAGCATTTGGAGGCGATGGACACCGGCCGGCCGCGTAAGGTAGCTTGTTAACATTCTCGGGGACTCTTAGTAAGTATAATGAGCATTGATCAACTAAAGCACAGTGAGTACAATCATAGCGAGCAAAACGAGCATTGTGAGCATTTGGAGACGACGGACATGGACCGGCCGCGTAAGGTAGCTTGGATTCTTAGCAATTATAATAAGCACAGAGAACCTAGAGCACAGTGAGCATGAGCACAATCACAGCGAGCATAACGAGCATGGCGAGCATTTGGAGGCGATGGACACCGGCTGGCCGTGTCAGGTACCTTGTTATCATTATCGGGGACTCTTAGCAAGAATAATGAGCATAGAGTAACCAGAGCATAGTGAGCACAAGCACAATCACAGTAAGCAAAACGAGTATGACAAGTTTAAAGGCAACGAACACCGATTGACCGCGTAAAGTAGTTTCTTTGAGACTTTTTTGACTACCTAACTATAATCACAACAAACAAAGTTGAATGGGCAATAGCGAATCAGCAGTGCAAGCACCGTTCTTTTTAGATCGTCCACTGCTGGACTACCCCCGAAAGGGTGATTGGGCCATATTCACCACGCTGGCCCAGTTGCGGGTTGGTGGATTCACATTGAATTCCTTCTCCGTACGTACGCAGGTTTCCTCATGATGTTTTCCTTCACTGAAAAGCCAGTGGTATGAAAATCCGTACATAAACTCCAAAGAGCTCATTGATTGGTACGGGCCCGGGATTTGAACTCGCGATCTCACGCTTTCAAGTCTAGCGATCTCCCAAATAGGCTACCACGGCTTTTTCTTTTTCTGTTTCTTTACTTACACCCTGTTTAATGTATATGTGTTTCACTCTACGCTATAGCATTATCCCTTTCTTAAGCAGGTGCGCCGCAGCCGGACTACCTTCACCACGTATCAGCTACACGAATTAGAACGAGCGTTCGACAAGACTCAATACCCTGACGTCTTCACTAGAGAAGAATTAGCCATGAGGCTGGACCTCAGTGAGGCAAGAGTGCAGGTCAGTACCTAAGTCTGTTTTCTTTTAAGTTTTGGCTTCAGGTTTAGCTGTCACCGCCTGTAAGCTCATCCACATGATATCATAGATCTGCGAAAAGCGCATACTGTTCATTTTATGCGATCTTGTCGGCAACGTATCTGTGTTTGGTGTTTTTTGTTATATTTTTCATGACCATGGATACAAAGTCCTGCAGTCGTAATATTAAGCAAGTTTACATATTCTTTTTTTTTTCGGGCAAGTGCCTTTAATAACTAAACAAAATACAAGCTAAAACCAACACTAACACTACAAATACAGTCAGACTGCCCATAGACCGTCGAAGGTCTAAAGACAATCCAAATGCTCAAGCCCACTACCAGTTGGCAGCGTACCCAACATGCTGGCGGCATTACCACGTTGAATGGCAATGCTAATGCGTTGAGCCAGAAACACGCCAGCATTTTGGTCACGCGTCGCATTAACCAGGCGCTCTGAAAGATTTTTGAAAATGAGGTGAGCTCCCGGTCCCCAAGGGCCCAATGTCTCGACCCCAAACGCCTCAAATATATAGGCAGCCGCGCCAGCTCTACCTTGTGTCTCAGGAAGATGTGAATAAAACATATTCTTTAATAGCGCCAAACAAGTCATATTGGTCAGAGTCAAGCAAATTAAGTCACGGTCAAGACAAACCCAGTGAAGTGGTGGAGGCTTTACAAGAGGTTTCTATGGAGTTTCGGAAACAACATAAAAAGACATGTTTCAGCTCGTTTTACTTCCCCACACTCGAGCACGTTCATGAGCACTTAGTAAAAAATACTCCACCATTATTACAAATTAAAACTCGAAAATACATAATTTTAGGAAAAAATACAACAAGCCTACTAAATTTTGCAGAAAAATCAGAAGAAGTAAATAAATAGACAAACAAACACGCCTGCAGACACACACATCCACACACACGCACACACAAACTTTCGCGTTTATAACATTAGATTGAGATAGTAACTATAAATTAATATGAATTCGTGCTAATAACATGATTTGTAATTAACTTAATATCAACTTTAAGTTAATATCAGTTAATTTACTACGTTCCCCGGTTACGAGTGCCGTAGTTAAATGAAAATAGGTAATAATATTAACCGCCTTGAGAGTTTATTAGTTTCAGTTAGATTTACCTAGTCTGTGGTTTCATTCGTATGATATTAGGATAGAAACTAATTAGCGACATTTAACTTCTTGTATCTCATTATTTTCCACAATTGATTAACCACTATCTATCACCATATTATTCTAATAATATGACCTCAATTGCTTCAAACGAAGAGTTAATAGAGTCAAAGGTAGGCAACGCACCGCCAATGCCCCGTGTATTTGTAGGGGTCCATAGACGACGGTTACTTCTTACCATCAGGTGGTCCGTCGCATGTTTCTCTACTATTTACTATTACTATATTTATTTTAAAAAAAAACTACCATTATCTACTAGACGACACACGCCCCATACGTTGTGGATTTTCCAGATAAATTTAGTCAGTGGGTTCTTCATAAAAAAATAGTCATCAAATTCTCACTGCTTAGCAAAAAGTTTTGCGTGTAATATATTTTAAAAAGGATTTCGCGGAAAGGTTGTGCTAAGCCTAAAATTATTCATGAAGAGATATTATGTCGAGTTTTATCAAAATTTGAAGCCAATATATTCAATTAAAAAACATATACCTAAGTATCTATTTATTACTGAAATTAACCGTCTTACCACAAAAGATTTAAGCACGCTTTAGACAACTGTTTAGCATATTTTTCGCAGCACATGTCTAAAGCGTTCTTAAATCTTTTGTGGTAAGACGGTTACTGTTTTATGAATTTTTCTATTTGATTGTGTCAGAACGTCAAAAATCTTGTTTTCGTTGCTTTTTTCGTCAAAAATTTTCTCACCTCTTAAGTTATCCTACTTTATATGATACTAGCGGCCCGCCCCAGCTTCGCACGGGTATAGATTATAGCCTATGTCACCTGGGGATAGTGTAGATTCCCAACAGTGAAAGAATTTTTCAAATCGGTTCAGTAGTTTTGGAGCCTATTCAATGCAAACAAACAATCAAATCTTTCCTCTTTTTAATATTAGCATATATAGATTATAAACGCGAAAGTTTGTATGTATGGATATTTTTTCCTCTTTCACGAAAAACTACCGAATGGATTTTAATGAAAATTTACAATAATATAGCTTATACATTAGAACACATAGGATATAACGGATTGTAGTAGCGAGGCCGAAGGCCGAGCTCTACGCGTACGAAGTAGCGGGTTTCAGCTAGTAGAACTATAACGATTTTAATGTTCTTATTGAAATCTACAAATATTCAATTCTAGAAGAGAAGGCAATCATAATTAAAATCAAGCGCTATTCTCTGTCAGGTGGCGCTGCACAATTGCACTAAATTGTAGACCTGACGTCACTGTGTTGCACCGCAAACTGTGACGGACGTAGACTAACGACACAGGCGGTATGCCGTACCGTCCATCCACACCTATGTGACTATAATTACGTGGAAAGTAAGTACTAAGCCGAAAGGGGTCCATATCATCATCATTTTAGTCATAGGACGTCCACTGCTAGCCATAGGCCTCCCCCATCGATCTCCAAAAGAGCCGGTTGGAAGCGGCCTGCATCCAGCGTTTCCCTGCGGTCTCTTTTAGGTTGTCTGTCCATCTTGGGGTCCATAGTATCCATCATTTTAAAATAAAACAGACTATTCACCACCACCTGTTCCTGTGGAATAGCGGGTGAAACCGCAGGGCACAGCTTGTTGCTACAATTTGTTATTTTAAAGAATGTCCAATGGTTTTTTTAATTCTTTCTCAGTGATTATTTATCTTAAAATATGTTAGTAATTTGCGCATGATAGCTCTGGCCAGTGAGCGCGGCCTTAACTTGGGTGAGGACTCAGTTGAATAGATGCACTAATTCACGCTTACAACTAGGTGAGAACGAGCCACCTTGGGTTTAATCACGCTTGAGAACGCCAAATCAGCGAAGTAATCCTTGCACCATCTCTAACACCGTGGAAAACAGTGATGGAAGTCAATAGAAAGTTTTAAAATCCCGGCCAAGTGCGATTTAGGCTTGCGCACTGAGGGTTCCGTACCACAACAAAATTCAAAAACGAAATTACCATTTATAATATGGTATTGAACAGAAACTTGTCACCGACTCGCACTTGGCCATTATTTAATATTTATTGTTATACTTTAGAGTGTGTATTATAATCATGCCAAGTTTGACGCTTGTAGTCTACCGTTTTTACATTAGAGCTAATACACAAATACGTTAAAAAATAAGTTTGTGGTATGGGTACTATGTTGTAAGTTTGTTGTCCCTTTCATTTTGACTTTTTAGGATTCTGTACCCAAAGGGTAAAAACTGGACCCCATTACTAAGTCTACGATGTCTGTCTGTCTGTTTTTCTCTTCGTCTGTCTGTCTGTCTGTCCTACATATTAACGGCTGTATCTTTCGTACCGTAATAGATAGCCAGTTGAAATTTTCAAAGAATATGTAATGTTTGTCCTAGGTGGTATGTTGTTACGGCGGATTGACGAACGAATAATCTGAACCAGGGCTTCTGTTCCACTGCATCGCGTAGTGAATACCCACAATGGCCGCTAATTCCGCGTCATTATGCACTCCGCTAGAGGGTGCTAATGTTTGCAGCGTCCGCTCAGTCTTCACTAATCGTCGTAGATACGCAGAAAGCCTTTTATTACACCCCTAGGGCCTTAAACGGCAGCTAAATGCCTTAAACGCAGCCTTAATTAGTCGAATTAAGCAGTTGCTATTGTGTAGAAATGCAGTCCAGAATTTTAGCCGCCATTTTGTGATTTGTAGCTTAGCAATTTTTTTAAGATAGGTGTATGAAAAAATATATAATTACTTAGTAATTTATTGTAAAACCTGAAAAAGTGGACCGATAGTAAAGGCATTTATGAGTAGTCGACTTATAGGTTATGCTAACGGTTAAAAATTGTAGCTGATCTCAATTTCCATTTTTTGGCTTTTCACCTCTCCTGACAAAAACGGGATGGGACAAGACCAGGGAGGGGTCTTACGGACAACAGATATTGCGGCACCAAACTAACGTTAGATCCGCTCAGTTGGAAAATCACGCGAACGTGAACCTTAACGCGCCCAGATACGGTTTGCGGTCGCGTATAATTCAATAATTTTGCACCCCTAGAGAAGGAATATTTTTTTCACTGAACACTGAATATAGCCATTACAATAAATTAAAAAATTGTTCACAATTGGCAAAGATATGGCGTACGTAACATACATAAAAATTGAGAACCTTCTTTTTAAAAGTCAGCAGAAATGAGTTTTCATCAAAAAAAATTGGACCTACAAAATCCTGTGACAAAATCCAATTTCTTTTGTTTTCATTCAGCTTCATTTAATGCAGTTGTAACCTGAAGAATTTTTAAAATTCTTTCCTCTGTGAGGATTTTGGCGTCGCACTTTTGTGCTATTGCCAGTGTCAAGTATTAAAATAATTATCAAGTTTGATGAAATGTAGTAAAAAACAGTCAATCAAGTTAGAGTGAAGCTAGTTAGGTCACGGTCAAGTCAAAGTCTTGCCCTAGTAAAGTGGTAGCGATGATACAAGAGGTTTTTATGAAGCTTTGGAAATAACAAGAAAATACATGTTTCACCGTGTTATATCACTTCACTACTCGAGCACGTCTACGAATACTTAGTAAATAATAATCCACCATTATTACGCATTAACACTCGAATATTTAAGAAAAAAAGGATGATAATAAGTTAGAAAAGTTAGGAAAGAAAAGGAAGGAAATTATAGCAAAAAGAAGTTAGGAAAATATACAATGAGACGCCATGTTTTTTCACTTTGGCGCCAAAACCCCAAAAGAAAAACTTGAAGCAAGTAAGTTCCGTCTGGCCATTCAATTGTTTTAAAAAGAAAAGCTCCAAAATGATCTCTTCAAAAATACCATGAACATTCATCATCATAATTTCAGCCATAGGACGTACACTGCTGGACATAGGCCCCCTTATCGATCACCAAAAGGGCCAGTTGGAAGCGGCCTGCGTTACCCTGCGGTCTCTTTTAGATCGTCTGGGTGGACGTCCTACGCTGTGCTTATCGGTCCGTGGTCTTCTAGAACCTTTCGGCCCCATCGGCCATCTGTTCTGGGTGATATGTGCCCTGCCCACTGCCACTTCAACTTGCTAATCCGGTGGGGTGACTTTCGTTTGTCTACGGATCTCCTCATTTCAGATTCGATCTCGTAGAGAAACCCCGAGCAAAGCCCTCTCCATAGCTCGTTGTGCAAACATGGACATTAGCTTTATTTTAATAGTAAGTAGGTATTTAATCTCAGACTTAAAAACATAATTCCCAAAAACGCATTGAATGCATTTAATTTTTTAAATCGTTGCACTCGGCGAACCAGACTGAGTAAGACTCTCATTAGCGAGGATTCAACTGACGTGTGATTAAAACTTGAGGCCTTTGTTTAACGGGCTTAATTTGGTAATTTCGGCAGTATTATCTGACAAGAGCGTTTCTTTCGGAACCCGTATGCAATGAATGAATTCTAATTGTACCTTGAGGACCTATCACAAACGATGACTGAAAAATAAAACGATGTCGGTTGGCGCCAAATACGACATCCTTGGCGGCAACTCAGCATATATTTTTTTTACATACCTGGATCCTCCTTCTTATTATTTCTTATGATCCACCAGGTTTACAAGGTATAAATAACGTTAAACCAGTCATAGTCAGAGTCAAGCAAAGTATAAGTCACAGTCAAGTCCAAGTCTTGCCCTATACTTATAGTAAAGATGTAGAGACTTTACTAGAAGCTTCTGTAGAGTTGTACGGAAATTTATTAAATGTTTCAACTCATTATATTACTTTCCTACACTCGAGCACGTTCTAGTAAACTTAATAAATAATAATCCACACTCAAAATAACACAAGTTGAAGAAACTAATATAATATGAGGCGATATATGTTTGGGGTCAGATGACCGTGTGTGCAAAAATGTCCCAAAATATTTATTTATTTGTATATGTTTTTTTCCACGTTGGCGCCAAAACGTTTTTCACGACCGCTTGTGATTGGAGACTCAAAAGTTATTCATTCAATTCGCGCCTAGGATTGACCCGGTCGAAAAAGGTTAAGCTGAAAAAGTGTATCTTTGGCTTACGGCGGAGTAAAGAATGAGCAATTTTTTTTTTGTTAAATTTTTCATAATCGTGGATACAATGCCCTTTAGTCGTAATATTAAACAGTTTAAATAGTCTTAATAGCGTCAAACAAGTCATAGTCACAGTCAGAGTCAAGCAAAGTAAGTCACGGTCAAGTCAAGCTCATGCCCCTGTAAAGTGGTGGAGACTTTACAAGAGGCTCCTATGGAGTTTTGGAAACAACACGAAAAGACATGTTTCACCTCGTTATATCACTTGGCCACACTCGAGCACATTTACGAGCACTTAATGAATTTTAGTACACATTAAAACTCGAAAATACCCAAGTTTAGGAAAATAATCCAACGAGCCGACATGTTTTTTCCACGTTGGCGCCAAAACCAAAACCGGATGAGCAATCAAGTGGTTATATTGTCATTGGTACTTACTCTCCCAGAAAATAAGGAAAAACTGGAAAATCGCGGGTAACATCGCGGGATTCAGCTAGTATTAAACATATCAATTTATTATATGCATTTGGATTGTCTTTAGAACTTCAACGGCCTAGGGGCAGTCCAACTGTTTTTGTAGTTATTGTTTTTGTAAATAAGCATTTGCCCGTAAAAAAAAAGTATTATGTTTTGGCGAATCACAACCAAGTTTTTTTTGAAGAGTTTTATGGTGTTTCAAAATAATTAAAAATAAGTTACAATTTTTTTTATTTTTTATTAATCTCATTTAACATTATTTTAATACCTACCTACCTATGTCAGATTTTTAAGTGTCGCAAAGAGTAAATTATAAAAATGGAAATGCAAAGAATATGACAAAAAACCTTTGAAGTTGATAACTCCTTCAGTTAGTGTGCTTCTTTTTAAGAAGTTGTTTAAAATAAAAAAAAAACTTAGTCCAATGTCTATGTTGTAGCATGTACTTGAAGACTTCATGGGACTTAATAACCTTCTAAATTGGCGATAAGTTCTAACTCCCCCAGTTAGAGGCAACCCTACCGTCATGAACAAGGGGTGCACCGCACTACTTAAATTACACTCAACGCGCCAATTGCTTTTAATCCACTCGATAGATGGCGCTTACAACAAAAGACTACCCCACCTACAACTTCCGAAAAAGTCCATTCCCAACTCTAACTCAAAGACTTTTAAGTTTTAATCTGCTTGAAGTGCGGGTAGTTGTGAATCTGAAATCAAATTTAATGATTTTGAACTTTAAAACATTAACTTGAAAGTAGAAAGTTCATTAAAGCGCGAGTGGTTATAATTGTTTACCTACATCCAATATCGATTCCAAGTCCTAAATTGAGGAGTTTAAAGTTGAAATTTGTGTAAAATGCGGGTAGTTTTAAGTTGAAATGTCAAGAGATCGCCCGTTGTAATCGACACGCGTTCTATAGTCACCGAGTGCCACTTGGACGCAGTCGTCAAATTAATTGTACGTTTTTGATTCCACTTCTAATTGAGATGCTGAGAATAGACGTTCTGACCCATGAACTGTGTTTTGCGTTGGATGCGATTTATTTTAGTTGAACGAGCGAAGCGAAGCCTAGAGTCTACAAATCGGCGTTTATATGTATGCTTGCGTATCTTTGATCCGATAGTTATGAAATGTGGTAGTATCTACTTAGTTCATAACAATACAATTTATCAAAATTGTAATACGTGCCAAATCGGTCAAGGGTTTGTAAAGATAAAAGGGGTTGCAAAGGTCATAATTTGGGGTGTTTTAAAAAAAAATAAAAAATTTTTTTAATGATTTTTATTGTTAAGGCCATCATACCCGGCGCAGCGATCTGGCTCGCACGTTTTATGTTTTATCTATACTAATATTATAAAGAGGAAAGATTTGTTTGTTTGTTTGCATTGAATAGGCTCCGAAACTACTGAACCGATTTGAAAAATTTTTACACTGTTGGGAAGCTACACTATCCCCAAGTGACATAAGGTATAACAAATTTAAAAAAAACTGGGATCCTGACTAAAGCTCCAATAATGTAACCCAAGGTGTAAAAAATAAGATTTTCACTCGTGCGAAGCCGGGGTGCGTTGCTAGTAGCATATACAATGACTGTGTCTACTTATGAAATACCTAAGTGCTTCGGTCAAAATGTTTAGAATATTTTTTTTTATTACTTTACACATATAATTGTGTGTAAAGCAACCTTTGTGATAATAGTACATCTATAAAAAAAAACTAGACTTTTTCATCTTTTCAAAATTGTGCTTATCAGATGAGCTAAATATTATATTTATTAGTAATAAACAATGAACTGTGTTTAGTAATCAACAATATTATATTTATTAGTAATAACTTTGTAATGAACAGAAACTTGTCACCGACTCGCACTTGGGGCATTATTTATTATGGCCACAAATTTGTTGTTAGAGGAATGTCACCAAATATGGAATAGTATCCTAATATGGAATACCTTCATTTCTCTAAGACTTAAGTATGAAACGCAACACTCGACCATCTTCTGTTTCATTCGGTCTACTACCTATCTTTCATTCGGTCTACTACCTATCGGCGATAGGTAGTATAGTAGACCGAATGAAACAGAAGATGGTCGAGTGTTGCGTTTCATACTTAAGTCTTAGAGAAATGAAGGTATTCCATATTAGGATACTATTCCATATTTGGTGACTTTCCTCTATACTTTAGAGTGTGTACTATAATCATGCCAAGTTGTACGTATTACCGTTTTTACATCAGAGCTAATACAAAAATACGTTTGTTGTATGGGTACCTCCTTTTGTTTTTACTTGAATTTAATATTATTTGTTAATTAATCCGTCGTAACATTACATATTTTGTGAAAATTTCAACTGGCTATCTATTACCTACGGTTTGAAAGATACAGCCGTTAATATGGTTATGGTTCTTTATTCGTACCAAATATGTTACACCTCAAAAATAATAATAAATAGAATTAAATGCTTACTAAAATTACAATTATTTATTTTAGTAAAACAAGAAATTAAACATGTTATATTAAAATTGGTACATTCAAGGTCAAAAACAACAGTAATAAATATATTTGAAATTAAATAGCAATAAAACGATAATTATTCACATAAATTAAAATATGTCAAATATAAAAATAAAATAAAAAATATACAATGTAATTACCTACATCAATCTGATTTTGATTATGTCCGAGTGCTTGTAGAATGCAATAGGTAATTGTAATAGGTCGGACAGACAGATAGGCAGACATACCGATGGGCAGACAGATAGACAACGTAGGCTTACTTACGGAACCCTAAAAAATAAAAGTTTAAATGCGATTAAAGCTCCAATCTTTTCAGCTTCATAACTTAATGAAACCATAAAAGAAAATCTCTCAACAAAATCGGAGAAACGAAAGGTAATTTAACGGTAATTGGCTACGTACCAAGAGCCATTGTGTGAACGCAACCAGTCAGAGACATTTGAAAATTATGAAATTACACCAATTTTTACAATGTCTTTTATTAGCGCGAGTCGACTTCTACGACCAACATATCTGTGAAGCGAATGAGGGCGCCACCGTGAAACAAAATTCACAGCTACCCGTAGACAAATTTAGTTCCATGATACAACCAACTGCAAGTATAACTTGGTTGCTTTGTAGCTCAATTTGTTTCTATTCTCTGACAGCTAACATTGAAAATTAGGCTCTATTTTTGAGTAGTACAGTCGTAATTTGGTAGTGCGGACGGTGGAATGGAAACCACGTATGAGTAATTGCTTTTCATTACTCTCCTATTGTAGTCGAGAGGTCCGGCGGGTGCGGGGAGAGGAGGGGGAGACGGAAAATTGCCGACAATTACACAATAAAAAAATTAAAAATCGCCCGCAATCCAGAATCCTGCAAATCACAACGCAATTTTTAGGCAGCAGACATTTTACCGATTCACATTTGTCTCAATCAAATCCTTCAGATAAAACTGCTTTTAAGGTGGAACGTTTCAACGGCTGAAATGGTGATGATGAATAATTTAAAGAATAATCATCGATTGGCGCAAACACCGTGATCATTTGCAATAATTACCCGGCCTAGCTAAAAGGACAACAAACTGTTTTAAATTTAATTTTATTTATAATCGTATTATTTCAGTTCCATAAAAACGAAACATAGTTGTGTTGTTTTACCGAAAGGGAAAAATAAGGTGACAAGTAGAAAACAAAAACAAATGTTTTAAATTTGAATTTCCCGCCATAGGTGAAACTTACTACCTTAATTTTGTTCATCAAACCAACCAACCAACGTCGAATGTCCCGACGAATCATACGAAATCAGAATAAATTTTCGGTTTTGTTTAAGAGAAAAATGAGTTGTTCAATTACTTTTATCACTAAATTTATATGATTATTTACGGGATATTTACCGTGGTCAGGTTGTGGAGTGAGCTCCCGATATTTCGGCGCAGTTACATGCACCCTCAGAGCAAATAAAAATGCAGCGGGACTACCGCGAACACGAAAAGTGAAGCCACTTTTTGAAACATGTGTGCGTAGTCGAAGTTCGTGTCGTGTAATTCATCAAAATAAGTGATAATATAAATACTTAAGTGTGGAAATATTCCATCCTTTTCTTATTTACTTTTGTGTTGTTTTTACAGTTTTTAACACTGCAAGAAGTCATTGTTTCTTTTTAAAACGGGCGTTTTCAGTACGACGTTCTGACAAGAAATTCACGTAGTTTTGGAAGCGATTTTGGCGTCACTTTGGCAGTACGCCGTAGGGACTCCTTATTTTTATTTGCTCTGAGCATGCACCATGTTCACGGGAAGACTGAAGAATGCGGGTGGTTGGTCGAACACTTAAAAAGTTAGGTGCAGACATAACGATCTACCCTCTTTCTTAGTCTTTAATTTTTATCATATAACTTTAGTGAACAACTGTGACAGTTTAAAACAGTGTTTTAATTTTATCACGTAGTATAAATATGAAACCTTTGCTTTTATTTATATGCTAACACTTTTAGTGAAATTTTGACCATACCTTCTTGATTTAACTTATATTTCATAATTCTGTTTTGACAGGTATGGTTCCAGAACCGTAGAGCGAAGTGGCGCAAACGAGAGAAGGCGCTGGGGAGAGACCACGCTCCTTTCATGCATCATGAACATGGTACGTATAACATCACATCAGCCAGTAAACGTCCACTGCTGAACAAAGGCCTCCCACTTAGAGAGGGGTGTTGCCATAATCTCTACGCTTGGCAGGCGGTTTGTACGTTCACCGTGTACTAATAGGACGCTGCTGACCATCCTCCGGTGGTTCTGGTCGCAGTTTTAGGACATATCCAGGAGGGTATACCACTGTTATGTCTGTCCTAAAACGGGTATGGTACGTACAACAAAAGTAGATATTTTGATTACTACACACACTCTAATATTAGCAGCGGTGGAGGCTAGGCAGTTTTTTTGTTGTTAGGTTTTAATTATTTTTTTTCAGAGAACCTCCTGTAAGTGACAATAAAGGTTTTATTTATTTAAGTACAAAGGTATATCAAACAAAGAAAATAAAAAGCCGTAATATTACTAAATAACACTAATATAATCAAAAATCAAAAACAAGATGTTCTCCGTGTGGTAAAGTGCCAAGAACGCTGGCTGCTGCATTCCCGCGTTCAATTGCCAAAGAAAACCTCTGCGCGAGGAATGAGCCAGTATTTTCAGTATATTATAATATACTTGTTTTGTCATTGCATTGATAAAAAAAATTGCTTAAAAATACTCTAATAATAAAGTAAAAAAACTGTTTACATTTAAATAAAAACTGACTTCACGGGTAGTGGGTAAGTTTCACGGGAAGTGGGTAAGTTTAAGCAAACGAGATTCATCCTATCATAGATCGGTGGAAATTGCACTTTGTACGTTTTATGCTATCTTTTGGCCTTACACCTGCAATATGTGGAATAAGCTCCCTCCTGTGGCATTTCTGAGTAGCTATAACATGGGTTTCTTCAAAAGGGCTGTTGGGGACGTACCTATCTGTGATGCCACTGGTGCAAAGATAATTTATATCTTCATTGCCCTAGTGCTACTTGTATCCATAGGCAACGGCGACGGCTTACCTACCATCAGACGGCCTCAAATTTTTTTTAATTGCCACCTATGGTAAAAAAAAAAACTAAATAAACGGGTCCATAGTACTCAATTTATAGTTTAATCAATAAACAATGAAGAATACAGTCGAACTGAGAACGTCCTTTTTTGTGAGTTGGTTAAATATCAATCAGGAATCGTTTAAGCAGGTGTCAAATCACACCGGCGCGGGGTGATGTTGTCAAATTGATAGTGTGACAATAAGCTGCTTGTGAACTGCCACCTGCGTGTGTACGCACCTTTACACCCCTTCGAGTAGCTGTTTACACTAGTGTGAACGCGTCAGTGTGACTTTTATTGATATAATACTTAAATAACGGAAAGATAATATAACAAAATATAATAGTTACAATAAAAAATATTCCTATGACAACTACTTCACCGATGACAAACTTTTATTGATGCAAAATGTCAAATTTAACATCGTTGTGGCGTCAAACTGAAAAGTCATGCCATGCACAGATATGCACAATGCCATGCCTCCTTTTACGATGACTTTGATATCCCTCCGTGTTCCATTACCTACTAATATAATATTATTATTTTTTTCTATCTACCATTCTTTATCTGATTTTATCATCTTAACGGAACCCTATAAATTTTATTCATTTTTCTCTTTTAAACTACTCTGCAGTGCAAGTACCGTTCTTTATCGGTCGTCAAATTCGCTAAAATGCCATAGAATCGATCACAGCGAGTACTGAAAAAATTGCATATTATCGAATTTGACGACCTCAACTGTCAATTTGACGATCGATAAAAGAACGGTACTTGCACCCCTGATCCGTCCATCCTAATCATTCCTATAGGTACATCGATCAAAAATGTATATTTTATTTATATTACACGGGAATTACTCACGTAAGATTAAGCCGGTCACTCCGTCTATAGTTTCAACCGCATTAGGCAGTCTTTTTCAAGGTGAATGCGGCTTAATCCGGCTTAAACTTACGTGAGTAATTCCCGTGTAATATAAATAAAATGTGTGAAAACCACGTCAGTTTCTATAATAATGTATATTTTATTCGAAGTTCCTATATCTTAATTTTCGCGTATCGTTTTCCTACCTTTAAATTCTAAAACATAAAACCTAAACAACCTGAACATGGCAACTGTGTCAATCACGCGAAGCCAAAATCCCCAATACGGGGAAAAGAAAAAAGGTCATGTCGCCTCATGCCTCACTGTGTGCCTCATTGTGTTTATTATATATTTTTTCTCATAAGCGGATTTGGCGTCACACCTCTTGTACATTTGCCAGAGTATGGAAATATTTTCAAGTTTTATCGAATATCGTCAAACAAGAGTCACAGTCAGAATCAAACACAGAAAATAGCAGTCATGTTCAAAATAAGCCCCAGTATTATATAGTGGTGAGTTTACGAGACGTATGGAGTTTTTGAAACAACACGAAAAGACATATTTCACCTCTTTCAGTGGCGGATTTCCCTACAACCCGAGTAGGTCCGGGCCTAGGGCGGCAAAACTTTGACTATGACTTATTCAAAGATATCTACTAGAATGTGAAACGTTTCTTGACTTCTTGATTTTTATTTTTATTGTTGACATTGGCTAAATAAATAACATGTCTCGAGCCAAAACTTGGAAATAAAATAAACCGGTAAAGTATCGTATTTTTACTATACGACCCGAAAAAGTGTTGGAGAAAAATGGCTGTGAATGAATAATAATTTACAAGTCATACCTAAGTGACTTGATAAAATGGGAATTTACAAGTCAATAAAATTTAGTTTGACATTTATTTTATGAATTATATGACATTCATATTGTTTTTCGTTGTAATTTAGTTATATAACATAAGATGAATTTAATTAAAATTTAACTTCAAATATAATATAATATATGAGATAAATATAACTCTAATTAATTCTTGTACAATTAGTCAAATTTAAAAAAATACTGCTCGTTGAGCCTTTTTTAAACCAATTTTTCTAAAGCCGATAGCCCGTTGGTCCAGTTGGTAGTGAATCTGCCTTCTGAGCTTGGGGGCGTGGGTTCGATTTCCATCTAGGACAAACATTTATGTGATGAACATTTGTGTTTGTTCTATATCTGGTTGTTAATATCTATTTAAATATGTATTTAAAGCTATATATCAGTCTCTGGCAGCCATATCACAAGCTTTGCTTAGTTTGGGGTCAGATGACCGTGTGTGAAAATGTCCTAAATATTAAAAAAAAAAAGCCGTAGGCTCGTGGCTGCCGTTGTTTGATAACGATTTTGAAAAACACCAAAGTCAAAACGTAAAAAAATAATATTTTATTTAACAACCTATTTAAGCCCCGTAACATTAATAAATCAATAATTGAAATATGATTTCCTTACAATCAGCTTATTTATATCAAAATACGTTGATAATAAATCAGAATATAAACCGATACCCCATAATTGTAGCAATGGTGTCGCGTAAACACGAATATGTACAGTCATTATTTGAGCATTAACTGATCTAGGTCGGGACCACACACACGAGCTTTCGTGCGGGAAAATAATATTAAATGTACTTACTTTTAAAGATTTTGATTGATTAACTATTTATTGTTCACACCATTAAAGGTACAGATGACAAAAAACTCTTAAACAATAGTGTAACAACTGGCGGCCTTATCGCTAAAAGCGATCTCTTCTAGACAACTTTACTTTATTAATCAATCTTATAATTATTTCTTAAGGTTTTTTACACATTGGAATTAACACTTTTAACGAATTTATCTTTTTTGTCTACCTGTAACCACGGACACTGTAATGAAGAAATCAGAAATTAAAATAATGTGTATATGTGAAAATCTGCAAAAAAAAAAGTTTTTTTTTTATAGATAATAGAGTTCCTTTTCCCCTATATCTACGAAATATGAGATGAGAGCATAAAGGTAATGCTTCCAAAATTGTGGACTAATTTTCAAATAAATACCATTCACAAAAACCAACCAAACTATAATATAACATATACGAGTCATTTCTCAAATGCTCGGTAGGATAAGATTGCTATCTTAAAGAAGCATTGCGTTTTGTGATCGTTATTCATAGTTTAAAAATAAATTGTTCCATTAGGAACGCAGGTACTATTTTATTAGTCTACTTACTTGTTTGTCATTTGTGACATAATAATATGTATGTAAAAAAGCTCTACAATTATACACACTGTATTGAATTATACAAGCGTGAATAAATATAAACTTTATATAGACTTATCATGTATTCTACAAGTCTTAAAGTTAATTTTTGATAAAACTATATTTTAAAAAAAACAAGCGTTTGCTCCGTAGCGTCTTTCGCGTGAAACAGTTATTCTTTCTCGCGTGAAAGCCCGCACGTGTGAATTTAACGAACAATTGCCGGTCCACCTATTTATAAAAATAACAGGTTGCGTCCCCTAAATGCGTTTCCCGTCACTTCCGTAACAATTATCGCTTGTATAGTGTACACCATTTGTGTGGCGTTCAAGCTCGCATTAAAGCTCGTTTAGGCAATTATTACAGATTTATACGATAAATGTCTATTTGATGCGTGGTAGCGCTTTAAATTGGTTTTACTTTAGTGATAGGACTTTGGGGTATTTTAACCCTAAACGGGACACAGTGTTCCCGGATTCAGGGTATAGTTGTGTTTACAATCATTGACCAACACTATTTAACATCAGGTGAACTGTGGTCGACCGCCTAGTCTGTCACCTTAAAAAAGGAAAAGGGTATTTTGTACATGACACTAGGTATTATATCTATCAAATAGATATAAACACTAAAGTAATGGCATGAGCCGGAGCAATGGCCGGAGGATGGGCAGCAGCGTCCTATTAGTACACGGTGAACGTACTGCGATCCCCAAGCCGCCTGCCAAGCGTGGGGATTATGGCAACACCCCTCTCTACGAGGGAGGCCTTTGTTCAGCAGTGGACGTTTACAGGCTAAGTTAGTCAGGCAGGTTAGTTGATGACTAAAGTAATATTTTTATATATTCGCAAAAAAAAAAAAAATGGAACTGTATTTTTTTGTTATGCGAGTATAATTTGAATTGCGCGTTGAACTCTTTTCTTAGAATAATCGATTCTCTAACTTTTCCAGTCTACGCCGACTTATTTTCCACAATACATGCCATTAATTCTGTTTCATCTCAGTCTGCCATTACGTTAAATGAATGCCAGAAAAAAAAATTATACTTAATCATGCCGTGGAGTTCCATGATCAAAGTGGCGGAAGCTCTTTGTAAGGAGGTAGGGCGTTTGTACCATAATCGGCAGTTAGACGGAGACAATGAGTACAATGCTGCAAACGGTCTAATTGTGGATGATACCGTGAGTAAGTGGATGAATTTTACACGTCATTATGGAGTATGATTGAAGTCGCGTTTATTAGACTTGAATCGTCGATCAGATCAAAGTAGCTGGCAGGTAATATGGATAACGTTTTACGGGTAGGACCCGCGTATGTCCTAAAACTGCGACCAGATCCACCGGAGGATGGGCAGCAGCGTCCTATCAGTACACGCTGAACGTACTGCAATCCCCAAGCTACCTGCCAATGGTAGGGATTATGGCAACACCACTCTCTATGGGTTTTTTTCGGAGTTTTTGGCGCCAACGCGGAAAAAACATGTCGGCTCGTTGGATTATTTTCCTAAACTTGTGTATTTTCGAGTGTTAATGTGTACTAAATGGTGAATTATTATTCATTAAGTGCTGGTAAACGTGTTCGAGTGTGGGAAAGTGATATAACGAGGTGAAACGTGTGTTTTCGTGTTGTTTCCAAAACTCCATAGGAGCCTCTTGTAAAGTCACCACCACTTTACAGGGGCATGAGTTCGACTTGACCGTGACTTACTTAGCTTGACTCTGACTGTGACTATGACTTGTTTGACGCTAATAAGACAAAATGAACTGTTTAATATTACGAGTAAAGGACATTGAATCCACGCTCATGAAGATTTTAACAAAAAAAAAAAAAAAATGGGTTTTTTTCGAGTTTTGGCGCCAACGCGGAAAAAACGTGTCAGCTCGTTGGATTATTTTCCTAAACTTGTGTATTTTCGAGTGTTAATGTGTACTAAATGGTGAATTATTATTCATTAAGTGCTCGTAAACGTGCTCGAGTGTGGGAAAGTGATATAACGAGGTAAAACGTGTCTTCTCGTGTTGTTTCCAAAACTCCACAGGAGCCTCTTGTAAGTCTCCACCACTTTACAGGGGCATGAGTTCGACTTGACCGTGTCTTACTTAGCTTGACTCTGATTGTGACTATGACTTGTTTGACGTTATTAAGACAATGTAAACTGTTTAATATTACGAGTAAAGGACATTGAATCCACGCTCATGAAGATTTTAACAAAAAAAATAAAATGGGTTTTTTCCACCAGAGATGTGCAAGGTATGAGATAGCCCGTTAGTCTAGTTGGTAGTGAACTTACCTTCTGAGCTAGGGGGCGTGGGTTCGATTCCCACCTAGGACAAACATTCATGTGATGAACATTTGTGTTTGTTCTATAGCTAGTTGTTAATATTTATTTAAGTATGTATTTAAAACTATATATGTATGTATATCAGTCTCTGGCAGCCATATCACAAGCTTTGCTTAGTTTGGGGTCAGATGACCGTGTGTGAAAAAATGTCCCGAATTTTTATTGTTATTTATTTATTTATTTAAGGTAGCTAAGCGGTGTGCGAGGAAAAAATCGACCAATAGGAGACGAGGCGAGATGGAATGAATACCCCTTATTTATCGATTTTTTTTTAAACTTTTTTGTGGCTTGACAAAAATCGAACCTACTTTAAAAATAAAATAAATTCAGCCTATAATGTTCGAACAACGCGACACATTATAATGTGTACTGCAGACAAGAAATAAATTAGACAGGTAAAATAAACAAAATGTAGGGAAAAACCAAATTAAACGTGACACATTTTGTTGCAGTGGTGGGCGAATGGAGCGGAGCGCCGGCAGGAGGTGAATGGTGGGCGCTTGGGCTGGGCGCAGGACTGGGTGCACTGGGGGTGCCCGCCCCGTTGTGGCACGACGAACCCGCCGCGGCTTTCCGGGCACTACTACACAGGTACTTGTCCATTACTCTAATAGTAGTTCACCCCGAACTGAGACCTCGCGGCCTTTATATCATCGTAACACCTCGACCGATTTTTCCCCATACTCGAGTTTAAAAATAGTGAATATACTTACAAAATTCCATAAAGATATATGCAAGTTATAATCGATTAAATATACAAAGATACATGGAACGCCGACTTGTCCCATTACAGTCTCAGATCTAATTTGTATATGACGAATTCCTAGTGTAATTCCGCTTCTACGGGGTTTTGAGTACAATAAGGATTTTGGGATAAACTATTTGAATAAAAAAAAAAACATAAAAAATCAGTATAGAAACTTTACGTTTCTTACCAGTCACGTTGTTCCACAGATACGTGCTAGCCCTACCCCCGCCTGCGCTCCGGCCCCCCGAGCCAGAACCGTCACCCCCCTCTCCCCCGTCTCCGAGTACGGCCCTGGCACGGCTTGCCAGCGCCGACACCCTGCGGCTGAGGGCACACGATGCGATACAAGACAGAGTACTACAACATAATAATAAAGTTCATACGTAACTATGATATACCTAATAATTGAAAAAAATATGTAAAAGAAAGTGACATTGTTTTAAACTATCACGGTTGTTCACTAAAAAAAGCTCGGGAGCTCTAATATCGGAAGCTCATTCCACAACCTTACCACGGTAAATATCCCGTAAATAATCATATAACTTTAGAAAATGACTTTTTGGTTGGTCAATAGCCATAGATTTTTGTGTATTTTCAACAGTTGTGCTGTCTTGGCTTTTCCACAAACATGATAAAGTTAAGCACTATGCTGATTGGGTGACAAAGTGACGAATGCAAACAAATAGGCTGGTTTCACAGCTGTACGGGTGACCTGCGTGGGTCACCCGTACTACGGGAGACGGGATCTACGCGGAGGCGCGTCACTGTGAAACGTATGCCTCCGCTCCGGGAGCCCGTACGGGTGACCCATGCGGGTCTCCCGTACAGCTGTGAAACCAGCCTTAGAAATGTGAATCTTATATCAAGTCTCACATAGTAAATATATGAAAGAAATGTGTGTTCAAGCCACGTCTCCGCCGCATCGCCTCCATTCACCTCTTCTGTATAAGCCATGATCTAATCTGCAAATAAAATTATCAGACGCGTCCGTCACTACGCTTGAAAGACGTGATCCAGCTAATGAGTAAATGAGCTAATGTAAAAGCTAATGAGTAATGATTCAAACAAAACTAAATTCATAACTGGACGTGATACTTTGAGCGATCGGACGTAAAAGACCTGGCGCTAGATGTTTTTGTCAGCCGAAGACGCGTGTTTACCTACTTACGTGTAAGTATACCTACACGCGTCTTCAGCCACGGCTTAAGGCAACATGAGTCCCAGTTATATTAGGAGGACAATCAATTAATTCAGTCCGTACTTCAAATGAAAGCAAAAAGCATTTTGCAATTAATTTCGTTTTATGTATGCGTCCGACTGCCACGTCCAGCTTATGGACTCGTCCGATAGTATGTTTGCAGCTTTAGAACACACTGTAATGACATAGACTAATTCACTTATATAAGACTTAAAATATTCCTAGTCAATAACTTTATATTCACATTTTTAATTTATCAAATGTAAAATATGGTATACGTATACTTAGTATTTTTTTGGATAAAATTGTATAAATCTTATAAAACTGGACACTTAAATACGTGTGCCTTAACGTTGAATGTTAGTTTGGCTTTGAGTTTATGATGTTTCAATGCTTCAAAGTTGAAAATAAGTAGGTTAAATGTTTCAGTACAAGCCGACTGTCGTCTGGTAAATATTGTTAAGCCATGAACGCGGTAAGTACTTACTTAAGGCCACGCTTACATGCCATAGCGGGTTTGTATCCACGGATCCCGGTATCGGTTTTATTAGCCACGGATCCGGGCGAGTTGTATCCACCGATACCGTGATCCGTTTGCTATCTCAACTCGGGCATTATATTTTTAGAATAACATAGCAAATAGTATAATATTCTATAGGATGGTGGAGATAGAAAAACTAAAAAAAAAAAACTATCCCCTTCGCCGTCCTATAAAATATCGACACGAACATTGCTTTATACTGTTTGCAATGTTATTTGTAAGAATAATGGTCAATAGGTTATTTAAAATAATTTCTGTTTGTTCATCTTCAAAAATTTTGAAAACAGTCAAGTGAGATAGCCACGCGTTTTAGCTGCGCCTTGGTGGTACGTTTCCCCTATGGCTGGAAATTCAAATTTTAAATAGTTTTTTGGTCCTAGTAGCTAGGCTGGTAATTATTTTAAAATAACACAGTGTTTGCGCAAATTGTTGGTTGTTCTTTACATTATAATGTACAACTATTTAACAGTAACGCACCATATTACTTACATTTGTCAATAAACTGTTTGAAACAACAAAAATTTGTTTATTGACAAATGTAAGTAATAATGTGAATTAGAGATAAATAGCTTTACATGATTTTGTAAAGAATAATAATCAATTTGCGCAAACATCATGATCGTTTACAATAATTACCCGGCCTAGCTACAAGCATGACAAAACTGTTTGTAATTTGAAATTTCCCGCCATAGGTGAAAAGTACCACCTTAATCATAAACATTACCATATAGAAATTGTAAATATCAGTAATTATTTCTGGATCTGTACATAATAATTGTATCTTGATAAGTAAACAAACTGCACAGTAGTTTAGTAGTTTTTAGTAACAATTAGTCATATTAGCGCGTATTTAATTAGTAACGTAATTTATTCGATGTAGAAAAGTAGAGAGTTTGCAATGAATAATGTAGAAAAATAAATAATTATGTGCAAAATTTGTTTGAAATTTTATTGTGTTGTTACCTTTTTACCCGACGATGCAAACCCAAAAGGAGAATGTATATATATTTTTTGTAACGAGGGCGAATTCTTCTAAAGATACTGAAACATTATTATCAGCATCATTAGCCAGAAGACGTTCAATGCTGAACTGGACCTTAGAACCACACTGTATGCCGCCTGCCGTCTGCATCCACTGGATGCTAGCGAATCTCACGATGTCATCGGTCCATCTAGTGGGAGACCTACCTACGCTGCGTCTTCCTTTTTGTACTTACCTAATATGAAACACTAAAAAGACAGACGTTTCTGAAGTTTAATACGTATTTCTTTTTATCACTCAATTCAAAGAAGATTACCGACATACTTACCTATTTAGTAGAAATCCGTTGTATAAGATGCTTAACACTCAGTTCATTGTATTGTAAAACACTTGGAACCCTGATTTTAAGCGTTTTGCGTTGTATTTATCGTAAAGGGAAGTGACGAGGGTTCTCAACCCTTTGCGATAAATACAAAGGGTTGAACGGTGATCTTACTAGTTTTTATCTGATGACGCAAAACAAAAAGAACGATATTGTGACGTTTAAGAACGATATTAGGGCATGTCCCTTTAATCCAAAACACAAGCTAACACTAACACTACAAACAGTTAGACTGCCTATAGACCGTTGAAGGTCTAAAGAAGATACAAATGCTCAAGCCTACTATCAGTTGGCAGCGTACCCAGCATGCTAGACACATTACCACGCTGAATGGCAATGTGTATGCGTTGAGCCATGAAACACGCCAGCATTTTGTTCACGCGTAGTATTTGCTAGGCGCTCTGAAAGAATTTGAAAATTAGGTGAGCGGTCACCAAGGGCTCAATGTTTCGACCCCAAATGCTCAAATATGTGACCACTACCGAAGTTAGCATATTTGGTCCGCGGTTAAGACGATGGGAACACTAGGCAAACAAGGTAGGGCTGGTGCGGCTGCCAATTCGGCAGAATTAAATATTTCAGCATTTGGGGTCGACATTGAGCCCTTGGGGAGCTCATTTTATGTCGATAGATTCAAGGATGATCACTGGGTAGGTTGGTGTCATTATAAACACAATATGGTGACATGTAGAGTGGGAATAAGTGAGGATAATTTCCTATCAATATTAAAAATAGCTTTCAAAATTAGTAAACGCTCAAACAAAATTATTGATATCTCCAAATCAACAGGTGCTCGAACAAAACAATTCGTTTTATTACAACTGGTTTTAAAACTACTGAGCCTAAGTTAATGAAATTTTTTGTGGGGCTGCCTTGAGAGCTTCCTCTAAATGATAATACGATAAAATCACGTAAATTAGTTACCTAATGTCGGAGTAATCGGAAGACAAACATAAAAAAATATTCGGTCCGAATTTTCAGCTTCACGACATTTAAAAAAAAACTGGTAAAATGGCCCAAATGTTGAAGAAATCAGAGAAAAAGTTATATAAAAAAAAAAAAATGTCCAAATTGAGAACTTCTCTCTTGAACTCTTTGTCACGTAAATTGGTTCCCAAATGTAGGCATAACCTGAGTACAGAAAAATTATTAAAAAAATACAGACTGAATTCGGTATGTAAAGTTTTTTTTAATTTTTATTTCGTAGATAAGGCTATTTTAAGAAACTAATTAAATTTTTTTTTTCTATTGAGTAGTTATTTTACAATATTTTTTTGAAAATTTAAATTATGTGACGGCACCATATAGCACAAAATTTCGTTGCATTGAGAAGCCTAAAAAAGCACCCCATATTGGCAGCCCTGAAAAAACCCAGACAGTCAAACCACAGATATGAAAAAATATTCTATTCTGTGTGTCAAATGTATAATATTTTTATTCTTAAATGGCACAGAAAATAAAATGCTACAATGTGACGTCATTTAGAGGACAATGAAAGTCGAATGATTTCTTAGTTTTATGTTAAAATAAATGGCATCTTATCGTTTTAAAAGGTCGGAGTAGAAAAATAAGGGTTGGTAACATAAAATCTCGAAATGGTTTTGGAATTGGCATAGGTTAATTATTTTTAGCATACCGAATTGCGATGTCGATAAAATTAGTTAATTAAAATAACAAGAGAAAAAAAGGGAATCTTATTCGAGGGACTAAGTTGGATCCTAAGTGCAGCGAAGGTCTAGAATCCAGAGCGGAGCAAGGGATACAAGGATTTCAAGGACTGAGATTAAATTATTTTTTAAGAGTTATGTACATTCAGCTTTTTACATTGTTATTGCAGCTGTCAGAGAAAATAAATACTTGAACCGAGTTTATTTGGGTATGGCAACAAAGAGCTGAGAGGATCGATTTTATTCATAATTGATTTTTCTTCTAAATAGTAGTCGAGTCTAGAGTCTAGTCTATAATAACATTGGGCAAGCAATTATGTATTTTATCCGTACTGGTAGTTTATTATACATATACCTGATAGACAGAAAGACAGACACAGATGGACAAAATGAACTTATAAGGGTTCCTTGTAACACAGTACCCTAAAAACGTGCAAGCAACAAAAAGGAGTTGCATACAAAAAAATATTTGCGAATTTGCGAGTTTTAGCATCGGTGTGGAGCGGCGAAGATTAAATTTGCCCGTCGATTGTTCCACAAAGAACTCGAGTGTTTGAAGAAAGATTAATTTGGGAAAAATTCGGGCGTCGAATTAAGCCTCTTGCAGTATGGCGATTATGCAGTGCAAGTACCGTTCTTTATCGATCGTCAAATTCGCTAAAATGCCATAGAATCGATCACAGCGAGTACTGAAAAAATGGCATATTATCGAATTTGACGACCTCAACTGTCAATTTGACGATCGATAAAAGAACGGTACTTGCATCCCTGTTTTGTCATAGATTCTATATTGGATATATTATGAAGTCCTAGCTGCGCCCCGCGGTTTCAGCCGCGTACTGATGAAAAATGGTGATGATGATGATGATGATGAAAAGTAGCCTATATGTCACTCTCCGGCCATTGATCTAAACCTATGCAAAAAATCAGGTCGATCTGTTGCTCTGTTGCTGCAAGAAAGAGGAACAAACAAACCAACAAACAAACACACTTTCGCATTTATAATATTAGTATGAATTGATTGTAAGTTGGTAAGTATGGTAAACCGTGGTAGCCTATTTGGGAGACCACTAGCGTGCGTACAAAAAGCGTGAGGTTGCGGGTTCAAATCCCGGGCCCGCCAATACCAATACCAATGAGCTCTTTAGGGTTTATGTACGGATTTTCATACCACTGTCATCGTTGTCTCGGTAAGGGAAAAACATCGTGAGGAAACCTGCATACATACGGAAAATAAATTCAATGGCATATGTGAATCCAACAACCCGCAACTGGGCCAGATGGTGGATATGGCCCAATCACCCTTTCGGGGGTAGACCTAAGACCAGCAGTGGACTTGTCTGATTATGCTAAGCATTAGCAGGTTGAAGTTGTAGTGGGCAGGGACATAGCACGCAGAACAGATGGCCGACGGGACCCAAAGCTTATCGAATGGAGACCACGGACCGGTAAGCGCAGCGTAGGACGTCCACCCATAATATGAATGAACGACCTAAAATATACCACAGGGAAACGCTGGATGCAGGGCGCTTCCAACCGGCCCTCTTGGGGATCGATGGGGAGGCATTTTATTTTTGTTATTACTGCCATGTCATCTTACTATATCTCCCTTGTATGTCTGATCTGAGGTGGATATACTATAAGAGTCATAATAACATCAGAAGGGGAAAGATTGAAGCGATGTCTGTGAAAATGGATGGAAAATTGTACCTAAGTAATTGAAAATGCTGTGATTTAAAGTGGCGCAAATTGAATCCACTTTGCTCGCTAGAAGGCTTTTTAATATGAACATCTATTAATCATAATCATAGTCATATAATCGTTTTAGGAAGTCAACAATATTGCGCAAAAGATTAAAAGTCACCATGATGACATTTTGGGAATTTAACGTTTTAAGAAGTCGACGTTGTGTGGTGCAAAAGAGAATTCATTGTCACTCTCACTCGTAAGTTAAGACGAAATATGCTTCAAATTTGACGATTCGTCCTCACGAATATTCAAAAGTAGACCTTTAAAATCGATTAATTGACATTATTTCTTTATGTGTAATAAATGTTCTTGAAATATTTTATTCGGACGTGTTCACCGATACACGATTAAAGAAATTTGGCTCGATAGAAAATAAAGAAAAAATAAATATTGAAAATATTTGAAAGCGCGCACGCCGCATTACCGTCATACAAATGTACGGTTCTCTTTGATTTGCGAGAATTCAACATTTTGCTTAGTGACGTAATAAATCTAAACCATATATCCGATCGAGTTGAAATACATATCACACTTACAAGTAAAATATATGATTATATAATAAATCAAATCTTCAAGTTTGTAGCAGTAGAGCACGGCCGACGCCCAACTGGGCGGACGGGCCTAATGTTATTAAGTTTATTAGATCCCGCCCGCCCACGCCCATAACCCGCCCAGTGTGGCTTGCGGATAACTAGGTTTTGAACACAGACTTCAGGAATAGACAAGGTAAGATAGATAATTATATCAAGTAAAATTGGACAGTTGCATGGTTTCACAAGTGGTTTTGCCAATCCTAGCACGCTTGCGGATCATCATCATCATTTCAGCCATAGGACGTCCACTGCTGTATTACAGATAGTGGTCAGAGAGGCCAAAATAAAAGTCCAAATTGTCACACTTGATCCTCTCTCTCTCTCTCTCTCTATATATATACACGATAAACTGATGCCGTACATACGTTATTTTCAATACCTCCACCATTTTGATTCTCCTACTCCAAAACTAACCACATTGGCTTTCAAAACAGTTTCTCATTATTATGTTTATGTAGAATCAATTATTTAGTCCCAACAAGAAGAATTGTAAAATATCTATATATATTTATGGAATATAACGCACATCAATAATTTGATTAACTAACTAGTAATTCATTAATCAGTATGAATTCCGCTAAGCTAACTTTACGTAGTTCGTCTCTGGATCCGTGGTGTGGCGCTAGTGGTCGATGACGTTTGTAACAGCTGGTATAGGTGTCTATTATGTCTTCTGTGGTATAGGCCTCCCGCATCGATCTCCAAAAGAGCCAGTTGGAAGCGGCCTGCATACAGCGTTTCCCTGCAGTCTCTTTTAGATCGTCTGTCCATCTTGTGGATGGACTCTTGCGGATAAGGAAAAATAAATAAATAAGGGTATCCTCTATTGCGTCAATTAGTCACGTAAAGTAGGTAACAGACGCTATATAGACGTGCACAGATATACACAACCAGATCGGCAATATATTTTAGTGAAAGAGACAACTTGATATGGCTCAGCACAAGTACGAAAAGGACATAAATAGAATTTGTTGTCCTTATCGGCGTGACCTGTTTTTGGTACCTCAAGTGTCAAAATCTGTAATAATCAGTGACAAACAAAACGGGTCTGAATTATATTTATTGCCTTTTTTTGGTGATTTAATGTGATAAATGCGTGTTTCCTCTGAGAAATAATTGTAAAAGATATTTTACAATGGTTGGTTGTAGCATTTTGGGCTGCAAGAAGCGCAGTGAGCGAAAATACGATGATGAGCGAGAGGCACTGAGCTAGCCACGCTCATTGAAAATCTATAGGTAGTAGATCTGTGTAGACGTGTGTATTGGATTGACGGACCGCCGTCCAACCAATGGGAGAGAAAAGTTAGAATAACATATTACCCTCTCTCTCTCTCCCGTTGGTCAGACGGCAGTTGATGTCAACGCAAGAGATAATCAAGCCCAAACTGAGCAGCCAAGCCTAGTGCCAGAGTTTACAGCCCGCAGAAAAGCTCCGATTAAAGAACAATAAAAAGACGTTCAAAAATCCTATTTCAGAGAAGAGAAAGTTTGAGACGTGACGTCATGTTTTTTTTCATATACCATTGTTAAAAGAAGATGACGTCATAATGATTTCATAAGTTTTTGCGATTATTACGTTAGCATTAAAATAGGTAAGCAAGCTCAAAGTCGCACAACGAGCTATGGAGAGGGCTATGCTCGGGGTTTCTCTTCGAGATCGAATCCGAAATGAGGAGATCCGTAGACGAACGAAAGTCACCGACATAGCCCACCGGATTAGTAAGTTGAAATGGCAGTGGGCAGGGCACATATCACGCAGAACAGATGGCCGATGGGGCCGAAAGGTTCTGGAATGGAGACCACGGACTGGTAAGCGCAGCGTAGGACGTCCACCCACAAGATGGACAGACGACCTAAAAGAGACCGCAGGGAAACGCTGGATGCAGGCCGCTTCCAACCGGCCCTTTTGGAGATCGATGGGGGAGGCCTATGTCCAGCTGTGGACGTCCTACGGCTGAAATGATGATGATGATGATTAAAATAGGTACTTTTAACGGATAGTATCGCGTGTATTTAACAATAATTAACACTTTGTAGTGTCCGTACACACAGGTAGAGAAGAAGACAGATGTCTATAGAAATTATTATTATGATGAAATTACTGAAAAGAAAGAGAGAAAATAAATTTTATTCGACACCTTTACAAAAACTTATATCTAAAGGATACAATCAGTGTCGAATGGGTCCGTCTCAGCATTAATGCTGAAAGTCAAGGACTATCAGCGCCGGTTTTCAGACGAACCCTTGAGTTTACACTTACATTACACTTAACACAAATTAAGAGCCCGCGCAGACAGAGAGCGGTCAGAGTTCTGCGTTCTAGTGACCGTTTGGGTCTTTGCACATGCAACATGTCACTAGAAAGTTCGTCATCCGATGAAGAATTATTGCTCTTGTGGAGCTCAGCAGCTTCTAAGAAGAAAAGGATAAGAGAACGGTTTTTATAGTCTATATTACTTAAATCGTATAATAAACTCCTTTCTCTAACCAATTCAATTAACTTTTCCGTTATTCCAAACTCAGACATCGCGGCGTTCCGGCGTTCTCTGTCTTGGCGGGAAAAGAACTCTTGGAACGCGACGTTCCGCTTTGACCGCCGCGGTCAGATAGCCCGCTGTGTGTGTTGTTGTTATAGACTCAGTATATTCTAATGAACGCCGAACGCGGAACTCGGAACTCCTGACCGCTCTCTGTCTGCGCGGGCTCTAAAGGTACCGCCAAGATTTTAGTGACGTCATATTCGACGTGAACCTAATGTACTCTTCGGTATACATATAAGTCTGTGGTTTCGAGGCTTATTAAATTAACTTTTCCAAGGAGCTTTACGAAGTAATAAAACGATGTTTTTGTGGACTTTCTTGATACTTTTATTCAGCTAGAGATTATATTCTAAGCCCGTAAGGACGAGATTATTATTTCGAGATTTTTGAAGGTATGCGTTGTAAGTAGTATGTGGCAATTTCTTCATGGGGGTTTACAAAAAAATAAAAAATAACAATTTAATAAGCCAAGGTTATATGATTATTTACGGGATATTTACCGTGGTAAGGTAAATATATACTTGGTGGTATCATATAACCTTAGTGAACAACCGGGATAGTTTATTACAGTGTATTGAAAAACTTCAAAATTAGTAAATACGCAATTACGTTTACTTAGATCACATATTTTTTACCAGTTATTTTGATTTAAAAACCAAACTATTAAATCGATTTTGATAAAATTTCTATGGAAACAATCTGAAAGTACCTATATCCTTAAAAAAAAAGGTTTCCATATAACTTTTTTTTTTTAAATAAATGGTGGAGTTCTGATCTAATAAAACATTAAAAAATACAACCGAATTGAGAGCGATTGAGTTCTTTTATGAAGTTGGTAAATATTTTTTTATAAAATAGTAACAAACAAGCAAACGTTACATAACAGTTGTGTGACTTTTTGTTTACGATTACTGCCGCCGCCGCTTTTGTTTATTTACAAGCTGTGCCCTGTGGTTTCACCCGCCACCCGCAAGTGAAAATCGTCGTTAAGTCTAAAAAAAAAAAAAGCTCCGCATTATTCTTATTTTTTTCTTTCCGTAAGAACCTTCTACAAAGTAATAAAAAGCTTTAAAGAAAGACGAATGAAATTGGTAAAGTTGTTCTGAAGTTTTGGCGTGATCAACGTAAAAAGGGATTAATTTTTAAATTATATATAGATCAAGTAATTGGCTTGCGTTTGCCCACCAACGCCATGATGCAATCTACGATGGAGCACGCTTGCATAGAAGAAACTGATTCACTTATGATTTGAAGACATCCAGATAATCAAGTAGCGCTAGCGTCTCCCTGCTTTCAAGGACTGCTAGAGCGGGCACAAAAAATCCACATTGTTTTATGGTTGATATTCTGAAAATCCGTACGAAGTGCTTTAATTCCACATTTATTGTGCGAACTGCTAGTCTGTGGGATTCGCTGCCTGAATGGATTTTCTCCGTCAGTTACAATCTGGGTGTCTTCAAGTCGAGAGTGTGTTGGTTTTTTCTAGGCAAGCGTGCTCCATCGTAGACCGCATCGTCGCTTAACATCAGGCAAGATGGCGGCCAAGCGCAAGGCCATCTACTATTAAAAAGAAAGTAAAAAAAATTTTTTTTCATTTGTTGAGACCAGCTGGTTATGCTATGACGAAAGCTACAATCATCATTTCTTCTTTAAAATGAATCCATTAAATATGAAATCCCAATCAGGAATGAATGAATATCTGCTTACAAGCGGTAATTATGACGCTAAACAATAGATCTCAGTCGTTCTGTCAGCCCCAGGACACCCATTGTGAAGGGGTGCAGTAGACATGCTAACAGTATCCTACCTACATTTATTTAGATAGGCAAGAATAAATTCTGCCAAATACCATATGCCATTTAAGGTGAAATGGGTGCAGGAGTGGCGCCTTCACAAAAAAATAATATAACAGGTATACTAAAAGATAAGTGAATAAAAATTTGACTCCCATAGTCACTTGAAACAGCGGACAATGGAGAGAGCTATGCTCGGAGTTTCTTTGCGCGACAGAATCCGCCATTCGGATATTCGTCAAAAAACCAGAGTCACTGACATACCTGTTAAAATTTGCAAGTTGAAGTGGTAATGGGCAGGCCACATCGCTCGAAGAACCGATAACCGACGGGGAAGAAAGGTTCTTGAGTGGAGACCACGAACCGGAAGACGCAGCGTAGGTAGGCTTCCCACTAGATAGTCCGACGACATCGTGAGAGTCGCGGGCATCCAGTGGATGCAGATGGCAGGCTGTCGTTCAGTGTGTAGGTTAAAGGGGGAGGCCTATGTTCAGCAGTGGACGTCTTCTGGCTGATGAAGATGAGTCTCTTGTAAAAGTAATGAAGTAGTCCAGATCCCTAGCTGGACTGTCATAACTTACAGTCCAGCTGCTGACAGAATGCGTCTGACAGCTGCATTATTATTGTAGAGATTTAAATGTAAACATTTTCTTTTAATAATTTACTGTAGTATATTGGCTACCAGCTACAATCTTACGTTCAAAAGGCTAGTAAAAGTGACCAGAATTTACTGTTTTCGGTCGGCTTTATAAAATGTTAAAGAAACTGTCAGATTCATTTTCTCAGCGGGCGCACTTTAGTGTTAACAGTTGTTTGTGTTTTTTTCGAGTGTTATTGTGTTATAATAGTGTGTACCTATCAAGTGCTTGTGAACGTGCTCGAATGTAGGAAAAGTGATATAACGAGGTAAAACGTGTATTTTCGTGTTGCTTTCAAAACTCCATAGAAGCCTCTAAAAAGTCTCCACCACTTTACTAGGGCATGACTTAGACTTGACCGTGACTTACTTTGTTTGACTCTGACTGTGACTATGGCTTATTTGCAGATATTTTAATGAAACTTGAAAATATTTCAATACTTGACGCTGGTAAATGCAACACGTGGGACGCCAGTCCTATCCAGAGTGACATTGTGTACTGCGGTCCAGTTGCGCTGATTCTATTGTACGGTGCACTGTCAATTGCAAATGTTTGCTAAATGGAGTCCATTGTGGCCGCTCGGGATGACTTGATTATTGAGATACTGTCTACTGTTCCTGGGGACCACTCAACTGTTATCTTATACACATAATAAATTATTAAAAAAAATAAAAAAATATTAGGTACCTACGAAGAAAACCGCAATGGTACAATTTTAAATTACAGCTATACTTTTTGAAAAATATGAGAAAAACCTCAAATATAGAAGTAGCGAAACGCACGACTATGTGTAAGCGCCATGGTTTTGCTCCGCTAAATGCGACTTTAATACAATAAAACAAGCCTTGATATAATATATACCATACATACGTACATACATACGTACATACATACGACCATACATACGGCTTCTAGGGTTGTCCTATGAGGAGACCGAGGGAATTATCCATAGCTCATACAGTGAGTAGTAGTTTTTAATAGCAGCATTCCTTTCATTTTCCACTTTCCATTTTCCTTACCTTTCATAGTGATAAAATAAAATATAAATATAATAATAAATCATCATCATCATCATCATCATCAGCCAGAAGACGTCCACTGCTGAACATAGGCCTCCCCCTTTAACCTCCACACTGAACGACAGCCTGCCTTTTGCATCCACTGGATGCCAGCGACTCTTACTATGTCGTCGGTCCATCTAGTGGGAGGCCTACCTACGCTGCGTCTTCCGGTTCGTGGTCTCCACTCAAGAACCTTTCTTCCCCATCGGTTATCGGTTCTCCGAGCGATGTGGCCTGCCCATTGCCACTTCAACTTGCAAATTTTAACAGCTATGTCGGTGACTTTGGTTCTTTGGCGAATATCCACGTTTCGGATTCTATCGCGCAAAGAAACTCCGAGCATAGCTCTCTCCATTGCCCGCTGTGTGACTCTGAGTTTTTCCAAAAGGCCAACAGTTAAGGACCACGTCTCAGTACCATATGTCATCACTGGCAACACACACTGGTCAAAGACCCTTGTCTTTAGGCACTGTGGTATCTTGGACGAGAAGATGTCACGCAATTTCCCGAACGCTGCCCATCCGAGTTGGATTCTTCGGGCGACCTCTTTGCCTAAGTTGGACTTACCTAACTGAACAATCTGTCCAAGATAGGTGTAATGGTCAACAACTTCGAGAGTATCGTTCCCAACGACTACCGGCACGGGTTCAACATGGACATTGGACATGATTTTTGTCTTGTCCATGTTCATTTTAAGACCCACCTGTTGGGAAAGGCTACTGAGGTCGCTGAGCATCGTATTTAGGTCCTCCAGCGACTCTGCCATGATGACTATATCATCGGCAAAACGAAGGTGAGTGATGTATTCGCCATTGATGTTGATGCCTAATCCGTTCCAGTCCAAGAGCTTGAAAACGTCCTCCAATGCGTTCGTGAACAGTTTCGGAGAGATAACATCTCCCTGTCTCACGCCTTTCTGCAATTGGATTGGTTCCGTGCTCTCGTCCTGTAATCGGATCGACATGGTGGCGTTTCTATACAAACACTTCAACACTTCGATATACCTATAGTCGATATGACAACGCTGGAGGGACTGTAATACTGCCCAGGTCTCGATGGAATCAAAGGCTTTCTCATAGTCCATAATAAATATAATATAATAAATAAATGGTAAAATATTAATATGCTTTAATTTTTTTATTTATCTTTTAGTAATAGGAATACAGCTATTTCAATTTTTAATTTTTTTGGCATATCGCTACTTAAAAAACATTTTGATCTTTCACACACAATAAAGCCTCTGTTAACTCTGCACTCGGGCCCCGATCCAAGCGTCGTGCTTAGTTTGGGGCTCACAGATTAGTCTCATATACATAAACTCAGAATTTAACTACCCTGTGTTTACTTATTAAGTTGTTTCCTAAAAATTAATGTGTGTTTTTTTTTCTTTTATTTTTCTGTGTAAATTATCTTATCTTATCTTGGTCATTTGTAGTAATAAGCTTTGCTTAAAATTGGTAAAACCTCGCCTTACTTAGTCTATTCTCAGTGTTCGGAAACCTTTATTTAATTCAGCAGTGGTACAGTTTAATTTAGCCTATTTAAATCCAGTCTCGTCAATTCCTGAGCTACCCCAGCTCCGTTGCTACCATCCCCGCCCATCGCTTTATTAGTTTTATTTTGGTTATTCCGCGAGAGCAAACAGACGAACTTTAATTACATCTTCAGCGTAGAAACTGTCTGTCTGTCTGGCTGGGATGGTAATTTTGTACTTACTTAAAAGTACAGGTGAAAAGGGAAAGATGAACTTTTAGACTTTTTTTTGTACATTAACTGGAAGGCAAGTATTTTGCGCCTATAAAATTGCGGTGTTACCTAGAATTGAACTTCAAAAGACTCCAAAATTGTCCACTTGCCTTCCGCAAGTCATCGGCCTACCTGGCCACAGCGCGTCTTATTCTACGATCACCTTTGATCATTAGGTACTAGGTATATAGCTTGGATTTGCTCAAGCCAGTACTGAAAAAAAGACTGCCAAAAACTGGGGTTTGTATCCATGGATCCCGGTATCGCTTTGCCACGGATTCCGGCTAGTTGTATGCACCATTACCAGGATCTGTTATCTTAAAAAAAAAAACAATTTTCATTTTACCCGCTGGTATACCGATATCCGTGGGTTGAAGGCGGCGAGGTAATCATTAATTGCACACACTGACATTTTCTTACTAGTTGTACAAACGCACACTTCAATATTGAGCGGCACACAACTGCAAACGATATGATCAAAATTTCATCAAATGCACGGCCTTCGTCATCATTATCAGCCAGAAGACGTCCACTGCTGAACATAGGCCTCCCCTTTAACCTCCACACTGAACGACAGCCCGCAATCTGCATCCACTGGATGTCCGAGACTCTCACAATGTCGTCGGCCCATCTTAGTGAGGGGCCTACCTACACTGCGTCTTCCGGTTCGTGGACGAACAATGGGGTATACTTTTTTTTGTTAAATTTATCATGACCTTGGATACAAAGTCCGCTAGCCGTAATATTAATCAAGTTTACACAGTATTAAGCGTCAAACAAGTCACAGTCACAGACAGAGTCAAGCTAAGTGAGTCACGGTCAAGTCAAACTCATGCCCCAGCAAAGTGTTGGAGACTTTACAAGAGGCATCTATGGAGTTTTGGAAACAACACGAAAATACATGTTTCACCTCGTTATATCACTTGTCCACACTCGAGCACATTTGCGAACACTTAATAATTCACCAATAGTAAACATTAACACTCGAAAATACACAAGTTTATGAAAATTATACGAGGCGACATGTTTTTTCCACGTTGGCGGCAAAACCCAGTGGGGTGTATACTGTATATAAGAGCTAAAGTGGTTACAAATGCAGCAACAAATTTTTTGAGCTTAAAAATACCAATAATATTTTATTGTTTTGTACTTATTCCTAAAATTAAAAAGCAAAACACGAATTATAAACAACCAAACCACCAGTTAAAATGAGTTGAAAATACTTCCTTATTATCCCGTTTCGCCGATGTAATTATGTGACTCCCCAACAAATAAGAAACCATCAGAAAACAATGATAAACAGTCGGGTGAAGAGCCGCAGTTTAAATAACAGTTACTACGTGCACAGATTAACCAAAAAAGCTGTTTGTGCTCATAAAACATGGGCATTTTTTTAACGCGTAGTAACACTGTTCATTCTTCTCCCGCCATAATTGTATTTTTTTTAAATTATGCGGTATGACGATGGGATCAACGTTACTCAAGTTATCATCGATCAAATATACAAACCATAACCAATCTGTGATACAAACATACAAATTAACAAACATACAAATTAACAAAAATACATACACACGTAGCACACGTCTGTTCCCGTAGACTCTGAGACCTAAAATTATTTTTTCACGGCAATGGGTTTAGATTCCTTCAGTTGGAATAATAAACAAGTTTACAAGGTATTAAACAAATCATAGTCACAGTCAGAGTCAAGCAAGGTAAGGCACGGTCAAGTCCAAGTCATGCAGCGGCAGAGTTTACTAGAGGCTTCTGTGGAGTTTTGAGAAACATCGAGAAAATATATGTTTTTCCACATTATATAATTTTGCTTACACTTTAGCACGTTGAAGAATACTTAATATACAATAATGCACCATTATTACATACTAACACTTGAAATAACACAAGTTTAGGAAAACAATAAAATGAGGCGACATGTTTTTTTCACGTTGGCGCAAAAATTCCTAAGCCCTTTAATAAACCACAATAATACGTTTTTTTTTTTTTGTTAAAATCTTCATGAGCGTGGATTCAATGTCCTTTACTCGTAATATTAAACAGTTCATTTTGTCTTATTAGCGTCAAACAAGTCATAGTCACAGTCAGAGTCAAGCTAAGTAAGTCACGGTCAAGTCGAACTCATGCCCCTGTAAAGTGGTGAAGACTTTACAAGAGGCTCCTATGGAGTTTTGGAAACAACACGAAAAGACACGTTTCACCTCGTTATATCACTTGCCCACACTCGAGCACGTTTACGAGCACTTAATGAATAATAATTCACCATTTAGTACACATTAACACTCGAAAATGCACAAGTTTAGGAAAATAATCCAACGAGCCGACATGTTTTTTTCCACGTTGGCGCCAAAACTCTCACAATAATACGTAGCACCACAATGTTGCCAGAACAAATCTACAAAACGCACCAATTCTCCAGTATTGCCAGACACACCAACAGTCACTACGCACCCTATCTAATAAAACTCCCGAGTGCAGCGTCGAATGAAATTACCCGGTGACATCGGCTTATAACCGGAATCAATAGACGATCATCGCAATAAAAGCTGTAGATGTTTGTCCACCCCCTTCCAACCCACCCTGGCCCGTTCTACCTCCCCCCCCCCCCCCCAGGGGCCAATTTACCCGATATTAAGTTTATACAGCGATTTGGTACAGTACCCTTCTTTACAGCGGCGGTAAGGAACGTCGTAAATTAAACGGGATTGGTGTGGTGGATTAGCCGGATTAGCAAGTTGAAGTGGCATTGGGCAGGGCACATAGCCGATGGGGCCGAAAGGTTCTCGAATGGAGACCACGGACCGGTAAGCGCAGCGTATGACGTCCACCCACAAGATAGACAGACAACCTAAAAGAGACCGCAGGGAAACACTGGATGCAGGCCGCTTTCAACCGGCCCTTTTGGAGATCGATGGGGAGGCCTATATCCAGCAGTGGACGTCCTACGGCTGAAATGACGATGATGGTGAGGTGGATTAGATGCTAGCGCAGCGATTGATTGATTAGTGATTGTAACGAAGGGTGTGGATACCCTAACAATGAACTTGAGCTGCAAGTGAAGACAAACATCGTGAGGAAACCATAGCAAGGTAGCAGGGCAATTTCTAGTGCCTGGCTGCCTAGCTTCCGCCCTCAAGTTAATCTGCCGTTAAGAGTCAGGTCCGTTTCCAGCCTAAGCGTGCTTATCATCTTCGACCATACCGTCACCATATTTATCTATGCCGTCACTTAGCACACGAAGCGGGTGCCTAATCCACCATCGCTCATCATACTTACGTTTAGACTATCCTAATTAAACATTTAGGTTTAACAAATTATATCAGGTACTTCTGACCACTTGTATAGGTTCGTTTCTACTGTAAAAAGGAAATGACGCAGCGACGGGACGATTGAATCTGCAGGGTAGTGCATGTGGAAAACGCCACAACTTTCTCCGTCAATGTGCGCCACTCCGGCCCATACAGTAGGGTGCGTTATTATTGGGTCAATTGACCCTCTGCCACATTATTAGTTCGCCTCGAGCGAGCGAGCGATGTCAACTCGCTAAGTAGCTTTACATCTAGTTAATTTGCTACTATATTCTCCTTCATGTGTATAAGTAATTTTGGGATTTGTGAAGGTAGTTCTTTATCTGGATGGTATTTGAATGTTTGAAATGGCCCAACATTTCCATGTCCTGGGCGTCTGATTAAATGCTAATGTAATCCAGATAACTAAGAGCTGAATTTTGTGACATATCTATCAAAAGTATCTTTAAATGCACTGATGATTGCTTTTCGTCCACGTTTGAAACTGAATTTTCGTAACCAGCTACGAACATGGTTTTTTTATGTTTGATAACCAGCTACGAAAACATAATAAAATTTCCGTTTTCGAATTTGCGGACTAAACTTTAAATTTTGTCTATTTTGTGGCTAAACATAAAAAAAAAGATATTGATTTATTTTATTTTGTTTAAAATGCGACTTGATCGAGAGTAATCTTAGCCGGGTATGTCCTAAAACTGCGACCAGAACCACCGGAGGATGGGCAGCAGCATCCTATTAGTACACGGTGAACGTACTGCGATCCCCAAGCCGCCTGCCAAGCGTGGGGATTATGGCAACACCCCTCTCTACGAGGGAGGCCTTTGTTCAGCAGTGGACGTTTACAGGCTGAAGATGATGTTGAATCTTAGCTGTGATTTAAAAAAAACAGTTCAGCCGATTAAGGATTATCAGTTCATTTATCGGGGTTTAAAAAAACAATTTAAATAATTATAATTGTTCCATAATTGATTATGAAACATGCTAGTCTCGTCTAGCGAGATATGTTTTCAGGGTTTTGGATAATTTATTCTCATTTTTTATGTCTTTTATATGCACTGATAGTATTGTATATTTTGACACCGCTTTCTTATTTTCTTTGCGTAGCTGGTCTATTAAATACTTATATGCTAATTGCATACCAGGATTAATCCTCACCAAGTGCAAATACGTCGACTTCTCACGCGAGTCAAAAAGCCGATTCGCTGACTCCATAATTCCCAATATATTTCCATCCACAGAACATTTTGTTAACCGCGAACTATAAAAACGACAAAATGAACCCAACGTGTTAACCGGACATTGAATACCACCAATTTGAAAAGTCTTTCGCACAAACTTTGCTTTTATTGGAATTTCAGCTTTAAGCTCTCAAAATCAAAGGTTAAAGTCTTAAACGGTCTTCAGATACTTTACAATGTACAAGAGCATTGGAGATTGGTCCTTCGAGCTACATCATTAGAGTTCCATTTTAACTAGTAAAATATCATTTTATGGCAGAGAAAAATTGTATTGGCCGACAAAATAGTTGCAGAAAGTTGGGAATTTAATTTATGTGGGAAGTAAGGGGCTGGATTGTTTTCGTTGCAAATGTAGATGTCAATGAACATATTGTACGTGTGAAATCAATTTTCTGATTTAATTGGCAAATAGGGTAAACTCTAATAGGGTGAATGGCAATGGGAATGGCAGAAATTTTTGCACCAAAAATTAGTAGTTATATTGTTTTAAAGATAAATGTATGTGGATGTTTGTTGCTTTATATTATGTTGATTTTAAATAAGAGATTTTATGTTTAAAAAAGTTCGTTGAAAACAAGAGCTCTTATGATACAAAATATCTTGTGAATCACGAGCAAATTAGAATTTGCGAAAGTAGAGTTTTATGCTACGGAAGGTATTTCAAAGCATGCTAGAGATCTTATGACTTACGACCATTCTCTGAAGATCTTATGATCCAGGACAGCTTTATGGTATCAGTTTTTATATATATATGCGGTTCTTCACATATAGTCTGATATTAAAAGTAAAGACGTAGATGTGGACTAAGATGGAGCACGCTAACCTAAAAGCAATATATTTTCTCTCAATATTGTAGTTTTTGGGGAACACAGACTCTGATAGAGAATTTCAATTTACTCTTTACGTCTCTACAATTAACGTCTTTTATAAAAACGTTTAACAGATGGCCTTTTGAAAAATTCACGAGTTGCACAACGGACAATGGAGGGAGCTATGCTCGGAGTTTCTTTACGCGATAAAATTTGGAACGGGGATATTCGCCGAAGAACCACAGTCTCAGACATAACTGATCAAATTTGCAAGTTGAAGTGGCTATTGGGAGCACATCACTCGAAGAACTGATAACCGACGGGGAAGAAAGTTTCGTGAGTGGACACCACGAACCGGAAGACGCAGCGTAAATAGGCCTTCCCGCTAGATGGGCCGACGACATCGTAAGACACGCGCATCCAGTAGATGCAAATTCCAGGGGGGTTAGACAAGACCCACTTTCTGTTAGCGTTAACTAAATATTAGTTAACGCTATGTCATTGTCAATGTTTTCATACAATTTCATCTTTCCGCAAGCGTTAACGCTAACAGAAAGTGGGTCTTTTCTAACCCCCAGCCTGTCGTTAGAGTCATTTTCATGAAAGAAGTCCCACGGCAAACAGCGGAACTAAATTTCCATGTTGTAGTTGTCAGGTGTTGTTACTGTGTTTGGACGCTAGTGAGATTTTTATTAATTTTCCATCGTTAAAGAGTCGTGTACGATGCCAAAGGTTGTTAAAGTTCTACTCGAGAAATGATACTGATAGTGATTGATACGCGATGACAGCGCCGCGTCTGGGGGACTTCAAACATGAAAAGCACTCTAAGTGTGAAAATTTAAGAGGGCGGCCTATGTACCAGCAGTACCAGCGTCTTCTGGCTGATGATGATGTATAATAACAAGTGGAATTGAAGCGAACGTGGGTTGGGATACAGGGTAAGTAAGACCAGTTAATCTCCCACTAATAGTTTAATAGAACTCTCCATCCGACAGCTTCATGGCGTAGAGATGCAGCGAGCGGAACTCGCAAAACTGGTTGGTGCACCAGCCACCGTGCCCATCCGTGCAGCGGCACGAGTCGCACTCGTCCATGTACTTCTCGCCAGGGATGCATTTGAAGAATGGGTTCTTGATCACTAGGGGAAGTTTAGATATTAATTTTCACATAAATATTCACGGGTCTAGCCCGGACCTTCGAGAGGCATTGGTGGGGCCGAAGCCAAGAGGCACTGTTGAGTAAAAATACAATTATGGGGTGTGTATAAAATGCTATATAATACTATTGTACAGTATGGAATTAAAAAATCTGGGCTATTGAGGTGAACAACTTGTTAATTATTATTATAGCATGAAAAACTGTTTCCGTGATAATTTACACATTGCACATTGTTTTCCTCTATTGCACACCTCATCTTCTACTTACGTCTTTTATAAATCCTTTCCATCCTAATGTTGCCTGGAAGAGATAGCTGTTAGCGACAAGGCCGCCAGTTATTTTTTTTTTTTTTTAGTATAATATTTTATAGTATGGACAATAAAAATCAATCATTGCAATGGCGTCGATTCTGTCATACCAGTCACTAAACTAAACCAATCTGACAGGATTAAAATTTTCTGCCACTCTTATCATTTTAATATGTGAGAGAAGGATGGCAACAATTTTAGAGCTGAAACTTAGTTTAGTTTAGAGTAGATCAGAGTCGATGCCAATATAACACTTTTACCGGCTATGCTCAGAGTTTCTTTGCGCGATGGACTCGGAAGAAGGATATTCGCCAAAGAACCACTGTCACCGACATAGCAGCTCAGACTAGCAAGTTGAAGTGGCAATGGGCAGGCCACATCGCTCGAAACGATAACCGATGGGGAAGAAAGGTTTTTGAGTGGAGACCACGAATCGGAAGAGGCTGCGTAGGAAGGCCCACTAGATGGACTGACGACGTGAGAGTTGAAGGCGTCCATGCAGATGGAAGGCTGTCGTTCAATGTGGCGTGCTAAGGCCAAAATTCTGCAGTGGACGTCTTGTGGCTGATAATGGAGCTAATTATCATCATCATAATTATTTCAGCCATATGACGTCCACTGCTGGACATAGGCCTCCCCCATCGGTCTCGCGGCCTGCATCCAGCGTTTCTCTGCGGTCTTCCGCAGGGAAGTTCTTCCTTTTTAGATCGTCCGTCCATCTTGTCTATGGAGCTAATAAGAGCGTTATAATAAAAATCAAGATTACCCGTGCATCTTAGACAAGGTGTGCTCCTCTCGCACAGCGCAGTGACCGTGGGCTCGCAGTAGACACAAGATGGCATGGCTCGACAGGCCCCCGAGTCTTGAGTCTCGCAGAGCAGGCAATTCTTGTTCTCAGGCACCATGGTTAAGGAGGTCTCTTCTTCCCAGTACTGGTGGGGTGGCTTGGGCTTCACGAATTGGGAGACCACGTAGCTGTGGAATGTTGGTAGTTTTATTAATAACTAGTGGTCTGCCCCAGCTTCGCACGGGTATAGATTATAGCCTATGTCACCCGAGGATAGTGTAGCTTCCCAACAGTGAAGGAATTTTTAAAATCGGTCCAGTACTTTTTGAGCCAATTCGTTACAAACACACTTACATAAAAATCTTTCCTCTTTATAATATTAGTATAGACAAGAAAGTGCCTTTTTAAATAGATTTTTAAGGATCAAGAAACAGTGTACTACAAGATATCAAATTACAGAAATATACAGAAAACAAACCAGTTGAAATACCAGCATCGTTGATCACGGATTAATAATAGATATAATATATCACATTAAAATGACGTAAAGAAGAAATCTTATGTTAGAGTTTAAATAGTAAACTTAATTTGCGTCATAATATAATTAATTCGGTAGGTAACCACTAAAATCTTCTTATCTAATAACTCTATCTTACTTCTTAATTAATTTGATTCAAATACCTATTATCAAATGATGTCTATGATATCTTAATATACATACGAGCGTGTTTGTAGTTAGTGAATCAGGGCCCTGTTCTCAGTGCTTGTGGTGTTTGTAGTTAGTGAATCAGGACCCTGGGCTCTGTGCTTGTGGTGTTTGTAGTTAGTGAATCAGGACCCTGGGCTCAGTGCTTGTGGATAGTGATAATGATGATCTTACGCTTGAGATCCAGGTCGGTAGATGGGAGGTGATTCCTCCGCCCCCCCTCCGACGGAGCTGAGAGTGCCCGGCAGAGGAGCCCCGTGCATGCGGCTCATGCGGGGGTCTGAAACGTAATGGTATTTTGGGAAAAGTTAAAACTAATACAAACATGGCCATGGTAGCCTATTTGGGAGACCACTAGACTTGAAAGCGTGAGGTCGCGGGTTCAAACCCCGGGACCGTACCAATGAGCTCTTTGGAGTTTATGTACGGATTTCCATATCACTGGTTTTTCGGTGAAGGAAAACATCGTGAGGAAATCTGCATACGTACGGAGAAGGAATTCAATGGCGTATATGAATCCACCAACCCGCAACTGGGGCGGGCCAGCCCTCTCTGTGAGAGAAGGCATGGGTCCCAGCAGTGGGAACATGATAGTCTGAAATTATATGCGAAAGTGTGTTTGTTTGTTTCTCTTTCGTGCAACAAGTAACGGAACGACGTGATTTTTTTGCATAAAGATTAGGGTAGGGAAAAAAAAATATCGTAGGAAAATTTTAGTTTCCCGAGGGAAGTCTACGCGGGTGAAACCGCGGGCACAGCTAGAACTAGAACTCATTTGTGTTTGTTCTATATCTGGTTGTTAATATCTATTTAAGTATGTATTCACATTTGTATGTATATCAGTCTCTGGCAGCCATATCACAAGCTTTGCTTAGTTTGGGGTCAGATGACCGTGTGTGCAAAAATGTCCCGAATATTTATTTTATTTATTTATTCGCTGACTTACGACGAGCTATTTAAACACATCAGTAAAAGTATAATGTCAGAAAAATTATTTTCATTATAATTCCTGAAGTTCCAATGTCTTCCCTGTCAATGTCCTGAAAATTGCTCTTAACATTTTTGTAGGCGTGCAAAGAAGTTTATTACTTTTTAGGGTTCCGCACCCAAAGGTTGTTAACGGAACCCTGTTACTAAGCCTACGCTGTCTGTGTGTCAATCTGTCTGTCTGTCCATCCTACCTTTTAACGGCTGTTTTTTTCGAACCGTAATAGATAGCCAGTTGAGATTTTCGCAATAATGAGGTTAAGTTTGTAATGTTACGGCAGATTAACTAACAAATAATAAAAAAGTCAATAAGTAAAACTAAAGGGCAATGCCTCATGCAATGTAGGGCGCACTCGGTACTTGGATGGGTGACCACCTGGCGTGATGTAATCTTAAAAAAAAAAATACTTTAGAAGGTAATTAACAATTTATGTGGTGGTCCGGAACCCTCAGTGTACGAGCCCGACTCGCACTTTACCAGTTTATTTATGAGATTGTAAGTAATTTTGTCATTCCGAAGATGTCGAGATTGATATCGGTTAAAAAGTTCACTTACCATCTCCATACCCGCCAGCACTTATTCGTGCTACAAAAACTAACAAAAGAAACTCTGTTATCATGTTTAATTTCTACCGTGTCACTTTTTAGTAAATCTAGAAATAAAACTTTTGTTTCTGGGTATCCAGTCCTTACTAGATAAAACCAGTTCAAACTGGCTCCATTGAAAAGATAGGTTTTATAAAGCTGGTTTGTCTAAATGGGCCAGTTTTTCGACGGCCAGTTTGGCTAAGTTCCGCTGACGATCGATTGCCAATTACGAGGATTGGTTTAGTTCAGCTTAAATACAGGATGTTACTTTTCTAAGTAAGCATGTTTTAAAATTTCCAAATTAATAAGATATATTTACACAAGAAAGAATCATTATTCAATACGCATAATCCATATTAACTTAGAATGGTATACCTACTTTATTTTTTTGATGTTAAAAATTACATATACACAATATGTCCATAACATATGTGCGTAACAATTTATCTAGTTTTACCTTCATTTGTCAAGACTTTTTGATTATTTTTTGTCGTAAGTAAAAGTATTTCATATCTGTCTTTCTGATAAAAGTACCTACTTCATTGCCAAACATCAAGATCGGTCAAGAAAGCCTGACAGAGTAAGAGAGACGGAGAGAGGGGGGGAGGGGCATGTTTGCGGAAGCTTGTGCTGATAGCTTCGCAGCTATCATGCGCAAAATGATCACGTCACTTTAGGACGAGTGAGATGTGAACGAGTAGCAATAGTATTCTGAGAGCTGTCCCCAATAACTTTAACTGTCTCCCATCCGGTAATATCACAATAGATTATTGGTAAAATAAAAAAGATTTGGTAAGACTTCATTTCATTATTGTGCTAAAAGGACATTGTGCGAAACAGACAATTTGAGAAAATGCCACTATGTAAAAAAAAAAATTTAAAGGGACGTATGGCTACCAGTAGACATTTTGCGAAAAAGACCTTGTGCAGTGGAGCCATTTTAGTGACGTGAGATTTATAGTAATAACATAATTATTTACAATCAATTCAAATAAATGGATCTTTGTGTCAGAATAAATTATAATGATTTGATTTTAGAGGTAGAGACAGAGTTCGTTTTGCATTTACATTACTTATTCGTTTTGTATTTACTATGCATATTAATAGTCTCATTTGACAAGCACCCTGTATACAAATAAATGTCCAATTAAGCAGTTTATGCATTTTGTATCGCACTCGTTACGCGCAGATTAAACCGTTTGTTTTTAACAAGTGAGCCGATTTCGTTTCAACTGCCCTTTTACTCAGTTCAACATATCCTAATATTAATGAATTTGTGACAAACTGTGAAGGAAAATATCGTGAGGAAACCGGTATGTCCAAGAACCTCAAAAGTTCAAAGACATACGATTTACACCAACATGCACTGGGCCAATGAGCCCATCCTCTCTCTCTCTGTCTCTGAGTGCAGGCCTGGGTCCCAGCAGTGGTAACATAATATATGATAGGTTGAAATGATGATGATAATGAATAGAAACGTCGAGCATAGTTCTTTCCATAGCTCACTAAAATAACGTATGACTACACTATATATTATTATCATTTTAGTCCCGTTGGTCCAGTTGGTATAGTAAGCCTGACTTCTGAGCTTTGGGGCGTGGGATCAATTCCCACCTAGGACAAACATTCATGCGATGGACATTTGTGTTTGTTCTATATCTGGGTGTTTTAAATATGTATTGTATATTTTTTTTAAAATTTATATTTAAAAATATATTATGTTTGGATATAATATTGTAAACGTATCAGTCTCTGGCAGTCATATCACAAGCTTTGCTTAGTTTGGGGTCAGATGACCGTGTGTGCAAAAATGTCCTGAATATTTATTTATTTTATATTATTACTCATAATCCTTATAAACGCATTAAAATACGCATTTTCCGGCCACCTGTCACTTCCCAAACTAATCCTGACCGATGATTACCATTATTACTTCCAATATACACTATTACCAGATAATACATTAAATTCGTACTACACGCCAACCAACTTATCTTAACAGTTGGCTAAATGATTGAACTAACATTATTTCCATGGATAGCTGCTGGCTTTGTTCATAAAATACTATGGTAGCTCCCTTATCCGAGTTTACAGATAAGATAGTCGCGATTTATCAATGACGTTAGTAAATTATCACGAAATAAGCTCTATTGGACTTTTATAGCGATAAAATAGCTATTATGTAGTGATAAGTGATATCAGAATCAATTACTTGCATCCAACATTATGGGGTTAATCACAGCTGTTAAATACCTATTTATCTTTTACTAGCTGTGCCACGCGATGTTACTCATTATTTGAGCTTTTTACCTGACGCAAAGCAAAAAGGAGGGTGCAGTGTTTAAGGGCGCGCTTACCGACCAGAGCTATCCCTTTTACATATTTTCGAAGAAAACAAAATCACTGAGTGGGAATATATATAAAAATGGCCAAGTGCGAGTCGGGCTCACGAACTGAGGGTTCTGTACCAACACAAAATACAAAAAGTAGTAAAAACCAACATCACTTGGTAATGAACACAAATTTCTCACCGATTCGCAATTGCCCATCATTTATTATTTATTATTTTACTTAAAAGTGTATGATATTATGAATAATTTATTGGAGCTAATCATTAGCCGTAGGACGTCCACTGCTGGACATAGTCCTCCCCATCAATCTCCAAAAGGGCCGGTTGGAAGCGGCCTACATCCAGCGTTTCCTTGCGGTCTCTTTTAGGTCGTCTGTCCATCTCGTGGGTGGACCCTCCTACGCTGCGCTTACCGGTCCGTGGTCTCCATTCGAGGCCTCATCGGGCATCTGGTCTGCGTGCTATGTGCTCTGCCCACTGCCACTTTCTACTTGCTAATCTTTCGTTCATTTACGGATCTCATTTCTGATTCAATCTCTCAGAGAAACCCCGAGCATAGCCCTCTCCACAGCTCGTTGTACAACTTAGAACTTGCTAATGAGGCCCATAGTGAGAGACCACGTTTCAGATTATTGGAGATAACTCCTAAGTATAAATAAGTTATTAATTATGTAAATAAGGAGTTTTATCAGTCACACGTGGCCTCTCCACCATGAGATCTAACACGTGGCTTGATAACGGCTTGATTGTATGGAACCCCCGTTATTTAATTCACCTGTGCTTTCACTTTATTTTAGATTAGGTTGTCGGTGTGGACTCCATCTTTTTTACAGGCTTTTTATCTTTCAATGTTCGTTTGTATGCAAGTATATAAATAATAATAATATTCAGGACATTTTTTCACACACGGTCATCTGACCCCAAACTAAGCAAAGCTTGTGATATGGCTGCCAGAGACTGATATACATACATAGATATTTTTAAATACATACTTAAATAGATATTAACAACCAGATATAGAACAAACACAAATGTTCACCACATAAATATTTGTCCTAGATGTGAATCGAACCCACGCCCCCAAGCTCAGAAGGTAGGTCACTCCAAATGGACCAACCGGCTATCTTATCTTAATAACTAGCTTTTACCTGCTTCTTTGCCCACGTTATGATCAAAACGGTTACGGAAAGAAGCCATTTAATTTTCATAAAATGGATTCTCTCTAGAGATCGTTCAACAATATGTTTACCTAGGGCAGACGCTCGAACTTTGAAAGTAAGGCCAAGAGAAGAATACAGTTAGGCTGCGGAGCGTTCGGACAATTACGTCGAGTCTTCTCGTCACCTATCCCGCAAAGCCTTAAGACAAAAGTCTTTAAGCAGTGCGTTCTACCTGTTATGATTTACGGTGCTGAAACGTGGACTCCTACTGTTGGAGCTGTCCACAAGTTCAAGGTCGCTCAGTGGGCTGTGGAGAGGGCTATGCTCGGCATTTCTCTGACGGGTTGTATCCGGAACGAAGTTATTCACCAGATAACCAAAGTCACCGACATAGCTCAGTGTATTGGCAAGCTGAAGTGGCAGTGAACCGGTCAAATCTGTTGCAGAACTGATAACCGTTTGGGTAGACGTGTTCTGGAGTAGAGACCACGAATCGAAAAACGTAGCGTAAGATGCTCTGATACTCGTTGGAGTGACGATATACGTAAGACAGCTGGCAGTTCATCATCATTATTTCAGCCGTAGGACGTCCACTGCTGGACATAGGCCTCCCCCATCAATCTCCAAAAGGGCCGGTTGGAAGCGGTTTGCATCCAGTGTTTTTCTGCGGCCTCTTTTAGATCGTCTGTCCATCTCGCTCATCTGCGTGCAGTTGCTGAAAGAGAAACGCCGAGGATTGGGCTGACTGGCTTGCCTTGGGAGAGGCCTATGTCCAGCAGTAGACTAGTATAGGCTGATTATGATGATGGTGATGTATAAAACATCACTCAGGCATAATAATATAATGTAGCTTTTTATCCGTGAAAGAATTTTCAGTATCGGTTAGAGAGAATAACCTCCTACAAACTGATAATTATTTCTCAATCGTTTTCAATTATGTGGCATTTCTTTGCCCCCTGGCTTTATGTCATCAGATCTTGCCGCTTTAAACGTGGAAGCCGGAACTGGATTGGTGTTAATAATGAAAGCTAATTGATACAAATATTTACTTCCATTATGGCTACTGAATCGTTCATCCATGTATCCTTTCTAACAAACTTTCTCTGATATTAATAGTGAAAGGAATAAGGTTGGTTTTTGTAAAAACGTTGTGGGTGGTCAAAGAACGGATTAAAGAACAAAATTACCAACTTTTTCTAGAGTTGGCCAAATGTACGAACTAAAATTTTACATAGAAATATATTAGAAAATAATATAGTGGCTCCCGTTAACCTCACAAATAAGTTGGCCGCACTGTAATGCAATATATTATAATTGATATTTTAGCTACCGTGGGATCGATTCCCGTAGCTTTATTATTTGTGGATAATCTTTGGTTTAGACACAGATTAAAAATAGTAAGATTATATTTAAAAAAAAAAATTTTGGAGACAAAAGTTTCGACTTACTTACTACTTAACTTTTTCTTAATTTTGGCGTCGCACGTTTTGTGTTGTTGCCGGTATCAAGTATATTTTTTATAGATATTGTAAAATAAGTCATAGTCCAGTCAGAGTGAAGTTAAGTCACGATCAAGTCAAAGTCATTGACACTATTAAATTAAAGTGGTCCTATAATTGTGGAGGAGACATTACTAGAGGTGTCTATGGAGTTTTGAAAACAACACGAAAAAACTTATGTTTCACTTCGTTATATCAATTTTTAACACTCTAAAACACTATAACACTTAATTAATAATAATCCACTCGAATTCTCCACATCTATTCCACTCTTATAACACTCGAAAATACTTGAGAAATATAATGAGGAGACATGTTGTTATCGCGTTGGCGTTAAAATCTTACAAAACTTTTTTTTAATGTAAACAAAAGAATGTTTGCACAGTCAAGAATGAAATACCCATTTTTTGTACTCATTCAATTGTTTGGTTTATGTTCAAGGGGTAGTTATGATTTACGTAAGATTTAAAAAAGTTGTTTCAAGAAGACCATTCATTAAAAACGTCCCATTCTTTGCGGAAGGAATAATAAGATTAAACGAGTAATGTGGAAGTTAAGTAAATAAAATCTTATGACTACTGAGAAAGGAGGTAAATCCTGACTGAAGATAAGTTTGAATGATAGCATTTAGAACCTTTTGCAAAACTTTATTGAAAAAATTGCAGACCTTTACCCAGAAGTGTATAAGATAGCATAGGTATGAAAAACGTTTTTTCTTTTCTGTGCGACGAATTTTTCTTTTTTTTGTCTATATCAAACGTCTATACAACGTGCTAATCGAAATAGCGCAAAACTAAGATTTAGTTTGGCGCAAAACCTTACAATAGTTGGTACAGAATTGAAAGTACAATCGATATAACTATTAAAAAAGGTTTTTTCTTTTACAATTTTATTTTCATAATGTCGTTTCGAAACAGCGCAAGCGACGACGTAAGTTTCGAAGAAATATCTACCTACTATGCAATATCTATAGGCAAAGTCGTCTGCATTCAGCATCAATCCAGATTTAAGACTTATCTAATGCGCTCGCACTCGCCACCCCACCTTAGCATATCTCTCTTGTCTGATCTGAGGTTTGCGTAGTCATCATCATTTCAGCATATCATAATTTGTTTAAAAAAAAATTGTTTATTCATTTAGCAAGGTTATACGCCAATTACTCTAAAGAGACAAAGTTATAAAAAATAATAAAATCATTTTCCCACTGGTGGGACACAGGCCTTCTCTCAAAGAGAGATGGGCCGTAATCCACCATGCTGGGCCAATGCATGTTGGTTAATACCGTATGTCTTTGAGCTTTTGAGTTTCTTGGACATACTGGTCTCCTCAAGATGATTTCGTTCACCGTCTTTGAACGAAATTGCACATAATTTATTTAAGTACTAAATAAGTCATTAGCAGGGCCGAGGATCGAACCGCGTGCCGTCAGATTGTAAAGCGCACATGCTACCACTTGGCCACCATCGCTCCATAGTTTATAGTTAGAATGGTAATAAAACACAATTACAAAGTCGTTTGCGTCTTTATTTAAACGACCTATATTTGGTTTTTCAACCCCAAGATTAAACGTATCAATTACGTACAATATTACAAATAATACAATACAAATTGTAAATAACATTTTAAAGCTCAAATTACGACTTTACATTTACAAGAATGAATTAAGAACGTACAGAAAAACTGTTGAACTGATGAAATAAGTTGTCACCGGAAGTGACAATTTTAGCAACAATAAATAGTTAAACTGTGGTTTAAACTATGTTCAAACATGGTTTGATGGTTGTAAAAAAGGTTTGGATTCTTTTGATGCCACATCTTGTTCAAACACGGATTTAAAGTTGAGATTTGTACTGGATTTGTCTATGAATCATAGCATGGTGGTACAGTAAGTTTTAATTCTCGTCTGGCCATAAATCAAAGATTTTCCAATTTTTTATGGAAATGACTGAAATTTTGCATTACGAGCTACTTTCTCGCTTGATGGTTAGCGTGCTTAAGGGTGTGTTTCAGCTGCCTCACTTGAAAGCCTACCTGTATCCATTGCAGGCTTAGCAAAGCTATCGCTGATGAGTTGTTATAAAATGAATAGAAAAAAAAAAAACATTTGGCTACTTGGCCAAGTGACAACAGTGCATATTAGTGTTTTGCCAAGTTATTCATGATTTTGAAAATATAGCCGCGAAAACAAGGCAATAACAAATTTCATTTTAATAAGAAACAGCTCATCATTGAATCAGCCTTTTATTGTCAACTGCTGGCCATAGGCCTTCATTCACACCTCTGACTTCGGTCGGCAGCTCTCTGCATCTAGACTGATTTCTGACTGTAAACTCAAGGGTTCATTTTATTTATTTATTTTAATAGTTTTTTTTAAATAAATAATTGGCTTGCTTTTGACCACCATCTCACCTGGGCCCCGATTCTACTAAAGGAATTGTCTTTAAATTGTAATTGTTGCGATTTTAATTCTTAAATAACTGCCTCAAAATTGACGGTTTAAATATTTTTTTATATTAGAATAATACAACCACCAAATATAACTTAGTATAATTTTTTTTAATTAAAAACTGTCAATTTTGAGACAGTTATTTAACTATTAAAATCGCAACAATTACAATGTAAAGACAATTTCTTTAGTAGAATCGGGGGGCTGATATTAAGTGATGATGCGGTCTACGTTGGAGCACGCTTGCCTAGAAGAAACCGATTCACTCGTAATTTGAAGACACACAGATTGTCTTTGTCGTGACGGATCCATTCGACACTGATTGTAGTTGTACCTATCCTTTAGTTAAAATCTAAAGGATACAATCTAAAGTTTAGATGTAAGTTTTTTTAAGCAATGTCGAAGAAAATGTACATTTAATTGTAATTCTTTCTTTCTTTTTTGAAGTGAAATATCTTTGGCACGTTGGGCACTTTTTGGGATGGGAAATATGCACGGATCTCGCGTGACCGTCTCGCTCAGATAATCGTTCAGGTAAAGTCAGCTCGAGTCGACTGAGGGAGCGAGAGAGATATAGTCAACCTTGATGAAGTTTTCACTTCTGTCGTGTGGTCTAAAGCACAATTTTTTTTTCAGTTTTTCCCGCCGTTCTGAGCAGGTCGTCACTCTACAGTTGGTCGTCGCATAGTTTTACACTATAGCCACCATAAGTACTGTCTCTTCCAGGTTTCTATAGCATTTCACAGGAGACTGGTTGCATGCCGAGTGGTGACTGATGGCGGATGGAGTACCAAAATTGACCCGACCCTTTATGTTACACAAAGACCCCCAGCCGAGCTGTTGTATGAGCTCTGTATGAATAAATATGAAGCGGGAGATGATTTGGCGTGATTTGGGTCCGTAGACATAATGTTTTTTTTTTCAATATTCAAATAATTCAAAATTATTTATTATTAATCATTTTCTACGGAATACTATCTCCCTAGCGTTTTAGGACTTAGATTTTTTCAGATTAAAATAACTGAATATTGATTTTCTTTTAAATAAGACAGTACTTTTCTACTTATAAAATAAATGCAATTTAGTCAACCTGATATTCTGTCATTAACATCATTTATGGTCTGTCAAATATAGGATGATAATTTTGACAGGTCACGCCCAAGAAGTTTCGTAACTATTCTGGTAAAATATACAAGAAATAACCACGTACTTCATTAAATTGATGGGCACCGCCCATTTAATGAAGTGCCACGCATAATGAACAACCAAAGACTATCAAAAATTGGTTTTGAAATAAAATAAATGAAATTTTTTAAATACGTAGCTTTATTATTTTGATAAATATTAAAGTTATTTGCAATTATCGATCGTGCAAATACTTATTTGTAAAAAAAACGGTTACTTTCCTAATGAATGATTTAGTTTTTTCAGCATAACCATGCAACTATCGATTTCAAGTTCTATAACAATAATATCGATGCTCGAATAGGTTCATTAAAGACTATACACTACCTCATCCTTACTGAGAGCTGTCAAAATTACCATCATATTTTAGACAAAGCATAGTCATGATTAAGGTTCGCATCGCATCCCCACGGGCCCCTAAAACTCACAAAACCCCAACACTAGCTCATTAGAGCATGTTGCGGTTATTATATTTTTATAATAACACAGTAGTTACAAAATAAATATCAATATTAGGGCTGTGGGGAAGGATTATACTTACATACTCTATTTTATTATGTTTTATTCTTTGTAAGGATTTTAGATGATAATTTGGTGCTTATGGGATTTGAAGGACTTAATAATGAACGTTATGTGGTTTAAGATTTATAAATTGGGGTTTAGTGTTTGAAATAGCAGGTTAAATTTTTTTCAATTATATAATGTGACTAACATTGAGATTACTTATTTCTAATTTGTATTTATTATTAAATAAAATAAAAAAATCTTCTTAACAATTCACACATATTTCAACATAAATATAATGATATATTTTATACCAAAATATATCCATATACTATAAGAAAAGTTTATTGTTTACATTAAATAATAAAAGAAAATATAACATCTCAATGTTATATTTTCTATGTTATATTCGGTATTTAAATATACGAGATAATTTATTCCAAACAATTTCCAAACGTTACGCTATTTTAATGTTCAATTATTATATTAATAACGCCAACATAGACCGCATCATCGCTTAACATCAGGCGTGATGGCGGTCAAACGCAAGCCTATTAATAAAAAATAAAAAAACTAAGAAACTAATTTTCACCTAAAACTACTTAAAATCAACATGTTGAAAAAAAATTGTCTTCTATGCTGTTCAAGTTACTTGCTTCTCATCTTGCAAGGATCTCAAATTTATCAATTATTCTGTCAAATTGGAATATAAAATCACTAATCAAAATCTAAATAAAAGTACTAATTTAGATTAGTACTTTTATTAGTAAACCGCTGCCAGCAAGCATCTTTCCCTAAATCCTGGCCGCATTGCCGCGTTGAATTGCAATACTTACGCGACGCACAAGATGCCAGTAGGCTTAGTCCCAGATTTGATAGTTTTCGAAAACTTGTTTCGTTTACGTATTGCGCCATACATTTTAGTAAAGTGCCTCCAGCGGAAACGCGGAGGAACTAAAATCGGTAGAAATCGCCGCTATAGATTGCTTCACTCTAATACGAAAATGTTTTCGAATGCCTTTCAGCCCAGCAATGTATGTTTCTGTTTTGAATTCAGCCTAGCCTGGCTGTTTTAGCTAAATGCTTCAATAGAAAATTTAATATTTCAAACATTATTTCTGTTTTGAAATCAGCCTAGCCTGGCTGTTTTAGCTAAATGTTTCAATATAAAGATTTATATTTAAAACTTTTAGTTCTATACTTTCTTATCGGAAGATTTAATACACGCCCATAAACCTAATAACCTACAAACCGTGTTTACAATAAACCACCATAAAAAAAAACTTCCAAAAAGGATATCGATGTCACCCACTGCGCCTTTGAAGAAAGACTCAATACGACAAATGGCGACAAATTGACATATTGTGGTCTTATTGTGCAGAAAATATTAGGTATAGCCAGAAAAAAAAAATTGGTAGAGCTATTTTCTTAATATTTTAGGAGAGTTTTTAGCAACATAATATTATATATAGTACTAGCTGACCCGACAGACGTTTTTTTGTCGAAATGTCAATAGAATCAAGTATATTCACACGAATTTATAAAAAATCACCAAATTTTTGCATTTTTTCTTTGGTTTTTCCAGCCGCATAATTTGAGAAGTGATGCGCTTACCAATGGACAGTTTTTTTAAATGGATGGTGCATTAGATAAATATCCTTGATGTCAGAGGTTTTATGCCTCCCGTAGGCCTCTGATATGTTTTGATATTTTTTAATGATTATTCGATATAATTACTTACTTCTAAATGCCACTGTCACTCACCCAAAGACTGACGGTAATTTTTGCGATTTTTATAACATTAAACATTTTGAATTATCTTACTACTCCAAGATAAATTTAAACTTAAGTACCTATTTTCATTATACACTACACGCTTATTTTTTTGTTAAGTCTATGTGTCTCTGTTGCGCATTTCAACATTTAAGAAGATTTAAAATGATTGTATCTATGTGTTTATAAGAAATCTAAGCAGAACAAATAAAAAAAAACAAGGAATCTTAAACCAGTTGATACTATTATTTATTCTGTGTTCTTAAATGAAAACAGCTTCACCTTCAAATAAAAAATCATATATCATAATCATGTAAAGATAAAAAAATCATTAAAACTTTAAAAAAAAATTGCGCATTATGTGAAAAATCAAGATATAAAAGTTGCTGTAGGAAAACTTGCGAGAGGTCTTTGGTACAATAAACATCACCTAACTAAGAACTATTTCTAGTAATAAATAAATTACACTTTAAGAAACTTCTTTGTATACTTATACTTTTTCTTCCAACCGTACCTACATAGGATACAGCAAACTATATTAACCTATCGAGTTACTCATCCGCACATTTTGTCGCAAATGTGTGGCATCTCAATAGAGAGGATACAACTTTTTGTCGGATTGCTCGATTGTCGGTCAATTCAGTATGATTTTTTGCTTAAATTGTGACATAGCTGACAAATAGCGAGAAATATAGCAGTCTTATTATTTTTAACCGAATAAAAAAAATACTTGTTTTTATTAGACTGTTGTAATACTCGATATTTTCGCAGATTGTGAACTGATATTTTATAAGGTTTTATTTTACTTGCAATGTATCATCATCATCAGCCAGAAGACGTCCACTGCTGAACATAGGCCTCCCCCTTTAACCTCCACACTGAACGACAGCCTGCCTTTTGCATCCACTGGATGCCCGCGACAATGCTGCGATTGCAATGTATGTATGTATGTAACTATGTTTGTCAGGTGGAATCTTGCAACTCAATTTTTAAGTAGATATCTTCAACCATACCATACTTATGTAAGTTCGATGACAATGCAATGTTATGGTACCTTCGAGCTGGTCTGATGATGGAGACAGAAGGTGTCCATAGAAACTCTTAAACGAAACGACGTAAACCCAAGCACTTTGGCCTAGATGATAAATTCAAGATGGCTGACAAAGTGTTCACATCATGATATGGGCATCAAATGAAAGTTTGCAGAGAAGAATACGAAAAACCTTGTGTTTAAAATGTTTTTATTTATTTATTAATAAAGCTTATATATACTAATATTAATATTATTTTAGTATATTGAATTGGTCATGCTTTGCTCTACTGGACATAACACGGGTGAAACAGCGGGGTGCACCTAGTTATATAACAAACAAGGTACAGTTTAAATTGGACGCGAATCGGCATGCCTGTCGTTTTACGGTTGTGTTTATCAATAGAAAACCGCCACATGAGCTGCGAAATGCGTACATCGTAACTACATGATATAAATAGTTCCAAGTTCCAACAATGTAGGCATGTCGTTGAATGTATTTAGGTTAATGTAGGTTTACAAGATTTGAGAAATACAAAAATAAAGATAAATATTTATGACAAAAACAAAAGATACTTAGACATTACGAGACAAAAAAGACAAAAACAAGACAAAACGAATATGACAAGTCTTAAATTTGAGAAGACTATTGATATAAGAAAAGACTATGGATATGAGAAAAGACTATGGAAATTAGATAAGATAATGGATATAAGAGAAGATTACGTATAAATAAAGACTGTTTTACGCGATTTTTTTGCCTGACACATGCAAAGTGGGATGAGAAAAAAATATGAAACAAGTATGAAAATGAAAGAAGACTTTGGATAAGAATGCAGACTAGGGAATATGAGAGAATACTATAGATGAAAAAGAAGACTACAGATCCGAGAGAAGACGAACAAGTGAAGATATATGAGATATGAATTTTTTTTTTTTTTAATGAATGATGATATTATGAGAGAAGAATACGAAACTAAGAGTAGATGGTTATGAGAAATGGGTCCAAAAATAGTATGGATGGATGGACTGCGTGAAAGATGAAAAGGAAGTAAGGAAGTGAATTCAGTGAAATGCAAATGCAAATGAATCATGATGAAAATTATGATAAAGATGAATTAATTGCACAAAACACAAGCAAAGCATAAACGCATTCAAAAACGCATGCACAGGTGTTTAAACAATATTAGTGATATATACAATGATGCGAGGAAAGTAACGTACATATGGGATAAGGGTGTGAAGAGAAGACTTGAGAAGACTTGAGAAGACTTGAGAAGACTTGAAGAATTGGTAAAGACACTATGAATTCGTTACGTTAGCCTTTCAATTATTCTTATCTATAGGCAAAACCACATAGTCAACCACATGAAAAACCAGCGGCCTTATTGCGATAAGTGTCTGGTAATGGACTTGGCTTTCATGAAACCCAGTCTGGGTTTCTTAAAGGCAAAATCCATTTAAGTTACGCAATAAAAGCTGCAGGAGACGTTCTTGTCTGCTCAAGAATATCTCTAGAACTCGTGACTTTTTCTAATAAGAGACAAGAACCGAATTAATCTTGAACGCCTGAATAGGGCTTCAGTGGTTTTTGAGATATTTTTGCACTAACAAACACAAGGCAGTGAAAATTGGCAGTGGAATTGCGATCGCTGTCAAATTTCACTCGCATTAGATTGATGGTGAACGCCCCACTCGAACATCTGCGTTACTCGTCTACAAATAAGGTTGAAGTTAATACAGGGGTTTTATACGGCTCTCTGACAGCTTTCATGAATTCTCATTCTTATTTTTAGGATTTTAGGCTCTTTTAATGGAGTAGCGTTCTTTTTCAATATAATGGCATTGAATTTCGACAGCGTTTGCGATTAGAACACATTAGTTTATGAAAAATTATCGACACTAACACCATAGCGACCAACACAGGCCTCCCAAAATAGTAGCAACCGCGAACCAGTCACTCAACGTCTCTCCACTAGTTATCAGACACCGATCTTTAAAAAAAAAACAACATTTACGTTTTTTCCTTCCAACATGTGCACAAAAAATTAATCTAACGTAATTTTGAAATATCAATTAGTAAAATTGTGATCACGTAACAACATATTTCGTCACAAAAACTATCGACGTATCCCAGACGATGCTAACTTTTTTCTAATTACAAACCAGATATGAAAAAAAAACAATAAAAAGTGCGTTCTGGGCCAGTGCTAAGATTACACTGAAACTGAAAATTTAAGCATGCGCGGGAGTTGGTGTGACGTCATTTAGGAACGCGATTGTACTAATTATTCAACCGGAGGTTATGAATTAAACAGTCGATTAAAATTTCTTGGTATAAAAACAATGAGTTTTACATTTTTACATAAATTCAAACTGTCAAATTGTTGATCTGCTGGGTCTATAGGTGTTCTAAAATAAAACCCTAAAAGAATTCATGGTGTAATCCGCTTCAGAATCATGTCAGTTAAATATTAGGTAGGATCATTTAGAATTATCAATTAATTCTGTTTAAAACTCTCACGGTTGTTCACCGGTTGGTTGTTGTTATATGATTATTGACGGGATATTTATCGTAATTAGGTTGTAGATAGAGCTCCCAATATTTTGGCGCAGCCTCCATGTTCAAGGGCAGACTGAAAAATGTGGGTAGTTGGCAAAAAAAGTTAGGTGTAGACAAAACAGACGACCCTCTATCTTAGTCTTTTGTACACATTAATATACCAATTAGATAGCCCGTTGGTCCAGTTGGTAGTGAGCCTTCTGCGCTTGGGGGCCTGGCTACGATTCCCACCTAGGACAAACATTTATGTGATGAACATTTGCATTTGTTCTACATCTGGGTGTTAATACCTATTTAAGTATGTATTTAAATATATATATATATATGTATTTGTATCAGTCTCTGGCAGCCATATCACGAGCTTTGCTTTGTTTGGGGACAGATGGCCGTGTGATGCACAATTTTATCGAATATTAATTAATTTATTATAATTAATTTCTGTAAATTAATTAATAACTAATCATTATCAATCCCTATTTTAAACTATCACGGTTGTTCACTAAAGTTTTATGACTAGTTATCATTCCACAACCTTACCACGGTAAATATCCCGTAAATAATCATATAACTTTATCAATCCCTATATCTAACGCTGACTGCATTGTCAAGGCACAAAAAACGTCATTACGTAAAATGTAAATATGAAACCGAAATCCAGAAACCATGTATTTTTCCGGGATAAAGGTTTAAAGATCCTGTCACTGAGATACGACGTCGCACCAAGCTGCGCACCAAGGCTGCAGAGTCTACAGACGCCGTAAAAAAGGTGACGGAACTTACGTGGAGCTGGGCTGGACACATGGCCATACGTGATGATTGGAGTAGTGTACAGCATATCCTAGTGGCTGAGACTAAGTCGACGTAACCCGGGCTAACTGAGGATGTGGACCAACGTCACAAGAACTGTCGGATACAAGCAGTTGCGACTTGCGAGAGACCGGAGAGAGTGGCATAAACAAAGGGAGGCCAGCAGTGGGTCATTTAAGGATGATGATGATGTCACTTTCCGAACTTTCAACTATCTATATGCAAAAAATCTCGTCAATACGTTGCTCTGCGTACGAAAGCCGAACAAATATACAATAAAACTTTTGCATCATACTTTAACATTATAAATGCGAAAGTGTTTGTTGGCTTGTTAGTTTGTTGGTTTGTTTGTTCCTCTTTTACGCAGCAACAGAGATAGGGATCGACTTGATTTTTTTGCATGGGTATAGTTCAAAAGCTGGAGAGTGACATATGCTACTTATCATCATCACCATCATCATCATCACCACTATTTTTCATCACTACGCGGGTAAAACCGCGGGGCTTAGCTAGTTTACAATATTTAACATAATAGAGAAAGACAGCCAAAGATCAAACAATATGGTTGAGAATCGTACAGGACGTTGCAGTTGCTGAACCCCAGGAAGCCTGAAGCCCCCAGAGTTTTGGAGAATATTATCTTACCTATTAGCACTATTAGGTAATCTTATAAGAAAAAATTGGCGGTTGAAATCGTCGATTTATTTTAACCGTAGTTTAAATTTGTGAAAATGGCTCTTCACGCACACTTATGAAACACCCACACACTCATCTTTCCACTACACATGGGAACAGATTGAGTCATAGTTAACATAGACATAGATTAAATAATAGTTACTCACGTGGGGGAATGCCCACGCTAATGTTCCTTACCGAATTCAGTTCGATGAACGACTAAAATCAGTAGACCTCTTGTTTTTTATTTTTTGTACCACGGAGAGGTTCTTTTAAAACTGGTTCTTATAGAAAATGCTTAAAACATGGTGAACCTTAACTCTTAGTGAATAGAGCTTTATTTCTGTTGGTTGTTTTGTTGGCATGTGCTAGTTGTAGGTAAGCACCTTATTTAGCGATCTTGAGTGAACTTTCAGATGCTCGCAGTGTAGTAACGCATCAAGTTTTTTTTTCAAAAAGTTGCTAATAATAAATAAGAAATGGAATATAATTAAATAAGTTAGCTTGATTGTAGGCCTTTTGGAAAAGCTCAGAGTCACACAGCGGGCAATGGAGAGAGCTATGCTCGGAGTTTCTTTCTGCGATAGAATCCGAAACGTGGATATTCGCCAAAGAACAATAACCGATGAAGAAGAAAGGTTCTTGACTGGAGACCACAAACCGGAAGACGCAGCGTAGGTAGGCCTCCCACTAGATGGATCGACGACATTGTGAGAATTGCGGGCATCCAGTGGATGCAGATGGCAGGCTTTCGTTTGGTGTGGAGGTTAAAGGGTGATGCCTATGTTTAGCAGTGGACATCTTCTGGCTAGTGATGATGATGATGAATTAAACGCAGGGGCGGCTTTATGGCGAGCCGTTGGTGAGTGGCGACACCACGTACCCCGATTCCATGGGGCTAAATGAGACCTCAACCCCTGGCTTACCTTAACTGGCTGTCTGGGGGTGGAAAACTCAAGAGCTAAGAACCTAAGCTCCAGGGTGGAAGTGTTAAAGGGCATAATGGTGCGAGTAGGGCTTAGTGAAAGTGCAGCATACCTCTCGAAACTCTAAGCCCCTCACGTCAATCTTGCCCCTCCGGTGCCAATATGCGGCAGCCTTTAATGAGGGTCCATTTAGTAGGTAGAAAGTCATCACCCACTGCAACACCATGAAATGAGGCTTAAGGCGCGGTCTGATCACGATTTCAAATTCGTTTTTAACCCGCTCACGCCATTATCTACTTGCTATCTAAAGCGGCTTTGTTTAAAGTCGAAAATCATATATCATCATATTTGATGATGATGATGATGACTTTGTGCTTGTGTTTTTGTTATTTTGAGGGTTTTTATTTAATATATTGAAACACAAAAAATAATTTTAACAATTAACTGGTTAAAGTTTTAAATACTAGTCTGACTGTATAATTAGTGCAAAAAATAATGTTGTTGTCGCTGAAAATTCAGAGTACTTCAATTCAAAAGCTATTTATGTTGCACAAATTTTAATAATTTTTACTAAGAATCCAGATAATTTATCGAAATTTTATTTAGTTAAGATTATTAACAGGTGTTTTTTCTATGTGAAGTATTTTTTTGAATCTTATCAGTTAATTTCGTCACATCGCACTACGCGTTTAAACACACTTCTTTTGGTTAAATTCGCGATTGTACCGCGCCTTAATTGGCGGATGCCGTACCTCATACTACAGACCAGCTCAACACCGACAAGAATTCATCACTATAGCCCAGAATTTGTCAACACCATACTGTACAATAGTTCCATATTCCTTTTTATACACACTCAATTATTAATTGTGTCAATTATTGTTGTTTTAAATGTTTATCGGGACTTATCACGTATTATTTTATTTAGGTAAAAATAGGTACCTTTCGCTCAACATTTCGACCATGTTACAATGGCCGCGGTCACGAGCTGACTGAAAACTGCGGGTGAGTCCGGCGAGAAGAACGGGTGTTTTGTTCTCCTACCCTCACTTGATGTTGAACAATCGCAGGGTTGTCACTACGACACACAACACTGACTGTATCGGTAAATGTCCTAGTACCTACACCGCGGTTTGTACACAATACGTGTTAAGTCGCGATAAACATTTAAAAAATGTGTTCAAATCGCGAATATTTAAAAATGACTAAATACAGTTGTGCCTTAAATTTTTTCGAGTGTCAATTACCGTTTTCTATGGAACAGCTGATACATTTATCGCGTTTTCAGGGTTAGTCCCATAGAAAAGTTGTTCATAATGATGAGTACAATGACCTCCATTCGGCTTAGTATAGTCTATGCGTAACCCTACAATATTGGCTGCTAAATATTAGTTATGTTACAAAAAGTAACAAGGAAAATGAAAACAGAATTTTCTTTCAGCTTTTTACAAATTACTGCAGGTGTCACGATTACCTAGTTTCCCTAGTATAAGAACCCATCAGCTGCTCAACCACACTGCGAACATTTTTCGTCTCTTCTCACCAAATAAGCCGGTCGCATTCTGCAACGAGTCTAAAAATAGCCAACTCTATGTACTCGTTTTAGAATCACCCTTAAGCTATTTACAATAGAGCTCATTTTCGTGACTATCAAGCCGTCTTCTTCTTTTTACCTGCATAGTTTCTACAAATTTTATTTTAAGTTTTCTGATTAGAAAAGAGTAATTTCTGTTTAGAATGGAGTTTAAAAATCGAACACTGTTCGATTTTCTTTTTCTGTGTCACCAATATAGAAATTTTAATTTGGAATACTTCAAATCCGTAGTTCCCGCCGTTAATTCATTATCCTCAACTTTTAATGAAATTTGTTTGGGGCCGTATGAAACCTGGAAATAACTCTACGTAAACTCTTACCCGCCAAAATCTACTCTAACATTTAGTCATAGCTCTTGAATTCCCTTAGCAAAATGTTACGAGTTTCGGACATTTTAATCATAAATAAGAACAATGTTTCGCCTGAAATGGTCTGCGATACGGTGTTCCTGTCCCGCTCTAGCGTATGAAGAATTCCTTCAGGAGTAGCTCCGTCCTTGTCTGTTTTCGCCACATGTGAATGTTGTCAATAGAATATTTTTGTAGTGAGTGGAGATGGAGACGCCGGTTTACGTTTTTCGAATGTTGTATAATTTCATGTTACGTTTTCATAACTATTTGTATATTTTACTCAGAAATTTCTTCACGAGGTTACTCAGTACTTTGGGAACATCCTTGCGACTCGACCGATTTTGATAAATGAGTGGCTATAGATTAGTGGAGGGTTTTTTTAAGCGATAATGCAGTCTACTGTGGAGCACGCTTGCCTAGAAGAAACCAATTCACTCATGATTTGAAGACACCCAGATTGTAACCATCGGGGATCACCCATTCAGGCAACGCATTCCACAAACTAGCATTTCGCATAATAAAATTTCGGAATATAAGCGCTTCATACGGGTTTCGGAATATCAATCATAAAGCGGTGACGATTTTTCGTGCCCACTCTGGCAGTCCGATAGAAAAATGGGCAGGGGGGAATTAGATCGTGCAGATCCGATGCGCACTCTCTGAAATGTATGCGATAATAAACTGATAGACTAGCAACTTTATGTCGATGCTTAAGACTAAGAAGCTTAGTCTGAACTAAGGATTCTTTGCTTTTCTTTTCACACACACACACACACACACACACTTACGCATACACAAACACAGAAATACTGCATGCATAGGTATAATACTAAATTTAGTTTTGTCAATATCTGTCACTATTACTTGGAAGGAACTGACTCCTACAATACAGGTAATCTACCTAGCATAGAAGTCAGAGATTCACCTAGCTTGTATATCTGTTATTAAGAGACAAATAAATATTTTTGTATTTGTATTTTGTATTTGTATTTGCTGATGAGCTTCTTGGCACGTTTCTCTATAGGCTCCAATGCATCAAGCTGGTACTTAGCTGATCCATCCCAAAGGTGAGAGCAGTACTCCATGCACGACCGAACTTGTGCTTGGTACAGTGATAGCAACTGTTCCGACGTGAAGTACCGTCGCACCTTCGATAGGATACCCAGCTTTTTGGCAGCCAATTGACTCTTGCTCTCAATATAGGAGCCAAAGTTGAAGGCTTAGGGGTAGGTGACGTCATCATCAATACAAGATGGCGGCATGTAAAGTGTGGACGGAAAAAATTGTTATATATATTTTCTCCCCCCTACCCGTACATGACTACGTCCATGCAAAGGTCTATTCCACTTTGATCATCAGGGAAAATAATCACCTGGGCGACCATAGGCGACTCCATTTCAATTATGATTTGAGTATCCTAGAACCTACCGACATCCACGTGTTTGTGAATCAATGAGTATAGGTATGTTATTGAAATTTCCATTCATTGAAATACGAAGCGAGTTCCGAGTCGGTCGAGTGAGCATGTTGGCTGGTCGGTGTCCCGTCGAATGCAGTCAAAGGTTGGCGCGTGGTCGGGGCTCGTTGCCAAGTGCCAGTGCGACCACCTGTCCACTGTTGCTATACGATTTGTCGTTGTATGGTTGTACCGAAAGCATATGTACGGATTTCCAGCAAGATACCTAACTGTTTTATATAATTGATAGCAAAGTTATTTAAAACTATGGATAACTAAGTTAATGTTTTTTAACCGACTTCAGGAGGAGGTTATCAATTCGACTGTATGTTTTTTTTGTATGTTTGTTACGCGATTATTCACTGTTTTCGGTGAATAATATAATCTTTTTAGAGGGGGAATGGTATAAAGACAATTTACTTGTGTAAATTAAACACACATCAAAAAGGCATGCACAATACCTAATGGCAAAACAATGTTAGTCAATGTATCATATTTTTCTGTAGATATGACAGCTACTTTTCCCACAGGTCTATGCCAACAATGCCGCTTGCCTACCATCGCAATAATATTGTTATTGGCGTACTGCGACAATGAAAAAGGATTATGTTTGTATCTAAACGAGGGGTTGATTATTACCGACGTTCTTCTGGAGGTAGGTATCCTCTTTACGCATCGGACGGATCCGATCGTACCGAATTCATCATGCGATTTATCACAGCGTAAGTAGTGTTATAAAGAGAGACTATCGGCTATACAAACGTTTCTTAAGATAACCAGAGCTTAAAATTGCTCTCGCTGACGGAAATTGTCATAAGTCATAAGTAAATTTATTAATAAAATGGCAATTTACAATTCAAATACAGTTTTAACTTAAAAAGTAAGAATATAACAAATAATAAAATAATAATTAATTAATTTAAATTCAAACAAATTAATTATTTAAATTACAACAATAAGAAAGAAATGAAAAAAAAAAACAAAATAATAATAATACAAATGTCAAACAATTTTAAGAATTATATTATAGTCACCTGAAAACGAGACAGCAATTTTAAGCATTGCTTACTTTAAGTAATGTTTATAAGTAAAACCGATAATTTTTAACCTCTGTCAGAATTTCGGCTTGAGTCATTTGTAACCGACTTCAAAAAAAGGAGGAAGGTGCTAAGCTCGGGGTTTCTGCTTTTTCATGCTACGAGATCGAATCAGAAATGAGGTGTGCCGTAGACGAACGAAAATTACCGACTTGGCCCACTGGATTAGCATGTTGAAGTGGCAGTGGGCAGGTCACATCACGCAGAACAGATGGTCGATGGGGTCGAAGGGTTCTCAAATGGAGACCACGGACCGGTAAGCCCAGCGTAGGACGTCCTCCCACAAGATGGACAGACGACGTATAGACCGCAGGAAAACGTTAGATGCAGGTCGCTTCTAACCGGCTCTTTTCGAGATTGATGCGGGAGGCCTATGTCGAGCAGTGGACGTCCTATGGCTGAAATGATGATGATGAAGAACACAAACAATACCTACATAAAAATTAAGGCTAAAATTACAGTTGACCACATCCTAGCTCGGAAAATGCTATCTATGTTATGAAATTTTATTTATGTACAGTTGTTTTTCCCTGGAAATGCCGAAAAACTAAATACAATGCAGCTCGACCCGTCGCAGCTGGTACTTGTTATACAATTAGCATTTTCCCACGGTGCGTGTGGGAGTGTGACTCACTAACACACTGAGCTCAAACCTGGAGTAATTTGGTTCATCCGACGTTGGGCTGTCTCAGAAATACGAGACTTGGGTGATGATTTTTAGAGTTCCGTACCCGATAGGTAAAAATTACGGCCCTATTACGAAGACTACGATGTCTGTCTGTCTGTTCATCTGTCCATCTGTCCGTCCTACCTTTAAACGGCTGTATCTTTCAAACCGTGATAGAAATTTTCATAGAATATGTATGCGGATTAAATAAGTATTTTAAAAAAAGTCAAGAAGTAAAAACGAAAGAGGGGTCCCCATGCAACAAACGTATTTTTTTACGTATTTTTGTTTTAGCTCTAATGTAAAAATGGTAATACGTCAAGCGTCAAACTTAGCATGATTATAGTAGGTACACACTCTAAAGTATAACAAATAAATAATTGTATTTAGAGACCGTTGAAGATCTAAAGACGACCCAAATGCTCAAGCCCACTATCAGTTGACAGCGTACCCAGCGTGCTGGGAGAATTACCACGCTGAATGGCAATATGCAATGCGTTGAGCAAACCAAAACGTACTCTGAGACCTTCGCTTCGCTCGTTCAAAACCAGGGGATTATTATGAATATCCATTTGTGATGAGCCAGTCTCGCTTTAGCGCGTGGTGCGAGTAAGTAGATAGAAGGGACGGCACGCGCTTGATTACGAACGGATATTCGTAATAAGCCCGCTGATATCACAGTAATAAAATAAATCAGTGCCGTAATAAAGTAATCAGCGTCAGTTAGTATATTAGCGCAGTCCCAGAGGAGAATGACCAATTAATAGAGTAAACGGAGCGCGGGGGACGCGTGTCACTAGTGTGGGGGCTTCGCACTGGTGCGGGGCTCCGCGGCGTTTGTTGAGCGTCGGCTGGCACCAGCTGTGGCGTTTATCAAACAAATACAGGCAATGATGATATAGCCACTTGACAGCTAGTCCTTTCGCGCGATGAAATGATTCTAAAGCCCGTTGCAGACCATGCGAAATAGCTTGCAAGTACAAGTAGCAAGAACAAGTAGGCGTTCAAACGTAATAGCCACTCGCACGGTGACGCGCACAACTCGCGTGCGACTATGTACTCGCACGAGAGTTCGAACGAGACGAACGATGCGCAGTGGGTCTCGCGCGAGTCGGGCGGGGAAACGAAGCTTCACTTGCACAAGGACCAACGCGAAGTGCTATTAAGCACTTTGCAACACCTCAATTTTGCCCATATAAGAACTTAACAATATGCTTGTGTGTTTCTGGCGTAACGTATAAGCCTTGCCATTCAGCGTGGTAATGTTTCCAGCATGCTGGGTACGCTGCCAACAGGTCACCGATTGGTGGGTACACTGTGGGGTGTATGTGGGCTTGAGCATTTGAATTGGATTGTTTTTACACCTTCAAATGACATCTCTACTTATCGTTTCAGCGCCGTCGATTTAACGCCAGTACGAAAGCCCTATTACATTGGAGGCTCGTTTAGGGGCCGCTATAAGCAACAATGCAGGACAAATTAAGTACACGCCCTCCGTACGGCGATCGTCCCGGAGGATTAGATTTACTGGTGTACACTACAGGACAAAACTACTAGGCAACTTCGATACGAACTGTGAACTCTATATTTACACTGTTACATTATATTATCAGTTTTGAACCGGACAACGCACTTACTTATTTACAAACAGTGCAAAAAAGAAACAGCTAAATAAAACCTAAAGCTGCCTGGTTTCGGATTAGGATAAATTAGAATAATAAAAAGTAAAAAAAAAAAATACGAAATCTTCGTACAAAGCGCTTCGATTCCACTATTAATGTGATGTGAAATACTATGATTTTTATACTCCACTATGATATTGTTTGACACAATAAAGATTCGTCTAAATAAAAATTCCACAAAGTAACGTCTGATTAAATCAAAATTATCTAAATAAAACCCAAACATACCCGTATACGTTATCATCCTGAAAACTTTACGCAACGGGATTTTGGGAGTCTCTAATAGTAGTATTTTTTATCTCTTAAATATACATAATAGTTCCGCTAATAAGTATCGAAAAACGTTACAAATTAAACTCTCTGTTCATCCTGGTAACATAATTATATATCTAGTTATATTATTTGTGATAAGTTACTTACCACATACTACAAAAAAAAACCTGCAACGTCAAGTTACGCAAGTAGTTATATCAGTAGTTTTTATGCAAGGTAATTCTAGCATCGTCTGTTATTTGTTGTGCACTGTACAGCGGACATCAAATCGTCAATTAGCTACATGATTGCAGGCGCGCGCCACGCGACCGGCGGTGCGCCGCGATGTGCACTTTACGTGTGCACGCCCCCTTAGATCCACGCAGCGGACAAAGACTAAGCACGCTAGACCAGAAAAGAAAGCATCATTAGGTAATAAAGAACAATTTATCAGACGTTTTTTTGCAGAATTTGGTCAAAACTCTTTCTTAGACAAATCTCTACAGGGTTAAGCATATAGACAGTACTAGGCAGAACGGAGGTCATTGTACTCGTCATTATAAACCACTTTTACTATTGGACAAATCCAGAAATTGCTAAAAAATACAGCTGTTCCATAGAAAAAGGTCATTGACACTCGACAAAATGTATGGAAGAGCATTTCTTTTCCGTGATTTCAGAGTTCGTCTCATAGTAAATGTTGTTCATAATTATGCGTAATTCACGTCTTTTTGGCTTATTACAGTCTATATGCGTAACCCTGTATAGTGTATTTTCGCTTGTCATGTCAGTTTATACAATAAAGAATAAGAGATTATATATTTTTTACTTTGTAGGCTAATTGATAAATCTAATTTTCACACCACCTGCTCCACAATGTTCAATTACATATCATGGAACCTCAACGTAATATAAAGAATTATCTATAAAGGGACATAAAGTTTTATGAAACTCCCTAGGGAACAAAGTGATTTGAAATTGGAACGTCAAATTCGTGTGGAAACTCGTGGAAAACTATAAGTAAAATAATGCCCATATGGCTTTGTAAAGAAGTTTGTTCAAAAATCGAACTGGCCACCAATAGCAGAACTAAAACTAAAAGGTGTGTTTACAAAGAATGTGAAACAAAAGACAGTGTTTGGTGCTGTGATTTTCAGTGAGCCCTGGCTTTTTATTGTCTCGAAAAATAGAGTATGCTCCTCTGGAATAAAGCCTGTCTTCGTCTTGGGCGTCTTACACTCAGGGTTCAATATGCCGCCCGCGACGTAAGACACCGCTATATTCCATTATTGCATAATCTACTATGAACAAAAACAAACAAAAACATCAATAAACAAAACAAAAAAAAAAGAACAAAAAAACAAAAAAAAAAAAAAAAAACAACAAAAAAAAGTTCCTGGAACATCAATAAAATGTTGGAAAAAACTTATTTCCAGCATTATTCAGAATTAGCCAAATAAGTTAAGAATATGACCATATTATATTTTTCGCTCAATTTGTAGATTATAGGAAAAAAAAATCGTTTAAAAGTTTAGAAGACCGATGACGTCGTGTAACATGCAATAAATTACTTAAATTACGTCACCTACAGTCAACAAATCACTAAAATTACGTCGTCGCTGTCTTACCGATACATTTTGGCACCGAACCAAAAAAATATGTGCGGAAACCGTCTCGACCTTATAAATGCGTAAATATATGTTTTCTTATCATTTTCTTTCACATTTGTTCTTATTTACATTCACTTTCATTTCATTCTCAGAATTTTAAATTATATATTGAATTATATCATCTGCGTGTATGTATGTGATCCATGCCATAGCATACATGACACAAGAAATCCTAGTGGGGAAATATGAGTATGAGGCGTTACTTACTCATACATCTATAGTTACTATAACTCTCTCTCTCTCTCTCTTTCACTCTCTTCCCGACTATGCATTCCACATGGTGGTGAAGTCAGACTTCTTGCTCTTTCTTTTCCACTTCGCTCTATCTTCAACATCGTCGTCCGTAAGTAAGTAAGTAAGTAAGTTTACTGCCCGTATGTCACTTATCTATACTAATATTATAAAGAGGAAAGATTTGATTGTTTGTTTGTTTGCATTGAATAGGCTCCGAAACTACTGAACCGATTTGAAAAATCTTTCACTGTTAGGAAGCTACACTATCCCCGGGTGACATAGGCTATATATCTATACCCGTGCGAAGCCGGGGCGAGCCGCTAGTGTATAATAATTTAGGTACTATAACTTAACAATAAAATCAGTCACATCAATTTAATCAGAAAAAAATAATTATTGTTTGGATCCTGTCCTTTCTAAGGGTCCCTGGCAGAAGTTGTTCTTAGCGATAAGGCCGCCAATTATTGCACTAGTTTTTTGTCTCTGTAATTTGTGGTTTGAACAATAAAGAGTTTTGATGAAATAAAGAGCTTATCTATCTATCCATTTAAGTCACCAATAGTTACAATAACTAAACAATAAAACCAGTATTGTCACTTTAAATCATCGATAGTTACTATAACCAAACAATGAAATCAGTCCCGACTCCCGTCACTTTGATTTATCAATAGTTCCTATAACTGAACAATTAAATCAGCATGTCCATTTAACACAAGAAAGAGGCCTATGTCCAACAATGTACTAAGATAATTATGCTGATCATTATAATGTAACGTGAAGCGTTTGATACAAAAACACGTTGTCACTGACATGTTAGGTACTTAAAAATATCTATTATCTATGACACTAGTGACCCATCTGTATTGAATCCTTATTTGTTTTATTCTTTGGTGTTGACAGGAGCGTGAGATTTGTGATTTAATTTGCCATCATTGCGTATTTGTTTAACCGTACATGTCCACGGAACCTAATTAAGTTTTTATGGTTATTAACTGTATTGATTTGTTAGCCCTAATTTAAACTTTACGGCTGTCACAAAGTCACAATGGCCCGAGATTTTACCTAATACTTTTATAAAAATAGCGTTTTAGGTATAAAGTCTTTATGACTCTGGAATCGGGGTCTTAGGGGCATCGTAGCCCCAGCCCACCATAAAAACCGATTAAAAAGAGACCTTCAGGCTCAAAGTTATGGTCAGATTTTTATGCGAATCCAGGGTAGACAACGGCGTGGCCAGGCCGCATTGTAGAAATGTAGAGGGAAGGAAAAACTCTAGTATTTCCCGGGAGTGTTAGTCTAGGGCTTCCAATATCGGAAGGTTTTCAATTCCGGAACTGGTTTCCGATACTGGAACCCAATATCGGAATTCCGGAGTTGGTTCCGGAACTAGCAAATCTTGTATTTTCTTTTATTCTATTTCCCAATGAAACTAGTAATGGTGTGGTGTTATCAGTATTATAATGAACTTAAGCCACATAAATGACTCGGAATTCCGGAATGGAAGCCCTAAGTGTTACCACAGCAAGAGTCCTAGGTAATTACCGGTCCGTTCCTAAAAAGATCCTGGAACCTCCGTCAATTGGCCAGTAGACACAATCTTATATAACCTGGCTGTACCGCAATAAAACCGGGTATCTTTAGAAGATGCACCCCCATTACAAAAAAAAAGACTCCCTTGTTTTCTGATTGACTTTCTTCGTATAGTTAGGTAGAGAACCTATTTTTGTGATAAACTTTTTAGTGTAGATTAATGCCAAAGTTTGAAGCCTGGAATTTAAAGCACGGATCAGCTAAAAGGCCCATCATCATCATTTCAGCCTATCATATGTGGGAACATGATAGTCCCAGCAATGGGGAACTGCAAGGACTCAGGCCTCTCAAATAGGAGAATGGGCCCTAATCCGCCATGCTGGCTGGCTCAGTGCATTGGTGGTTACCGCAAACCGTATCTGGGTGCGATAAGGTTCACGTTCTCGTGATTTTCCAACTGAGCTGTTGTCCGTAAGGCCCCAGGGCCGAGGATTGAACCGGGTGCCGTCAGATTTCAACTCAATTAAATTAATCTCATTGCAATACAGGGTGTTCGTTAACACGATGGATATATTCGAGGAGGTCATTGTAGACTAGACTCTACAGAGTACAACTCATCATCGTTATGAACAACTTTAATATGGAACCAACGCTGAAACCGAATCTTGCGCAAACAAATATTGTTATTTATAAATCTAAAAAAAATATTAAAATATAAAAAATATCAAATATTGTTATTTCTATACAGGGTTTTAAATATTATGGTTTTTTTGTAGGTGTTAGAATTGACTCATTAGCCTTAGCCAGGCGGCGTTTCTTTTATTCGAAAACGCGTACTTTTTGCCATATTAAAAACACCGTAATTATTTTTATTTTACGTTTTTTTAAAATAAAATACACTTACTCAGCATAGGACATCCACCCACAAGATGGACAGACGACCTAAAAGAAATCGCAGGGAAACGCTGGATGCAGGCCGCTTCCAACAGGCCCTTTTGGAGATCGATGGGAGAGGCCTATGTCCAGCATTGGACGTCCTATGGCTGAAATGATGATGATGTTTTTTTTTGTATGAATATGAATAAAGTGTTTTAAATGTTATTTTATTTATAAAAAAAAAAAAACAGAACATGCTGGGTACGCATACATATAAAGTAGCATTCTGGGTCGTACAATTGTATAATATCTGGGTTATATCTGGGCCTTGAGATTTTTATCGACTTACACAAGGTTTCACATGTTAGGGGTTGCAAAAGGTAGGGGTGCTACAAAAAGATTCCGCGATAGGGTTGCGCGTGACCACTCAATACGGCAGATCGTAATATGGCAGATTACATTTTGCCTTACTTATCAATTTATACGGCAATTAGGGAGGATCATTCATTTTATCTTTTGAATTGTGTAATTAGTTGCTTTATGATTTTATGACGTGAATTTGATAGATGAGGTTTTCCCACTTTTAAGCAACGCTTGTTACTACAGACCATAAGGGTTAATATAATTATTGTATTAGAGTTGCATTTAGAGGAGCAAAACCATGAATCAGAATCAGAATCAGAAATCGTTTATTGTAAAACTGTGTACAGAAGATGGTACCTAAACTACCTAATAACCTCAAAAGTCTGCCCTTTACGAGCGTACAATAACTTAAGCTACGTATATATCATGCTAACTTAAATAACTGGTTTATATAGTTAATCTAATTATAATATTAAAAATTAAATTTTAATTAAAAAATAAAGTATAAAATTGTAGTATTGTAAGTATATTATTAACAATAAAAATTTAATTAGTCATCAAAATATTCCTTTAACTTGCTAAGGATAATAACTAAGAATATGGTTTGCTGAGAAGAACGAAAAAGCTTGTATTTAAAGTTTTTTTTTTTTAAAATAAAGCTTATTTCTTATTCTTCTCAGCACCCTTTCATTTGATACCCATATCATGGGGGTGTATAAAAATAACTGGTCCGCCATCTTTGAGAGTCCGCCATATTGGATTTAGAATGACGTCACTTACCTAACCATGCATTTTCATCCAAACAAAAAGTGTATGGAAAGTTTCAGTTCAATCGGTTGAGGATAACTGTTATAAAATTCCGTTGCAAGATTAGACCCTAACTAACTAACTAAGGCAAGTTCAAAAAGCTTGTAAAACTGCGAGTCTTAGCTAGTGAGTGAGACTATAAACTGTCGCCAACATCCTACAAATCGATTTAATTCATTGTCAACTCGTTGCAATTCCAAATAGATTTAATCGATTGTCTCGTTGCCAATGTGATCGATTCTATTTATGCCCGTCACAGATTACATAACAGTGTACGTTTTGTTGTGGGGTGGGACTTATAAATACAACAAGTTCAGTGTCGATGTGCGTTGTTATTGTTGGGCTAGGAGACGGGCGATATAAGCGATGATACGATAGAGTTGAATGTTTCACCAGAGGAGACTGGGCAAAAGCATTCTATATTTAATACGGTACTTTTGTCTATGAACCTATTGCATATTGGTTTTTGTATAAGTGTTTTTTTATAACAGACTGGGGATTCGTTTGACCACCATCTCACCTGGTGGGAAGCGATGATATGTGGGTGAGATGTAGCACGCTTGCCTAGGAAATACCTATTCACTTTTTTCCTGAACAACCCCGGATTGAACCTGCTCGAAAAGACAGACGCAGGTGAAGAGTTCCAAGCATCTACAGTTCAGTAAAAAAAAAGTGGATTTGAAACGCTTAGTGCGTCTGAATATAATTTCCACCATAAGAGATTCTTTTTGTCGTGCGTACTGTTATAAAAGAATGGTTATGGCTGTATTAGGTCGTGTAGGGAATACTTCAATTATATTTGTGTATAGGGGCATTATTTTGTTATTTACATAGTATGCGATTTGGTTTAACTGTAAGCATTCTGTTGATTGAATAAATAAATAAACAAATAAACAAATTAAAATCTAGCCTGGCAGTTTTGAGTGAAACAAAAGTTATTTTTTTTTTTTTTTTTACAAGAAGTGTATAGCAGTTTTGTTTTAACAAAACCATCAGGGCCTTGATTCCATAACATCAAACGCATGTAACGCGGCGCGTTAAGTTAACCATTAAAAGTTGGCCTTTATTCCTTAAGAAATAGATCTACAATTTTTAGAGGTAAACTTAACGCGCTGCGTTACGTGCGTGTTAAAGTTACGGAAGTTACGGAGTTACGGGCCCAGGTCAGATTTTGCAAGTGCGGTGGGAGTAGCGGGCAAGCTCGTGACGGGTTCTCGGCAATATAAAACGTATGGAGTTGTTTGTGTGTGTTTACGTCGAACTAGCGGGAAAACGCGCGATTCAAGCGTCACACCCGCGCGTTACATCCGCACAAACGTCAGGCGGCCAATGTGAACACGAACTCACGCGGGCCGAGCTCGATGTGAACACGTGCTTAGTCACCACTGAACGCTAATCACTACTCGCTAATCTTATGGCCCAACCCTATCTAGCCAGACACAGCGCTACCAACGCGGATTCACATCTGTTGCTCCGACCTTCTACCATTTGTAGGTTGTAATTGAGAGCTTTTACTATCACTTCGGATAGTTTAAACACTTCGGATAGTTTAAACACTTCGGATAGTTTAAACACTTCGGATAGTTTTAGATCTAGTTTTCAGGCACAGAATGAAATCGTAAGTGCCTGTTGAAATTGTTAACTGAACAAGTAATTAATTATGTTTTTTAAAATCAAAGCTAAGAAATCTATCCTTAAAAAAAAACTAGTTTTTTATTCTATTCATCTACCTTTGGCCACCAACTCGCCTGATGGTAAGCGACGGTGCGACTGAGTATAAAACACGTTGATCTAGAAGAAATCTATTCACTCTAATCTTGAAGATGCCTAGATTCAGTACGTATCATAAATGAAGACCCAAATCGTTATGTACGAATTTTTGATAATTTCACAAGGAACTGTATTCTACCACTGCCGTAGACAGACACACAAATACACACGTTAAACTTATAACACCCCTCTGTTTGCGTCGGGGGTTAAAATACAGTCACACGTGTAACCCAAAAGCCGAAAGGAGGTCATTGTGTAATCATTATGATCAATTTTTACTATGCAACCAACACTGAAATCGCGAACAAAATATCAGATTATCATTGAGAGTTTTTTGTTTTTCTGATAAATATATAACACACAATGATACTACAATTTTTTTTTGTAAAAAAAAATGTCGTCATCACTCTGAAGACGCAACTTTCTGTAAGCAAAATTCACACGTGGTCGATGATCTTATATTTTTTCGGATACCCGCTATAGAAGCGCAAATTCCGTGAAAATCTCAATGGGTCTCATAATATTATGATTAAAATGATACAGCGTTCTAAAGGTCATAAGACAGACTGACGGATGGACAGACGGACAGACTTTGTAACGCTAAAAAGACGAAAATCGAGCCTTATTCTGCAGTTGTCTGACATGGTGAGAACATGATGATTATTCCAGCTTTTTGACCAAAACAGCAGAGTTAAGAATTTTTTTACCTTAGTTTTGTTTTTTGAAAAGGTTCGATCCGCTGTTGTTACAAAAGTTTCATATTTCCTAGGCAAGCGTATAGCACGCTTGACTAGAAAATACCTATAAAAAAATTTCTTCCACTACATTATCCCTTCCCACCAGGTAACATTGGGATCAAACGCATCATCAGTAAAAAATAATAATATGAAACATGCACATAAACTATAACGCTCCTCAAACCTATAACAATATTACAACACTGTTCCATCACCAAAATACTATCGCACCATAAAAGCATAGCAGCCGTGTTCCTGAAAGCTACGGCCGGAACACCTGTCTACGGAAATAGCTGGGCAATGCACTCCGGCGCACTTACATTGCATTGCAGTCGCTGGTGATACGCAAGAGTGTAGCTAAAGATTGAGTACAGTACATAGATTGAGTAGAGTACATTACTGCTTTTAAATCAAACTACTCGTCACAGTTTTTTGGTCCTAGTTTACAAATACATATTCCTTTTCATTACTCATACTCAGAAAGTAGGTCTGAAGTTGCCTGAGGAGCAGGTTGAAAGTAATACATTTCAGCCCTAGGGAGAATCACTTTCAACTGACAGTGACAGTTGAAAACTGACAAACACTCAAATTATTAAAAAAAAACTAGTTCTATTTTCACATTTGTATTGAACCATGTTCCAACTTTTTTTTTCTCAGAGGATTATGGTCCTGCACTTCTCATGCAGTTGCCAGTGTCTGGAAGTTAAAAAAAAATTGGCGGGAATCCGATCTTCATTGTAGAGTTTCGTTTATACTTCCGTATAACAGATTTGTATTAACACAATCAGTTCATGTTTTTATTTTTAGTTTCCTTGTATTCGTAATGAAAGGCACAGTGTTTACAGACTTATTTAGTCCCTTGAACTATTAGTGCCCTCGCTACGCTCGGGCGCCAAACCCCGTCTCGGGACTAAATAAATTACTTCCACCCCTAGGATAACAATGTACTATTTCATGTCTCCGCTGATTCGCGCCGCCGCTACTTCAATGCACTCCTTTCCGCCAACACAGATTTTGATATTATTTGTGACAATTGGAAAACTGCACAGAAAGTGTTTTTAGTTTATTGTGAAAAATTAACAGATCAATGGAACAGGGGCCAAAAAGCCGATGACTATGATGAAAATTTTTATGACACAAATTTTATGTTGACATATTTTTACAGCAATTTGTTGTATCTGTTTTGTTAGTTTTTTAATTTTATTCCTATTTTTAGTAGGAAATCTATTTTAGTTTAACAGTTTGTGAGATAAATGTTTGTGGAATTGTCCGTTTTTAGTCTCAATAAATATATTTATAAATAATAATTTGAATTTGAATTTTGGAATTACTCAGAGTTGCACAGCGGGTAATGGAGAAACCTGTGCTCGGAGTTTCGTGCTTGGAGTTTCGTGCTTGGAGTTTCTTTGCGCGATAAATTTCGGAAAAAGAATATTCGCCGAAGAACCACAATTACCGAATCAGCTGATCAGATTTGCTAGTTGAAGGCAGGCTACATCGCTCGAAGAAGCGTTAATCGATGGGGGACAAAGGTTCTTGAATATCGACCACGAACCAGAAGATGCAGCGTCGGTAGGCCTCCCACTAGATGGACCGACGACATCGCTATAGTCGCGGGCATCCAGTGGATGCAGATGGCAGGCTGTCGTTCATTGTGCAGCTCTAAGGGGGAGGGCTATGTTCAGCAGTTGACGTCTTCTGGATGATGATGAATATTAAGAACGATAATAACCACTTCAACTTGCAAATCTAACAGTTATGTCGGTGACTCTGGTTCTTTGGCGAATATCCACGTTCCGGATTCTATCGCGCAAAGAAACTCCGAGCATAGCTCTCTCCATTGCCCGCTGTGAATCTTGAGTTTTTCTGAGTCTTCCTAATGTTATGAATGCGAAAATGTGTTTGTTTGTTCCTCTTTTACGTAGCATCAGAGCAATAGATTGACGTAATTTTTTACACACAGGCAGTTAGAAGACCGAAGAGTGACGGATACTTTTATCACGGAATATTTGATTTCCTGAAGGAATAGGAATGTGTCCTCATGTTTAAGTTATTACAAATAACCGGCTTAGCGAGGAATATAACTAAATACATTACACATACTGAAAAAATAATTCAAATTGGCTGATAAATCTCTGAGATATGAGTGTTTTAAGTTTTAGGTGGGGATAGGGAGGGGATGCTCTATCCCTTTCTCACAAAGCGTGTATTAGTATAGCATTTGTATGGCGCTCTTGAGCCGTGACGTCACGGCTCAGTATAGTGCGCTCTCTGTCTAGCATGAAATTTAAATGCTTATAATTTATCTGCTAATATCTTATTTATTTTTGAACTAATTTTAATTTTGTTTTCGTTGATGGGCTCTATTTATGATCAGCTTTTTTATGAGGTAATAAAAAAATATTAGTCATCATGCCTATTGTCCACGCGGAGTACAGATAATAACTATTTCTACAAAGTTAAGCTACGTCATGAGCACTATAAATGCAATGTATCAGACACAATGTTAAAACCAACTTAACAAACTAGGTACCTTGTAACACTACTGTACTCAATCTAAGAAGCAGTTAACCGACGTAACCGTTAAATTTAAGTTGATGGAGCGGTAACATGTGCGCTTTATAATCTGACGGTACCCAGTTCGATCCTCGGCTACACCAATGACTTATTTAGTACCTAAATAAATTATGTGCAGTTTCGATCATGCCATCGCTCAACAACGGTGAAGGGAAACATCGTGAGGAAACCAGTATTTCAAGAACTTTTTTTGTAAGGACTTACGCTGTTGGCCTTACGGCCTCTTCTGCTTGACCGGACTAGGAAGCGAACGCAGAGGGCGTTCGGCGTAACTTGAAAATAACTTCAAAAGTTCAAAGACACATTAAATGACATTCACCAACATTAATTGGGCCAGCATGGTGAATTAGGGCTCATTCAATCTCTATTTCTCTCTCTCTGAGAGGCCTGTGTCCCAGAAGTGCGAACATGATAGGCTGATACCGAAACTAACCTGTTTCTAAAACAGGGGTCTACTTAAATTAGAACCCATTATGTTGGTTAGCTGCATTTTAGATTGAGTATGGCAGAGCAGTACGGTATAGCTAGGTATATTGGTATTCGATTCAGTTCGATCAATGAATGGTGACGAACTATTTATACACTATTGTAGTCAATAAATTCGATAATAGATGCATTAGTCAGAACAAAGCTTGTCTTGTTGCGACTAATTTAGACAATAGTATAATAAATATTCGGGACATTTTTGCACACACGGTCATCTGACCCCAAACTAAGCAAAGCTTGTGATATGGCTGCCAGAGACTGATATACATACATATATAGTTTTAAATACATACTTAAATAGATATTAACAACCAGATATAGAACAAATATAAACGTTCATCACATGAATGTTTGTCCTAGGTGGGAATCGAACTCACGCCCCAAGCGCAGAAGGCAGGTTCATTACCAACTAGACCAACGGTGCTATCAAATCAATTATTAGTATGTGCAGTTGAAACATTTTATTTGCGAAATAAAACTATATTTGAAGCAGCTTATAAACGCAAGTTATTGGCTTTCTTGCTATTGTGTATTTGCATGCGAGTCCGCCCTTTAAAGTGTTTGTTATCTTTTTTAGGTACTTATTATTTGAGAAAACCTGTATTTGGCCTTCTAATTTTATTATTTTTAGGGTTCCGTACCTAAAGGTTAAAAACGGGACCCTAGTACTAAGCCTACGATGTTTGTTTATCTGTCTGTCCGTTCGTCCGTCCGTCCTACCTTTAAACGGCTGTATCTGTCGAACCGTAATAGAGAGCTAACTGAAATTTTCACAGAATGTGTAATGTTACGGCGGATAAACTAAGAAATAATAAAAACTCCAAAAGTTCAAACAAAAGGGGGTTCCTCTACAACAAACGTATTTTTGTATTAGCTCTAATGTAAAAACGGTAATACCTACAAGCGTTAAATTTGGTATGATTATAGTACATACTCTAAAGTATAACAGCAAATAATGGCCAAGTGCGAGTCGGTGACAAGTTTCTGTTCATTACCAAGTTATAATTGGTAATTTCGTTATTGAATTTTGTGGTGGTACGGAATCCTCAGTGCGAGAGCCCGACTTATTTATTTTTTAATCCACTGAAATGTACCTGCTACATTCTTACGTTAAGAAACCTAGCGAAAGTAATCAGAATCCATGGTTTTCATTCAGTTTCTTAATGTTATTACAGCTGTCAGAGCAAATAAATTTTTGCTCGAGTATACTTACTTTAATTTACGAGTGCGAAAATGAAAAATTCTGTCCTGTCTACGTTTGTAAGGTTTTCACGACTAAACAGCTGCACCAATTTTGATGAAATTTGGCAAAGTACACAAACACAAACACATTTTTTTTTATCCTCAAAAACTCGATAAAACTGTAAGAGCTTGAGTGAAACTTAGTTCATAAATTGATTTCAACAATGTTTTTTTTATTTATTTTATTTAGGTATTGGCTTTAGTATTGTTTATGAAATATGCATAAAACAATACGCAAATCCTAGATTTAGAGTCGACTACTAACCTACTAAGCTGGCTAGGTCGACAACTCCTGGTACGATATACAACTAGCAAACTACTGTACGAATCTAGACTTTATGCCACAGGTAATAAGAATTCTAAGTGGAAACCTTTTCCACTTAGAATTCTTCTGACTGATAACAATTGATAATTTAGATGAATGATGAATGAAGCTTTTAGAGGAGATCGAATGAATTTAACTGAGTTAATTATTACTATATATACTATTATTATTTAGTTATTTGAGTTTAATTAAACTATTCAATCGTGATAAAATATTAAATAAGACGCTGAAGGTGCTAAAACGCATCTAATCTGTTGTCCAAATTAATTAATCTGGAAAATAAAGCATCACAATTAGATTTAACCGCGTCCGCCCATCGCCTGAAATGGCGCAAGGCGGGCGGTTCACCGCGCGCCCGTTACGGCTCGCGGGGGCGAAATAACTAACCGAGGGAAGGAAATACCCTTAGATTGAAGCACCCAAGGGTCATAAAGTGAAGTGGAGATGATAGATAGGTGTGTAAAGTGACGGAATGGTGGTTAATTCCGGGGGAGAATGCGTGCGCGGGGGCCGGCGCGCTCGCCATGTAAGGCGCGCGCCGTCGCGGCCAGCGTTCCTATATAAGAGTCCCGCGCCGCCATCAGCCGCACTCGCAGTCTCGCTGCCGTAGAGTCAATATCCACCGCGTCCCACACCACACAAAACCGCCAAAATGTGCGACGACGATGTTGCTGCGCTCGTAGTAGACAATGGCTCCGGCATGTGCAAGGCCGGTTTCGCCGGAGACGACGCACCCCGCGCCGTGTTCCCGTCCATCGTCGGTCGCCCGCGCCACCAGGGTGTGATGGTCGGTATGGGTCAGAAGGACTCCTATGTAGGCGATGAGGCCCAGAGCAAGAGAGGTATCCTCACCCTGAAGTACCCCATCGAGCACGGCATCATCACCAACTGGGATGACATGGAGAAGATCTGGCACCACACCTTCTACAACGAGCTGCGCGTCGCCCCCGAGGAACACCCCGTGCTCCTGACTGAGGCTCCCCTCAACCCCAAGGCCAACAGGGAAAAGATGACCCAGATCATGTTTGAGACCTTCAACTCCCCGGCCATGTACGTCGCCATCCAGGCTGTGCTCTCCCTGTACGCCTCTGGTCGTACCACCGGTATCGTGCTGGACTCCGGAGATGGTGTCTCCCACACCGTCCCCATCTACGAAGGTTATGCTCTGCCCCACGCCATCCTCCGTCTGGACTTGGCTGGTCGCGACTTGACCGACTACCTCATGAAGATCCTCACCGAGAGGGGTTACTCTTTCACCACCACCGCTGAGAGGGAAATCGTGCGTGACATCAAGGAGAAGCTGTGCTACGTTGCCCTGGACTTCGAGCAGGAGATGGCCACCGCTGCCGCCTCCACCTCCCTCGAGAAGTCGTACGAGCTTCCCGACGGTCAGGTCATCACCATCGGTAACGAAAGGTTCCGTTGCCCCGAAGCCCTGTTCCAGCCTTCCTTCCTGGGAATGGAATCTTGCGGTATCCACGAGACCGTGTACAACTCCATCATGAAGTGCGACGTTGACATCCGTAAGGACCTGTACGCCAACACCGTCATGTCCGGTGGTACCACCATGTACCCTGGTATTGCTGACCGCATGCAGAAGGAGATCACCGCCCTGGCTCCCTCCACCATCAAGATCAAGATCATCGCTCCCCCCGAGAGGAAATACTCCGTATGGATCGGTGGATCCATCCTGGCTTCCCTCTCCACCTTCCAGCAGATGTGGATCTCCAAGGAGGAGTACGACGAGTCCGGCCCCGGCATTGTCCACCGCAAGTGCTTCTAAGCGCCTCGCTGAGTGGTGCAGCTGCTGCATGAGTCTGGTGCTGTGTGTTGTGGTTCATTTGTCCGAGTCGAAACGCAAGCATTTGTACGTTGTACCTAGTGATACTTGACAGAACTGAACATCTAATATAACGCCATCTACTATAATGTAATTTATTGTATAAAATTTATATAAATTTAATTTTTCTTTTTTATTTTTATTATTATACACGGGATCGTTATGGATCTCACGCCAAATGTAATTAATAAATAAACGGTTAATTTATTTATTTTAATTACATTATTTCTTTTTATACATTCGTTGACTTTGGTTATTTGATTTTAGTGTCCTGACCTTACTTCCTGTCACAAAGTATAACATTACACAAGTTAATATTAGACAAGACAACTTTCAACAGGCATCACCTGTCTATAACTAGGTCACAGTCGCATAAGCAACGGAACATTCCAACAAAAAATTTAAAGTCGTGAACTGGCACGCGCTCGCTTCCCTACAACGCAAGCAGTTCCAGAATTAGATTCCATAATACCCCACACGCACTCGCTCGCTACCTTACCATAAATAGTAAACCAGCATCCCGCGTCCAAAACCGTCTTCTAATTTTAACTGGAGGCGCCTGGACTCTGCAACCGATAATAAGTTAATGTTTCATCGTGGTCTTTCCTAAAATATCTGTAAATATGTACCGGCGACTCCGCTATTAATATTCCGGTCTCCCGGATCGCGCGCTCTCGTTTTCTAGTTATCACGTTTACTCTTATTCCTGCGTAGTTGTGACGTATGTTTACTAGTTTAATTTTAGGACGTTTTGCTGTTAAACTAGAAATCTGAGAAGCGGAGCTTTCTTGGTTCACCACGCTGTGGAACACGCTGCTCTATTGACAATAATTCTGGGTGACTCATTTTGTTTCGCTCTTTCAACTCGACTTTGTCATTTGAAATGAAATGTTTCCCCCTTATTCTAATTCAATGGTCTCTGCAACTATTTTCTTTATCTCTTTCTTTAATGTTGTTTGTTTTTTTGGATCCGTCTGAATCTTGAATGAAACCTCGATCGTATTTCACTCAGTGATTCAGTCAATTTGCTGCTAAGTTTGAGGTTATGAGGTGCATAACCTTTAATCTTGAATTTGAAGGGGTTTCCCAGTAACGTGATATGAAGAATTTGGCATGACATGATAATAGGGAGTCGTTTTCGTCTATATTTGTTTTGTGTAGGTGGATTTCGGCTGAGCTTGTCGATCATGTAGATATTTGCGACTATAAATCTAGTTTCTCTTTTACAGACTTCATCATCAATCTGTAGCTTTGCTATTTATATTTCATTTATTTTATTTTGTTTCGCCAGCCTGTATCGACTCATTATGGGTATTGGCCCTCCACCACCGTTGTTCTCTTTCTATAGTTAATATCATCCACGCATGACCTGCGATGTGTGTGATGTTTCTTTGGCTTGTTACATTTGTCACATAATATTTTAGGGTTTTTGGAGTAAGTATTTAACAGGATGTGGTTGTTTTAACGTTGTTAGTTTCTCTGCGGTTTTAGACGGTGAGTCCATACTTGTAGTGGTTGTGATGGTTTTGTTGGGTTACTTTCTGGACTAGGTCTATCTACAATCGGTGGTATCATGAATAGCGTCACAGATCTTTAACTCCTCTGAAGGTGGAGTAAACTTCCCCATCGCTAAGTATTGAAGTGGTACCAAATCTTAAAACCAAGGAAGGAAATCTCGTCAATTTTCTACCTTTAAAACTGGAATATATCCTTTAAAGATCCTATCGTGAGACTATCCTTAAAAATATTATCTAGTCGCGGAACCCTGCGGTGTTAGCCGATTTTCCACTATTTCCGCATTTTCTGGGGGGAAAAGTACTCTATGTCCGTCCTTAGCCTTACGATGTACTCACACTATCATCCAAATCCAAATTGAAATTGTTTCTATCCAATGGTTGCCTAAAAGAGATCGCTTTTAGTGTAAGGCCGCCACTTGTGACTTGTGACACTAGCTCGTAAGTGTTTTCTCATCATCATCATCATTTCAGCCAGAAGTCGTCCACTGCTGAACATAGGCATCCCTCTTTAACCTCCACACTGAACGACAGCCTGGCCTTTGCATCCACTGGATGACAGCGACTCTCACAATGTCGTCGATCCATCTAGTGGGAGGCATAGCTACGCTGCGTCTTCCGGTTTGTGGTCTCCACTCAAGAACCTTTCTTCCCCATCGGTTATCGGTTCTTCGAGCAATGTGGCCTGCTCAAATTTTAACAGCTATGTCGGTGACTCTGGTTCTTTGGCGAATATCCACGGTTCGGATTCTATCGCCCAAAGAAACTCCAAGCATAGGTATCTCCAGTGCCCGCTGTGTGACTCTGAGCTTTTCCGAAAGGCCAACAGTTAAAGACCACGTCTCAGCACCATATGTCATCCCTGGCAACACACACTGGTCAAAGACCCTTGTCTTTAGGCACTGTGGTATCTTGGACGAGAAGATGTCACGCAATTTCCCGAAAGCTGCATGAGAAGTGTTTTCTATCTGTTTATAATTTTTATTTCTGGTGTACACAATAAAGAGTTTCTATCTATCTATCATCCTGCCAAATTTCGTTAAGATCGGCCCAGCTATGTAGTTATGAAAAAAGAACAAACAGATAGAGAGAAAGACAAAGAAACAGACAGAGAGACAGACAGGGAGTCAGACAGAGAGACAGACAGAGAGACAGACAGAGAGACAGAGACAGACAGACAGACAGAGAGACAGACATAGAGAAAGAGATACTTTCACTTTTATAAATCGGTTCACAATCGGCGAAGAAATCACGAAAAATACAGTTTAATTGAGAACCTTTCTTGAAGTTGTATGCAAAGTAGTAAGTAACTTAAGTACTCTATGTTATCATCATCATCATCATCATGTTATATCAGGTATAGGACGTCCACTGCTGGACATGGGCCTCCCCCATCGATCTACAAAATGGCCGGTTGGAAGCGGCTGGTATCCAGCGTTTTCCTGCGGTCGTCCGTCCATCTTGTAGATGGACGTCCAACGCTGCGCTTAGGTCCGTGCTTGTCCATGGTCTCCATTCGAGAACCTTTCGGCCCCATCAGCCATCTGTTCTGCGTGATATGTGCTCTACTCACTGCCTTGCTAATTAAATCCGGTGGACTAGGTAGGATCTCCTCATATCTGAAAACCCTTCAGAAACCCCGAGCATAGCCCTCTCCATAGCTCGTTGTATGACTTTGAGTTTCAATTCTATGTATTTTAGTCTAATCATCTCAAGTCCTAAAATAACTACGTGAGTCAACGTTATCAGTCGTGGCTAACATCGTTTGGCAAATCACAACAATACTATAAAAGTAGACGCTGAAAATACGCCTCACCCTCAAGAATTCTTCTGCACTATAGTATTCTGACGCATCTGAGTTAGTGATTCATCTATGGACGTAGCCAATTTCTTCACGTGGCCTTTGAGAAAGATAAATATTTTGCCTTCCATATACAATACAATACAATACAAAACTCTTTATTAAAATACCACAAAACAAGGATAACATAAAAATTACAACAAAAATATTATCTAGGCTTTTAACAGGCGGCCTTATCGCTTAAAGCGATCTCTTTCAGGCAACCGTGCACGGAAAGGAATTATATTTAATAATGTGTGGCCTTAACTAAAAATAAAAAATAGAAAGTAAATACCTATGCAAATAACAACAAACAATCAATAGACTAGAAATAAATATTACATACTAATATATACATATACATAGACTACATAATATAAACAACATACTACATACCTACCTACATAATTAATAAACTACATAAAAAATATTTAACATACCTACTGTTATCAAAGATACATACACATGTTGATACTTACATACATTATATTTGTCACAGAAATTAGAGTATAGATAGCAGCTATAGTGCGAGATAGTGCGCTTTTACGCGGAGTTTGAAAACGTCGAGGGCGGCAAGCTTTCAAGCGGCAAGTCATTCCAGAGTTTGACAGCTTTCACCGTGAACCAAAACCAAAACCAAACCATAGGTGGTTCATACAGTACCTTGTATGTTTCGACCATGTTACAATGGCCGTGGTCACGAGTTCTTGTCAGCTCGTGAACAGCCATGGTAACATGGTCGAAACGTCGAGCAAAAGGTACCTATTTTTACCTTAATAAAATAATGCGTTATAAGTCCCGATAAACTTTTAAAAGGTGACTTTAAATTGCTGATTGTAAAAGTTAGTAGTACATTGAATTAAAAAAAATCGCTCTAAATAAAAATTTAAAGCGCCCGATAAAAGATCTGATACTATTCAAACTACTGAACAGATTTTCTTAAATCATAGTTATAAGCACTGTCGATCAAGTCTACTTAACATCAGGCTTCGACTGCCACTTTGCTTAATGTTCAGTGATGATGCGGTAGAACCGCAACATCGTTACTACTCGCTCTACCGTAGAGTGGAGCATGCTTGCCTAGAAAAAAACTATTTTACTCGCGATTTGAGAATGCCATGTTATTATAAAGAGAATGCCAAATGATGACATATGGTACTGAGACGTGGTTCTTAACTGTTGGTCTTTTGGAAAAACAGAGTCACACAGCGGGCAATGGAGAGAGCTATGCTCGGAGTTTCTTTGCGCAACGTGGATATTCGCCAAAGAAGCAGTCACCGACATAGCTGTTAAAATTTGCAAGTTGAAGTAGCAATGGGCAGGCCACATCGCTCGAAGAACCGATAACCTATGGGAAGAAAGGTTATTAAGTGGAGACCACGAACCGGAAGACGCAGCATAGGTAGATGGACTACCACTAGATGGACCGACGACATTGTGAGAGTCGCGGGCATCCAGTGGATGCAAAAAGCAGGCTGTCGTTCAGTGTGGAGGTTAAAGGGGGAGGCCTATGTTCAGCAGTGGACGTCTTCTGGCTGATGATGATGAATGCCCAATCGGTTTTTAAAATTCCCAGTCAGTAATGTTTATCTTCAAAATGCAAAAATGTGCGAGCGATATTGCTGTAGAACTCTAAAAACTTTGATACCGAACATAATATGTATATGCAAACTTTGACTGCTACTCTAAGATGTTTACTGCTACATAATAGTTTTTTGGCGCGCGTCGCGAGTTTCTCGGGCTGCAAATGGCGCGAGCGCAATGCATGCAAACTCGTCTTCTAAGATGAATTGCTTATTTACTAATCATTGACATTTGTATTGTTAACAAGCGTAGTGCCAAACTCCACACCTGAACCAACATTCTCGTTAGATAAATCGCTCCACAATAGCTCGTGCTGGTCTGCTCATCCGTTGGCACGCAAATGTGCAAAGCCAATAAATAAGCTTTATTTTGCTACTGAGTGCCGCTCGTCGCATCTGCTTTGTTTATTTGCAGTCGTTGCTACCGAATGTAATCGTACCCATACGAAGCGCTTTAATCCACTTTTATTATGCGAACTGCTAGTATGTGGAATGCGCTGCCTGAATGGTTGTTCCCCGATAGTTACAATCTGGGTGTCTTCAAATCACGTGTGAATCAGTTTCTTCTAGGTATGCGTGCTCCACCGTAGACCACATCATCGCTTAACATCAGGCGAGTTGGCGGTCAAACGCAAGCCTATTATTAAATAAGTTACAATGTATCATATTAATAGCAAGTTCCTAGAAGATCATTGAGAACTAGTTTAAACACCAACGCGAATAGCATGTCGCTTTTTTGATTATTTTCCTATGCTTAATCCATAAATGGATTTGTTCAGTTAAGTTAAGGCGGATCCGTGACGGATCCGCGTGCCAGCAAACAAACATTCACAAACTGTAAGTTTAATAACCAAACTGTCTTATAATATAATAACTAGAATTCAATTATTGATCGTAAATGTAATTGAGATAGCTGCGAAAGGCAATTAATATTCGACATAAAGCGTCGATGCTTATTTATAGGACAGGAGCTAGAGTTATAATGGTACTTGGTACGTTTAAAATATCAAACAGTTTTTTTGCGTTGTAGCTAGAACATGTGATTATTGTGAATGATGTAGTTGTTGTGTGATTGTGTTTGCGGCAATCGATGATTATTCTTACATCATCTTCATCATTTCAGCCATAGGATGTCCAATTGTCCACTGCTGGACATGGACCTCTCGCATCGATCTTCAAAAGAGCCAGGTTGGAAGTGGCCCGCACTTAACGTTTCCCTGCGGTCTATTATAGGTTGTCGGTCCAACTTGTCGGTGGACGTCCTACGCTGCGCTTACCGGTCCGTGGTCTCCATTCGAGAACCTTTCGACCCCATCGGTCATTTGTTCTGCGTGCTATGTGCCCTACCCACTGTCACTTCAACTTGCTGATCCAATGTGCTATGTCAGTATCTGATTATTTTTTAAATTATCAGTAAAGCTATTTATAAACCGATTGAAATAGTAAAATTAGCTTATCTACAAACGGAAGTAATAAGGTACATTACAATATAATGAATGCGCCATCTGTCAAAATCTTAACTAACTACGTCCCATCGTAGCGTTCCTACTTCTTTACTTGTCCTTATGTATGTTTGCTCATGGCGCGACGCGCAATAACCTGCTCATCAACGAAGGCATCTGGTGAGCAGTATAATTTTTAGCACCACTGAGATGGTGCAATTGTAAAATTCCATTCGCCCCTTCAAATAAATGATTTGATTTGATTTGCCCTGTCCTTAATTTGTTTTAATTTGTTTTGTTTGTCCTTGATTTGTTTTTTTATTTGTTTTTTATTTTATTTGTTTGTTCGTCAATGAGCACATTGTAATTTCTTGCAAAAGAACAAAAGTTTGCTATTGATATGTTATAGGATAGTGGAGAAGATAATATAAAAAAAACAAGTTTTTCTTTCTCTTCCGCCATTTTATAAAATATCAATACACAGAACAAGCAGAAGAAACGAGTTTTTTTCTATCACATCCATTCTATAAAATATACGAAAGTTGCTTTATAATATTTGCATAGTTATTTTCAAGATAATACCCAATAGGTTCTTTTTAATTCTCATTCAGTAATTTTTCACAGACAGAGATAGCGGATGCCGGTGGGCGTTGCCTTAAAAGGTCACAGTCCTTATTCTCTACGCTCGTAGCTCTTGGTCTATAAGCAACCGCGACTATTTGCTCTCTACGAATATTAGATAAGTTGTTGCGGTCGTTCCATTACGATGCTAAACTATATTAATAAATTATTATTAACGCCGCTACCGGGGGTGGAAGGGGTAGGGAGTTAAAAGCTCAGTTGGGAGATACTGACAGTTTTACTTGCTTATCAAATGAAAATCGATTGAGAACATTTGAACATTTAATGGATAAATGGTGAGAGATGATTTAATAAACGTTTAAACGTATTAACATTTAAACATTTATCCACTGGATGCACGTATTATTTTATTTAGGTAGGTGAAATTATGTACCTTTCGCTCGACGTTTCGACCATGTTACAATGGCCGTGGTCACGAGCTGAGTGAACACTGCGGGTGAGTCCGGCGAGAAGAGCGGGTGTTTTGTTCTTCTACCATCACTTGATCCAGATTAAATTCAAATCTGTTTTGTCAAGGAAATGTAATAAAAAAAACTACGAGCTTTTTTAACAAGTAAAATCTTTTGTCTCCGCGATTTCAACGCGCTTTCTTAGAGGTACCAATTTTCAGGTTATAAACTAAAACTTATATGTTAGTCCATGGTATAAGTTATTTCCATACCAAATTTCATCCAAATCTATTTAGTAATTTTTTTACAACGAACTATAAGGCATATTACGCAAGTGATGGTGGCCGAGCGGTAGCATGTGAGTTTTATAATCTGACGCCACCTGGTTCGATCCTAGGCCCCTGCACTAATGACTTATTTAGTACTTAAATAAATTATGTGCAATTTAGATGTCAGCGCTTTAAAACCATGACGGAAAACATCGTGAGGAAACCGATACGTCCAAAAACCTCAAATCTTGCGACGCGTGACCAAAACGCTGGCGTGTTTCTGGCTCAACGCATAAGCATTGCCATTCAGCGCGGTAATGCCGCCAGCATCCTGGGTACGCTGCCAACTGGTAGTAAGCTTGAGCATTTGGATTGTCTTTAGATCTTCAACGGTCAATAGGCAGTCTAAATGTATTTGTAATGTTAGTATTTTGTTTAGTTAATAAAGGCTCTTTCTTGCCCCAGAAAAAAACAGAACCTCAAAAGTTCAAAGATATAATGATGACATTCACCAACATATACTGGTGGTACTAAAACAGCCAAAGTCAAGTAATATCGACGTTTTAGCGAGTTTGTCGTAAAATCGAGTGGCACTTTATAGAGTTTGCACTGTAATTTCAACCATACTCGTTCGAAAATCTAGAATCCTCGAGTAACTAAATCAACCAGCAGCTTCCTGTCTATAGAGCTACATCCTGGGCCGTATTGTACGAATCTGCCGGCATCCGTCATAGAATTTAATTGTCGATAAAGGTTAATATCCCGCGCGCGATGCTCTTTCAGAGCCGCTCAACCGGAGTTCATCGGTTTTTATTAATTTTGCATAATAAAGACCAACATTCATGGGCAGACATAATTAAGATTCTGGGGCCAAACCGTCCCCTGTTTTAATCAATTCAATTCAGGTAATTGCGGAAAGTACCGTCTTATAAGAAAGCTGACCATAAATAGAACCAATGACTGAAACAAAATCAAAAAATTTGGGAAATTAAGGAAGATATAAGAATTTTAATTTATTTTTTTGCTAGACTGAGGGCGTACTATACTTATTAATGACGTCACTTGAGTAGTACGCCGTATTAAACTCCGTACTGAAACTCACTTTGTGGGAAAGGGACAGAGTATCCCTTCCTAATCCGAACAAAAACTTTAAGCGCTTCTATCTCAAAATTTTATTAGCCGATTTAATAATTAATTTTGAAATTGTTTAACATTTAGTTATATTATATTAAACAATATCTGTTATTTTTTACATATTAAAAATAACAATATGTCCGATAGCCTATTAGAAGTATAATAATTACACTTCCAAAATTTGAATGCATTTTTTGTAACAAATGAAGATCTATTAATATTGTAAAGCGTGTAAAAAGTACAATATGTATGGTAAAATTATAGGTATTTAGATTTTCGGGCATAAATCAAAAAAATAATGCCGTTTTTGTAAATACGAATATAAAACAAGTAAACCGTAACATTAAAATTACGTTTTGTTTATTTTATGTCAGCAATTTAACGATCTCAAACTTTCCCTCCGAGAGTTACGCCAACTACTTTTGTGAATTGGAGGCTATTACCTCTAAGATATTATCAGTCAGAGTCATAAAAAAAAAAAACGTTAATTTTAGTAAAAATTGTTGATTACATGAGGTTTGTGGACGTAATAAAACACTTAATTAAGGATTTAAATTAATAACTTTCACGTATATTATCCTTATTACTTTATATTTGGAAGTGATGCGACTAGCTCCTATCACAGGCAAAACAGTCAGAGAGAAAGAAAAACAAGATGGCGGTTCCATATCGTTGACACATGAAATCGTTTAGAAACTAACATATTAATTTTTGTAAATAATTAAATAAAATCAACACGCCCCCTCAAAAATTAATCACCAATTATACAAACTTAAAATCAATTTAAATTGACTAAATAGAACACATACACTTCCAACTATTTACTGGGAAAATTACAATTAATGGCCCAACATTCGTTGCAAGGATTAGGGAAAACCCAGGAAAACCCAACCAGACCATTTATAAAATCAAATAATCAATCAACCTTTTGATTTTTTTAAACCAATTTTTTTTTTTTTTAATTTTTTAAACTTAGTTACGTTTATTTATACAATCATTTTATTATTTATACCCGTTTTACTTCTTAGTCTTTGAAAGGATATTCCAGGCAGTGGCTTCGTCAGGATGTCGGCCAGCTGCTCACCTGTGGGAATGTAATTTAATTTAATTACATTTTTTTTCAATCTGTTCCCGAGAGAAGTGATACTTGATATCAATGTGTTTCGACCGTTTGTGACTCGTCAGATTGTTAGCTATACTTATACAGCCATTGTTGTCTTCATAAATTATAATAGGTTTATCAATGTGTATATTTACACTGGTTGCTAAAGATTTAAGCCACAATGCTTCCCTTACTGCTTCAAACAATGCCATGTATTCAGCTTCTGTGGAGGAAGCTGCAACTGAAGTTTGTTTCCTTGTACTCCAGGTTATTGTGCATTGGTCAAAGAGCTTAAATAAATACCCAGTTGTACTCTTCCTGTCATGTGTATCATTACCATCCCAATCTGAGTCTACGTACCCACACAAAATATCATCGTAGTTACATCTCTTGTAACACAATTTCAAATCAATTGTGCATTTTAAGTACCTTAGTACACGTTTAAGACATTGCCATAATTCTTTATTATTTTTGTTTGTGTACCTACTCAGAATATTTACACTAACGCTTAGATCGGGCCGAGTACATAACATGATATACATCAAGCACCCTATAACGTTCCGACATGGAGCGTTATATTTCTCCTCGGAGTTCAATGCGTCATAATTTAGTTTATTTTCTAAGGGGGTAGAGACAGGTTTGCAGTCATGCATATTATATTTAGTCAATACTGTTTTGATGTATGCACTTTGATCTAAAATCATTTGATCACCTTCTCTAGTGACTTTAATACCGAGAAACAGTTTTATTTCATTTAAATCGGTCATTTCAAATTTACTCATTAAAAACCTTTTAAAATTGTTCATAGTTTCAATTTCAGCGCATGCTACTACTAAATCATCGACATAAAGTACCACGTATATATTTTTACGCACATCCCCATTATCTAGCATGTAAATACACCTATCAACTGAGGAATTTTGAAATCCTTCTTGTTTCAGTGACTGTTCGAACATTTCGAACCAACACCTAGCCGCCTGTTTTAGCCCGTATAATGCTTTTTGCAATTTACATACGTAGCCTTTTTTACTTAATACGCCCTCAGGAACTCTCATATAGATTTCCTCTTTCAAATGGCCATTTAAAAAGGCCGTTTTAACGTCTAAATGATGAACCAATAACTGAAATTGATTCGCAAAGCTAATTATAAATCTAAAACTAGATATTCTAGCAACAGGCGCAAATGTTTCATTATAGTCAGTAAGATATTCTTGGCTAAAGCCCCTGGCAACTAAACGTGCCTTGAATCGTTCAGGATTTCCAAATTCATCATTTTTAACTGTAAAAATCCATTTACAATCAACAATGTTTTTGTTTGCGGGTCGTGGTACTAAAGTCCATGTTTTATTTTTATGTGAAGAATCTAGTTCATCTCTAATAGCGCTATCCCATTGTCTTCTATCCTCACGATGTTTAATTTCATCAAATGATTTTGGTACTGTGCATAAAACAGACTGAGCACACATTAAATAATCATCATCAATTTCTTTATATGATACAGGTGGATGATCTTTGATCCTATTACTCCTTCTAAGTTCAGTATTAATATTTGTGTTTTTAGTTTTATCCCGTAATGAATCGTCAGAACGTATATCTACATCACGGTTTGATTGAACTAATATATCATGGTTCACTTTGCGAATTTTAGCATGACATTCATCATGCTCATCAGATTTAGAGTCATCTGATTTATTACTGTCAGAGTTCCGAGACTTGGTTGACACTGATTTCGAACTACCGTCATTATCAGTTTTGTCATGAGAACTTTTAGTGTTCTCTTCAGGCTTCCACGAAGGCCTGGACTGTAGAAAATTAGTCTCGTCCACAATCACATCTCTGACTACTACAAACTTTTCGCAATCAGGGTTCTAAACTTTATAATCGTTCGGTTCATACCCCATGAGAACACCTTTCCATGACTTATCATCAAACTTCGCTTTAGTAGTTTTGTTATGTACGTAAACAGTTGAACCAAAAACCTTTAAATACTTTACTTGCGGTTTTTTTATTATGCCACATTTCGTATGGTGTTTGTGAAAGTTTCAGGGCCTTGGTCGGTGTCAAATTTATCAAATAAACAGCAGTCAATACTGCCTGACCCCAGAAAACTTTATCTATTTGTGCACCGTTTATCATAGAACGTGCTTTTTCTGTAATGGTCCTCACCATACGTTCAGAAACACCATTCTGTTGTGGAGTTCTTGGAACTGTCAAATGGTAACTAATTCCCTTTTCCGTACAGTAATTTTTCATTTCGGTAGATAAATACTCCCCACCGTTGTCGCAATATAAATTAACTACCTTCAAATTAAATTTTGCTTCACATTTTGCAACAAAATCTTTAAACGCAGCGAAGACGTCTGATTTATACGTTATTAAGTATGTAACACAATAATGAGTGTACTGATCTATAAAAATTACGAAATAATTTTTATTATCGTTAGTCGTTGGAGTAATTGGACCACAGACATCCGAATGAACAACAAATAATGGTCTGTTTATATGACTTTTGTCTTTGGCCTGACTAAACGGAAGTCGACTCTGTTTCCCATTTATGCAAGCTTCACATAAATCATCATCAGGCACTACTGAATCAATTTGATTCAAATAATTTATTCTGTTTTATTTCTAAGAATTTATTTTTACTCATGTGTCCTAAGCGTTGATGCCACAATTTGTAGCTTTTCTTGTCACTAGTGCATGCCTGGGAAACAGGATGACTCACGTTCACAGACGACATAAAATCTACAGCAATTAAATTGTTAGTAGACTTACCTCGCATGATCGTTTTACCATTTTTGCATATTTGAGCGCCTTCCTGATCGAAAATAACTGTATATCCAGCTCGCTGCATCTTTGAGACCGACAGTAGATTGTAGGGGACCTCGCGGCAGAACAGCACGTCTTCCAGAATGCCTTGGATACCCATGTTGCTGGTAACCTGCAGTGTACCCTTTTTTGTTGCTGAAATAAATTCACCATTTTTAGCAATTGAAGTTTTTAGTGGTGGTGATAAATCAGTATGATTAATAAACAAGTCTTCTCTATTTATGAGATGATCTGATGCGCCAGAGTCCAATAAAAATGTAATTTTATTTTCTTGGTTATCATCTTGGTAGTTTCCGGTCATAAAAGCAAAGCCAGAAAAATCATTCGACGTTGATGGTTGATTTTGATTTATCTCAATTGCTTGAACTGTCCTTGTCCTTTCTTTATTTCCGTAGTTGCCTTTTTGCAGATGCATTCTTTTGAAATAGTAACAGTCGTTTTTCTTATGTCCTTTTCGCCCACAATGGTGACATTTTATGAACTGTAAATTCTTCTTTTGTTTATTATTATTCTTATTTATTTGTTGAGAATTATCAAATTTTCTTTTCTTCCATGTATCATTTTTTGTTTCTACTTGCAACACTTTTGCGCTCGTATCACCAGATTCATTTTTTAATTTCACTTCGTGGTCTAACAGTCTCGTTTTTACAAATGCTATCGTTAAATTATCTTCTGATAATGTCTCGATCGCAGTAATGACTCCGTCATAAGATGAGGGTAGGGTGAGTAGCAAGTGTGCTACTTTGTCAGTTTCCTCTAATTTTGCTCCAGCGGCAAGTAACTCAGTAATGAGGTCATCGAATGTAGCAAAATGTTTTATTAGCTGTACATCACCTTGTAGTTTCAGCGCCAACAACTTTTTTCGTAATGCCAACTGCGTCGCAATACTTTTACGTTCGTACAACGCATCTAAACTTCTTAAAATATCCTTCGCGGAACTATCTTCTTTTGCAAAACCGAGGTAGGAATCGGATAGATACTCGATGATCACATTTTTGGCCATCCGATTGTTTTTCTCCCACACTTCATTTCGAAATAAAGGGTCTTTATCAATAACATTTATAATGTCCAATTCACTCAACAACGCTCGTATTCGAAACTTCCATATACTATATTTTTCACCGTTAAATGGCTTGATATTACGTTTTATCTTTGAATTCTCCATTTTGAAAAACGTCCGAACGCAGTAGTTAGATATTTTAATTATTTATCACTTACGTATACTGGACCCAAAACCTGTTGATTATATGAGGTTTGTGGACGTAATAAAACACTTAATTAAGGATTTAAATTAATAACTTTCACGTATATTATCCTTATTACTTTATATTTGGAAGTGATGCGACTAGCTCCTATCACAGGCAAAACAGTCAGAGAGAAAGAAAAACAAGATGGCGGTTCCATATCGTTGACACATGAAATCGTTTAGAAACTAACATATTAATTTTTGTAAATAATTAAATAAAATCAACAAAAATACATATCTATTTATTAGAGAAATCGAATCTTCTATAGTTATTTTTAGCTGACATACAAAATTTTAAAAATCCAGTTTACGTTGCTTCATTCGTCAAGAAATATGAGAGGGCTTTTAATAGATATACTAGCTAATATTATAGTGGGATTGCTCTCCAACTTGCTCGTGAAGATCGCCAGCTTACTCGCCCGTGAACAGACAGCCCAACAACTAACAGATTCGATTTGAATATACCTTATTGTGTTACACTGAATAGGTTCCGAGTTCAAAAGGTGTTCAGAATAATTCTGTTCTTTTTGGTATCTATTGACTTGGAATTGGCTATTGTTGGCGTTAACTTTGAAGTAAAGACTGGAGTTTATTACATTTCCATTCTATACGTGCTATAAATTGTGCTATATTATAGTTGTCAGTTACCTTTTACCCCCGACGCAAAAAGAAGGGTGTTAAAAAGTGTGTCTCGTGGTCTGTATCTGTATATTTGTGCATTTGTATCTTTGTATCTGTGTATGTATGTGCCGGGTGTGTGTGGGGTGAGGAAGGTCGTCTTTCTGTCTGTGGCATCGTAGCTTCCAAACAGATGAACCTATTTTGAATTAGTTTTTTTAGAAAGGTCGTCCTTTGTTACAAAAATGCAGCATTAAGCTTTCTACGTAGTATCATCATCATCATCATCATTTCAGCCATAGGACGTCCACTGGTGGACCTAAGCCTCCCCCATCGATCTCCAAAAGGGCCGGTTGCAAGCGGCCTGCATCCAGCATTTCCCTGCAGTCTCTTTTACATAGTATCATTGGCTTTTAAATCGTGCCTAAATGAAGTCACTAAAATAAGAGAAGCCAATACCAAGAGGTCACATTTGGTGGCTCTTGAATCAAATCTGCCGAGTGGCCCGACCCCCCCTCGCTGGTAATCCTCGCCAGTCGACAATTTAATAAAGAAACCTGCACCGCAGTAATAACGTTTGTAAAAATATACGCAGACACACTGTTAAGGGGAGGGCACTTATCTGCTGCTCGTAGCATCACCCCTCCCCTTCAGCTGTAAGAGTTGAAATTTATTAGGTCTGTTACCGGAAAAAGGTAAGTACCGTACGTTATACGAAGCGCTTTGTTTCCACGTTTATTGTGCGAAATAGCCTGTTCAAAAAAGAGTGGATTTGGCCAAAAGGAAAGTAGAATGAATTTTAAACGGCAATTTACCCCTGCCATTTGAAAAATTACCAACTTTGCAACCATAATCCAAGTCCACTAGTCTCTAAAACTCTCTTTCTGAAAGGACTTTACTAGTCTGTGTGTGTGTGTGTGTGCTGCTTGAATGTGTGTACCCTGATGATAGTCATGATGACTAATATTTTTTATTACCTCATAAAAAAGCCGATAATAAATAGAGCACATCAACGAAAACAAAAATAAAATTAATTCAAATATAAATAAGATATAAGCATTTAATTTCATGCTAGACAGAAAGCGCACTATACTGAGCCATGACGTCACGCTTTGCGAGAAAGGGATAGAGCATCCCCTCTCCCCATCACCCCCACCTAAAACTTTAAACATTCATATCTCAGAGCTTTATTAGCCAATTTAATGTATTTTTTTCATTATGTGTAACGTATTTAGTTATATTCAACGCTAAGCTGGTTATTTGTAATAAATCAAACATGAGGACACATGCCTATTATAATGAGTGTCTTGTATGTCATGAATTGGTTTCTTTTAGGCAATCGTGCTTTCTTTCTTTCTTCTTAATTCTTTATTTTCTCTATCGTAGATCGCATCATCGCTTATTAATTAATAAGAAATATAAAAAATGCATCTTTTTTATTTTCTATCAGTTGCGCCCCGTGGTTTCATTCGCGTGGAACATCATCCAGGTACCGTACATTTTATTGGTATAAAACGTATCTTGTGTTACTCACTGACCCTCCAACTATATATACTCAAAAATCAACATCCATTCGTACATTTGTTTTTGCGAGAAAAAAATCACAAATAAGCAAACAAATCAGGAAATAGACTTTCGCATTAATAACACTAGCTGCACCCGGTAGTCACACCCGCTATCCTGCAAAACCATTTTTTTTAAATAAAATGTATTTATGTGTTAATCCAGCAATTCCAGGGCTTAACAGCCGGCATTATGCTAAATTGGGGCTGATTTGTGACCTTATAACCTATTATCTTTAAGGTATAAAAAAAAACGTAATTTGGTCACAAATAAACTTTTTTCTTTCATTCTTTCTTAACAGGCGGTTAATAAAATACATTATAGGTAATTAACTATAATGTAGTTCGATGATTGTGATAAATCAAGATATTTAAATACATTTTAACTGATAAAACTTTTACTTACCAGCTACACAGAGCAATGCATCCCCTTAACATCTCAGGGGTGCGGTTTCATAGAGTTTTATTTGCACGTCGCCTTAACCCGCGCGCTGGCTATATTAAATTCTGAGCCCCCCTACCCCCTACCTCCTACCCTGGCTCCGTGTTCAAATTACATTATATGTTTGAACAACTTACTCATTCAGAGAAACTTAATATTTTAGCGCTTAGCGGCTCTACATTTTCATTTTGTAAGGAACTTTTCTATCATTTTGTAAGATGTGCTATCATTTTGTGGGTTGGATTTTATCATTTTGTAAGGATGGATTTTTATCATTTGTAAGGATGATGTGGTTTGAAAGGAATCTTGTGTAAATAACTGGTGTCTGGATGTTTGAGTTTCTTTGAGTTTGGATTTAGGTTTGCTTTGCCTGGAGGCGTGTTTTTCTTATAAAGATGACAGGTTTAAGGGGGGTTTGGATTTTGACTTGAATTTCATTAATAAAATGTTTTTATTAGTCTAATGACACAGATAATATACATATATGAGATATTATTAATTTTTACTATTTGCAGAGCAGATGGCCGATGGGGCCGAAGGGTTCTCGAATGGCGACCACGGACCGGTAAGTGCAGCGTAGGACGTCCACCCACAAGATGGACAGACGACTTAAAGAGACCACAGGGAAACGCTGGATGCAGGCCGCTTCCAACCTGCCCTTTTGGAGATCGATGCGGAAGGCCTATGTCCAGCAGTGGACGTCCTACGGCTGAAATGATGATGATGATTAGTCTAATATTCATTCATTCTTTTTTTCCTTGTTATTAATTATTGTTTTTTCTTTATGTGAATAAATTAAAATTGACTATAAGTCGTTAATCGATAAAGTTTGCGTATGGCAAGAGTTTGTAATGAGTAGGTATAAAAAACACTGTAATGTAATCATTGAAGGAGTGGCTTTCAATTCTAACCATGTACTCGTAGTTTTTCTTTTCACCTAAAACATGTGTTGGATAATGTAGGTTTAATACTTCATCATCATCATCATCATCATCATCAGCCAGAAGACGTCCACTGCTGAACACAGGCCTACCCCTTTAATCTCCACACTGAACGACAGCCTGCCATCTGCATCCACTGGATACCAGCGACTCTCACGATGTCGTCGGTCCATCTAGTGGGAGGCCTACCTACGCTGCGTCTTCTGGTATATATAATCCGGTAGATATAATACCTACTTACTTAATAATATTTTTTTTTATCCATAGGTGACAAACAAGCTAACAGGCCGCCTGATGGTAAGCGTGCACCGTCGTCTATGGATACCTATAACACTATCATAGGGGCATCATAGACCCTTAAAGACTCTATTAACAGCCCTTTTGAAGAACCCCATGTTATCGTCATCATCATTTCAGCCGTAGGACGTCCACTGCTGGACATAGGCCACCATCGATCTCCAAAAGGGCCGGTTGGAAGCGGCCTGCATGTTATAGTTACTCGGAAATGCCGTAGGATCTCATTCCACAAATTGTAGGTGTGATGCAAAAAGAATGACGTAAAACGCACCGTGTGCGATTTCCACAGATATATAATAGGTACTTATGTGGATGAACTTTCGGGCGGTGGCGGCTGGTGAGTAGGCATCATCCTACTTTGTTTTCACTTTTTGAGGATTAAATTAACCTATTTCCGAGCGAGTTTGGTGAATAGATATTTACACTGGATAATGTATGTCAAGTCTCATGGATACTAAGCTATATTCACTTTGGCGCGCGTTCAAAAACGTAAACTGTAAAGACGACGAAAATTCACTCAGTAGTTATATTCAGAGTTCACACAGCTATGCTAACCGTCCCGTGGCTTCGCCCGTGTTTTTTCACTTTTACATGGGGTTTTCGGATTGTAAAGTATCCACTCTTTTCAGTTATACTATGTTGGTAGAAGCAGGCGTCACTTTGCGGAAGTCCATGTTTTAGTATATGACGAATCTACAGAATCTACTACAGAAGTAGAAGCGGAATTACATTAGAGGTTCGTCATATGCAAATAAATTATATTATGATTATTTAAGGGTGAACAACCATGATAAGTATTTTAAAGCATTGTTTCGAGTAGGTACCTGGGTCACTTGGGTCTTTGAGGGCCTCACAGATGCTGAAGACTTTGAGAGGAAACGCAGGGCGTTCGCTGTCAGAAGCAATATGGTGCCCAGATTGGCTCGTTGTACTGCAGTGGTAGCGCTTTTTAAGGCATACTGCTAGTCTTTTTATACGTGCAGTCTGTGGATCAACTATACCAAGGATCCATAAGGTTATTTTTCGTGACTATACGCAGAAGACAAATAGCACCCTGAGAGTTTTTTTTTAATGCGGATAAGTCCTCGTTTGACCTCCAACCAATACCAATAGTTAGTGCAATACAATAACGCATTTAGGATGTTGCTGGGACTGCCCTAGAGATGTACTCAGAATACAAAAAGAGATGTAGTGCATCAGGCATGTTTGCTGACGCTAGAGTGGACGGTTTTCATGCCATAATGCGCAAACGTGCCGCCTTGATGCTAAGCCGCGTCCGGAGTAGCACAAACAGCATTCTACGCGTTGTTGCGGGTCGGTTCGACTGCTCTTTTGTTTGTCATGCAATCCAACTTCATGTTATGAATCAACCTTTAACAATCTGATGTGACCATTAAAATAAATATAGAGTCACAATCGTGGCTAAAAAAAATCCTAAGCAAAACTCGGCGCACGCTACCAATTGCGCAGACTTTTTGGTTAGTTACAAGGTAACCGCGATCCGGCTACAACGCCGCGCGATGCCAGAACTACGATGACATAGCGGACAACTAACGTTGAACACTATGCAAGCGACATAACGTCTAAATTGGAGTAAATGTGGCATTGTGAAATATTATAATTATTGATACAATGTAATGACGCTCGGACGTTTTTTGATTGTTTTGAGAGAGATTGTGACTCTATACGAATTTTATCTCGATTTCGAATCGCATTCTTCGTGCATCCATATATAATAAAAATCTTCAATCTTCCGTAGGCCTAGGGAACCCAAGCTATTAATTCTGCCCCGGTTTTCTATCCAAAAGTGTTCTTTGTACCCAAGGGGTGCAGAAGAGAAATTCAGGGGCCTTACGGACAACTGCTATTACAGGCACCTAATCCGCTCAGTTGGAAAATCACGCGACCGCAAACCTTATCGCGCCCAGATACGGTTTGCGGTCGTGTGATTTTCCAACTGAGCGGATTAGGTGCCTGTAATAGCAGTTGTCCGTAAGGCCCCAGTATGTATGACCGATTGATTGTAACGTAATAATGTGACAAACAGACAGAGAGACGTGTTACTTCCACATTCCATATTAATTGTCTACAGAATAATATTTTTAGAATTCGCCTTGAAATTAAAGAATCTCTCTTCTACGTAATTGTCATAATATTTCTAGTATATGTATGATAAAACTTAACTTTTTTTTCGGCAGCCGCTGCCCTCTGTCACTGGGATTACACATTAATATTATAACGTTACTCAACAAAAGGTGGCAGACGACTCATGGTACTTATTCAACAAACTAGATGGCGCTGAAATAAATAATTGGGGTGCTTTAAATACAACAACGGACGTGACTCTTATGTATTTTTTTTTTTTTACATAGATTAAAAAAATACTGTTAATATCGAATTCATTGTCAATACTAAATAAAGTTAGCAAACGTTTTGGTTGCGATAAATGTAATTTTTAACAGCGCCATGCATTAGTTCTGCTACTCACCACCATTATTCCCGAGTGCTGCGATCGCGGTCTGATTTTTAATTACCCACCAGCCGCGGGCGTTGTAGACTCGCGACTGTTAAATTTGCAATTCAAAGCCGCTGAAAAAACCTAAAACACCCGACACACAGCCCTTTGGCGCTCCAGTGAACAGCGCATGGGTGGGAGACATGCTCGAAAAAGTTTTAGCTAAAAAGTTTAGAAAACTTACTACGTAGGTACAAAGTTATGTAAATTCGATTTTGGAGATTTAAAATTTAATTACATGCTACTGATAACACTCAAAGATGTAGGAAATGAGTTTTATAATCACACAATCATGCTCAATTGGTAGAGGTTTGAGAAATACCCCGTCACCTTAATTTGGATGAGTTTAAAGTTAGTTTTAGCTTGAGGTACCTAATAGAATCTATTTATTAGGTAAGTGGGTATTATCTTTGTGATATCACCCAAAATCTAATGTCTTTTAAATAGATTACCTACTCTGATGAATGATAAACATAATTAGTACTATTTTCATAAAAGTATATTTATATGTACTAGGTAAATATACTTAATAGGTACTTAATAATTTGCCTGTATATGACCAAGGATCATAACACTGATCGTCCTTGATATGGCGTAGATATTGAGATAGAAATTATTATATCTAAATTTTATCACTAAGTATAGACATTCGTGGGGTTTAAAAATAAATGAATTTTGATTTCAATTCATATTATTTTGGCGCAGTTGCGTGCAGTATGTTTACGGACAGGCAGGAAAATACAGGCGAAGATTAAAAATATGCCAAAAGTTGCTAAAAATCGTTTACAAAAAACTTTCCAGTTCGAAGCACGTTTTTAAATTGATCATTATAAAAAGGTTTTTTTTTGTAACAAGATCTACTCCACAGATTCTTTAGTCCATCCCGTTATCTCTGGAGGTGAATTTCGTTAGCGCTCATTTGTTTTGCCGTAATTGCACGAGATATGAGGGTATATTGAATCCACCCCTCTCTACCCCTCCTTCACCCCTTCTCCAACCCTCTTTTACCCCTTCTTGCCCCTTCCCCGCCCCACAGCTTTATTGGATTGCTTATTGGAGTCTATAAAGAGAATTTTATGTAACCACCTTATTAAGTCTTTGTAGAATGCACGATCTTTTAGCAATTGAGAAATTAGTTAAAGATTGGGTTATTTCTAAGACTGTGGTTTATTTTGGAAGTAATTTCGTAGGTTTTCGTTTATTAGTTACAAATGTGGTAGGTACGGCTTGATTATTCAGTAATCTGTTTTGATCTGCATATTGTGAAGCATTACATACATAATTATGAGAAAGATGAATTCCCAATATACCGGGAGTTCTTTCCACAACCTTACCACGGTAAATATCCCGTAAATAATCACATAACTTTAGTGAACAACCGTATAGGTATTACAGACATTCTCTATAGTGTGACTGGTAGAAATTCTTCAAGTCGCAAGTGAATCCGTTTTTTTCTAGGCAAGCGGGCTCCATCTCAGAGCGCATCATCGTTTAACGTCAGGCGAGGACAAGGTGGCGGTCAAACGCAAACCTATTTTATTACAAAAAAAAGTTAAACACCATCTGGGACATTACGGCTAGCTGTTTTGTAGCTTTAGTGATGAAAAAAATTGCGCAACCGCAAACCGTATATCTGCGCGTTAAAGTTCACGTTATCGTGATTTTCCAAAATGTGCTTTTTAGCACTAATTTGAGACCGCGTAAGGAGTAGGTACTAACTCCTTACGTTACGTTAGTTTGATACGCGTTATCAAACTAACGTTAAATCCACTTAGCTGGAAATTACGCGAATGTGAACCTTCGGGCGCAGATACGGTTTGCGGTCGCGTGATTTTCCAACTGAGCGGATTTAACGTTAGTTTGATACCGCATTAGCAATTGGCCGTAAGGCGCTGTACACATACGCACACTCAGTGTGTAGTTCGAGCATTGTAAAAATGCTTTTAATTTTGAGTAGTGACATGCATGACCTTGTGGGTAATATTATGAAGCTATTCCATACCTACCTATACCTAGTTCCCCAATTTTAAACAGCAGATTAAAATGATTTAACTCCGTTTCGTTTTTACCATTCAGATATTTTAGCCCTCAGATATTTTATTTAAAATTTATTGCTAAGATTCTGTAGTAGGTACATTTAACGTCGATAGTAATGCTACTCACCAATAGATAGAGCCACCAACCTTTATCGTCTAAAACGCAAAATATCAAAGTGCTATAACCTCAGATAGATCATTCATATAAAACCGGCCAAGTACTAGTCAGGCCCTCGCACTAAGGGTTCCGTACAACCACATTATTTGTTAGCTATAAAAGTACAAAAAAATTATGCAACAAGACACCATCCCATCAACGCCTAGACGGTTACCCATCCAAGTACCGACCGCAACCGACGTTACTTAACTTTGGTGATCAGAAATTTGTCACCGACTCGCACTTGGCCATTATTTATTATTTGTTGTTATATTTTAGAGTGTGTACTATAATCATGCCAAGTTGTACGTATTACCGTTTTTACATTAGAGCTAATACAAAAATACGTTTGTTGTATGGGGACCCTTCCTTTTAATTATTTGTTAGTTAATCCGACGTAACATTACATATTCTGTGAAAATTTCAACTGGCTATCTATTACGGTTCGAAAGATACAGCCGTTAAAAGGTAGGACAAGCCTGCCAATATCTTCTAAGTGCGTGCTGCATCTTCGACCACATCGTCAGATTCAGATTTTTATTAACCGCACCGCTCCGATAACGCACTGGTGGCTGCGGTACAAGAGTGGCACACCAGCCCGATACATCGCACATGGAGAGCGTATCACACGCCCATTACCTAATTATTTTAGTTGTATTAATCTTATCTTTCAATTTTAATTTTAATTTTTATGTGTAATTTTTGTATTTTAATTTTTTATATTTAATTTTAATTTTCTAATTATCAATTAATTAATGTAATTTGTATAATAAGTTATGGATGCAAGTCCGGATAATAAAAATTTTCATTTCATTTCATTAATTAGCCTTAGACGCTTACCAACAGGCGTGTTGATGGTCAAACGCGGACTTATTCGCGATAAAAAAAGGACAGACGGACGTACAGACAGACAGACAGACAAACGGACAGACAGACAGCGTAGGCTTAGTAATACGGTCCCGTTTACACCCTTTGGGGACGAAACCCTATAAAGTGACGGACGGGTGCTAACGCATCCAGTCTAAATGAGTCTGGATGCCGTGCGGCCGCTGAAAGAATACGTCTGACAGTTGCCGGAGAATTGTAAAAAAGCTGAACTAAAACAGTAAATTCTTATCACTTTTACTAGCTTTATGAACGTAACATTGTAGCTGGTAGTAGTGTGGCTAGTGGTGCGATAGTACAGTAAAATTAACAAAAAAAAAAACATTCAAATTTTAATGTTTTTTTTCTATGAAAAAACAGGACCTATGGACTGACGACATTGTGAGAGTCGCTGGCATCCAGTGGATGCAAAAGGCAGGCTGTCGTTAAGTGTGGAGGTTAAAGGGGGAGGACTATGTTCAGCAGTGGATGTCTTCTGGCTGATGATGATGATGATGACTAAACTTATCTTACTCAACCATACACTTTAAATTATCCAACGCACATGACAAATTTCCCCATCAAGGGAGTTAACGAGTGGCCGCCGTTAGTGGTTACTCCGTTATTTCGTTAATATCCTTGATTTAATAACTGTTCGCGGCGCTAATGCGCAGGTCTCGTGTTAAACCCAATGTTTACATCTGGTTAACGCTAATCTGTTGTTTGACCCGCCTTCGTAGTTCAGGGGCTACGGCCTTGCGGCTTCCTTTTAACGCGGGTTCGAAACAGCGCAGTGCGGAAAATCACGCGAACGTGAACCTTAACGCGCCCAGATACGGTTTGCGGTCGCGTGATTTTCCAACTGAGCGGATTTAAAGTTAGTTTGGTGCCGCAATAGCAGTTGTCCGTAAGGCCCCAGGGGGGTTACACAAGGCCCACTTTCTGTTAGCGTTAACGCCAGCGGAAAGATGAAATTGTATGAAAATGACATTGACAATGACATTCGCTTGAGAGATGTTATCTCAAGCTAATGTCATTTTCATACAATTTCATCTTTCCGTAGGTGAAAATGGTGTCATTTCAAAACGTGTGTGTGTAAATATAATCTTTACATAGTATAAAATTAAAGTCGCTTTCCGCGTCTGTCTGTCTGTATAACTGCTAACTCCTCCTAAACCACGCAACGGATTTTGATGCGGTTTTCACAATCAGTTAGACAATTTTTCACGGAAGGTTTATATATAAATAACGACTCGCCTCGGCTTCGCACACCCATTGCTAGTATATATAATAAAAATTACACTCGTGCGAAGCCGGAGCGGGTCGCTAGTTACAGGTAAATCACACTGTCTCTGGAACTTCAGTCGTTGCTCATTCTTCCAGCAGCTCCTCACCTAAATTATAACAGTGTCCATTAAGCTGCGCATAATTAGCGCTCATTCGTTTAAACTAACGCTCCAGTATGCAAATGAATTCAGTGTAATATTGTAATACATTACAACAGATTTATAAGCAAGGCAGGTGCATTAAGTTTGCTGTATTTGTTTTATTTTACAGCTTTACTATAGTCGGTCCAATATTTTTACTTTGACAGGTGCAATAACATTGTAATTATCATTTACCAGCGATACGTGCGCCGTTACGGTGAACAGTTTATTTGGAATATTTAGAGAAAAGATTCTGAGAGTTCAATAAATAGGGGTAGGGCTCTACCCCTGTTTATTGTGAAGCTCTTTTAAATTTTCATCCATTATTTATCCCCATAAATAGAGGATGAACGATTGTATATGCTTCGTCATTTCTTATTAACCTGAAGGGAACTTCTATCGGGCACTCGCTCGTCTCATCTACATCATACAGTATCAACGTTTTCTAACTTAACAATTTAATTGTCATCATTAATTCTAAAGTAGACAAAACAGTAAACTAAGTTAGCAATTAAAGTTATGACCTTTGTGATAGCGGTGATGGATAGTTACCGGTGCTTTAATAATGGACAGAGGTATGCGACACTGAACCATTATTGGCACGCTTTTATTAGCTTCATTTGTAACATTTTTTTAATGCCATAGTGCAATCTTAATGTCATCGCCTATAGATACCTGTTACACCAGGGATATCACAGTTCTTTACGTTTCTGTCCCGTTAAAAACTCTATCAATAGCCCTTTTGAAGAACCCCATCTAAACATTTTGGAAGTCAATTTAAATCTCGAACTGATCATTATCGGCAATTTTTAGAACAATACTATAATATAGTTTAAAATTGTAGTACTGTATATTTTTACAATCTGCTCACAAATATTTAGACGATGAAAACAAAACAGATAAAAAAAACTGGTCTGGTTTCACTTCAAACGTTTGGTTACCTGGGCCTACCCAGAGGCACCTGGTGACCAGAAAACTGGCGTCTACTTAAAAAAAAGTGGCATTGCCAGTCTAAGTGGCAATGCTGCCAGCAAAAAAATATTGGCCACACTTATTTCCGCCAAGGAGATTTTACATTTGTTTTTTCGTTACTTATTGAATAAATAATTATTTATTATATGACTATAATAGTAGTTCAGTAGTGCAGTAGTTCATATTTCTTATTGTCGTATTTAAATTTTCAAGCAGATAATTAAAAAAATACATTTTATGTTTATGTTTTTGAACGGACAATTGCTTTCATTAACTAAAGAAAATACAAGCTCATAACACAAAAAAAAAACTGTTAGTCTGCCCTTAGACCACTGAAGGTGTAAAGACAATTCAATTGCTCAAGCCTACTATTCGTTGGCAGCGTACCCAGCATGCTGGCAGCGTTATCACGCTAACAATGCTTAATAAAACACGCCAGCACTATGGTCACGCGTCGCAATAACCAGGCGCAGTAAAAGACAAAAAAAAATTGCTCTAGACTCCGGTCCATGCGTTCAGAAGTTATGATGAAATTAAGAAACATACCTTAAAACATAACACTTTTTTTGCAGTCGTGTCAAAAAGGTCCACCAGATAAAAAAGGTTGCTTCACTTTGGCATACCACCATCCGTTAACGAATGGCAGTTGAGGCTAATCAAGGGTAATTCCTGCATAAATTTTACGACACCTATTTTACCTATACTGAGTGTGTTTCAAACAGTAGGTCTCTGTTGTTTTAGTACTATAGTTTTAAGCTATTTTGAATGCCTTCAAAGGTCTAAATTTGTGTTAGTGTTTGTTAAAGCCTGGCAACGGGGTCTTAAATCAAGTCTCGTAGCATTATGGCATTTTCGTAGCAACATGGTCTGCTACGAAGCTACGGCGTAGCACTGCTACGAGCAACGAATCGATGAATCTCACCTCATATTTTTACTAGTCATGATAATTATAGAATTTCGGGGTGACAAGACAAAGACGTTTAAGAAGCTATGTAGCAAGCTTACAGTTTAGTCTAGGGTTACGCAAAATGGTGGTCCTATGACGAAAGGAGATAATTGTATTCATAGTTATAATATTTAAAAATATGTCAATTTTATCATGAGCTTTATAATAAAAATTAAAACATGAAAGCAAAACGATCAGTATGTTTTCTTCTCACAAGATGCCAAAATAAAATTATTCTGTTATGGTCTAAAATAAAACAAATAATAGGAAAGAACACATTTATTTATCTCTCGTTATGTTAAGTACTCGATAATATCTTTTATCTAATTTCTATTCGTTTCTACGGCACACAATTTTTACAGTATCATAAATTATTTTAATTTTATTTACATCACAGAGCATTGGGAATAAAAAAATCACTACTTTACTTAAAATATTATCATACTTTTTACAGAAATTGTAACTTAAGTTATCTAGAGTTTATTTCAAATTAGTATCTGACTTTCAAAACAACTAATACTAAACTAATTGCAATACATAATTTGTAGACTTTCTGAGTATAAAATTCATTACAACACATAATTTATATACTTTCAGATTACAAAATTAATTGCAAAACATAATGTGTAGAATTGCAGAGTACCAAATTAATTGCAACACATAATGTGTCGAATTGCAGAGTACCAAATTAATTGCAGCACATAATGTGTAGAATTGCAGAGTACCAAATTAATTGCAGCACATAATATGTAAATTTACAGAGTAAACAATTCAATGCAGTACACATAATTTGTAGAATTGGAGACTACAAAATTAATTACAACACATAATATGTAGAATTGCAGAGTACAAAATTAATTGCAACACTTAATTTGTAGAATTGCAGATTACAAAATTAATTGCAACACTTAATTTGTAGAATTGCAGAGTACAAAATTAATTACAGCACACAATTTGTATGTTTACATATCTCACTACCTTCTAATGAGCGACAGTTTTTGTGTCTTATATTAAATTCAATCAAGGATTTCATTCAATTAGAATATGAAAAAACTGAACCTACAATGACTTCTACAATGAACCATAATTTTTACAGCGAGAAAGATCAAAATAATACACTAAAACATCACAAAGAGAAAACTGGTCTAAATTAGATATCATATTGATGCTATATAATTTATACTTAAAACGTAATTTTATACTAAACTGATTGCCGTTACTAGAGAACATTTATAAATAAATCAGTGAAACAATACCAGATTTTTGAATAACACAAATATATAAGTTATTTAATTCAAATATTACTTTCATTTCTTGCAAGAGTTAAGGTATTGTTACATCATTTAATTTTAACGTAAATACCTAATTCTTACACGTAAAAATCTATTTAAAATTATTTACAATTACTTATTGCTTTGATACACTATCTTTAACATATCGACTCGAATAAGTTACTAATACTTCAGTTAGAGTATACATGATAAACCTTAAACTAAGTTATTTTATCTAATTCATTTTTATTGCATGAAAAAAATACATTTCAAATACTCATCCAAGACATTGCCGAGTTATTTCAATTTCCGATTGAAGACAGTATTTCTTTTAGAGAAGAATTAAAAGAAGTTGAAAATGAAAGAAGATTAGCTATTAACTCGAAAAATAATCGTTTATCAGTTCGAAGACCGCCACTGCTGAACATAGGCCTCCCCCTTAGAACTCCTCACTGAACGACAGCCTGCCATCTGCATCCACTGGATGCTCGCGACTGTCACGATGTCGTCGGTCCATCTAGTGGGAGATCTACCTACGCTGCGTCTTCAGTTCGTGGTCCGGAATGACCATGTTCCAGATTTGCATATACAGGGTTACTGGTAATCAGTAATGGGAAATGGTAGCATCTTCTTAAAGGCTTAAGGCTCTTCAATAGTTCAATACTTCAAAACGAACAACTTTTCTTTTACAACATCACAAAATTCGGGAAAAAACAGCTATTTCATATATTTTGTCGGGAGTGAATGAATTATTTGTATGGACCAGCTGATTTTCGCGAATTTCGAAATGTTGTATACAAAAGTTGTTTGCTTTGATGGAGTGAAGCCGTGAAGACAATGTGTAGTATAAGTAGCAAGTGCCTACTACGCATCGTCTGCAATGGTGTGTTTAGTGCAAGTGGCGTAGAAAGTGCTTAGTAGCACTTCCCGCTGGTCCTTGCGTAAGTGAAGCTTCGTTTCCCCGCGCTACTTGCGCTACGCCCACTGCACATCCTTCATCTCGTTCGAACATTCGTGCGAGTACGTACTCACACGCGAGTTGTGCGCGTCACCGCGCGATTGGCTACTTTACGTTTGAACGCCTACTTGTACTTGCTACTTGTAACTTGTCACCTGCACTTGTAAGCTACTTCGTATCGTCTGCAAGCTCCTTAAGAGGATGCTAACTGATTATACCAGTAGCCCTGTATAATATTAATAAAATAATAAATCAGACAGTGATAATTTTCGCATTACAATATCTTTTACTATTTCACACAGTTCACACCATCTGTAGCCCCTTCGAGAGGCTCTCGACGTGTTCCTTGGCCTTCATCCGGAGTGCAGCGATGGAGGTAGACCGCGGGTCAGGTGGCGCTGGCGGTGCGGGGGCCGGGGCAGATGGCGTCAGGTAAGATGGGTACCCGGAGGGCGGGTGACTTAGGAACCCTGCGGAAAAAAATATATTGATTAGTTAATTTTTTTTTTAACAAACATCCAAATGCAAGTCTGGCCCGACTGAGGGTTCCGTACCACCACATAATACAATAATTATAAATTTTAAAATTCATGTAATTTCGATTCGGTAAAAGAAATGAATAGGTCATTCAAGTAACCGAATTACCAGTTCTAACTTAGTAATGAAACTATGTCACCGAATCGCACTTGGCCATTTTTTATTCTCAAATATATTGATTTTTCCATAAAAATATTTTTTTATTTCTGATGTGGAAAGTAATGTGGTTTATATTTATATGTATCTATTATTTTGGACAACTCTGAGAGAGCTTTCTCTTTGAGAAGAATATTTTGGAGAAACCACGTCAATTGCTCTAGAATTAACCCGCCGTTTTACTAAGATACACTTCTCAGCTTTACTCTACCTACTGGATATGGCCGCCTCTCGTTCACGTTAGGATTTCCGACCCTGTGTGATTCGCATCCATTGCTACATGCTTAGTAATGTCATCTGACCATGCTGATGCTGCCATACAGAATACGGTTACTCAGCGTCGGAATAAATTGTATATTTCCACTAGTTTAGTTGACTTGTTAGTGAGATTTTGCCCTGTTTGTTCAGCCTATTGAACTAGTGAGAATTTTGTCCATCTGTTAAGTCTACTATACCACTAAGTCATTTGTCCCGTTTGTTTAGTCTAATGAACTAGTGAATCTTTTTTTCCCATTATGTTCAGGCGATTGAACTAGTGAGAATTTTCCCGTTTGTTCAGTCGACTGAATTAGTGAAGAGTTCTAATAATGCTTACCAGGTAAAGCGGTCAGTAGCGGCGGTGCAAGCCAAGGATCTACGGGTAAACCGAGGCCGCTCAGCCGAGGTATACCGCCCCCGCCGCAGCCGTATTCTGAGAGGCCAAGTCGTGCCGCTTCCATCTTCTCTTGGCGACGCCATTTCGCTCTACGGTTTTGGAACCAGACCTGGAAAAGACATAATAGATATGAAATAAATAGTTAGACTATCTATCAATATGAGTCGTAGAACGCCATCACTGATATGTAACACAAGTGGTAGCATGTGCGTTTTAAAATCTGATGGCACCTGGTTCGATTCTCAGCCCTGCACCAACGATTTTATTAGTACTTAAGTAAATGTGCAGTTTTGATGACATCTCTCAAGAACTACAAAAAAAAAACATCGAGTGGAAATCGGTATTTCTAAGAAACCTTAAAATTTCAAATTTAACCCAACAAAATTCACCAACATGCACTGGAGCATTACGCCCAACTCCTTACGCTATCTTAAACTAACGTTAATGAAAATCAGGCGAAAGTAAACCTTAACGCGTCCTGATACGGTTGGCGGTCGTGCAACATTTTTCATCACCTAAACTGGATTGCTTAGAACAGCTAGGCGTAAGGCCTCTGGTCTAGCATGGTGGATTATTTGTGAGATTATGACCCATCGTCTCGCTATCTCTCTGAGAGAAGGCTTGTCTCCCAGCAGTGGGAACATTAAGCTGAAATGATGTGATGATGAATTATTATAAATGAGGCGCATTATAGCCTGTTATAGAATCATACTAAATCAAGTCAATAACAAAACCTACAAAAGTTTTCGTTTACACCATAAATCTCTACTAAACGTTCGTGAAGGACAAACATAAACTTGGGAAATATACTTTCTACCTTAGAACACGAACTCAATCAAATTCTATACATCCAGCTGTAGATGAAATAACTTTTATTGTTATTGTAATAGAGGTTATTTTTGTTCATTTGAATGGATATGTGGTGTCAAATAGTAGTGTAATATGATATATATTCCGGGGCAAGGGGGATACAGGGTGTTCGCGTGCTGTCTTCGATTTCTAGCGGGACATGGGGTTATCTTGTCGCGAACTAGAAACGTCATCAAAATGCTTGAGAACCCCAGCATTTTTTTATTTTATTTTATTATAGATAGGCTTGCGCTTGGCCGCCATCTCGTCTGACGTTAAGCGATGATGCGGTCTACGTTGGAGCACGCTTGCCTAGAAGAACCCGATTCACTCTCGACTTGAATACACCCAAATTGTGACTGACGGGGAACACCCATTCAGGCAGCGAATTCCACAGACTAGCAGTTCGCACAATAAATGTGGAATTTAAGCGCTTCGCACGGGTTTTCGGAATATCAACCATAAAACCATGTTTATTTTTATAGGAAAACAACTTTAACGAACTTTTTTCGTTAGTGGTATGAAAATCCGTACATAAGCTCCAAAGAGTTCATTGGTATAAGCCCGGGGTTTGAACCCGCGACCTCACGCTTTCAAGTCTAACGGTCTCCCAAAAAGGTTCCATGTACATCATCCAAAAGCACACAACGAAAACTGCTCTAAAGAAAAGGTAAGTCTAGTTTAGATCTATTTAAACTATGAGACCGTGTTGTTCGTCACATGCGACAAAGAACAGTGGCATGCGAAATTTGATGACTTACCTGTCAAAAGTATTAAACTTGTTTAACGGTGAACAAACGGGACGATATGCGAGCGCCGTCGATGGCTTTGACTTCACGACCAGATTTTATGACTTGTCTATGAGTGTTGATTTTGGAAGACTTGATGTGGAAATAGGGGTATTCACACTTGAGATTGAAAAGGCACGTGAATTTTGTTTAGGACTTTCTAAACAGAATGAGGCATGCAGACAGATGTACTGGCGCATGCTCAGAAGAAGGACTAAAGCATAGCAGTGTGCTAATCTAGCATAAAAGAATTAAACATGTTACATTCTATGATATGCCAGAATTGTTGTTACAGGGCAGCTAATTGCAGGATTACACACTATTTTAATGTACTAGTGACCTGTAAAAGGCTCCAAAGGCTACATACTATTTGACAGACGGCCTTGTACGTCTTGTAAATCACGTGCCGGATTTTAGGTATGCTTTTTGTTATTCTGTGGGCGTATGGATACTTGATACATGGGACGAACAGCTAGATATTCCGAAATTACCTATAACGCCATTGATAATTTGTTTTGTCATGAAACAAACACAAATTCCGAAATTGTGTTCGTTTAATTGTTTGTGCCTTTTTCACGCAGCAACAGAGCAGCAAATCGAAGTGTTTTTTTAATAAAGAAATATGGAGGGCCGGAGAATGACATAAGATACTTTTTATCTCGGAAAAACGGTTCAGAGACACTCTTTTATGCTGGAAATTTCATCAAGCGTTTCCAATCCACTATTTTAAACTGGTTTGACCGTGTTGCTGACTCAACGCATAATCATTTCCAGTGGGGTAATGCCACCAGTGTGCTGCTCTGCAGCACGTTGCCAACTGATAGTGGGCTTGAACATTTGGATAGTCTTTAGACCTTCAAAAGTCAATGGATTTTATATAATAGGCCAAGTAGGTTTTATGTGTTCGTAAATTTTTATTTTAAAACTATTAGTGACACAAACTGTTAGACACAGTGAAACCCAGTGAAAAGTTTTCTTGCCAACTATTTAACGTTGCCACACAAATAAGTCAAAAAGATTCAGTTAGACTATCCAATAAAACTATTAGCAATACCCAGACTCAAGGAAACCTAGTGAAAAGATTTCTTGCTATCTGTTTAATAAGTCTCAACTTAAAAATAAGTCAAAATATTAATTTAGACTATCCATTAAAACTATTAGCAATACGCAGACAGAAATCTAGTGTAGAGTTATAAGCATAAAGTGGTTTTTATACAAGCTGTCTTTCAACAATCTCAACTCTAACTACACAAAGTTGACAAAGACTAAGTTAGACTATCAAATAAAACTATTAGCACCAGATAGAAGTACAGAAATGCTAGACTGTTTCAGGATAATAAAAAAAAGACTTAACATTTATACAAGTAATATAAAAAAAGCTTTGATTAAAACAGTATAAACACGTCTCTCTATCGCTCGAAAAACCGATGGACAAGAAAGGTTTTTGACTGGAGACCACGAACCGGAACACGCAGTGTAGGTAGGTTTCCCACTAAATGGACCAACGACATTGTGAGAGTCGCGGGCATCCAGTGGATGGCAGGCTGTCGTTCAGTGTGGAGTTCTAAGGGGATGCATATATATATATATGTTTAGCAGTGGACGTCTTCTGGCTGATGATGTTGATGGAACACGTCTCAACTCTAAGTTAGACTATTCAATAAAACTATTAGTACTAGACGCCACAAGTTGCGCTACTGTTGCTCTACTATGGCACCACTGTGGCAGGAACAGAACAGACATAGACTGCGATTGTTGTTTACTGCTTAACTTTGAGTATATGGTTGTCAGATTTTTATTTGTAAAGGTAAAAATGTACCATCCTAAAAAGTTTTACTGCAAAGTCAGGGCAATTTTAATAATCAACTCATTAGGTGCTCCATTCCAAACGTTTTTAAGCACTTAAGAATTTAATCAGGTGTTAATATCTATTTAAGTATGTATTTAAAGCTATATATATGTATGTATATCAGTCTCTGGCAGCCATATCACAAGCTTTGCTTAGTTTGGGGTCAGATGACCGTGTGTGCAAAAATGTCCCGAATATTTATTTATTTATAGACAGTGGAAATCGCATACTGATCCACTCTATCTTTTTTCCGGTGTTTCCGAAAAGCTCAACATGGAGCGAAACATGGAGTTCTTCAAAAGGTGCGTTGATAGATTTTTAAAGGGTCAGCAACGTGGTGATGAAGCCTCTGGCGTTACAAGTAGCCATAGGCAACGATGACTGCTTACCATTGGGCAGCCCATCTGATCGTTTGAAAAAAAAAAAAGAATAAAATAATATTAGAACAAGTACAGAACAGAAGAGTAGTACAGAAGTATGACTCTTGCTACTACACAATAAAGTCCAATACAGGACGTGCGAGCATTAACTACTACCTTCAGCCTAGAAGTTGTCTGTCTATCTGTCTATCGCGTAACTCTTATCACGTTATCTCTGTCTATCACGCGGCAGCGGGCGCGGCAAGTCCGACAAGTCGGCTACTTGTAGCTTTATACCTAAAGTGCGGAGTGCACCAGGCCTGCCTATGGCATAAAATAAATATAACACACATCCAGTCAGCCCAAACGCGAATTACAAAACCCAAACCCAAAACTGAGGGCGTCTAAAAGATCTTCGTTTTCAAAACACAGCTTTCTTGTCTTGTGACAGCCCTGACACAACGACGTATGAAGTATGGTGTCGGTCGGTGCCAACGACGTGCGCGGTACGACACGTTCAGTTAACAAATGTATCGCTCCCGTCCATAATCCATGCTTATCGAACGAATATTGAACTAATAAAATATAAAAATGAATGTTTTATGTGTAGAATACAGTGTTTATGCAGAAATTCTTGTGTTAACATTTTTTGAACGAAGTAAGGTCGCTCTTGTCTAGACCGTGGTCTAGACGAAAATGTAGTTTGTGTTAAAAAGATTTTATTATTTAGGGGTGAATGTAAGTTTTTTTAAAGAGCTCTGATATTTTTTAAATATTTGCGTTGGCATCGATTTAGATGCACTCTAAACTAAACTAAAGTAAATTTGACAGCTCTAAAATTGTTGCCATCCTTCTCTCACGTATTAAAATGAAAAGAGAGGCAGATAATTTTAGTTCTGTCAGATTGGTTTAGTTTAGTGAGTGGTATGACAGAATAGGCCTCAAATGGCATTGATTCTGATGTGCTCTAAATTAAATTAAAATAAATTTGGCAGCTCTAAAATTGTTGCCATCCTTCTCCCACATATCAAAATAAAAAGAGAGGCAGATAATTTTAGTCCTGTCAGATTGGTTTAGTTTAGTGAGTATTATAGGATCGACCCATTGGCGTCGATTCAGTCACACCACTCATCTGACAGAATTAAAATTATCTGCCTTTCTTTTAATTTTAATATGTGAGAAGATGGCAACAATTTTAGAGCTGTCAAATTTAGTTTAGTTTAGAGTACATCAGAATCGATGCCATCGTCGTGAATATATGAACTATATTCTAGAAATTCCTTCGTTTTGCCGATGATATAGTCATCATGGCAGAGTCGCTGGAGGACCTAAATACGATGCTCAGCGACCTCAGTAGCCTTTCCCAACAGGTGGGTCTTAAAATGAACATGGACAAGACAAAAATCATGTCCAATGTCCATGTTGAACCCGTGCCGGTAGTCGTTGGGAACGATACTCTCGAAGTTGTTGACCATTACACCTATCTTGGACAGATTGTTCAGTTAGGTAAGTCCAACTTAGGCAAAGAGGTCGCCCGAAGAATCCAACTCGGATGGGCAGCGTTCGGGAAATTGCGTGACATCTTCTCGTCCAAGATACCACAGTGCCTAAAGACAAGGGTCTTTGACCAGTGTGTGTTGCCAGTGATGACATATGGTACTGAGACGTGGTCCTTAACTGTTGGCCTTTTGGAAAAACTCAGAGTCACACAGCGGGCAATGGAGAGAGCTATGCTCGGAGTTTCTTTGCGCGATAGAATCCGAAACGTGGATATTCGCCAAAGAACCAAAGTCACCGACATAGCTGTTAAAATTTGCAAGTTGAAGTGGCAATGGGCAGGCCACATCGCTCGGAGAACCGATAACCGATGGGGAAGAAAGGTTCTTGAGTGGAGACCACGAACCGGAAGACGCAGCGTAGGTAGGCCTCCCACTAGATGGACCGACGACATAGCAAGAGTCGCTGGCATCCAGTGGATGCAAAAGGCAGGCTGTCGTTCAGTGTGGAGGTTAAAGGGGGAGGCCTATGTTCAGCAGTGGACGTCTTCTGGCTGATGATGATGATTCTAGAAATTGATAAGTTATGCAATTTTACCGAAATCTTTGGGTCGTACTAAGATTAAAATCTATATTATTAATGTGAAACATTTATTGGTGCGCTTTGACAGGAAAACCGACTCGTATGCCGTGACGGCAAAAATTATTACGCTCTCTTATACTGTCATGTTTTACGTCTTCCGGGCGTCCCGTGACGGCCACCTTTTTGTAATTTAATTACACCTATTTTGTATTCCTTGTATATTGTGGTGCAATTTATTAGAAAAACAAACAGTATTTGATTTGATGTGACAGAGTCGTGACAAACCGTAAGTATCGTGGAACAAACAATTTGAGCTCGTAACGGGTCGACGCGATCGTTTATTTAATTTTTATTGCTCATAGGGCGAATTTAAGACTAGTGATGGGACATAAAAGGAAATGAGATACGATGTTATTATTAAATTAACAGAGCCATCCAAGATAACTAACTACATAAACATTAATCTTCGTGGTGTTAATAGCATTGTGTTTGTGGGGGTGGAAGGGATAGCTGGGCCCAGTGGGATTTTTTTGTATTAAACAGAACCAAAGTATTTCTAAGCTTTTTGTAGGTGGTGCACTTGTACTAGAAAACTAGAAAAATCAAGGTAATGTGTATTAGACATAGACATCATTTATTTGTGGCAAAAAATACCATCTCTTCTCTATCTCTATCTCTACATAGTATAAATTAAAGTCGCTTTCCGCGTCTATCTGTCTGTATGGCCGCTAACTCCTCCTAAACCACGCAACGAATTTTGATGCGGTTTTCACCATCAATTAGATACATTTTCACGGAAGGTTTATATATATATAACAAGCGACCCGCCCCGGCTTCGCCCGGAAATTACACCCGTGCGAAGCCGGGCGGGTAGGACGCTAGTAGAATATAATAGTAACTTTTATTAATTTTAGTATTTTAAGCGACCTACATAATTATGAATTCACTTGATCGTGATACCATACCTTGCGCCGCTTGGCGTTTTCTGCGGCTTTCACCTCAGCCTAGGCCCTTTTCATTGTCAATTTAGTCGCAAATTAAAAAAAAAACTTTTCTCCGCGGCTTTGAACTTGTTCCGAATAAAACACTCAAGGATAGTGTTACCTTATAATATATTTTTAAATTGTATCAGTAGTTCCGGAAAATTCCTCAAACACACATACAATCATCATCACCATAATAAGTCTATAGCAGTCTCCCAAATGGGCTACCAAGGCTTACGATACATTCAATCTCTTATATTAATCGAGTATATTATTTCAAGAAAAATGAAGAACCCGATTGCAAAAGCTACCGTATTAATGCTCTGGGTATGAAGACGAATCTAACCTTACTTTATACATCAAAATCGGTCAATCTGATTTGGCTTTAGGAGATTAAATAGAAACATAAAAAAATACAAACAAACACACATAACTGCATACGTTTCAAAAACTTTACACTTTTTCTTGGGCAGTCAGGTTAAAAATATTTTGCTAAAAATATCGATAACTTTTTCAGTTTCTTGCACTATACCTAGGTCCCATCACTAGGAACAAACTCAAAGTAAAGTTAGTTCGCGTGCGTCGGAAACACTTATTAATGATCGTGAATTAGTCATTTTATGCTCAGAGCGCGCGTTCTCGTTTCAACTAATTAGGGAAACAATGCCTTTACCGATTTTATTGCCGGTAGCCTTTTGTGCAGTTTTGTGTTCGAATATATTCAGGGGGCTTAGTCCCAGATTTGATAGTTTTTGAAAACTTTTTTCGTTTACGTTATGTTCCATACATTTTAGTAAAGCGCCTCCAGCGGAAACGCGGAGGAACTAAAATCGGCGGTATAGATTGCTTCACTCTAATACGAAAAAAGTTTTCGAAAACTATCAAATCTGGGACTAAGCCCCCTGAAATCAAAACTTGTTGAAAAGTGTTTCAATTTTGTTTTTTTTCTCAAATATTGTATTCAAAGTGCCCATTATTAAAATTACTCAAACAAAACCAGGCTGGTATCCTTTGATTGGCTCACAGTACTCCATAGCCATCTGTTTTTTTTATTTGGACTTACGTATGCTGACTCCATGCTAACACGTGATACTACGGCTACCAGCTCAGTAGCCCACATTTTCACGTTAGTCAAGAAACTCTTTTTTTATCTTTTTTTTAATTGAGTAAAAGGCTTGTGTTTGATCACCACCTAGACCTAATACTATTCATTAAATATATACAAAAAAAAAGGTGTTATCTGTTGTTTAGTAACATACTATTATTTACCTACTTCTTACCTAGTCAATTTCATCAAACCACAAAATAAATGAAATGAAACAGGATCTAATAAGATTATGAAAGAAGAGACGTTCCCCACCGGTTCATCTGAGTATGTACGTAAAAACTAGGGAGAAAGCTTTCGGTCCAATAAACGTCATGTTTTCACTCGCCAAAGATTGAATAAAACGAAACAAAACGCGAACCGCCCGCGCCAACTGTCACTTCTCAAAAAGAGAACGTCAAAACACTAACAATGACGCCCAAATATGACATCTGTCAGATTTGCGCGTTCGGATCATCGAGTAGAAACTTAGAACAGAGAAAGGACTCCGAGGAGGACTTTTAATTTTACGTTATGTGTTTAACTGTTATATGAGATGGAATTACATAATGTGGTATCTCGTTTCTTAAGAATAAAAATTTTCAGCATTTTAAAAGTTGATAGATAAATTTATTATTTGATAAAACCGTCGGGTATTCTATCCTCGGGCACATTATCTGCCACCGTATATTTTAGAATCATACTTCACTATATACGTAATGATGTTGACGCGCAGTGGTCGTTCATACCAAACCAATGAATTTACGTAAAAAGAGACTACTCAGAGATTATCATTGGGCTTTTTCCATCTTTTGTTTTTCTATCTTTTAATTATTATTATTTTTGGGCCTTTTTTTCGTCTGAAATACATCTGCTTTCCTGTCTATATAATCTTATTCGGGGGTGAAAGATGCGGTCACATTGTCTATTAACGTGAAGTGGGTGAAAGAGTTCTCATCGAACGCTGCATCACCTGGGAGCTGGGACGCATGATTTAGGTAATGAGGCATGCCTAGAACCTAAGTCGTTCTCAACCAGCATGAGCAACTTGGGTGATGAATCGAGTCACTACGTGTAGCGTCGGGGCGATTGCAGGACCTAACTCTTGCCTTACGACGGCACCATTCTGGGTTCGTTCCATGTTTGCTTTATATACAATAACAAACATATAAAAATACATAATATAATACAACAACCCTTGATCATATTATTGATATGTTTTTTTTTAAATTATAGACGAATATTTAAGACCTTAAAAAATTTAAGCATATTTGATGTAATTATTCAGTAAATTACAAAATTAATTTAAATGTAACTATAACAATGAATGAATACGACCTTAGCATATGACAAATGGAAGGAACTAACAATCAAGACACGAGTTTTCAACACCAAGTTTAGAGCCAGTAACAACATATTTAGATGTACAATTCTTGAATATATAAATTTGTACTTTGAGTAAATAAAATGGATATTTAAAAAAAAACCTATATAATAAATGCAACAAAAATAAATAAAAAATAATAGAAATTAAATCCATTGATTTAAACCCTTATACTAAAACAGTTTCTCTGTTGATTTTCTGCTCAGCATTCTGAATACGAATCGCTCGCAGTGATTGGTTGTTGATTTAAATATGATTCGATCCCGCTGTTTGTTACATTGGATTGTTTGTAATTTAATTATTGTGTGATTGTACGGAGTCTTTTAGCGTTAATCGAGTGGTAAATCGACTTCAGTGTGACATGTGTTCAGTTTTTGACAGCGTTTACGTTTCAATTTGTTGCGTAATTGAATAAAAATAATTGACACGTAAAAGATTATTATGTATATTTACTTGGTTATGAAGATAATTAGGCCTAATTAAGGGATAATTAATAATTATAATAAGGGCCTGATAATTAAGGGCCAGAATGCCGGGTGCAGCGATCGCTCGCACATTTGATGTTTTTTGAACATAAAATGACATACCTTTGAAAAATGTGCTGCGGTCATTTTACGATTTAATATTTCAAAATACATAGACCAATATTTTTAATATAATGACCAGCAGTGCGATTCTGTAATAAACTCACTTCTAGTGACAGCGCGGAATCCGCGCTGTCACTAGAAGCGAGTTCATTACAGAATCGCATTACAGATTAAAACATATTAAGTATCGTTTTATGTGGTCTTAATTAATCGATTTTAGTTAAAAATTTTAACCATAAAACAATGGCTTAGAACTCTATGAATACGATAAGTAAGTAAGTAAGTAATCGTTTTTGCGGTGTTCTTCCCACATAGGCGTTTTAACAAAGGTCGCTAATTTTGCTAGTTTAAAAATATATATAATAGATTTACGTTTGGCCACCAACTTGCGTGATGGTAAGCGACGTTGCGGTCGAAGATGTAACACGTTGATCTAGAAGAAATCTATTCACTTTAGTCTTGAAGAAGTCTTGCCTAAATTGTAGTTCTCAGGAAACAAAGAGGACGGCAGGGAGTTCTATTTTTTGGCAGTACGTATCACAAATGACATAATCCTGTATTTATAAATCTGATAAACTTTATTGCTCTGTCAGAAGTTATCTGACATTCAAAAACCAGGCCAAAGTTAACAAGGGTCGTCTTATCGCGCGTAAATTAGGCTTAACCATTCAAATTTAATTTTTATTACAATTTTCTTATCTTTAAGCCGTGAGGGGCGAGGGGGTGAAATTAACGTGTTATTGGGGTGAAATTAAAGTGGTTAAACATTTCGTGTTGAGAATTGTTGCCTAATTGGTCCCAACGCACGCGGGCCGCTGGGATTTGGGGTTTTGTAGAGCTGCTCGGTGGGTGGCTTGGTGTTTTTGGCTATTGAAAGCTTGGTGGTAGCTGAGCATGGACTTGCGTATGTGGCTACGGATGAAATAACTTTCTGCTAATTTATACTAGTTTTAGTTCTACTGATGGGGCACTGCTACAGTACAATACAATACAATAACTCTTTATTAAAATACCACAAAACAAGGATAACATAAACATTACAATAAATTTTTTATCTAGGCTTTTAACAGGTGGCCTTATCGCTTAAAGCAATCTCTTCCAGGCAACCGTGCAAGGAAAAATAGTACATAAAAAAATTGTAGCTTTAACTAAAAATAAACAGAAGTAAATACCTATGCAAATAACAACAAACAATCAATAGACTACAAATAAATATAACATACATATTAGATAGCCCGTTGGTAGTGAACCTACCTTCTGAGCTTGGGGGCGTGGGTTCGATTCCCACCTAGGACAAACATTTATGTGATGAACATTTGTGTTTGTTCTATATCTGGTTGTTAATATCTATTTAAGTATGTATTTAAAACTATATATGTATGTATATCAGTCTCTGGCAGCCATATCACAAGCTTTGCTTAGTTTGGGGTCAGATGACCGTGTGTGAAAAATGTCCCAAAATATATATTTTATTTATTTATAAATATATTATACATAGACTACATAATATAGACACTACACTAGCTCAAGAAAGTAATTTCTTTACAACATTGTACTGTAATTGTCGAAACGAAAATTAAAAAGTTGTGAATCTGTTGAATTGGGAATCTGTAACTGTAATAGATATCAGGACAATTGGGTCTTTATAAAATTGGGAATCCGTACAGTTGGGAATCCGTACATTTAGGATCTGTAGAATTAAGAATATGTAGAAAGGGAAATCCGTAAAACTCGGCAGATGTAGGATTGGGATCTGTTGAAATTGGCATCTGCAATGAAAATCTGAAGAATTAGGAAAAATTCATCCACTATTATGTTATGATGACAGCGAGATAAAAATTAATAGTCAAGTTAATAATTTAGCATAAATAAATAGTGTAAAGGTTTTCGTGAGTATTTTTTTTTGTGACCATGTGTACCAACTTAGAAACCGCAATTGTACCATAAATTTTGTCAAAGTGTATATGAAAATTTTCTACGGAAAAGATGTTTTTTTAAACGATATGATCGTTATTCTTATAGTATGAAGAAAAATTTTAGAGAAAAAAAAGAACTGACTTCATGATTATAGCTTCATTTACAAATTAAAACTAAAAAGTAGAAAATAATATTTAAATAACTTCAAAGCAATGAGCATTAAAGGACAATCAACGAAATTATTAATACATATATTACCTACTTATATACATGTTTACAATTTATAATCAGTTATTTTTGAAGTCTGTTTCTCTACCACAGAAAAGTTTAAACGAAATTTTTTTCTCTTCTGTGTTCTCTACCATATGTTTGTCAGTAGTAGATCTGTGATGTTTGCTGTTTAGTTGACAGCGTCGCTAGTGGAGAACAAAGTATGAAATTCACCAAGAAATAACAGTAGTTCCAATGTTGCCCACCTTAACAGCTAAGTTGGTGGCACTGTCCAATGTTTACAATGTACATTGAATTTGTAGATATTTTTGTAGATTTTTCAAAAAGCACTGAATCAATGTCGATAAAAAAATTATGGGACCACCTATGAGATATGACCTATCAACCAAAAAAAGAATCATCAAAAACAATTCTAAATTGGCGGAGCAATCGCGTAACATACATACAAAAAAAAAAAAAACATACAGTCGAATTGATAGCCGCCTCTTTTTGGAAGTCGGTTAAAAAGTTGTTTATAATGATAAGTATGAGGGATCGCTTGCTGCTTAGTACACTCTTTCCGCGTAACCCTGTAATATCATGGTTATATATAATGCTATATGGCTATATAGATAGCGAGTAAAACCACGGGCACTGCTAGTGTACTACTTATATCTATCTATCTAGTCATCATTATACGCCTATCACGTTCCCACTGCTGGGACACAGGCCTTCCCTCAGAGAGAGAGAGAGAGAGAGAGAGAGAGAGAGAGAGAATGGGCCCTAATCCACCATGCTGTCCCAGTACAAGTTGGTGAATGTCTTTGAACTTTTGAGGTTCTTGGTTTCCTCACGATGTTTTTTCTTTACCATTTTTAGAGCGATGGCATCAAAACTGCACATAATTTATTTAGGCACTAAATAAGTTATTGCTGCAGCGCTGAGGATCGAACCGCGCCAAAAAATTGTAAAGCGCACATGCTACCGCCTGGCCACCTCATCTATCTATCTAGTACATATTAGTAAAACCCGTGAAAATTATAAATAGCTGTATAAAAATAAATTAAAAATACCCACAGCTCTGTACATTTACCATTTCAAAGGTATTACTTTCTAAAGCGCGTGTCACTTGTTTTTTGTAGGTTACTGAAATTATATTTGAGAACGGGGTAAATGTGAAATAGCCTACTTGAGTGTTTACATTTACACAGTGGTATAAAATAGGTGTATTATGTATTCAGTCTGGTATTTGGTATGTTTGCTCTTACGGAAAGAAAAATGAAAAAAAACCTGCGCCGAAAATTGGAAAATTATACAATAAATGGATTCTGATTCTGATTCTGATTCTGATTCTGAAAATTTAACAACGATTTTAACTTCACGCGTTTGACAGTTCTAAAACTGGACAACGTCTGTCGGGTCAGCTAGTCTATATATATAAAAAAAAAAAAAAAGCGAAATTCATCTACTCACTCACTCATTAAACACGAAATCTCGAAAACTACTTGACCTACGAAGCTGAAATTTGGCAGGTACATTCCTTATGGGGTGTAGAGGTCCGCTAAGAAAGGATTTTACGAAAGGGCCAAATTAAGGATGACAAAAGGGGCTTGAAAGTTTATATGAAAGTCAACGCGTACGAAGTCGCGGGTAACAGCTAGTAAATATATAAAACTATGTAGGTAGATAAAATATCCAGATTTGTCTCCGGCTGATGAGATCAGGAAGGGAATGGAAATCAGGTGTGAGTGGCGCGCTTCGCTTCCGTCGGATTACCGCCCGGCTGATTCAGTTGGTTACCAGACATCTAACTCATCGAGAAATGAAAATATACAGGTGTATCTCTAGACGACGGATATATTATTAGGACATCATTGAGCAGCTAAGCAAATGTCAGTGAAAATCACGTTTAAAATTTGAAACTGAACTGTAGAGCTTGTCTAGATAAGATGTCTGATAAAATATTTTTTTCTATTTTCAATCTACCCTATTAAAAAACACACACGCATACACACACACCCACACACCCTTTCCTCACACACACACATGTACACATATACACATACATTATTCTGTTTTCTATTCTTTCATCTGTGGGGACTTTTAGGTGTAACTTACTAATATTAATATTTTCCTTCTTTCCATTGCAGCATCCTAACGGGGAATGTACTGAAATAATGACTATAAAAAAATACTACATATGTATAATGTATATTGATTAACGAATTTTATTAATTTATTTTTTTATTACACAATTCAATAATGGAATAATAAATATCGTCCGTTTTCCAATTTTCTCGTAGTTTTATTCCTCAAACCCGTGTCCGCAGGTTGTCTGTCCGATGTTCTTTTGTTTTCCTTTTTGACATGTCCAGTTGTTATTCGCTATGGCAACTGAGATGGACAGACGACTGTGAGGTCTGTCCAGTCTAGGAGTTGTTGGTCTGTGGGTTTTGACTAGTTTCTGGACAGGAATTTGAAGGCGGTTTTACGCCGCTTTCGTATTTTTGTTCATATGTAAGTACGTTTTTTCAGAACTGTTAAACGAATAAGAGCATTAAAGCGTTGAAATAAAGTCGGAATACGTTTAGAAACTTTCGAAAATACACAATGACCATAGCAGCTTTATTTATGTCATTCAGTATCAACCTTTGGTCTCAACAAAATGTATGGAAGTGTTTTTTTTTCGTGATTTCATTTTTGGTCTCAAAGTAAAGATGAGTACAATTTTGAGTGGTCGCGCGAAATTAGACCTGACGGGAATAGAAACTTTTTTTTTGGTGAGTTTGATCTGTGGTCCAGCAAATTTATAAACAGAATAATGGAGAGTTTTGGCGCCAACGTGAAAAAAAACATGTCGGCTCGTTCTATTATTTTCCTAAACTTGTGTATTTTCGAGTGTTAATGTGTATTACTTATGGATTATTACACATTAACGTGGAGTGTTCGAGCGTGGGAGTGATATAACGCGGTGAAACATGGTATTTTCGTGTTGTTTCCAAAGCTCCATAGAAACCTCTTGTAAAGTCTCCACCGCTCTACTAGGGCATGAGTTTGACTTGACCGTGATTTACTTTGCTTGACTCTGACTGTGACTGACTTGTTTCACTACATTGATAATAATTTATTACTTGATACTTCCAAATGCACAAGAGTTCTGCAGAACTCTTCTAATAGGAAAATTTAAAAAAAAAACTGAATTTGTGTAAGTAGTACTCTATACAGACTCTAGAATCTTCTCTCTGAAATATGTACTTTTATAAAGTCGTAAATTTCACAGATTTAATAGTTACTACGTAACTGTGATGTAACGATCCCGCCGTTTCCAATAAAGTCTCGAAAAGAAAACAAAGTAAAGATCAAGGGTGAAAAAAATTCAATTTAAAACACTTCCATCGATCGCCCGAACCTATTTGCCCAACAAACGCAATTGACTTTAATTCACTCTCTCACTCTGATCCCCTATACAAACAAGAGCAAAAAGTATTTCGCGTTCTTTCTATTACACAAGAAAACAACAGAGATAAAGAATAGCTATTCTATTACGTAAGAAAGAGAGGAGATCAAACGCCATCTTAGATGCAGGTCGTGGACCAACTTAGCCAATAAGTAACTTCGAAAGGACTTTTAAGAAAGAGAATTGGCGAACCAATTTGTGCCTTATCCTTTATTGGGTTAAGTCGATTTTCACTTGTAAGTGGTTGAGGTAAAATTAATAATAACGTTTAGGGACACTTAAGGGGTGGGACGACTTGAACTGTAATGATATACTGTTTGTGATAGAGGCATTGTGACGGAGGTCTGGTTGTGAAGCGGCCTTTAATAATGAGACCTATTAGTTGACGTGGTTTTGTTTGTGACGAGTTTTGGGGGTTGAAGGTTACAATGAAACTTGTTTATAATTTGTAATGGCGTATTTTTGCGTTGTTAATGGCAACATTTTTACTCTGTTAATTAGCCGGAGGTTTTTGGCGCCAACGCGGAAAAAACATGTTGGCTCGTTGGATTATTTTCCTAAACTTGTGTATTTTCGAGTGTTAATGTGTACTAAATGGTGAATTATTATTCATTAAGTGCTCGTAAACGTGCTCGAGTATGGGAAAGTGATATAACGAGGTGAAACGTGTCTTTTCGTGTTGTTTCTAAAACTCCATAGGAGCCTCTTGTAAAGTCTCCACCACTTTACAGGGGCATGAGTTCGACTTGACCGTGACTTACTTAGCTTGACTCTGATTGTGACTATGACTTGTTTGACGCTATTAAGACAAAGTAAACTGTTTAATATTACGAGTAAAGGACATTGAATCCACGCTCATGAAGATTTTAACAAAAAAAAAAAAAAAAGTTTATTAGCCCCTGCGTCAGAGTTAAGATCTGCCAAATGTTGTGAAATGTAATGCTTAAAAGACTAAACATATAATTGAATTTTTTTAACATGCTATCAAATATAATGCAAGACTAAAATATGTTGTGTTTTTTTGGGGCCGATTAAGAGTTTGAAAGGTTTTTTTTTTTCGCATACATCAAAACGGCTTCAGATCTAAGTGAAATGAAATGTTACGATTGTATTATACAATAAAGCATAATTATTAAGTTACAAAAAAAATAATTAAGAAAACTAAAAAATTACATCTAAAACTACAAATATTCGCTAGTCACACTAATATCATGTCAACTACCTCTCCGGCCTGGCAAAGCACCAGCAACACCACTGGTGTTGCAGGTGTCTTGTCCATAGGCGGCGGTTTCTGCTTACCATCAGACAGACCAGACGCTTGTTTGCTGATCTTTTAGTTAAAAGATGAATATATGTGAAAATAACTAAATTTATGTTAGTCTAACGGTTACTTTTTCACGGGCAAATTGCTGAGCCATGACAGTAAGAATAAGCAATAAAACAGTTGTGCATTGTGTCTGACTTTGTGTTATAGGTTCGTCACCAAAATTAGCCTATCATAGACCACAGCCTGAATTTATGCATCTCAATTCCAGTTACCGTCAGCTGCGTATAACTATCGACTCTATATCCAGTCTAAGGATGTCTTGCTTTTGCTGATTCGTAGTCTCTCTAGAACATGATGAAAATTGAGAGTGAAACCACAAAACGATGATATAGTTACACAAAACACCCTTTATATATCACAAAAAAACCTAACTGCATCTTCCACCATAGATATTTTATTCTTCTATTTATACAAATGCAATAGAATGTGTGTGTTTCTCTTTTAGCAGGAACAAATAAACAGGACGATGTGTCTTTATGCATAGATATAGTTGAAGGGCCGTCGTACATAGGGACACTTTCTATTTCGAAAAAAATAGTTTCCTTCGGGACTGTCCTCGCGGGTGAAGCCGCAGGGCGCAGCTGGTTAAACGATGGTTTGATCCGACTAAATCGCCGTGAAAATCGTCCCCCACCGAATGCCACTAAACACTGCGCATCCAAACCGTCCCCAAACATCAATCACTCAAACTGAGTTAATCCACAACTAAATTAACTCACGAACAGCCTCCCCTTAAATAAGAACACGAACAAAGAAATATGAACACTATCTGTTTGTGTGAAGGTTAATTTTTCTTTGAAACGTTTGTAAGGGAAAAGGGAACAAGTAATTTAAGCTTTAAACCAATACAGATAAAGATGGTAGTTTGTTTGAATTCAGTTTTTGATATCATTTAGATACTATTGAAGAGACGGCTGTTCACGGATGTAATATGAGTGCAATTTGACAAACACTGCAATTTTAACAAGCTACAAACTTCTGTGGCTTTTTCGTGTCTAATATTTAAAAGAGTGGTTTTTAGGGTTCCTTACCCAAAGGGTAAAAACGGGACCGTATTACTAAGCTTACGATGTCTGTCTGTCTGTCCTACCTTTAAATGGCTGTATCTTTCGAACCGTACAAGAAATATGTAATGTTACGGCGGAATTACTGAGAAATAATAAAAAAGTCGAAAAGTAAAAACTAAAGGATACAACACGCGTATTTTTTTAACGTATTTTTGTATTATCTCTAATGCAAAAACGCTAATACGTACAAGCGTCAAACTTAGCATCATTATAGTACACACTCTAAAGTATAACAACAAATAATAAGTTAGCCAAGTAAGCCAAGTGCGAGCTACGGTCATAAAACGATTAAGGACACTTTGCTCGATAGAAAAAATAGGTATAAGAATGTCCAATGATTTGAGCTATTGTTCTTGTTTTTTTTTTTTTATTCATTCATATACCTATTTACTAAATGATGTCTACGATATCTTAATATACAGATTCCATAATTATGGGAACTGTAAATGCACATTTTACATTACAGTTATACTTTACAAAAAATATGAGGAAAAAACGAGGAAAAAAAGAAGTAGCGAAGAAACGCACGGCTTTGTGTAAGCGCCACGGTTTTGATCCACTAAATGCGACTATAATGCAATATATTTATCTCTTTATATTATCTTTATGGTCTTTCGTAGTAATAAGCGTTGCTTAAAGTGGAAAAACCTCGCTTTAACATATTTTTAAACTCAGAATTATTTGAAGTTTGGTATATGATTATTTACGGGATATTTACCGTGGTGAGGTTGTGTATTGAGCTCCCGATATTTCGCCGCAGTTACATGCACAATGTTCACGGGAAGACTTGTTATTACCACTGACATCTACAAATACAGTTAGACTGCCCATAGACCGTTGAAGGTCTAAAGCCAATCCAAATGCTCAAGCCCAATACCAGTTGGCAGCGTACCCAGCACGCTGGCGGCATTACCACGTTGAATAGCAATGCTTATGCGTTGAGCCAGAAACACGCCAGCATTTTGGTAACGCGTCGCACTCTGAAAGTTTTTTTGAAAATGAGGTGATCTCCCGGTCCCCGAGGGCCCAATGTCTCGACCCCAAACGCCTCAAATATGTAACCACTGACATCTTATCTTCAGTCTTCCCGTGAACATGGTGCATGTAACTGCGCCGAAATATCGGGAGCTCATTCCACAACCTTACCACGGTAAATATCTCGTAAATAGTCATATAACTTTAGTAAACAATCGTGATAGTTTAAAACACTGAATTATTTAGCCCATAACCCTACACCACCCTTCTGCAGCATCAAACACAACCGTTTAACAGTAAAGTTCATTAATTTCCAATTGCCGTGCAGCCTCACCCTGTGCAAAACGCCCGTGAAAAGAGCTCTTAATACACACCATATATAAAGTACTTCAACTACAAGCTAATTTAAACTTAATCACTTGGAGTTACGGTTTAAAATAGTTTGTGCTGAATTATATTGTACAAACTGAACTTGTCGGTTTTCACGCCAATTTAGATCTTATTCCTCGAGAGTTTAAAGTTCTTAGTGTTGGGATAAAACTTGTGGGTAGAATTTCAGACTGATTTGGACTTTATTACTAGCCACGTAGAGTAATAATGATTTGTGGTGTTTAGATGAAGGTTTGCGGTTGGGTCGGTTTTTATTCCATTCATTAAAGGATATTTTATGAGCTATTACGGTTTAAATAAGCGTTTCTTTTGGTAAAGTGTTGTTTATTTTAACTTAGGAGTAAGGAACAAGGTTTTGTGTGGGTTTTTTAGCTTTGAATATATACCTATGCAATCATTGAAGATGTCGATTTTAAAATACAGTGTAAACTATATATAGCGACACTTAAGGGACTGCGCATTTTATGGCGTTATTGAGAGCTGTCGTTAGATGGACAGAAGAAATATCAATATTATTTTCCTATTATAATATGTATTTTACTAGTAAAGTACAAAATTTACAAACAACAAACATTATCTAATATTGATACAAATAACAAAGATTATTGCGTATAGTCTGTTATCTTCGTCTGACGTTTTTTGCTGCTCCAGTATCATAGTTTATTTTAAATACGAGGTGTTAGAAAGTACAATTGATTGCTTAATAATGACGTATTATTGTCGTTATTTAGAGTTGGTGTGATGCTACATAGAGTGTACCATTGTATGGATAACAAGGAAAACCAACCAAAGTAAAGTAATTTCAACGTTTTAGAGAGTTTGTCGTTAAACCGAGTGTCGCTATATGGAGTTTACACTGTATATAAATTTTATAAAATATTTATTATGGTAAAATAAACACGCTTAGCTATAGAAGAGTTCCACTAGCTGTCTACCTTCTGGCTCCATCATCAGGTCAGGTGGTTTACCATGATCTCAAAAAACATTATTATAATGACCTTAAATTGAATTTTGTCTCACTTTATCGGCTAATGAGAGGGCAAGACAAAAGTCAATGTATAAGTAGTAAACTAAAAAAGTAGAAAATTACAATTAAAACCATAGAGCTAGAAAAAACATGGAGGCGCTGCATTTTTCTATACGTACCGTAGTGACAGCTGTAGGTAAGTGCCATGTTAGCCATCTTGTGCGCTGAGTTTCGTGGTAGTTTTGCTGTCAAATGGTTGTTTTTTTTATTATTATTAAACTTTGCGAGATAATTACGAAGAATTTACCGATAAAACTACGCCTGGATGTTGGAAAACTGCAATTCAACATGTCTGTATGTTGTATTTTGTGTCGCGACCCTAGTAATAGAAGCCATTTTTTGCGCGGTAATGAGTTGTAACTATATGCACCTTTTTACTGTAGGTATTTCTAGTCCATTATATACGTCAGTGGTTAAAACAGAGATTGAAAGTCCTCATCAAAACTTTTGCTGAAAGCAACCACAAACCAAAACGTCATCTGTGTATATTTGGTATACCTATGTTGATTTTTTCAATAAGCGAATCAATCAATTTTGATTAAATTTATATGGTCGGTTAAAAATAGACTCGTTCGCTCGACAAAGGGCTCGTTTTTTGAATCACTCGTATGATATTTCACACAATATATATATGTATATTTTATAGAATAAGCGGCAAACAAGCTACGGGCCACCTGATGGTAAGTGGTCACCGCCGCCTATAGACACCTACAATACCCGGGGCATTGTCAGTGCGTTGCCTACCTTTGACTCTATTCACCCTTCGTTTGAAGCAGTCCAAATTATATTTCGGACGAAAAACCGAAGGTGGTAAGCCATTCCGCAATATAGAAATTATATTGAGAATTATCTACGTTCATGTTAATAACTTTTAAGTATGTGTCATTAAGCTCCAAGTTTAACTTTGAGACCATCAAAACTACATTACATTTCGCCCCTTCCTCAAATATCTCACACAAGTTAATAGTTCTCATATTATCCGTTCACAATTACTAGCCCGATCCTTTGTGCAAATAAATAAGTCGTTATTAAGTAGTCTCTATAAATAGAGGGCGCCACCCTCGCAATGGAAGAACCTGGCGTTTGGAATTTTTAGGACAGTGCTGTTACTTCTTTTATATCGTACCCACATAAATTTAGTTAGGTATAATATTTATTTAAAAAAAATAAGAGTCTCACAGCGAGCATTAAAGATAGCTATGCTCGGAGTTTCTCTGCGTTATTAAATCCGGAACGTAGAATCTGGAAAAATTACATGAACATTTCCGCATAATCGGTTTTACAAAAAAGACAGCTTTAGCCGTAGAGTGGGATCTTGATAAAAAACTAATTTTATTGCAAATAGAAATGAATTGCATAATGATGACATAATGGTACTAAGAAGCGGGAAAAACACAGCGGGCAATGGAGAGAGCTATGCTCGGAGTTTCTCTGCGCGATAGAATCTGGAACGTTGATATTCGCCAAAGAATCACAGTCACCGACATAGGTATTAAAATTTGCAAGTTGAAGTGGCACTGGGTAGGCCACATGGCTCGAAGAACTTGTAACCGATGGGGTAGAAAGGTCCGTGAGTGGAGACCATGAAAGATCACACACCGGAAGACGCAGCATACTAGCTAAATGATGGAACAACGACATCGCGAGAGTCGCGGGGATCCAGTGGATGCAGATGGCAGGCTGTCGTTCAGTGTGGTGGTCAAACGGGGAGGCCTATGTTAAACAGTGGACGTGTTCTGGCTGATGATGATAATTTAAAAAATATGTATAAACTAGAGCTTGACTTATCAATAAATATTCCTGTTACCTCTGCTATAGAAAACAAATTATATTTATATTTAGATGATAATAAGTCTTTTACAAACGTGTAAAGTGGACAAAATCCAGAAAAGTGGATCCTGAACCAAATTGAAAATGTAAATGTGAATTTAATTATATAAAATTATATATTTTAAATTTTACATGTAAAATTTCAAATATAAAATAAATTCAATGTAATAACGAAATAAACATTTAAAAATATACATACAAAAAAAAAAGGAAAATTATGATATGTAACTTATTAAATGAAAATTTAATACATATATGAATTTGAATTTAGATAGAATGTAGAAATTCATATTTAAAAAATATGTAAGTGAAATGTAAAATTTTAAATTGTTTATGAAACGGATTTTGTCTTTTTTCTGCATCTTTTATAAATATTGATGATAGTTTTAGAAAATGGAACGTTTATGCCATTTTGAATGAGGGTTGACATAAATCAATACCAATTTTAAGATACCATAGCCAACCTATGGCCGGAACTGGTGCGTTTACACTGCCTAAAGTGCGTGATGCAATAACCTTGTCTTTGCACATCGCTTTAAGGCGAAATGGTAGAGAACCGTACACTTGTATGACGGTAATGCGGCGTGCGCGCTTTCAAATATTTTCAATGTTTATTTTTTCTTTATTTTCTACAAATAATCTTACGCTTTAACAAAAAACTTTGACCACTAAAGTATCTGAATGATTGTTAGGATAACACACAATTTTTTAAATAAAAATATCGAATCGTAAAATTTGAAGCATATTTCGCCTTAGGTACACTATTTAAATAATTTCGATTGCAGATTTGAAATTGTATTGCACTTTCCACAGTCTGGTCTGAGTTTTCTTCGACAATAATTTACAAATTATTGTTAAACTGACAAAGCAATAATTTAACTGAGTATCTATCATATAACCTAAAGGGTCGGCAACGTATTTGTGATGCCTCTGGTGTTACAAGTATCCATAGGCGACGGTGACTGCTTACCATCAGGCAGCCCGTGTACTTTTTTGCCACCTATGGCATAAAAAATAAAATTAACAAAATATACCTTCCAACAAGGTTACTTCAAAAAATAAGCTATTATCAAATCAAATTCTCAAAATGATTAACCCATTCAAACTAAAAGGCAAATGTCATTTTCCACGACTCGTTTTAAATTAATTTCGTTAATTGAGCCGCCTTAAATGACTCACAAAAATTCACCGTATAATTTGTCAAACCCATTCACGACAATGCGGTGTTTTTCAATAAAGAACTCAATCGAAAACAAATTACTTACGGTACCGTATAAAATTGAATCGTTAGTAACATTGTTGGTCATAAAAAATAAACGAGTTGGAGCAATCGAATCAACTTTGTAGAGGAAAATTAATTACTTTGCGGGTGATGTGCAGTTTATTTGTACGGGAAACGGGTTTTTGCGGAGTTTTTAATGAAACTGAATTGTGTGAGATTTTTGTTTACCGCAGTGTTTGCTTTTTAAGAGTTTATTTGCGTGGTTTAGAAACTATATCTACGTTTGCTTTACGTAATAATTTTATATAATTTTATAGTTGTGTATCTATTTATAAGTTGATGCAATTTTGGGTAGTATATAGATTAGATAGAGCTCGTTATTGTGCACACCAGAAATAAAAGTTACAGATAAAGAAACTTTTATTGCCTATATCATTGGATGGATAGAATAGATATGAAGAACATACAAAGCCGAAAACTTATTGCCAATTTTGGACCACTAACTATAAATTATGACAATGTCCAATTACATATCATGCAATCTCAACGTAAAGTAAAGCATTATCTCTTAAGGGATATAAAGTTGTATGAAATTTCCCAGGGAATAAAGTGATTTGAATTTGGAACGTGAAATTCGTGTGGAAACTGTGGAAAACTCTAAGTTAAAAAAAACCCATATGGCATTGTAAAGAGATTTGTTCGAAAATAGAACTGGCTACCATAAGCAGCACTCAAAAAAAGAAAAAGGTGCATTTACAAAGACTGTGAAACAAAAGACGGTGTTTGGAGAGGGGCTTGTTGTATTGCTCTTGTATTGTCTCCAGAAGGTGTGAAAAGTAGAGTTTACTCCTCTGGAATAAAGCCTGTCTTCATCTTGGGCAGCTTGAACCCCTCGCTTCATTCAGGACTCTATATAACTCTAGAGTCCCTCGTTACGATCAGGGTTCAATATGCCGCCCGCGACGTAAGACACTGCTTTATTCCCTTAGTGCATAATCTACTATTGTCTTGTCACGAAAAACGTTCTCTATCTAAACAATATACAGATAACCAAACAACTTTTAGAACAATACTTACAATTCATTGTCATATAGATGCATGCATGGCGTTGCTAACTTTGATTTGTAATTATCTAATATTACAAAATAATAAGTATGTATCCTTCAAGGGTACAAAATTAATATCAAAAAAAAATCAAAATCAAAATCATTTATTAGGCAATAAATTTAGCACTGCAGAGGATTGTCTGTGGGTCCCAAACTCGGCTCAGCCTGTGTCTTGGGGTCCGATGAGCAAGCAATTCCTGTTCTGACATGTCGCACGCGCTTACAAGTGGGATTCACAATATAAAATATTAATTAAAATTAAATTAAACTGTAGGTACAAATAAATAAAGCTAAAGTGCATGCCTATAATTAAAAGAAAAATAATAATAATAAGAAATCCATTACATACAAACAAAAATTAAACTAAATTAAATACCTAACATTGATTTTATAAATATTTATTTACGACCGCCTGGTATGAGTGAGTGTAGGTGAGTAGGGTGTGTGTGTGTGTGTGTGTGTGGGGGGGGGGGGTGAGTAGGTGACTGTGCGTGCTGAATTAGAATAGTATGTTTGTGCAAACTTGACCCATTAGCCAAGATCATAGACTCTTACTAGGGCTTCAGTTTTCTCGTAACTGAGGTTGAGTAGCCAATCTTTCACCTTGGATCTGGCTTTTCTGTGGGTGACTTCTCTCAGGTCTTGAAATTTAAGCACTGAGTTGTATGTAAACCTATGTATGAATGGAGGAAGGCGGCGCGCGAACACTGTCCTGGTTGCCGGGAGAGGATATATATATATATGTGCCGGAATATGTAATACTAATCGACAAGCGTGACAATAACACGACTCCATTTAGCTAATACCCCATTGTAGCTCTGTTCTCACCGCATAGAAAACTATACAGCACTGTCGATTACATCCCTTTGTATAAAAAATATAATGGCACAATAGACTGAGAGGGGTTGCTTCGCAATTATTTGTTCGACTTGGCTCATTTTACCCTTGAAGAGTTTGATACAACGCTCATAGCTTTTAAGAGGTAAGTGAATTTGTGTTTTTCTGCAGCCTTCTTTGTCTTGAAGTAAAATTGGCAATGTGTTTTCGCTTTTGTTCTATGCGTCGAAGTCTGTTTTATCGACACTGCAGTGCAAGTACCGTTCTTTATCGGTCGTCAAATTCGATAAAATGCCATAGAATCGATCATAGCGAGTACTGATCTAATGGCATTTTATCGAATTTAACGACCTCAACTGTCAATTTGACGATCGATAAAAGAACGGTACTTGCACTGCTGTTACGTAATGTAAGTAAGTAGTCTGTTTTATCGATATGTTAAGTTTTTCGGGATTCTTATTTATTTACTTACCATAATTAGATGAAATAAAAAGGTGTATTTTTGGAGTTCTAATAAAAAGTTATATGAAAATTTGTTTACTGGGTTAAGTCCTTAAAGTAAAATAGTTCCAACGTAGAAAGCATCATCGCTTAACATCAGGTGAGGTGGCGGTTAAGTGTAAGCCTATTATTTAATAAAAGAATAATAAAAATAGATTCTACTCAGAGCCCTATACTTAGTCTATTCCCCGAAATTACATCATCTCTTCAAAGGCGGCTTCACACTCTTTCAATTGGACCATTTAAAGCAAAACATCCAAACAAATCTTTCAAATTAGCCGCTCATAATCCTCTTTCAATAAATCAAGGGTCCCAGAACTTGATACTCAAGACTTTGTATAGAAATCTATAGTCTCACTGTCAGTATTACATGTCCACGCCATCTTGTGCCAACATTTGTAAACGACCTTAACTACCTGTTACTAAAACATATTTTGGTCCAAATTAAAGGCAAAACAAAAGTTGTAAGCCACCTTTATGAACGCCGATAGTCGCAGCCGAATTCAAAAGTTTTTCAATTCGTATTGAATTGTGAAATTGGACGGATAATCTGCCCTTGCGCAAGCCGCCGTCTTATTGTTGCGTCACAAAATGGCGGCTTGTTTTGGCGCGAAAATGAGACACTTTCATTGATGAGCTAGAATTCAATACAAGTCTATTAAAACATTTAATCAATAACATAGATTAATATTAAGAAACTTTTGAATCGGGTGTGTGATTCAATCTTGAAATGCAATTGTCAAGAGATAGAGGGGAAGATAGTCTTAGTATAAGAAGGTACATTCCGCCTACGGAATATATCCTCAAAGCCTATATTAAGATCGTTTACCCGAGAAGTGCCATAATGCCTTAACATCCGGCAATACAACTGATTTCTGATTCTAATATAGTCTACAATCATGGTACCGAAATTTTTTTAGGGTTCCTTACCCAATGGGTAAAAACGGGACTCTATTACTAAGCCTACGATGTCTGTCCGCCCGTCTGTCTGTCCTACCTGATAACGGCTGTATCTAACGAACCGTAATAGATAGCCAGTTGAAATTTTCACAGAATATGTAATGTTACGGCGGATTGACTAACAAATAATTAAAAAGTCAAAAAGTAAAAACAAAAGGGGGGTTCCCATACAACAAAAATATTTTTTTACGTATTTTTGTATTAGCTCTAATGTAAAAACTGTACTTACAAATGTCAAAACTAACATGATTATAGTACACACTTTGTTCAGTTTGACTTACAATTATGAATGTTAAAGTGTTTGCGGAATTGTTTGTTGATCCCTGTATTATGTTAATCAAATAGCAATATTACATAATTATTTAGAAATTACTTATTTTTTATAGCCATAGTCATCATGATGGCCGGTTTTTTATCAAAAACATGTCATGGGTCGTGGACACTAGTTGAAACGAGGTGATGGAAAGTGAAGTGAATCCATAAAAATTGAGATAAAACGCAGCCGTGGAATACAAGTTCAAAGATAAGTAGGTCACTAACTGAAAAACTTGAAAAATCCTTAACCAAAAACTATCTGGCCAAAATCGGTTTTAATACAGCTATACCAAGCTGGTATAAACGGGAGAAAGGAGCCTTGCAATAAATGCATACGAATCTCAGATTCATGGATTGTTTGATTGCTTTTTTCTAAAGACAAACGGACGATGATTCTTATACAGAGTGTAAGGGGAACACTCTCGAAGCCAAAAGAAGGTAATTGTACTCATCATTATGAACCACTTTTACTATGGGACCAACCCTGAAATCGCGAAAAAAATATCAGCTGTTCCATACATTTTGTCGAGTGTCTATGACCGTTTTCTATAGAACAGCTGATATTTTTTTTCGCGATTTCAGGGTTGGTCCCATAGTAAAGTTGTTCATAATGATGAGTACAATTACCTTCTTTTGGCTTCGAGAGTGTTTCCCTTACACCCTGTATTATTTCTTGTATTAAACTAAAAACAAATACATGCGACTATTAACTTAATTTAGATACTCTACGCTTAGATACAAAAATATGTAGCGACAAACTTGATAACTTTGCTCACGACATTTAGTTAGTGAAGCGAGGATCGTGTTAGCTCGCAATTACTAACCATTATAACTTAATTTAACGCTGGATTAGTTCACTCGAAACTGGAAGTGTCTAGAAACATCGCGCAAAAAATAATGCAAAAAAGTTGAGAGATCAAAGGAACTTGCCTATTGTGAAGTTCGATCATTAATCTATACTAATATTATAAAGAGGTAAGATTTGATTGTTTGTTTGTTTGCATTGAATAGGCTCCGAAACTACTAAACCGATTTGAAAATTTCTTTCACTGTTGGGAAGCTACACTATCCCTGGGTGACATCACTACATAGTATAAAACAAAGTCACTTACTGCTGTCTGTCCGTCCCTATGTATGCCTAGATCTATAAAACTACGCAACGGATTTTAATGCGGTTTTCACCATCAGTTAGATAATTTTTCACGGAAGGTTTATATATGTAACAAGCGAACCGCCCCGGCTTCGCACGTAAGTTACACTCGTGCGAAGCCAGGTGGGCGGGTCGCTAGTAGGCTATAATCTATACCCGTGCGAAGCTGGGACGGACCGCTAGTAATAATATTATAAAGAGGAAAGATTTGATTGTTTGTTTGTTTGCATTGAATAGGCTCCGAAACTACTACACCGATTTGAAAAATTCTTTCATTGTTGGGAAGCTACACTATCCCCGGGTGATATAGGCTATATATCTATACCCGTGCAAATCCGGGGCGGGCCGCTAGTATGTAAATAAACCAGCAAAGTACGAGTCGGGCTCGCGCACTGACGGAGGATTGTGTAACAAGGGAGATATGCCGTGTCGTTGTGCCTAATTTTTTTCACGATACCCCCAAAAGCTGTAAAAACGGCATCATCATTCATCATTATTCGAGTTATTTCCTTCACGCAAACTAAGAAACTTCCAGCAACACCATTAAACTAATAATCTCCATGCAAAAAAGGGCGTTTTTAGGTTTTATAGATAGATAGAATAGATAGATAGAAAGTCTTTATTGTGTACACCAAAAATAAAAATTACAAACAAATAAAAAACATTAACGAGCTAGTGCCACAAGTGGCGACTTTATTGCTAAAAGCAATCTCTTACTGGCAACTATTGGATGGTTGGAAAGAAACTCAAGTCCTAGCTACACGAAAATATATTTTACGGAATAGCTGATGTCTTTAAATTGCCGGACCATTAATTTATTTATTAATCTATTTGAAATTATTATTTATAGAATTTTACAATTATTTTATGCAATGAATTCAATGTAATTATAAGACAGAATTTACCTTTTATTGACATGTAAAATTGGTGTTATTAATAAATATTTATATTTGGAAATAATTTACGTAACAGAATCGACGGCGGATGCTAAAACGCTTGTAGAGAGTTTTATATAGAGTTGTAAATTTTAGAGTGGGTGATTTTTTTATGACTTTGCAACGTTGCCATATCCAGGTGGTGTATGCCGCGACGCGCGAGCTCGTGCATAATTCAGTTCCGTCGCCGACTAACGTGTTAAACTTGTGCCCTCTAGGCTATATAGGTAACTATAACTCTGTGTATAGTAGGATAGTGTGTAAGGGCTATAATACTGGGTACACAGCGATCTCGCTCACGCATTTCACGTCATAATAATGATATAAAATTACTTAGACAGTCATTTTATACTTGTCTACCATAGGCTAAGTATACTAAGTACTTCTCCCTCTACGTTGTCTACTTTTGAAAAATATGCTTCGGTAATTTTACGATTTTATACTTATTTCAAAATATTTGGAACAATTTTTTTGTATGTGTCCAATGACTGTTTTAAAAAGGGGGAAGACGCGCGACATCCAAACATTGTACCCAATAAATACGGCTCTGTTTCGGCTCGAGTCAACAGCGAGGTTGACGTCTACACTGTAAACGTCAACTTCACAGCTCCATTAGACACTACACTAGATCATAGAAGTGTCATTTAAAGAAAATTAAGTTAATTATTTTTAAGTATTTACAAGTGAAAAGTAATGCCATGAAACTTGTTTTTTGTCTTTGAACTGTTGGGAAAACGCAGGAAGTAATTTTTGCTGATTTATTTCACACAATTTTGACAATTAATTCACGTGCTATCAAAACGCCATCGCGCCAGTTCGATTGTGACTGAAGTCGATTGTGCCCCGGAGCCTATATTCCACGTCAAGAAGTTCGTCCCGTATCTTCCCCCTATTTACTTTGCTATTTACTTACATCAATGGATGTGTCAGAATAAATGGGGAAACTGTTTATACAATTTTTGTGTTTTAGAAGAGTTTTAAAATTTCATAGTGAAAGGCGCGGATCATGGTTTTTTAATTATCATGGATGTCCTGGCCAAACGTTTCGCCGAATTGTTTTGTTTAGAACTCTACCGATCAAGGGGCATATCCTCTCGCCTTTTTGTTACCCTTCCTATAACACTATAAAATCCCGTATCATACCCCTGTCCTTACCTTCTCTGTCCTGTTTTTCACCGACAACCCTGGCTCTCCGAACCGGCGTTGCGCAGCGAAATCTACGTTTCTTGGTGGCGACATTCTTCTTCTGGCCGAGCTAGACGAGGTCTTCTGACCACCAAGCTATGTGATTTTTATAAAAAAAATTTTTTTTGGTTATATGAATTTGCCTGTTTCTTCTATTGTGTCTATGTATGTAAGTATGTATTACATTTTCTAATTGATCTTTGTGTTATTTGATTTATTTTTGAAATATTGATATAATTTTCGTTAAGTAACTGGTCCAATTTCTCATGAAATTGGCACGTTTGTTTTTTTAACCGACTTCCAAAAAGAGGCGGTTATCAATTCGACTGTATGTTTTTTTTTGTATGTGGGTTCGCGATTACTCTGCCAATTTAGAATTGTTTTTGATGATTCTTTTGAGTATTATATATTCGCGATGTTCGACTATTTTTTATGCCTTTTGTTTTGATCTTTTTAGGCGAATTTTGAAAAGCATGATGTTGTGGTCGGATCTCGTCATGCCTTCGTCCAGTCACGTCGGTTTCGGTTATTGCGAAAAACTCTATCTCGGTACGTTAAGGTTCATATTCGCGTGATGCCTGCCTTGCAAGCCGTGACGCCCACAAAGTTGCTGTAATTATTCCTGACGATTTGAACACTTTGCAATATGCCCATGGTCACAGGTAAAGACTAGATGACTGATATATTATACAAATGTTAAGAAAATATTTACAAGTAGATACTCGTCAAATGTTTTTAGTCAAAACATTCCTTAAGCGGGCAGTCGTCGCTCACGGTGTCCAGAGATCTTGCAGTCCTGAGCTGACCTTGAGATTTCATTATTTTAGTTGACTGGCTGGTGGTACTTGCCATCTATCCTCTCTAGTTGGTTTAACCGACGAGATTTTTTTGCCTTACTTGCATTTTATTTAAAGATCAGAGTTAATAATTCCACCCTCGTATTGTGTAACAAGATACTGTACAAACAGCGTTGTGCAAATTGGCTGGTTTGTGTGTGACGCGTTGCGCTGTAATTAGGCGTGTGCACGCGCCCGCCACGCGCCTCCGCCGCACTCATACCCTGCGATACTGTACGTAAATGCTATACTGGGAATAGTAATTTTTAAACTTTCGCGATATGAAACCGTGTTTTAAATGTTTATCGGGACTTATCACGTATTACTTTATTTAAGTAAAAATAGTTACCTTTCGCTCGACGTTTCGACCATGTCACAATGGCCGTGGTCACGAGCTGACTGAAAACTGCGGGTGAGTCCGGTATATTGTTCTTCTAAGCTCACTTGATCTTGAAAAATCACAGGGTTGTCACTACGACACACATCACTGACTGTATCGGTATATGTCCTAGTACCTACACCGCGGTTTGTACACTTGCTTACTATGGGGTTCTACGACGCCGCTAACTTAAATCCATCTTCCCGGTTGAAAAAACGTAAAATACGATAATACGTAAGAAATCAGAGAGGTAGTTGTAGACACCCTTTTTAAACACATCATGCTGAAGCTCGGCGGAAAGACCTTTGAGGAAATGACATTCCATATCTTGCCGGTCCGCGGAAGAAAGGACCGGAAAAATCAGACGGAACTTTTTAGTGTTTGCGGTTATGTTTAGTTTGTGCTATGCATAGTTTACGTTTATGTTTATAGGACACATAGTACGCAGAACAGATGGCCAATGTGGCCGAAAGGTTTTCGACTGGAGACCACGGACCGGTAAGTGCAGCGTAGGATAGGTAGGACACACAAGATGGACAGATGACCTAAAAGAGACCGCAGGGAAACGCTGGATGCAGACCGCTTCCAACCGACTCTTTTGGAGATCGATGGGGGCGGCCTATGTCCAGCAGTGGAAGTCCTACGGCTGAAATGATGATGATGATAGTTTACGTTGGGTTATGCTTCTTTTTCTCTACATAGTATAAATTAAAGTCACTTTCCGCGCCTGTCTGTCTGTATAACCGCCAACTCCTTCCAAACCACGCAACGGATTTTGATGCAGTTTTCACCATCAGTTAGATATGTTTCACGGAAGGTTTGTTATGTAACTAACGACCCGCCCCGGCTTTGCACGTAAATTACACCCGTGCGAAGCCGGGGCGGGCGGGTCGCTAACTAGTTATAATAAAGACAGTAATAAAAAACGGTCCTAAAATATTATTAAGTATCGTATTTTAAGAATAAGAAACTCCATCAGCTACAATACCAAATTAACGTAAAATCCTCCCTTAATTACATAATTACTTCAATTAAGCCAAAGCTCGAGAATTAATTAGCAATTCGCCGCTCTCAAAGGATCTTAATGAACACTAATAAATATAAGGCGACGAAAGATTCTGCAAACTTTGTATACTTTCAGGTCTTCGCTCTTCCTTTCAAATCTCAATCTTATTATTACGAAGTGAAGGTTGCAGTTTATTTAAAGGGATGGCAAACGTTGTGACCGTTTTGAAGAGAGTGCTGAAAGCTGACAAATACTAAATTAACCTTTTAGCCAAGCAAGTATGGCGGGAGTTGGTGTTAGTGCGAAATTTAATTAAGGATTTCAGTATTCGAAGCTGGGTTTGGGTGGAGACGGCTTTTAAGGTCTTACGCTGGTTTCACAGATGTACGGGAGACACGCGCCGGTCGCCCGTATGGGCTCCCAGAGCGGAGATATACGTGAAGCGCCAGAAAATTAAAAAATAAGCTTGCAATTTCAATAATATATCGCTAAAGCTCAACAAAAGACCTACGCCGCGCGCACGCTTGTACGCTTTACATTGGTTTGCAACATTCTAAACCACAAAAACAACACACTATTAAATAATCTAATTACGACCGTCTACTGCGGGCGAATGACGTCACTAAAACGTTGTCTATGTAAACAAAATGGCGCGGTTTCGTAGAGTGCGGTATTTGACACCGTAACGTCAAAAAGTCGTGCTGCAATTTGCATGACGGCCGTTGTGTCTATAATGTTGCATCCGCTACGTGACGGCGCTATCCTAGGAAACCAGAGCTTTAGCAGTACCAGCGCGTGAGCAACCGTCTCCGAGAGCTCACGTATTTCCTGATGAAGGTGTTTTAATGGCTCCGAAACCAGTCGATCGTCTCGACACATAAACATGGCGTTTTAAAAAAACAACCTTTATAGATCAAGAAGCTAATTATATGTCCTCGCCCATAAAAATTGGAAGAGTAACGATTTAAGTGAGATTACGCAGTTACACATAATGCGTTTGTCGAAAAAATAAAAATGACATACATTAGGCTAAAACAAAGAATTATACTCAACAGCTGCCTAACCGCTACAACGTTCATGCAGAATAGATCCAACCCTAAGCGCTTAGCGATGGTGTTAACGTTCTTGGAGTGTATGAATTACGTCTATAGTTAGTGTAGATTTGTCTTTTTAAATTCATGATTTGAATTAATGATAATTTTATCGTAAAGCCATCTCCACACTAGCCCACTTGCCGCCATCACAATAAATTAATTACCGCTGACGTAGTCGTCGCGCTCGATTCGCTAGTGTACTCGGGCTTTATATACCAGGACGGCAATTATACAAGGTTACACATAACGGTGGTACTAAGCCAAAAAAGAGAGATTTTTATCTTCAATAACGTGCCAAAGGTATAGGCTCTGGCTGTAGAGGCCTGAAATCGCAAAAAATGCTGTATCATACATTTTCTTGAATGCAAATACAGCTTTTTTTTCAGAGATTTCCGGGATGGCCCCTTATTAAAAGTTGTTCAGTTTGATGAATAGAATGGGTACCTTGATAGCCCGTTGGTCCAGTTGGTAGTGAACTTGCCTTCTGCGCTTGGGGGCGTGGGTTCGATTCCCACCTAGGACAAACATTCATGTGATGAACATTTGTGTTTGTTCTATATCTGGGTGTTAATATCTATATAAGTATGTATTTAAAACGATATATGTATGTATATCAGTCTCTGGCAGCCATATCACAAGCTTTGCTTAGTTTGGGGTCAGATGACCGTGTGTGTAAAATATTTGTCCCGAATATTTATCTATACTAATAATATTATAAAGAGGAAAGATTTGATTGTTTGTTTGTTTGTTTGCATTGAATAGGCTCCGAAACTACTGAACCGATTTGAAAAATTCTTTCACTATTGGGAAGCTACACTATCCCCGGGTAACATAGGTTATATTTTTTTTTTTTTAATAGGGTCTCTACTATAACTCCATTAATGTAACCCAAGGTGTAAAAAAAATAAGATTTACAATTTTGACTTTGCGTGTTTGACAGTTCTAAGACAGGACAACGTCTGTTAGGTCAGCTAGTTTATTAATAAAACAATTTTATGACGTTTTGAACCAGTTTACGCATTTCTTTTTAATGATTGAGAGGAAGCTCTCGAGTAGTTATTAACTAAAGTTAAAAAGCGTGGTAGGACGCGTCTTTGTGGATTAAATAGTTTTTGTTTTTTTTTCTGTACGTCTGTTTTCTAGATACTTATCTACCACAAAACATATGATTTTTCTTACCACAAACCCGTGGGAACTGCAATGTGCCGCCAATTCGACACGGGGCGGGGAAATTGTGTTTATCGAGATCACATCATTTGCACTCGTTTATTTCGTCTCGGAGGGAGGTGTTTCCGGTCGATAACGCTGTTTGAATTTAGAATAGGAAAAAGAATATCCGCGAATTGCGAAATATGAGACTACCCGTCAATTGAAACGTAATCGGGTATAATTTTTTACAATTCGAAATTTGAAATTTTTGTTTAGGTTTTTTAATGCCGTAGATAGCAAACAAGCTAATGAGTCGCCTGATGGTAAGCGATCCCCGTCGCCTATGGATACCTGTAACACCAGGGGCATCACAGATACGTCGTCGACCTTTGACGATATTAACAGCTCTATTGAAGAACCCCAGAAGATAACTATCATACTAATATTATAAATGCGAAAGTAAGTATGTTTGTTTGTTGGTTTGTTTGTTCCTCTTTCACGCAGCAACAGAGCAACGGATCGACCTGATGTTTTGCATGGGTAAAGTTCATGTGCTGGAGGCACATAGGCTACTTTTCATCATCATCATCATCATCGCCATTTTTCATCACTACACGGGTGAAATCGCGGGTCGCTGTTATAGCGGAATAAGCGTTATTATTTGTATTAATATTATGTTTGTAAATTTTATACTTATAAAATACATATTAAATAATTAAGTTAATACATATTATAATAGTAAAATAATATAGATTTTTCTTCTCTCCATTTAACGACAATTCTCAATAAAGGCATACAATGCGCAGTCCTTTAAGTGTCGCTACATACTGGCATCGATTCTGATGCACTCTAAACTAAATTTGACAACTCTAAACTTGTTTCCATCCTTCTCTCACGTATTAAAATGAAAAGAGAGGCAGATAATTTTAGTCCTGTCAGATTGGTTTAGTTTAGTGTATGACAGAACAGGCCTCACTGTATTTGAAGATGAAACATCACTGAATGTGCGTTTATGAAAAATGAGTTTTTAACCGACTTCGAAAAGGAGGAGGTTATCAATTCGATTGTATGTTTTTTTTTTTTTTTTTGTGTTTAGAATAATCACGAAAGAAGGATGTCGTGAGAGCAATATTGCAAATGTTTTAAAGCAAATTTATGATTAGGCATTTTTCGAAGGAGATCCAAAAAATCGAAAAATTTGATATTATATACCGCCAGAGTAAAATATTAACATTTTTATTTTCAGTGTAACATTGGCAACGTCACCTTTAAAATATTGTAATTTATTTTTATTCTTTAATTTCTAAAATTTTGTAAAAAGCGCGCTCAGTGCGCGAGCCCGACACGCACTTTTTTATTTCTGCGGAATAAATCCCACCAAAAATTTAAAAATAAAGATAATTTTTAGAAAAAAAAGAACCGACTTCATGACTATACCTTCATTTACAAACTGAAACTAAAAAATAGAAAATAATATTTAAATAACTTAAAAGCAATGAGCATTTAAGGACAATCAACGAAATCATTAATACATATATTACCTACTTATATACATATTTTCAATTTATAATCAGTTATTTTTGGAGTCGGTGCCAGCAAAGGGTTAATCCTGCCTTTGTAGGAAAATACTTTTCTACAGTCTACATGTCAGTCAGACATGAGGAATACGATTTAAGGAGGAATATAATATATATATATATATATATAGATATATATAATTATATCTACTATGGTTAGATACTATACATAGGTTATAAGTTTTTTTTTATTGGCTCATAAATATTTTGGTTTTTAGCTGTAATTTTTTGTAATTTTTTTGTAATAAAATAAATAAATAAAGCAGAATCTTTCGTCTTATTTCATTTCAACAATCATCATCATTTCAGCCGTAGGACGTCCACTGCTGGACATAGGCTTCCCCCATCGATCTCCAAAAGGACCGGTTGGAAGCGGCCTGCATCCAGCGTTTTCCTGCGGTCTCTTTTAGGTCGTCTGTCCATCTTGTGCGCTGCGCTTACCGGTCCGTGGTCTCCATTCGAGAACCTTTCGACAATGCCTCTTTACTAACCGTATTATTGAACTCCTTTCATTCGAAACCTATAATCAATTTAAAAAATCTATTCACATCTTAATCATAACTTGCCATTGTGAAATAATTTGATTAAAGTTTGACAGCTCCATCCTGTTTGTAAAAAGCCGGAAACAACTAAACTTAAGGGTACCCTAATTCAATTATTGGCTATAATATACCACCCATTTAATACGGACCCTTTACGAGCTTAAAACATTTTAATATTTGTTCAAAAGCGACGGGTCAAGAAAGGCTGGTTATTTAACAAAGAATGGGATAAAAGAGAGTTAATAGTGGGTTCCTTACATATCATGTTGGTGTGGATTACCAGAGTCACCGGCGGAACTCTAAACTTGATATTTCCGTTCGATTCTTGTATTTGAGATTATAAACTTAACCTGCGAGAGCTAAAAATAATGCAAATTGTATAATAATAACTATAGTTAAATAAACCAGCCAAGTGCGAGTCCGTACCACCACAAAATACAGAAAGTAGTGAAAAACGGCAACATCACGCCCAGGCGGTCACCCATCCAAGTACTGAACACGCACGATGTTGCTTAAGATGGCGTTGCACAGAAACTTGTCACCGACTCGCATTTGGCCATTATTTATTATTTGTTGTCATACTTTAAAGTATGTAATATAATCATGTCAAGTTTGACGCTTGTAAGTATTACATTAAAGCAAATAAATAAATAACTACGTTTAAAAAAACGATTGTTGGTTTTTGACTTTATTAATATTTCTTAGTTAATCTGCCGTTACATATGCTGTGAAAATTTCAACTGGCTATCTATTATCGTTCGAAAGATACAGCTGTTAAAAGGTAGGACGGACGGACAGACAGACAGCGTAGGCTTAGTAATAGGGTCCCGTTTACACCCATTGGGTACGGAATCCTAAAATATAGTTTTTTTTTCTCTTCCACCGTCTCATAAAAATCACCGACCGGGCGCCTTTAGCTGCTCCTTTAAAAAAACCAATGAGTGAGGTAGCGCATTCTTCACGGTTACTTCTCTGTCGCGCATAATCGACCATCTATAATGATAATCCGTGACCAATCCGAGTAATGTCACACATTATGGAGGATTATGGTCACCCTAGCTCACGTGTACGTACGCAGCTGTGTTGCCACAGCAAAGGTAATCACTAGCTTCTCAGGGACAAATAATGGACGCATAGACATACATAGTAGTAGTAGAAGTCCTCCAAGTTAACACACGTCATGGGTCCGACGGTTTACAACCATTTACCGGATGAAATAACGGCAGCAACGAGTCTGCAGTCTTACAAAAATAGATTAAAAACATGGCTCATCGAGCAGTCCTTTTACAAATTTGACAAATTTTATAAACTTGTGATATGAATGTACTACCTATATATTTTAAGAATTGTTTGACATTTGTATTATTATTGTTATTTTTTTATATTTTTTTTTTCATTCCTTATTTTTGTAATCTAATTAATTAATATGTTTGTATTTCAATCAATTAATTATTATTTTATTATTTGTTATATTCTTTCGTAAGTTAAAACTGTATTGACGTGTAAATTGCCATTTTATTAATAAATTTACTTATGACTTACTTATGACTTAGTATGCATACTTCAAGATACATATTAATTGTTTCTACACGACCTAAAGTAGGGCCAATTAGGTATGAAAACTTTACTATGCACAACTAAAAAAATTGTTATGTCATATTTTAGTTTTAGTTTTTAGTTAATATTTTAAGTATTCTTTAATTTTCTGTTTTTTAAGTTCCATTAAATAATATTACAAAAAAAAGGAAAGGAGATGTCCCGTTGTGGTACTAAAATAAAAGAAAAATCTAACATCTACCATAATGCGGTTTTTGGAAAGAGCAATAAAAATCTAAAAGGTACCAACTGAAAAAAATATTTTTTTAGGCCTGCAATTTCCTGAAAATTATGAAAAAGAAATAATTTCATGTAACGTGAAACGGAACGTATTTTCAGTCATAGTTTTGAGTAACGTAAAATGGAACGTATTTTCAGGACATAGTTTTGATTGATAGGCCTTACGGCATAAGCCAAAAAGGTACGTAATTTAAAAAAATGTCATGGCGACACTTATGCAACATGGCCTTAAAGGCTTTAGCCTGCCCGGTAGGCGAAAAAAATCAGAGACATTGACTACTATCTTTATTATTTTATTTACATATTCAAATTCAATTTCAATTGTATTACCAAGATATTTTTTTTATTTACTTTACGTATATTACGTTTTAATTTTTCACCATAAAACGTTAAGTTACCTAGGTACTTACTAGAATACCCTATTACCGCGTTATTCTGGCTGGATCTGTATGGCGAACGAAGATACTGCTTTCCATATTCATGGATCTATGAGATCGTGCTGCCGTCACTGGTCAAACAATTAAAAGAAATATCGCCAAAAACCACCGCTAATAAACACACAAAAAACCAAGCCAAGCCAAGCAAGACCGACAATTTAGTTTTACAACTCAACAAACAAAATTGGTTTTTTTTGTTAAAATTTTCATGACCGTGGATTCAATGTCCTTTAGTCGTAATATTAAACAGCTTATGTAGTATTAATAGCGTCAAACAAGTCATAGTCACAGTCAGAATCAAGCTAAGTAAGTCACGGTCAAGTCAAACTCATGCCCCTGTAAAGTGGTGGAGGCTTTACAAGAAGCTTCTATGGAGCTTAGAAACAACACGAAAAGACACGTTTTACCTCTTCATATCACTTTCCCACACTCGAGCACGTTTACGAACACTTAATGAATAATAATTCACCAGTTAGTATACATTAATACTCGAAAATACTCAAGTTTAGGAAAATAATCCAACGAGCCGACATGTTTTTTCTACGTTGGCGCCAAAAACTCAAACGAAATTCGAATCGAAGCTAACGAAATAACGAAAACGTTTTTTTTGTTCGTATTTTCATGGCCATGGATACAATGTCCTTCATTGGTAATATTATTCGAATTTACTCTGTATTAAATAGGGCCAAACAAGTTATAGTCAAAGCCGCAGTCAGAGTCAAGAAAAACAATCACGGTCAAGTCAAATTCATGCCCCAGTAAAGTGGTGCAGGCTTTACAAGAGACTTCTATGGCGTTTTATAAACAACACGAAATAACATGTTTCACCTCATATATCACTTACCCACACTAGAGTACGTTCACGAAAAATTAATAAATAATAATGCACCATTATTACGCATTAACACTGGAAAATATAGAAGTTTAAGAAAATAATCAAGCCAACTATGTTTTTTTTCTCACGGTGGCGCCAAAACCCTGGAATCCTTAATGTGACGAGCAGTGTTGCTGCTTTCGGACATTTTAGGATTGCAGTGTTGCTGTTAATCAATCCAGTATTTCTACTACACATATTTTTTAAAAATGTATTTAAAAAAAATGCAAGGGTTTATAAATTTTTTTGTAGCTCATTTAGGCTCTATATTTGTGGCACATTTCGTGCTAAAATGTTGAGATTTGTTAAGAATAAAGTACCAGGCTCCATACTAATTTAGGTACAACTCCTTTAAAAAAAAACTTGAGACTTGGCCAGGCCATTGGTGGAAGCGTCGGGTGTCCAGAATGCTGGCTTTTAATTCGCACAGAAGTTGAGCATTGCCATTAAACGTGGCAATGCCGCTAGCATTCTGGTGACCTTTCCCTGGTGACATTTGACATCTCTCTGTCTGTTGTTTATTTGTCAAAATAAATAATAGTTGCCTTCTTTTGTTGCATAAAAATAAAAATACGGACCGAATTGAGAACATCCGCCCTGAAGTCGATTATATAATGAGGTATTTTTTTTCATTATAGGGAAAACAAACAAATAAATAAATAAAAACTAACTAATTATAGTAGGTAGATATAGTAGACGTAAGCCATAAAACTTTTTCACTTACAAAAACGAAAGATGTTCACAATCCAGATCCCAAGACAGAGATGTAATAAATAATAGCTAAACAGTAATAACTAATTGATATATATTATATGTAAAGAAGCCATATCAGCCGAATATATAATAAACTAGCGGTCCGCCTCAGCTTCGCACGGTTATAGCCTATGTCACCCGGGGATAGTGTAGCTTCCCAACAGTGAAATAATTTTTCAAATCGGTTTAGTAGGTTCGGAGCCTATTCAATGCAAACAAATAATCAAATCTTTCCTCTTTATAATATTAGTATAGATGTAGTACAATTTCGAAAAATCTAGCTGTCATCAAAATATATCTATATATATAAAAGCGAAATTCATCTACTCACTCACTCACTCACTCATTAAACACGAAATCTCGAAAACTACTTGACCTACGAAGCTGAAATTTGGTAGGTAGATTCCTTATGGGGTGTAGAGGTCCGCTAAGAAAGGATTTTACGAAAAGGCTGAATTAAGGATTACAAAAGGGGGTTGAAAGTTTATATGAAAGTCTACGCGTACGAAGTCGCGGGCAACAGCCAGTATTATATAAACGCGACGACTTGTGCCCTCCTCTTTATGTCGTCAGTTAAAAAGGATTGAGTATTCCACGGCCTCTTGTATGGACTCTTTTATATACCTACAGACTTATGCATTAATAATATTATTTACTGTAAAAATGTATTTTATTTCAATTGGCATTACACCCTCTCATTGTTTAATATCATCCTTAAATGAAATGTAACACTTTTTACACGACCTACCAACCATTTACTCTAACGGGTCTAACGAGGAATGACTGTACAAAAACCGCCAAGTTTCACTAATAGCATCCGCTAACCCTTTCTTACCGAACTAAGCTACCTTTAATTATAGAGAAAATTACAGGTTCCATTACATTACTGACGGTAATTAAGGGCTCTATTTTACATCATTTACGGAAATTTTGCTAATAGTTGTGCTTAGGTGTAAGAAAGTAAAGAGTTACTAAAATGGGCAGGTTACGTAGAAGTGCATTAAAAATTTGTAATAATTTTTTTCGAGACTATTTTGTTTTTTTTCGGTTAATTGAATAATTGAACTAATATTAACATCCTGCTTAATATTAGAAACGCGAAAGTTTGTATGTATGGATGTATAGATGTTTTTTTTTACTGGGCAAGTGCCTTTATTAACTAAACAATATACAAGCTATAACTAACACTACAAATACAGTTAGGCTGCCCATAGACCGTTGAAGGTCTAAAGACAATCCAAATGCTCAAACCCACTTCCAGCTGGCAGCGTACCCAACATGCTGGTGGCATTACCACTTTGAATGGCAATGCTAATGCGTTGAGCCAGAAACACGCCAGCATTTTGGTCACGCGTCGCATTGATGTTTGTTCCTCTTTCACGCAAAAACTACCGAATGGATTTTAATGAATGTTTACAATAATATAGCTTATACATTAGAATAACACATAGGCTATAACGGGTTGTAGTAGCGAGGCCGAAGGCCGAGCTCTACGCGTACGAAGTAGCGGGATTCAGCTAGTACTTTATATTTATACTAATGTTATGAATGCGCAAATGTGTTTGATTGTTGTTTTATTGGTTTGTTTGTTTGTTCCTCTTTCACACAACAACAGATCAACAGATTGACGTGATTTTGTACAGCGATAGTTAGCCGGAGAGTGACAATTGATCCCAGAAAATTGTAAACCTTAATCTCAAACCTTATTTCTTAACTCACGATTGGTGATTTATGCAAAAAGTTATCATATCAGTAGTTAAGAAATAAAGGTGTTGCTTTTGTCAATCACATCTGCATGATCTAATTCCCTCCTGCCCATTTTTCTATCGGAATGCCAGAGCGAGCACAAAAAATCGACACCTCTTTATGGTTGATATTTCGAAAACCCGTACGAAGTGCTTTGATTCCACTTTTATTATGCAAACTGCTATTCTAAAATACGCTGCCTGAATGGGTGTTCCCCGATAGTTACAATGATAGTGATAATTTTATTCATAATAATAATTACATGTCAACATTAAAAAAAATTAAAAAATACATCATAGAATTAATAATATTAAAGCAAAAATATATTAATAACAATTTCATTCCAATTATAACTAGGCATCAATTATTTACTCCAGTTTTGGAATGAACTCCTCTACGCTATACGGCGCCATATCAGTCAGAAAGACCTTAAGTTTATTTTTGAATAAATACAACGAGTTGGCATCCTTAATTTGTGTGTAGCTCTAAGTGTGTATGGATTTTTGTTACAAATAAAATATTGTCTATTGTCTATTGTCTATTGTCCTTATGGATTTAGGCAAGGCGTTAAATAATTATTGGTGTCTTCACATTACCAGTGAATCAGTTTCTTCTAGGCAAGCGTGCTCCATCGTAGACCGCATCATCGCTTACATCAGGCGTGTTGGCGGTAAAACGCAAGCCTATTATTAAAAAAACAAATAAAAATACACATTTCAAACTTGCAGAGCCGCGTGTCATAGCTTTTGTTAACAACCATCCCTCGTAATTACACTATTTTTACACTAACAAAACAATATCATGCCTCTAAACAAACACTAAAACTCATTTGCGATCACCCTTTTACTCTTCCAGTATAAAAAACTTAACCATCATTGGTCTAAATTAGACTCTGACTGCTGAAAAATATAGCCTAAAATCATAATGGAGAGGAAAACAAGAATCGTTTAAAACATTATTAAGATAAAATAACTTTTAACGTGGTGAGAATAAGATTGAAGTTGGAATGATTAGAGTATTTTGGGGTGCACCAAATGGAGTATAAAAAGGTTTATTAGCACATTTCGGGCGTAGTCGAGCGTGTCCGTGATAAGTGACAACCTATTGAGATGGTTAGAGCGACCATAAGTTAGCAAAAAAAAAACGACTTAGCAAGTTTGCCTACCATTTTCCTGAATGAAAAATATTGTTTGTTTGTTAAAATCCTGCTCAATAGTCGCATAGACCCGGGGCCGATAGTAGTTAATGGCGTTCACCTCGAAGTTGTCCAAGAGTACGCATACCTAGGACAAACTCTGCAGTTAGGTAAGAACAACTTCGAGAAAGAAGCCAATAGAAGAATTCAGTTGGGATGGGCAGCATTCGGTAAGCTTCGTCAAGTCTTCACGTCGTCCATACCACAGTGTCTCAAGACAAAGGTCTTTAATCAGTGTGTCCTACCCATTATGACCTACGGTGCCGAGACGTGGACACTCACGGTTAAGGTGGTCCACAAGTTTAAAGTCGCTCAGCGAGCTATGGAGAGAGCTATGCTTGGAATTTCTATACGGGACAAAATTCGGAACGAAGTGATTCGACATAGAACCAAAGTTACCGACATAGCTCAAAGGATTAGCAAGCTGAAGTGGCAGTGGGCCGGCCACATTACCCGTGGAACCGATAACCGATGGGGTAGACGAGTTCTGGAGTGAAGACCACGTTTAGGCAAACGTAGTGTAGGACACCCTGTAGCCAGGTGGAGTGACGACCTACGTAAAATGGCGGGTAAAAACTGGATGCAAGGTACTGCCGACCGAGCTCAGTGGCGTGCATTGGGAGAGGCCTATGCCCAGCAGTGGACAGTTAGAGGCTGATACAAAATACAAATACAAAAACTCTTTATTAAAACACCACAAAACAAGGATAACATAAAAATTACAACAAAAATATGATGATGTTTGTATTTTCCACGATACCGACAATTTTTGGCCAAATTTTACCAAAATCGGTTCAGGAGTTCGTGAGGCAATAAACAGCCTAGAGAACAGACAGAAAGATAAATCTATTTTTGCATTTATAATATTAAGGCAGTATCAAAATCATATCTAAAAGCAAGCAAGCTTCTCTGAACTTAGCTAGGCACACTACCGTGGATCAATTAACGGCCTCATATATACAATCTTTTTTTTTGTTTCAATTCACAAATACATTAGCCAAAGCACAAAAAGATAAGATCTCTTTAATTTAACATTTAATAAAAGCCAACGGTACAATTCGACAATTTTATTGGAGGTTAAAACAAACCTGTTTTAACGGCCTCATATACCAAATTTGACGGTTTTAAATCAATTTTATTCAGTTAAATTACAATATTTGAGCTGGAAAAAAATACATGTCACAGATACAGCTGTGTTTGAGTTTATGATTTGGTTCAAAACACGATAGAATAAACTTTCTTCGAAAAAAAAAACTGAAACAAAGTCGAGTTAGTTTATTTTTTCGTTTTATGCTCTAATGAATGCTCGTAACAACCTGGAAATTCCATGTAATGAAAGGCAATTTTATTAAAAAAAAATTTTTTGGATAGATTTTTGATAGTGACTAGTTTCGTTTTTTGTGGAATTAAAAGCGTAAAAAGATCGCGAGAATTTGCGCGCGCCGCGTTCAGTACCGCGCCAGGCGTCATCGAGGTGGGGCCTATGTTCATTTTTGTCGTTGCACTCCCCCCGCGGGCGTCCTGATTCTTGCATGGCAAAATACATCGTCGCTATAACTTGGCGGGGGCTGAGGGAGCGTTTTGTTGCCTACGCGACTCGTATAACCGGCCGTTAACTACTTTTTATGTTTATCTAGGAACTTATTCGAAAAGCAGAGTAGAAAAATATGTACCTACCATACGAACTTGTACATGCATATATATTTTGTATCCATCCAAAAATGTCATGTCGTCATGGTCACTCTGCCCCGAACATAGTGCCCAGCGCAGCGAATTCGATTACCATCGTTCTCTCATTGCTGTCTATTTGTCACTATAGTGCCCCCTTAACGCTAATAACCAAACAAAACAGACCCCTCTCATTTCACTACTTCAACTGCTACACGGATCTTTCTAAATTGGACATTAAAATAAAATATAGAGCTGCTACGCTGTACTATTTCATCTTACACAGAGCTCTATCTAATCTGGTAGTTAATTATCCAAACCAAACAGACCCCTCATTCTGAAATACTTCAACCACTATGAGGGTCTTTCTAAATTGCACGACTTTCAAATAACAGAGATACTACGTTGAACCAGCGTTTAAAGAGCTCTCGTAGCAATCTTGTTGTTTTATTCAAGGGCTCATTTTGTACTGGTGATTTCGATAATGCAAGTGTTTATGTGTGACTGACTTTTTATAGAAGTAATTTGTACAGTTTTGTTACGAGATGAGATGGTAAGTGATAAGCTTTTGTTGTTCTTAATGGATTTAGCGAGTTGTGAAAGAAGTATGAGGGTTAAGATAACATCTTCGTCAAATTGTTGCACTTCGTTTTGAGTTTTGCTACGCGCCGTGGTTTTACACGTCATCTTAGAAGAACCGTTATTTTTTGGTAGGTAAGGATACAGGGTGTAAGGGGAACACTCTCGAAGCCAAAAGAAGGTAATTGTACTCATCATTATGAACAACTTTTACTATGGGACCAACCCAGAAATCGCGAGAAAAATATCAGCTGTTCTATAGAAAACGGTCATTGACACTCGACAAAATGTATGGAACAGCTGATTTTTTTTCCCCGCGATTTCAGGGTTGATTCCATACAAAAAAAAAAAACATAATGATGAGTACAATTACCTTCTTTTGGCTTCGAGAGTGTTCCCCTTACACCCTGTATAACAGTTATCGGTTTATTAAATATAATATACAATATAATATATATTTTTTCCTTTTTTTTTGTGATAGGCTTGAGTTTGGCCTCCAACTCATTTGCTGTTAATGCAGGGTATAAGCTCCTTTCCCTTTCATTCAAACCTGTTTTGGCGTTACGTACGTAAGTCATCGTCATCATTTCAGCCATAAGACGTCCACTGCTGGTCATAGGCCTACCCCATTGATCTCCAAAAGGGCCAGTTGGAAGCGGCCTGCATCCAGCGTTTCCCTGCGGTCTCTTTTAGGTCGTATGTCCATCTTGTGGGTCTGACGCTGCGCTTACCGGTCTGTGGTCTCCATTAGAGAACCTTTCGGCCCCATCGGCCATCTGTTCTGCGTGATATGTGCCCTGCCTACACTGCCACTTCAACTTGCTAATCCGGTAATATAATTATGTAGTTATCGGTTTTTTTTTTAGTTAACGTTTACGTTTGACCGCAAACTGATTTCCAGGGTTTAACTCCTTTATCAAATTTCATTCGAATCTGTTTTGTCGTTACGTAGGTACTTAAGTGTGGACAAATACCCAAATTTCATGTTTTAAATGTTTATCGGAAATTATTGCGCATTATTTTATTTATTTAGCTTAAAATTTCCGCTCGACGTTTTGACTTTCCACCATGTTACACTGGCCGTGGTCACGAGCTGACTGAAACATGCGGGTGAGTCCGGTGAGAAGAACGGGTGTTTTGTTCTTCTACCCGCACTTAATCCAAATTTAATTCGAAACTGTTTTGTCTCCGAATGTAACTAGAAAAGTTAATTGGTTGAATTGATTTGAATTTTATAATTACGTCTAAGAAAAGACTATATTTTTTTGCGATATTTTTATATATTTGTGCGATTTGCACACAAACTTTCACATTTATAAAATTAGCGTGAAGTTTCTAGGGAAGTCTTAACTTCTGTTCCATACGCCCTCTATCTCGTGCATTTAACATATTTGAAGATATAAAAGGATTGAATACATTATGTGCAAATCTACCTATAAAGAAAATCATATTTTAATCGATAGATAAAGATTTTAATCGATTAGCGAGATAGTAACTCGTATGTAATCGAATAGACGTGTCGATGTACGGAGTCGTCGTGCGGCCTCGGCGCCGGTACCCGGTAATTGAGTTAAAACTAGCGACGCTCGGTGCTGACACCACTCGTGGATATACTAACTACAGGTAAAAGTAAGTAGGTACAGTAGGTACAGCGGATCTTTGTGTCTCTGAAGTAGGCTGCAAGACTGCGCAGTAGCTATTTGTGTCGTAAAGGCGCTTGCAGACGATGCATAGTAAAAGTAACAAGTACAAGTAGCAAGTACAAGTAAACGCTCAAACGATAAGTAGTCACTCGCGGGGTGACACGCACAACTCGCGAGCGAGTACGAACTCGCACGAGACGAACGATGCGCAGTGGGTGTCGCGCGAGCAGGGCTGGAATACGAAACTTCACTTGGCGCCAAAGATCAGCGCGAAGCTACTAAGCAATATCACTGCCACGTTCACACCGTTGCAGACGATGCGTAGCAGGCACTTGCTACTTATACTACGCATCGTCTGCAAGCGCCTTAAGGGATGTGCTTGCGTAATGGTTCGCAGAGCCTAACTTCAAAGACACAAAGATCAGTTGTGTCTATTGTATGAAGTGATGAAATGGTTGGTTTTAATTGTACGTGACATTTTCAACAGAATTAATAGAAATCAACACAAAAAATAACAACCTCAAAATCAGCAAGCGCTCGAACAAAATTATTCAGTATCAACCTATCACATTCCTACTGCTGGGACACAGGCCTTCTCCCAGGGAGATAGGGTGGGACCGAAATCCACCATGCTGGCACTCTGCAATGTGCATGTAGCTAAATGTCATAGTCTTTGAACTTTTTGAGGTTTTTGGACATACCGGTTTCCTTACGATGTTTTCCTTCACCTTTTTTGAGCGATCGCAAACTGCACATAATTTATTTAAGTACTAAATATGTGATCGGTGCAGGGCCGAGCATCGATCCGGGTGCCGTCAGATTATAAAGCGCACATGCTACCGCTCGGCCCCAATCACTCGCATATTGATAACCTCTAATTCCAATAAAATTGCAAATCGACCACTCAAATCAATATTAAAGTTTCTAAATCAAACTTCACTCAATGTTAAGTGAAACGCGCTCACTGTGCAAACATCGGAACCCTCGAGAAAAGGGTAAAAGGGCCAATAATGAACCTAAGGGCTTATGCCACTCAATCCCCTTTGGCTTTGCTCCTTCGAACATATGTCAGACTTATTCTTCCCCGACCAGCCTTAAAAAAACTCCACCAACCCTCTGTTACAACCAAGTTTATTCCAACTTAAACGATTTGAAAGATCTTATTGAATTGGACGCTTCTTAATTGCTGTGTGTAAACGGTCTCGTTTACGCAAATATGATTTTTAATGTTATGGGAGTAAGGTTTCTGTGATGGTAAAATAGATGTAGTTTTTGTAAGATCTATATTTCCGCAATTCCTGAGCCAATTTGACATTTTGGATTTTAGTAATTTGCAACAGTAATATATCTAATTAAGATTATTGGATAATAGGGGTGTGGGATTGAGCCCTCCACATCGGAGGAACAAGCCTTCAGTCGTACTTAGTGACAATCAGACAGACAATCAAATAGTGACAGACAATCGGTGCTGAAAAAAGTCTACTCCTTAGAAGATACAATTTAACATAATTTAATTTATTAAAAGCAGTCGCCGTAACCTAAATTTTCCTGGAATACATACGTGTAGGTATTTTATTAACTAAATAGGGACACTCAAAATTATCTTTTCTCAGCCTGTCTCGTCCCACTGCTAGGCAATTAACGCCCTCATTTCCTTCTACGCATCTCTATTCTCTGCCAAGTTCGGCCAATGGGGGTAAAAGATTGTTCGAAGCTGACCAGAGTGTTGTTGACTAGAGGCATTTTTGTAAGAAATTTGTTGTAGCCAGTTGCACTCATATAAACTAAACGTCAGTCATTCGAAATCAGCTAGCAACTGTGATGCGGACAAAGAACTTTGAGACCTAACCCAAAAAGGTAAGGTCCAAGTTCTTTGGATGCGGAGTTCGACGCGTTGACATAAAAAATAATGTTCAATCAAGGTTCACTCATAATGCCTGGCGACAGATTTTCCTTCTCATTTCCTTTCTATTTACTTTTCTTTTCTGTGTTGTCTGCGGTCTGTAGACTCCTATTAAGAGACAATCTTCGCCAATCTTGCCGGGTGCATGTGGATAACGTGACCTGCCCCGTTCCATTTGAGTTTGGCTGTCTTACCTATGGCCTTGGCAAGGCTAAAGCGACACGAAGACAGGCTTGAGCAGCTGGTTTGTACTGACCTGCACTCTGACTTCAGGCAGGTTCACCTTCATGGCCAGCTCTTCCCTGGAGTACACGTCGGGGTAGTGACTCTTTTCGAACGCACGTTCTAACTCGTGGAGCTGGTATGTCGTGAACGTGGTGCGGTTCCGCCTGGAACAAAAGGTACAAAACTTACTAATTTAACGGCCTCATATACCAAAATTTGACGGTTTTAAATCAATTTTATTCAGTTAAATTACAATATTTGAGCTGAAAAAAATACATGTCACAGATACATCTGTGTTTGAGTTTATGATTTGGTTCAAAACACGATAGAATAAACTTTCCTCGATCAAAAAAAAATCTGAAACAATGTCGAGTTAGTTTATTTTTAGGGTTCCGTACCTCAAAAGGAAAAAACGGAACCCTTATAGGATCACTTCGTTGTCCGTCTGTCTGTCTGTCTGTCCGTCTGTCAAGACCCTTTTTCTCAAGAACGCGTAAAGGTAGCAAGTTGAAATTTATACTAAATACTTGGGTCTACGGTTTCTTTCGGCTGTAAAAAAATAAAAGTTGTAAGTCAACGCAATCAAAAGATATGAACGTTTATGTCGCATATTTTGCGATTTCACAGGGGAACCAAAACCTATAGGGTACTTCCCGTTGACCTAGAATCATGAAATTTGGCAAAAAGCAAGGTCTCATAGCACATATATAGGAATAAATCCAAAAGTTATAAATATGAAAGTATATAATTTAAAAATGATTATTTTGCTATTACAAACTTACATTTTGTAGTTGGAATGTATGGAAGAACCTTATTGTCAACTACAAACTTAAGTTTGTCTTTCAATATTTTAAATTCAGTTAGTTTTTTTTTTGGTCTCGCGCTCTTAGGGTTCCTTATGTCGTATATTTTGCGATTTCACAGGGGAATCAAAACCTATAGGGTACTTCCCGTTGACCTAGAATCATGAAATTTGGCAAGAGGCAAGGTCTCATAGTACATATATAGGAATAAGTCCGAAAGTTTAAGGTATTTAAAAATAATTATTTTGCTATTACAAACTTACATTTTGTAGTTGGGATGTATGGAAGAACCTTATTGTCAACTACAAACTTCAAAGTTGTCTTCCCAGAGACTGTGGGATCGGCCGATCTGCGAACTAGCATGGAAATCGCTACTAGATACGTGTCCTAGTATTGCAGATCGCGCTCGTATTCTTGCTGTCTCTGTTTGGGAATCGGGACTTTGGTTGCAAGCCATGCCCTCTTTTAACACAGGTAGCCTTTTAGATCCAACCGCATTTCGTCTAGCTGTCAGCTTACGCTTGGGTGCAAGGTGCTGTGAGGCCCATCGCTGTCACTGTGGTACTGCTGTTGACCAGCTCGGTCACCATGGTCTCTCTTGCTCGAGAAGCGCTGGTCGTATTGGCCGACACGCTAGCCTGAACGACATCATACGCAGGGCAGTTTCCACCGACAATGTCGCAGCTGTGCTTGCGCGTGACGATGGAAAGAGGCCTGACGGTATGACACTTGTGCCCTGGAGGTTGGGGCGGCCTCTTGTATGGGACGCAACTTGTGTCGATACTTTGGCGCCGTCACATCTTCCTGAGACACAAGGTAGGGCTGGTGCGGCTGCCAATTCGGCAGAGCAGCACAAGCGTCGCAAATATGCTAACATCGGCAGTGGTTACATATTTGAGGCGTTTGGGGTCGAGACATTGGGCCCTTGGGGACCGGGAGCTCACCTCATTTTCAAAAATCTTTAAATTGCGCCTGGTTAATGCGACGCGTGACCAAAATGCTGGCGTGTTTCTGGCTCAACGCATTAGCATTGCCATTCAACGTGGTAATGCCGCCAGCATGTTGGGTACGCTGCCAACTGGTAGTGGGCTTGAGCATTTGGATTGTCTTTAGACCTTCAACGGTCTATGGGCAGTCTAACTGTATTTGTAGTGTTAGTTTTAGCTTGTATTTTGTTTAGTTATTAAAGGCACTTGCCCAGTAAAAAAAAACTACAAACTTAAGTTTGTCTTTCAATATTTTAACTTCAGTTAGTTTTTTTTTTGGTCTCGCGAATTGAGGTTTCCGTCTAACGGAACCCTCAGAGCACGAGTCCTACTCGTACTTGTCCGGTTTTTTTCGTTTTATGCTCTAATGAAAGCTCGTAACAACCTGGAAATTGCATGTACTGAAAGGCAATTTTATTCAACATTTTTTTATTTGGATAGATTTTTGATAGTGAATAGTTTCGTTTTTTAGTTTTTTTAGCCAGGCGTCATCGAGGTCGGACCTATGTTCGTTTTTGTCGTTGCACTCCCCCCGCGGGCGTCCTGATTCTTGCGTTGCAAAATACATCGTCGCTATAACTTGGCGGGGGCTGAGGGAGCGTTTTGTTGCCTACGCGACTCGGATAACCGGCCGTTAATATTTTGTCTTGTTTGTTATTGGCACCTTCACTTATAAATAACGAACTATATACTGGGATCAAAGATAATATAGATCGTCATTGTGTTCAGTATCTTGGATAATCACCTGTGTTTCTTTTTATTGTCAGCTGCGGATCCAGGGCGGGGGGTGTCGTCGTCGCTGCCGGGGGGTGATTTGTCGTCTGGGGGCGTCCGCTGACTGTAGCCGTCGTTGCTATTGCATGACCCCTCGCCTGGAACAAGAGATTGAAGTAACTGGTAGAACTTTCAGAATTTTCAGAATTTTCTTGAATAATCTGTTAGTTAGGGCGTAAATGCAACGTTATTGAAAAAAAAAATACTCTTACGTTGGGAAGCTTTTTGAACGAGCGCTTACCTACACTCTCCTATCGGGGCACCTGCCCCCATGGCGAAGCCCTTGCTAAAGGCTTCACTGCAAGTGCTAAGCGTTTGACCTTGAGCTATTTTGGCGTGGCTGGTTTTACATCTAACCATCGAGATACAATACATATAGAGTCTCAATCGAATCAAAACTCGGCGCACGCTACGAATTGTGCAGACTTTTAGGTTAGTTACAAGGCAACCGCGATCCGACTACAACGCCGCGCGATGCCAGAGCTATTAGCTGACAACTAACATTGAACACTATGCAAGCGCCATAACGTCTTAATTGAAGTAAATGTGAAGTATATAATTGATACAATGTGTGTACAATGACGGTCGGACGTGTTTTGACTGTTTCCACTGAGAGATTATGACTCTATAGAAATTTTATCTCCATGCATCTAAAATAAAGAATGAGATGGTGATAGAGCGATTTTGAAACGGTCAGAGCAATAAAAGTACGCGGTCAGTAATACCACAGAGTAGTAGAAACCTAGTAGCTTCTATTTTTTTAAGTTAATAAAGCTAGTGCCTTTATTAACTAAACAAAATACAAGATAAACAGTCAGTTAATAAGTATAAACAGATATATTTATAAAACCCCGGAAAAAAGATCAAGAACAGATTTTCTTGAATTACAGTTAAGAACATTCTAGCCCAATTCACCGTTCGCACAAAAAAAAAACTAAATCAAAATCGGTTCAGCCGCTTAGAAGCTACGATGATATAGCTGACACAGATATACACGTACATTTTTTTTATTCCATAAGCTTATAAAGTTACTCTGTTTGCACCAGGGGTTAAAAAAGGCTAGAGTGAATAGTTTTGTTGTACGTGCTCTATCGAAGATATCGTCGCTTACCATCAGACGAATTAGTAGCCAAACGTATAGATCAATATTCAGTTAAAAACACTATCCTTACTAATATTATAAAAGCGAAATTAACTCTGTCTGTCTGGATATAACCAATCTAATGTAATCCGCTAAGCCGATCTTAACGAATTTTGACAGGATGATAGTGTACATCATACGGACGGACATAGGGTACTTATTCTCCCAGAAAATGCGGGAAAATTGGAAAATCGCGGGTAGCACCGCAGGATTCAGCTAGTACTTTATAATTCCACCCATGGATACCGTCATGGTATAATTAAGCAATGACAGGTTTCAGCGATAAATCAAAGCAATTTGCCTGTTTGTTCATGATAATGGAGCGCTGTATGCAACGCGAGTAATGCAATTATATTCAAATCTGTTTGGTTTTCATTGTGGTGCGGTTGATGGGTTATTTTGTGTGATGGGATTTTTAATTTGACATAACTAATACATTAAAAAAACTTAGATTTTTACGGGAAGTTCAATTAACGGGATCATCCCCTAATTTTCCACCATGAGGGATGAAGTATTTTCTTTAAATTTAAGTTTAGATATATTGATTGAGCTGCACCCCGCGGTTTCACCCGCGTTATATCTGGGATAAAAGTACCTACCCTAAGTTACTCCATAAAACATCAGGTTTCTGCCGGTGACGGACAAAAACAATACAACCTCCTTTGACTTGGATGTTTTTTTAATGATGTTATATGTCAATGCTTCAATTCTTGTTCTTGTTTTTTGTAGGGAAAATAATTAAAAAAACAAAAAAAAATTTGTTGATCCGATCGCTACCAAACTTCACAGGATTACTCGCTGGGCTAATCTAATAATGAGAATATTTCATCAAATTCGGTCCAGCCGTTTCGTACTCCATAGGGAACATACATACATACATACCATCGTGAAATCTCGAACACTACTTAACCTACGAAGCTGAAATTTGGCAGGTATGATTCCATATGGGATGTAGAGGTCCGCTAAGAAACGATTTTGCGAAAGGGCCGAATAGGGGCCAAACGGGAATTCAGTATGCTAAAAAAAAATAACCTATGCCAATTCCAAAGCCATTTCGAGATTTTATCTTACCAACCCTTATTTTTCTACTCCGACCTTTTAAAACGATAAGATGCCATTTATTTTAACATAAAACTAAGAAATCATTCGACTTTCATTGACCTCTAAATGACGTCACATTGTAGCATTTTATTTTCTGTGCCTTTTAAGAATAAAAATATTATACATTTGACACACTGTTCGTCACACAGAATAGAATATTTTTTCATTTCTGTGGTTTGACTGTCTTGTTTTTTTCAGGGCTGCCAATATGGGGTGCTTTTTTAGGCTTCTCAACGCAACGAAATTAAGTGCTATATGGTGACGTCAAATAATTTCAATTTTCAAAAAAATATTGTAATATAACTACTCAATAGAAAACAAAAATATTAAAATTAGTTTTTTAAAATAGCCTTATCTACGAAATAAAAATATAAAAAAAAATACTAAAAAAAAAACTTTACATACCGAATTCAAATTTTATATGAATGTCTACGCGTACAAAGTCGTGGGCAGCTAGTAAATATATATACATACATACGCGAATATCGTACTTTTTGCTTGGCGTTGTCATATAAATCAAAATTCGCTGACAGATAGAAAGTTAGTGTGCAATAAAACAACCCGTAAATTGGCAAATTTCCAGTCATATTATTCAAATTTTTGGTTCAAATTGTTTATACATTGGTAGGTACTGATGCAATCGCACAGTGGTGCGAGCGTATTCAAAACTGGACAATAAATATCGTGTAATTTGTATCATCCATCACGCGTATCTCTTGCATCGGTAAACCATACCAGCTCGCTTCCGTGGGTATTATTTTCAACACTGGTAGCATAACGTTGTAAAAATTGCATTGATTTTAACTAAATTGTATAACTATATAATAAAGTATGATTTTAACCGAATTCAAGACTATAGAAGTAGAAAGCTTTTGCTAAAGGGCACAAACCAAAACGTCATAATTATGAGTAAATATATATACCTATATATATACAGGGTGGCGCAATAGAACGTGCACATAAATTTTTTTTATAAAAAAATAAATACAAAAGGTATAGTTAAAATAAAACTGAGGAATGGTATAGTAATAAAAGAAATTTATTTTTTAAAAATAACATCATCTAAATGTTGACCCTCTCTACGACGGCACTCCTCTAACCGCAAACGGAAATTATTAAAAACTTTCTTCAGTAATGCTGGTGTAATTGCTGCCATTTCACCACGGATATTCTCCTTGAGCTGATCGATGTTCCTCGGATTATTGCTGTAGACTTTGTGTTTGAGGTATCCCCACAAAAAAAAGTCAGGAGGTGTCAAGTCTGGACTACGTGGGGGCCATGGGATATCGCCCCTTTTAGAAATCAGTCTGCCAGGGAACATCTGTTTCACAACCGCCATGGAGTCATTTGATGTGTGACTGGTAGCTCCGTCTTGTTGAAACCAAGTCCTAGAATTCATTATTCTTGAATTTTCAAGTTCTGGAGCCAAAAAACCATCCAACATCGCAACATAGCGTTCGGTATTAACAGTGACGTTTTGCCCCCGCGCATTTTCAAAGAAAAAAGGACCAATTATTCCTCTGCCAGAGATTGCTGCCCATACTGTCACTTTAGGACTATGCAGTGGTTTCTGGTGTTTGAGTTTGGGATTCTCACTGTTCCAGTAACGACAATTTTGGCGGTTTACGAACCCATTGATATGGAAATGGGCCTCATCAGAGAAAAGGATATTGTCAAAATTGGAAAATCGATTAAGCATTTCATTAACAAATGCGAGCCTTACTCCGAAGTCAGACTCTTTCAATTCTTGTGTTAATTGCAGCTTGTATGGATGCAGTTTAAGATCCAAGTTTAAAATTCGTTGCAAACTTCGTCGCGATAAGTGTAAGACAGACGATCTCTTGCGAGTAGACATTTGTGGATCTCCTCGTACCGACTGCATAACTCTCTCAATATTGTCTTCGGACCTAGATGTTCTTGGACGACCTTTTGCTTGTGGTTTAAACGTTGAACCGGTCTCTTCAAAACGCTTTACCCATATTTTAATTAAATTAGCACTCGGAGCTTCACTAATTCGCCGTAGTCTATATTCAGAACAATATAGTCGCCTAGTAACAATGTATGAACGAGAGTTCTCGTAAAATGCGCGCACGCAAAATGCGCGACGCTTCCCGTCGAAGTGGCTCATAGTGACTAAAACTCCATGAGCGCGCCTCCCTAACGATGTAGGCTCCCCCCGCCCGCGCGCTTTCTCCCCCGCAAAAAAAGATGATGCAATATGCACGTTCTATTGCGCCACCCTGTATATATATATTTGTTTTTTTTAACAAGCTCTGAATCAATTTCGCTAAAATGTATTTATGAGACTACCTCTGCATGTAGTAAGACCTACTAAACAAAAAAAGAATCATCAAAATCGATTCATAACTGGCAAATCGCAAAAAAAACACAGCTGAATTGAGAATCTCCCATTTCTTAAAGTCGGTTAAAATGGATTCATACTAATAAAAAGTAGGTTACATTATAAAACAAAGCTTATAAATTTTTTGGCAAAAAAAATGCAATGACAACTGTCAATCCATATCACTTACAAAGCGAATTAAATTTTTGACAAAAAAATATTGCATTGACAGCTGTCAATCCAGATCACTTTTCCTTTCTCCCTCTACCACAGATCTACTACCTATAGATTTTCAATGAGCGTGGCTAGCTCAGTGCCTCTCGCTTCAACAAGGTGTGTTGCCACATTAAAATGATTTGCTATAAGTTAGGGTAATTTACCTACTATGATGGGTAGTGAATCTTCAATGAGTACTTTGGAAACAATACTACCTTTTAAATATTTATATTTTATACACTATCTGCTGCAACCCACGGAGCTACCTGCAATGTTATACACTATCTGCTGCAACCCGCGGTGCTACCTGCAATTTTCTGGGAAGAAAAGTACGTTGTCTGTCCTCATGACACACCCTATCGTCCTGACAAAATTTGACTTAGCCCATGATCTAAGAAAACAAGGTCTAGCAATTTGAGAGTGGTCCCGCAATGACGTCACTGTCCAGTTGCCACTTTATTCAATCAGCTGTTACGTGGTGTATCGTCATCTCTCTCGAACCTGTTGTAAATTGACATCATGACATCATTGCGGGACGCCCACGTAAACATTTTTTCTCGGATTGCTATAACTGGCGGAGTATATTATTATACCATGACTTAGCCATTTCCTCGTAAAAACAGACAGAAAGTTACTTGCGTTTTTATTATAATTATTTGTTAGGATTAGAATATAGTACTAGAAAAAAGGTTGTAAAGTAACCATAGCATGATTTTTTATAATTAATAAAATATAATAAAAAAGTCAGAGTTAAAACGGAACGGGGGTCCCTCATGCAACAAACGTTAAACGTATTTTTGGATTTGTTCTAGTGTAAAAACGGTAATCCGTACAAGCGTCAAATTTAGCGGATTATAGTGAACATAAGTAAAACAACAAATAATAAACACTGGCCAAGTGCGAGTCAGTGACAAATTTCTGTTTACCACTAAGCTAAGCAACGTCGGGCGCGGTCGGTACTTGGATGGGTGACAGCCTGGGCGTGATGTTGTCTTTTTGCACAACTTTTTGTATTTTGTGATTGTAAAGAACTCTCAGCGCGCGAGCCCGACTCGCACTTGGTCAGTTTAGTTTTTTCATGAATGGAATTATGTATAACATTCCAAATACTTAGATAAATAGACTCTTTAATGTTTACAGTACAAATTTCACGAACAGCGCGTAGCTTTTTGAATCGGTTCGCCGAAATCGCCTTTTGCTTTTCCAGCTTCATAACTGTGGCCTCATTAATATATATTTAATATTAACATTCACCATATTCATATGGGCATAAAAGGGTCGGTATTTTGCACTTCTTGCAATGTGCCAGCTTTTTTCAGCAATGTGACAGGATCAGTTGGAAACCTGCAGAACGAATAATTTATGTTAGTTGCGGTGGGTAATTTCTTTCATAAACTGGCAACATTCATAATTTATTTTCTAAGTGAATAATTTGATAAAATTCATAGAATTAGACCACAAATCGACCTAAAAACTGACTAATTATGAATAAAATATTTGCGAATTGATATCCTGAATTTATTTAGGTGATCGTTACAAGCTTTATATGTTTACTTACGTGTGAAATGATATTTCATCGTATTTTCGCTCACTGCGCTTCTTGCAGCCCAAAATGCTACAACCAACCATTGTAAAATATCTTTTACAATTATTACTCAGAGGAAACACGCATTTCTCACATTAAATCACCAAAAAAAGGCAATAAATATAATTCAGACCCGTTTTGTTTGTCACTGATTATTACAGATTTTGACACTTGAGGTACCAAAAACAGGTCACGCCGATAAGGACAACAAAATCTATTTATGTCCTTTTCGTACTTGTGCTGAGCCATATCAAGTTGTCTCTTTCACTAAAATATATTGCCGATCTGGTTGTGTATATCTGTGCCCTCTACGCTTTTCCTAGGTTTTTGAGCGTTGCATTTTAGCTGGTAGGCAGTATAGGAACTGCAGTATATCATGTATAAATTGTTTTTTTTTAAACCCCCAATACAAAATCTATTAAACTTCAAACAAAAACAAATTTTCTTGAATCATAGCTTACAACACTCTCGATCAAGTCAGCTTTCAAACACAAAAACTAAATCAAAATTGGTTCAGCCATTTGGGAGCTATGATGCCAAAGGCAGGCACACAGATAAAGACATAAAGACACACAGATACACACACGTTAAACTTATAACACTCCTCTTTTTGCGTAGGGCGTGAAAAGAAGAAAAAAAAAACTTTGGGATCGTGGGGGCGGCAGCTCATGAAAGAAAGAAAGAAAGAAAAGAAAGAAAATAAATATAGGCCACACGTTAAGATCCTGGCCATACGTTTGGTGGATGCAACTAGTGACTGGAATGTTCCTTTGCTGACTCTGGTCAAAAACTAAGCTTAAAGCTACATATTTTATGCCATTACGCGCGGCAATGCTGTCAGGATTCTGGTACCTCTTTTGTCCACCAAAGGGTTTATAGATTAGAATTTTATTTAGCCTTTTTAGCCTTTTTTGTTTTGTTTTAAACAGTGCTCTTTTATCACCAATTCTCATACTTACAATATCTTGTTAAGAAAACAAGAAAAAATAATGACTCAAATTTTGTGCAATTTTAATGCAGCTGATAATTGACAAAGCTTGGACCGAGTACAACGATTTTTTGAGCATTTGACACTTAATATACTTAACCACAGTAAATCAATAAAAACAGAAGTAATAAACTACCACTCTCTCCCTGAAGGGGTAGAAAGGGTAATTGTTTGCGGAAGCGGTACATTTATCAGCTCCATTATTTTGTCCGCGCTGGCTGATTGATCGCCCCACTGTGCAGCGCTAGTACGGTCCGACCAACATAATTATTTGTAGTGAATTAGCAGTCTACTTTGGTAAATCTTCCTTTTATTACTAGGCATGATGTTTTTTTTTAAAATACTTTATAAAAAAAGCTGATCATAAATAGACAAAAACAAAATTAGCTCAAAAATAAATAAGTTATAAGTATTTTCATGCTAGACAGAGAGCGCACTATACTGAGCCGTGACGTCACGTCTCAGGCGCGCCGTACAAATGCTATACTAACACACGCTTTGCGAGAAAGGGACAGAGTATCCCCGCTCTATACCCTGTAATTGTCGACCTAATTGTATGTTAAATAAAAATAAAAAAAACTACAGTAACCTTAAAAGCTATGTTCCCTGGCTAATCACAAAAGTCACCAAAAAATATAACCAGTAGTTATGGGTTTTAAATTTAAAAAATACGTCATTCAAGTAAACTATGTTGAATTGAAAAACTAAAATATAGTGGTCAGCCATCTTTGGGAGTCCACCATATTGGATTTAGAATGACGTCACTTACCTAACCATGCATTGTCATCCAAACTAAACATGTATGCAAAATTTCAAGCTCAATCGATTGGGGATAACTGTTTTAAAATTCAGTTGCAAGATTTGACACACACTATACAAGCATGTAAAAACGCCATCGAAATCGCAACCACGTGGTAAAGTTGAAGTTGAGCGGCAAGAACGTTGCCAGAATAATGCCGCTGTTGTAATTTAGAAGAGTTTAGAAGTATACAAAAGTGGTAATAGACAAAATCAAAGACAATTAAAATGTTAAGCAATTTGCTATTATCTATGCATCTAATTTAAACCCCTTTCATCACAGATATACACAACCAGATCGGCAATATATTTTAGTGAAAGAGACAACTTGATATGGCTCAGCACAAGTACGAAAAGGACATAAATAGAATTTGTTGTCCTTATCGGCGTGACCTGTTTTTGGTACCTCAAGTGTCAAAATCTGTAATAATCAGTGACAAACAAAACGGGTCTGAATTATATTTATTGCCTTTTTTTGGTGATTTAATGTGATAAATGCGTGTTTCCTCTGAGAAATAATTGTAAAAGATATTTTACAATGGTTGGTTGTAGCATTTTGGGCTGCAAGAAGCGCAGTGAGCGAAAATACGATGATGAGCGAGAGGCACTGAGCTAGCCACGCTCATTGAAAATCTATAGGTAGTAGATCTGTGCCTTTCATGGTTTATATTGATCTATAACATTTATTCAAGGAATCAAACTTCACCTGTCATTTGTATCAACGATTAAAACATCAAACGTTACAGACAAACTGACAAAATATTATTGTACAAGAATATTGAGCGATCAGAAGTCAAAACAGACTAACTACTATCACACCATCTCTTTCACTCCTATCAATTTTACCCTGAGTAAAACGAGACAGCGATGTCGCATTAAGATCACCGAAACAGATTACAAGCAGATATACAGTTCAACCAAGTTACATTTGGAATTGAATGAGGGAGCCACCACCGAATTTTACTAACCCACTGGCATGAAATTGTAGTTCTTTTATTGGACCACTTTTAAATATAAGTTGGTTGCTGAATACAAAACAAATAAAAACATTATGGGCAACGCATTAAGACGTTTTACACTTATCACGATACGAATCTCATTTTTTTTCTTTTTGTTATAATTATTATCGATAATCTGGTAACACTCGCTCAATAATGGATTGTCTCGTTGTTTTTTCGATGTGGCAACCCTAATCACGTGTCAGATTTGCTGTTGGGCCGTGTTAAGGCTCGTATTTAATGATGCTACAAAATGATGCCTTTATTGAATTATTTTTGCTTTTAAGGTTCCGCGTTTAATTAACGGGTGTCGACGAAACCGTGTTCTTTGAGTATATAATATTTTAAAATTAAAATTATACATAAGTACTAAGAATTTTCAGATAAACTTGATCTAATTTATTTTCAGTTCTTACAGCTACAATGATATTGTAAAATAGTTGAATGGAAACATTTTGCTTATTATTTCTCTGTAGTAGCTACCATCTACAATTTCAGCTTCAAATATGTAGCAAAAATGATCTCAATTTCCAATTTTCATTGAACTTTTTACCACCCACAAAACTTTACGCTTTAAAAAAGCTTGGACCGGGTATAAATATTTTTGTGTACAATAAAACTTAAAATGTTGAAAGTTGAAATGGCAGTGGGCAGGGCACATATGACGCAGAACAGATGGCCAATGGAGCCGAAAGGTTCTGGAAAGGAGACCACGGACCGGTAAGCGCAGCGTAGGACGTCCACACACAAGATGGACAGACGACCTAAAAGAGACCGCAGGGAAACGCTGGATGCAGGCCGCTTCCAACCGGCCCTTTTGGAGATCGATGGGGGAGGCCTATGTCCAGCAGTGGACGTCCTACGGCTGAAATGATGATGGTGATGAAAACTTAAATATGCATCTCTGTATTTATTTTGTTGTATTGTTCTGTGTATAAAAATGTTACCAATACGTTGCATGTTCTTTAGCACAAGATATTCCTATATAATATACTGCTTTCTACAGTAATACCTAAGCTAGTTTCATGACGACCAACTTAAATGTAGAGTGGCCAACCAAGGGAGGTAAGAAATCTCAACTGGCGGTTCTCAGATAATAAACAATAGTGAAACTCTTTTATGTTGTTTACCTATATTATGTTGTTTTTTCTTTAGTTCGTTTTCTGTAATTTTTTAGGGTCCATACCCAATGAGTATAAACGGGACCCTATTGCTAAGCCAACGATGTCTGTCTGTATGTCTCTCCGTCTGTCTTTCCGTCCGTCTGTCCTATCTTTAAACGGCTGTATCTTTCAAATCGTAATAGATAGCCAGATGAAATTTTCACAGAACATTTTTAATACTGCGGTTTCTCTAGTAATAGTCTACTTTTCACACCTGCGAGACAATAAAAAGCCAGGTTTCACTGAAAATCACAGCACCAAACACCGTTTTTTGTTTAACATTCTTTGTAAACGCTTTTTTTTTATTTATTTCTGCTTATGGTGGCCAGTACGATTTTTGAACAAACCTCTTTACAATGCCATATGGGCATTTTTTTACTTATAGTTTCCCACGAGTTTCCACACGAATTTGACGTTCCAAATTCAAATCACTTTATTCCCTAGGGAGTATCATACAACTTTATATCCCTTTAGAGATAATGCTTTACTTTACGTTGAGGTTGCATGATATATAATTAGACATTGTCGAGCAGGTGGTGTGAAAATTGTTTAATGTTGCAAGATGTCATAATTGCCAAGAATTAAGCAATTTATATTGCCCGTGTAACTGCACCTTAATATTTATCTTAGAACTGTTTCCAATAACCTAATTTATATAGAACGTTTCACGATACATAATTATTTCGTTGATTTATACTGACATTAAATAGACGCTAATTAATGTGTATATGAATTTCTAGTGTAATTCCGCTTCTACGTCGTTTTGAGTACAATAAAGATTTGGGACAAACTATTTTACTCTATAGATATTTGTGATGCTAATTTAAACCTAACCTGACATAAATATTAATTACATAAAAAAGTAAAATTAACCTAACCTGAAACAAATTGTAATTACATCTGTAACAAAAAATTCGTTTTAACAATTTGTACTAATGATATTAATTTTTAAATATTTGTTAATCTTGAAATTACTATATTTAATTGAAATGTAAATGAAAAATTTAACAATAAATACTGAAATTTACATGAATTTACTGTAAATATTATTTAATTGAAATGAACTCTAAATTTTTGAATCTATTATGAAATTACTATGAATATTATTCAATTCTATTGTTGAAATATAAATGAAGTAAACAATTATACCCGTTTCCTCAGTGCACCTTGTCGAAGCGCGATGCCGCGCATGAAAAATCTTTAGGTGACAATATTGAATGTTATTCTAAAACAATTGGAAAACTAGTTTTTTTTTTTTTTTTTTTTTTTTTCTACATTAACTATAGACAAAACTGTGGTTATGTCAATATATTACTAGTGACAAAATATTTATACAGATTTTTCCCATTTTTGTGGGGTAAAATCAAAGATAAGAACTAAAACTACGCGTATATTTATGTCATTCTATAGTTAAATGCCATTTTCATTTTTGTTTTATAGTATGTAGAGGTAATATTGTTATTTGTGTGTGTTACTGCAATAGTACCTAAAAGAGATTTCAAAAACAAGGATATGGCCACTTGAACAGTTTTAGTATGCCAAGTACTTGAAAAATTTGCGCCATCTGTAGAAATCTCGTATTAAGTAGCATCGTTATATCTAGACCAACGAAGTTGGCACGGTACAGAATCACACTGTTGTTAAATAGACTTGTTGAAATCATTGACAAAGTTCCATTTGCGCAGTCCTTACGATATTTTTTATCTATATTTATAAATATAAAAGCGAAATAAGACTCACTCACTGTCTAACGACTCATCACGAAATATCGTCACATAAGAAGCTAAAAGGAAGGGAAAATTCCTTATGAGGTATCCAGGTCCGTGAAAATAGGATTTTGCGAAAGGGCTGGGGGTAAATTTAAGAGCGGGGGCAAATAGGGGTTAAAAGTTTAAAATATGTAAGTCAACGCGTACGAAACCGTGAGCTAGATAGTAGCTAGATAGTTAGTGATATAGAAATCAAAGTTAAAAATCACATGGGTAACGCCACATGCCAGAGCTAACTTACCTACGTCTTATGTACGTACTTTTTATAAAGCCCCAAACATGACAGCTTAATGACTTCAATATGTTTATCATAATTTCATAGTCGATATTAATTGATCCGTCGTTACGAACTACATGTTAATTTTAGAGAGGCGAAATGTCTACCGAGGTAATAATAATATTATTGACGTGGAAATAACGTTAGTTTTAATTGTTTTTTTTAGTTTGGCTACACACGGTTTGTGCATAAACTAACTAAAATAAGTGCCTTTTTTTGGACATAACTTTAAAATAAAATGACGCAGTGATAAAATTATCTGCTTATCTTTAATTTCAATGCGTCAACAAAACATGGCTACTGTTTAATACATGGAATTCCCGTTGGGTATACAAAGTCCTTGGTTTAATAGCAGTAAAATGATTTTTTTTGACAGAATCGACGCCAGTATCTAATGTCTAAATCGTTCTTAAAAGTTACAGTGTAACAGGAAATAAAATAATACAGACACCAACGTGACAGAAAACAAAGTAAAATAAATAGGTACAAAAAGTCATTTTGACAGCAACAAAATTACAGATGACATGTCAAGTATGACAGTTTTGCATAGTTGACATTTTGCGTATGTATTATGCATATTATCCTTTGAGAATAGGTATTATCTCTGAAAATGTGTCATTTTGAGTGAAATCAATTTTTAGGACATCCCTGAAACTTTTCCCAAATAAAAAGTTCGCTGAAACAACAATACTTTACGCATGGCAATATATTTATACGGAAATATCCAAAGTGGTATAAATTTGGTCACTTTAAGGTTATAATATATAATAACCTATGTGAAAAATATATTTTTAGTTTTAGTTAGCATTATTTCTGACGTCAAGGATTATATATACCTCTTAGAATAATGTTAGCTGTTGTCTATATTTTTGTATTTCGTAGAATCAAAAATAAAGTATGCCAAAGTACTTAAATTGGTAAGTAATTATGAGTTAACCAAATAAATTTAATCATTCAACATCAAATAAAATTAAAATTGGATTCTACGAATCCAAACAAAATTCTAGTAAATTCATCAAATTCTAACGCAAGATTTCCATAATTCCATTTCATTCGAATTTCGAGCATTAAAATTCTTGGAATCGCCAGCTACTATAAATATTTTTGAAATAAACGAGGTCAAATAACGTTTGGAGGTCGTTATAATTTGTGTGAAATTCATAATTAGCTAATCGAGTTAGTTTCTTATCGAGTTAAAATCGACATTCCGTGGTAGCGTGATATGGCTTCAAATGTCGGCTTTTTCACTAATGAAAATTTATTTGTAAGGCCTAGCTGGTTAATTGACGTAGTTTTCTGTGATTATTTTCGTTGTGGAAATTGTTTTTAATGAGATTAGGTTAGTAATCGATTGAAAAAAACTTACGGTCGTGATATGAGCAGGGGCGGGGATTCAGGATTTCATTTTGGAGGGGGCCATTCTGGATTTCATTTTGGGGGGAGCCATCTTAACAAGGTTCGAAGGAATCAAATCGAAAAATTGAGTCGAATGTATGGTATGGAATTTCTAGGTGTTTTGGGGGGGGGGGGGGGGGGCAGGCCCGCATGCCCCATGATACGTATGGAACAATACGTAAACGAAAAAAGTTTTCAAATACTATCAAATCTAAAACACAGCATTTGCACTTTCACTGTTGGTCACTAAGCTTTATAATTATCAACCATCATCATCCACATCTTAATAATTATCTTATATCCTATTCGAATGATTCCCAATTAAAAAAATATGTTTTTGAATAGACTTTGTATCTAGACAGTTACGCCTAATCTGTTCACATGAAAATCACTTGTAAAATATTATCAAAGTATTAAGGTTATCAATTAAGGTATTAAGGTCGCCAGGGCCCGAATTTTCGTAGCACTTTTAATTTGTCAAAGGGATTGCTCGTTTATCTACTTCCGATTAGTCTTACTCGATAGATTCTTAGGCCGCCCTAATCTATGTTTGCCGATTCGTGGTCCTCAGCTTTACTTAGAATAGGGTATTTGACTACTTTTGGGAAACTATTGCACATTATTGCCTGGTATAATTTAATGTATACTGCATTTATATTTTCTGGATATCAGTGATATTTGCAATATAAATCGATGTTAAAGTTTGAATAAAAAAATATCGCGCCAAAACGCAGACCTCATTGACTCATTGACGTCACACAGAACAAAACAACTGCAGCCAGGCAGCAAAAGTTTGATAATCACTAAATTTCTAATAGAAGTAATGGTTTATAAATGTTGTGTAGTGCCACAATGTACAAATACTTCCATAAAGACACCGGAACAACTATTCATTCCTGTTCCAATGGACACCAAAACTCGCAAAAAGTGGTTGGAACTAAGTAGCTCGTAGAGAACCCAAAAGTATTGGAGCTAATTCAAGTGTTTCTATGTGCGAAGATCATTTTGAGGTACATATTTGAGTCTATATATTTCTATTATAATTTGTGTTTTTATTGCATTACTATTTTATGTACTGTTACTTTCTTTTTAAACATTGTAAAGCTTGACATAACCTAACAAAATAGTGATATCCAACTACTACAACATACTTTTTGTGCAACTTGATTGAATGTTTTGCTTGGAGAACAATTAAAAATTAATACTTACATTGTAGTTTTTACGTTTTGAGTTCTGCAGCGTAGAAACAATGACGTAGATTATTATTGAAGAAATATGCAACCATAAAAACATTAATTTTGGGTAAGTTACTGCTGTCTGCTTGCACAAAATGTTTCTCCATTCTTCTCACATTTAACCTCCGGACTGTTTTTGGTGAAAATTTCTGGATAAATCGCTCTCAAAATAGCTACAACATTAAATTCGCAAATATCAATACAAAATCTGTTTGTTTAGATCTGTGTGACGTCACTAGGGATGAAGCCAATTGCAGACCGTTTTCGATCACGTGATCAAATGTCGAAAATACAGTAATTTTATTCGCGTTTTTTACAAAAAAATAAGCATATTTTTATTAAAAAATCAATGAAATATGCTTTTTCATTATGTCATGTTTATGGATGATGTCAATTGGCATAATATTTTCAATACAGTCAAATACCCTATACGACTGCCCAAACTTTAGTCTAACGTGGTTTACCGCCTGCCACCACGTGGGGGTGTGGGCTCGTGCGGGCAGATTCTGATCAATATGGTCAAACATCACCGCTGGGGTCGATAGCCATAGTTGTTGCCATCTGCCCCAGTGTGGGGGTCGTTCGCGGGGGCAGATTCTGATCAATATGGTCAAACATCACCGCTGGGGTCGATAGCCATAGTTGTTACCACCTGCCCCAGTGTGGGGGTCGTTCGCGGGGGCAGATTCTGATCAATATGGTCAAACATCACCGCTGGGGTCGATAGCCATAGTTATTACCACCTGCCCCAGTGTGGGGGTCGCTCGCGGGGGCAGATTCTGATCAATATGGTCAAACATCACCGCTGGGGTCGATAGCCATAGTTGTTACCATCTGCCCCAGTGTGGGGGTCGCTCGCGGGAGCAGATTCTGATCAATATGGTCAAACACCACCGCTGGGGTTGATAGTCATAGTTGTTACCATCTGCCCCCGCGTGGGGGGCAGACGGTAATAGTCCGGTAAAAAAACATAAGAACCAAGCTTTACCAATGAATTTTAAAATGTTTTAGTTACACAAAACAATGAGAATTTTACTTTTACTCTCAAATACTGAATGTCGTCAAAATAAAATATCAAATAGCTCCATATTGACCCATAACAGCATCGTAAGAGGCAGTAATCAACCAATCGCAACGCGCTGCGGCTTACAATCGATTCGCGCTATTACTGCCTATATTCGATTATCGGTGAGCGTTGACCGCGGCAAAACGATCATTCGATTGCTGGTAATCGCCTGTACGTAGGCAATGGGCATGGGTATATCGATTTTGTCTCGATCAAGTATCGATATTTTTTGATGTCGTTGTAGTATTTTCTCACTTTTGTATAGGATTATGCACAGTCAGAATAAAAAGTATTAGACAGACTGTTCTCAAAGTCGTCAGCAATGACGATTTATTATTATTTATTATCTTTGTCCGTCAGCCTCACAGAAGATCATATTATTTTGAAAATAGTCAACTGTAATTTTTTTGTTTTATTTTATCATGACCATGGATACAAAGTCCTTCAGTCGTAATATTTGCAGGTTTACATAGTATTAAATAGCGTCAAACAAGTCACAGTCAGAGTCATCAAAGTAAGTCACGGTCTAGTCAAAATCATGCCCCAGTAGATGGAGTTTTGGAAACAACACCAAAAGACATATTTTACTTCGTTATATCACTTACCCACAACCGAGCACGTTCACGAGCACTTAATAAATAATAATTCACCATTATTACATATTAACACTCGAAAATACACATGTTAAGGAAAATAATACAATGAGACGACTTGTTTTTTCACTTTGGCGCCAAAACTCAAAGCATGGTTATATTTTTTTTGTTAAAATGTTCATGGCCGTGGATTCAATGTCCTTTAGTCGTAATCTTAAACAGTTTACGTAGTCTTAATAGCGTCAAACAAGTCATAGTCACAGTCAGAGTCAAGCTAAGTCAGTCACGGTCAAGTCAAACTCATGCCCCTGTAAAGTGGTGGAGACTTTACAAGAGGCTCCTATGGAGTTTTGGAAACAACACGAAAAGACACGTTTCACCTCGTTATATCACTTGCCTACACTCGAGCACGTTTACGAGCATATAATGAATAATAATTCACCATTCAGTACACATTAACACTCGAAAATACACAAGTTTAGGAAAATAATCCAACGAGCCGACATGTTTTTTTCCACGTTGGCGCCAAAACTCAACCCACGGTTATTAAAGTCAGTGTTGTCAGGTGAAACATTTTTGAGTTGCCCTCTTCTTGTGGAAATTCGCGAAAAACTTAAACCAGTTCAGGAGAATTTTGGTATAGGCATGTACCTACATGTTCTATACAACCTATGACCCAAATAAACCCACAAAATTAGACCTTGTGCTTAAATCGTTAAGGCCACTTTAAACCACCGGATGTAGTACGTCAACGGTAGCTAATAAACTTATTGTGCAATGTAATGTTTTACAAACCAATTGCAATCAACGCATTAGCTTGAGATATGATCGATCAGTCGATAAATCGATTGATAAATCGTCCGATAGATCGTGCGTCCGGTTATGAAACAAATTGACGATAGGCTTTGTCCCACGGTTCGTTGTATAAAAAGTAGTGGCAGCCTTATTACAGAAATAGGGTGATGTATAATGTACCTATATATATTTTTATGAAGCAATGTTATTATTATTGTTATCAATTTGTGTTTGCAATAAATTATTTTTATGTTTATTGAAATTATAGCCTTAGTTGAACCATCGTAACTTGTCACAAGAAAACGCGGAAAAAATCTTCAGATGATTACAACTACAATTATTTCTTTCCTCATAAGATGATTTTGGCGGCGCACGACTTGTGTATTTGCCAGTGTCAAGTATTGCAATATTTTTTAAGATTTATCATATACTAGCTGTTACCCGCGACTTTGTACGCGCAAACTTTCATATAAACTTTCAGTTCCCATTTACCCCCTTAATTCGGCTCTTTCGCAAAATCCTTACATCCCCTAAGGAATCTACCAACCAAATTTCAGCTTCGTAGGTCAAGTAGTTTACGAAATTTCGTGATGAGTGAATGAGTAGGTGAATTTTACTTATATAATATAGATAGATTGTCAAACAAATCTTAGTCACAGTCAGAGTCAAGCAAAGTAGGTCACGGTCAAGTTAAATGTTTGCCCTAGTCATGTGGTGGAGTCTTTACTACAGGTTTCTATGGAGTTATAGAAAAATCACGAAAATACACGTTTCACCTCGTTATATCACTATCCCTTACTCTAGAAAATGAAAAGAAAATTTTCAAGTTGGTGCCAAAACTGCAGTGCAAGTACCGTTCTTTTATCGATCGTCAAATTGACAGTTGAGGTCGTAAAATTCGATAATATGCCATTTTTTCAGTACTCGCTGTGATCGATTCTATGGCATTTTAGCGAATTTGACGATCGATAAAGAACGGTACTTGCACTGCTGTTAAGTTGTTGAATAAATTGTTATTTTAACCTAAAGTTACCTATCACAAGACAAGTTATTATCAATAAGACGAACATAAGTTTACGAGACGGGCTTTTATCCCGGAAAATAAGAAAAAAAAACACTTGTCAAACGTCGGAGCGTTCCTCAATTTGGCGAAAATTTAATTTGGTTGTTGCAAATGCGCAAGAGTGCGACACCAAAATCCTCAAAGAGGAAAGTTATTTTTAAGTTTTATCCGTGTCTTTTAAACACTTTTAACGTAAAGTTATATGATTATTTACGGGATATTTAACATGGTAAGGTTGTGGAATGAGCTCCCGATATTTCGGCTCAGTTAAATGCACCATGTAACAGCGCCATAATCATATAGCTTTAGTGAACAACCGTGATAGTTTAAAAAAGGACTTTTAAAGTCCTTTATCAGGTGTGTTTTAAATTATTTTAATTCCTAACGTTATGAATATTGAAGTATCCGTGGTCACACGTAGACTAGATAACGGATGATTATAGAAATTATATGAAACTATTTACAAGTACATACCGCCAATGATTTTGAATCAAATCATTCCCTATGTACGCAGTAGTCTCTCTCCGTGTCCAGGGTATACAGGAATTTTGCATTTCTGCGCCGGCTTTGTGATTGATAGCCGGAAGCCGTGGTAGCCTATTTGGGAGACCGCTAGACTTGAAAGCGTGAGGTCATGGGTACAAATCCCGGGCCTGTACCAATTATCTCTTTGGAGTTAAAGTACGGATTTTTATACCACTGGCTTTTCGATAAAGGAAAACATCGTGAGGAAACCTGCATAAATATGTACGGTGAAGAAATTCATTGGCGTATGTGAATCCACCAACCCGCAACTGGGCCAGCGTGGTGGATATGGCCCAATTGCCCTTCCGGGAGTAGGGAAATTGGGTAGGACCAGGCAGTGGACTATTAGAAGGCTGATTATGCTTTATACTTGTGCTTGAGATTGATTGGCTTGAATAACTCAGTAGTAGGTAATCGGAAAACCTAAGGAATAGTTATAATTAGGTATATTAAATTAATCAACCTGCATCTCAATCAATTTAAAATTATCTAGACGTACCTATATCAAACTAAATCACATTATCCACTAAGTGTTACAAATCACTACAGCCTTTTATTTTATTTCAATTCACAAATACATTAGCCAAAGCACAAAAAGATAAGATCTCTTTAATTTAACATTTAATAAAAGCCAACGGTACAATTCGACTATTTTATTGGAGGTTAAAACAAACCTGTTTTAACGGCCTCATAGACCAAATTTGACGATATTAAATAAATTGTATTCAGTTAAATTACAATATTTGAGCTGGAAAAAAATACATGTCACAGATACATCTGTTTGAGTTTATGATTTGGTTCAAAACACGATAGAATAAACTTTCCTCGATCAAAAAAAAATCTGAAACAAAGTCGAGTTAGTTTATTTTTTTCGTTTTATGCTCTAATGATAGCTCGTAACAACTTGGAAATTCCATGTATACTGAAAGGCAATTTTATTCAATTTTATTTGGATAGATTTTTGATAGTGAATAGTTTCGTTTTTTAGTGGAATTAAAAGCGTAAAAAGGTCGCGAAAATTTGCGCGCGCCTCGTTCAGTACCGCGCGTAGGTACCAAATAGCATTTTTCACTGAAGTAAAATAGTGGATTACACGAGTGCATAAAAATGGGTTTTATGCACGAGTTATACACTCGACTTTTCACTTTAATTGCGAATAAATGTAAGTAATAAGTATTTAATTGAAATTAAAACTAAAATTTGAACAACGTTCTGTCTTTATTCGATTTTTTCGGCCATTTCTGGGCAGGCTAACTCGATTATACATAAGTTTAGGAAAACAATACAATGAAGTAACCATCTTTTGTTCACGTTAGCACTAAAACCTTTTTTTAATCAACAATAAATATGTCTGGGTTTTCAACAATACCATGGTCTATGTCGGCAAACTTCTTGCATTTTTTTTTTTTTTAATAGATAGGCTTGCGCTTGGCCGCTATCTCATCTGATGTTAAGCGGCGATCCGGTCTAAGATAGAGCACGCTTGCCTAGAAGAAACCGATTACAAACTAAACCTCTTTGTACAATTTTAACGAGATTCAGTTTACTTCTACGCACTAGTGCAATAATAATAAAACTCTCATGCTCTATCTAGAGCATAACAAGCAGTTTTAGTCCGCTTATACCGGGCACTCTAAGACGAAGGAGAAACAAATATGTGTAGATTTTCCGGGTCTAAGCCTTGGTTGGATGAGCGGTTGATGATATATAAATAAAATATATATAAATAACTATATTTTATTAATATAACATCAAAAATAAAAAAATAAAATGTTAAGGCAAAATAAACATAAACGTTGTTTTAAAAAAAAATCTAAACATTCTCGGCTTACGTTTGTTTCATTGATAACGGATAACGCCGTTAGTTTTCCGTGGATTACCGACGCGTTGTTGCACCCGCAAGCCGACGCCGACGGATGGCTCGGCTCGGCGGGCGTTGTACAGCGGTTGTAGGGCGGGCGGAATTATTGCAACGCCTCTATTTGGAATTTTTGCATGCAATCAAGTAGCTTAATTGCACTTTTAGATTGGCTTGTAAAAGTTTTTTGCAATAAAAAAAGGGTTTAATCATTGTATGTGGGGTGAGTGACTTTTTTATTCATTTATCAGATAGAATTATTTACAATACTGATCTAGTTCATCATCATCATCATCATTTCAGTCGCAGGACGTCAATTATAGCACCTTCATTTATATTTTAGCTTGAAGAAGATTGCTAAATAATTTTTTTTATATAGTCGGTGTATGGGGCTTAAAAATAACAACGTTAGTAATTCCCATATTATTATACGATTAGATAAGATACATTTATTTCCCGTAATTAACAATAATTAATCACAAAATAAAAATAAAAACAAATTAACACCTGAAACTAATAACAAATTAACCCTTAAGCAACCTACAGAACATTACCTAATTTATCTTAATATTTTTTCTACCATAACATTTTAACTAAATTAAAAGAACATTAATAATTTAACTAAATTAAAAAACAGACTAAAAATAAAAGAACATTGCAAACTACGGCCCCACACTAGGCTTAAGGCCTCTGATATGGAGACCAAGAAAAATATGGTAAAAGTAATTTCACATATTCCGACACCTATATAAATAAAATAAAAACATAGAACACTATAGGTTTTTAAACCTGTTAATCAAACAAAACGACTTTTATCGTTCATTAAATTTCTAGCGCCACAACCTATTTTTGTTTTCTTTATCGCGTTAAATTGTATTACCCTTCATGAATTTTACCTTGGCTATCAATTAATTCGAAAAGTAGACAAACATAAACAAAAAAACATAAATTACAAAAATATAGTTAAAAAAACGGCTAATAAAAAATTCCTTGTTTTTAATTGCCAGTCGGAATTATCGCACATTAATATTGTTTGGGTAAGTTACCCCTCGATCGTTATTTCAACCACGTTGCGTGATTAAACCCATAGGCAATCAAAAACATATGTGCGGTTCGCAAAAGTTTAAAAAGTTTCTTACCAGCGCTCTCCGCCGCCCCCGGTGACACAGGCACAGTCTCACACTCTCTGTCCTCTCTCCTCTGCTCAAACTCACTCACTCTGCTCACTTGTCTCTGTCCGTTTAACCCTAAAATAGCGTCTATCGTATGGCGTGGCCCTTGACTCACTCCACCAGGCACTTGCGTCAAACCCAACCTAGACTTCACCGCGTCAAAACTATGGTTCAAATGCATCTGCTGCGCGTGAAAAAACATCCCCATTCTGTTCAAAGTCTCTAGGTTCTGCTGATGCTGTGATAAAGATATCGATTGATCTGTTACGTTTATCGATGACGTAGAATTAGGACTGCTCATGTGAGAGCGCGGGCTGTTGGTCTCGGAACGTTCCGGCGTCGAATTACCGAAAAATCGGTCTTCTGGCGCGTCCATCGCGGAGCTTAACCCGTACGTCACTGACGCGACTAGGGTCTCGTAGACGCGTGGGGAAAGAATAGGCGGGGCTTATTGAAGGGGGGAGGGGGGCGAGCGAAATTGCCCATTGAAAGTGCGAATTTGGGGTCGCGAAGTGATTTTGTTTGGTAAGAAGCAAGAAGCGGCGTATTAGCATTTTCCCCCTGGAGTTTCTTTGTGGGACGGTTGAATAGTTTTCTTTCTGTTTGATTGGGTCGATTGTGCGAGGTGTTAGTTCGGAGTTTGTTAGCGATTTCTTTGAGGGTTCGAGGATTTTGCTGCTGCTTTGCATGTTTTGTTGAGGTGTTAAAAGTTTGGGATGTCGATGGGTAATCTTTTGTTGGTAAAACTTCTAATGTTGCCAATTGTCGACATTTAGAGACGCTTGACAGCTTCCGATTACTAATAAGCTAAATCTAGACGGCTGATTTAATTTCACTAGATTGTGCTAATAGATTAGATCAGCAAGCAGATAGCTTTTTATCTGGTCATCCTCACTTGCAAAACACTTTTTGTTCTACTTATATCTAAATTGTTAATGAAATTACATTTCAAAATACATAGTACTTAACGTGGCAACTTAATTACATTCGTTGACGAGCAAAAACTCCAGTGTGCTATCAATTATCTGCATGCTAATGAACCAATACTAATTAATCAACGCTAATCAATACGACCAATCAGATGCTACCCGTCTCTACTCGTAAGACGGAGAGAGAACAGGACATCTGCCTGTTAGCACAAATTTAACCAAATCGGTTAACCTTTAACCAAACAATAACAGCTTTTCCAACTGACCAACGTTTAAATTTTCATCAGTCTTAAATCGAAATAAGTTCAATCAAAACTGAAACTTAATTTTACCACATTAAAACTTAAAATCGATCAGAAAGTTTGTTGTATTTAAGGCGTAATGGAATGGGATTTAGATCGTCAATGTGATTCTATCTTGTTCACACGTAGGAAGATCTCGCTCGCTCTCATCTCAGGTGTAGCGACGGTTGCTGGGGGCGTCGACTGGTGACGTCACGAGGCGATCGACCAATCACCGAACAGTATTTGTTTTTTTTTTCTTCCCGCGTCTTGTATTGTTGATGCGTTTCTTTTGTCCGGTCGCGCGGGTGTTTGCGCGCGGCTGTTATAGGGTTAACTTCGGGATAACAAGCTACTTTATTTTTAGTCGATAAACGGATTATGATGAAACTTTTAGTTGGAATCGAGTTTGTTTGAGATTTTTTACAGTTCAGATTTTTATTACGATGTAAATTGACTTTAGCTATTTAAATTTAGAAATGTTTAAGCATTAACTAGTGTATAAAAGGGCAACTTTGAACGCTTTTTGAATTAATATAACGATTTATTTGGTATTTTGGGAGGTTTAAAATAATAATAATAATACATGAGCGATTTTTTTTTTATATTTAGCTGCTCACCGCGGTTTTACCTGCGTGGAATTTCATTAAAGGAACCGTACATAAGATCAACTGTAAAAAAAAAAACGCTATTGAACTACTGAGACAAAAAAACTCTCACTAGTTCAACGGTTGAATTAATCGGATGTACTAGTGTAATTTTTTTTTTTTTATAATGTAATATAATCTTTCACTAATAAAAACAATTTTCCGTCATTCAATTTCCATTATGAATTTTTCACTTACGTTTTTAGCAAAATCACTTTAAATTACTAAAACCTCCGTTGTTTAGATTTTGTGATAAGCTCTAAAACGGCGTAGTGGGTAATTCTATTGAGTGGTTGCAGCGAACTTTGCATTTTTAATTTCGATGCTCGATGTTTTTTTTTTGTAGGTAATTATTATTTAACTGACTTTAGAAAAGTATGGGGTTCCCAAATAGTTTTTAAGGGTTTCGTACCCAAAGGCTAAAAACGGGACTCTTTTACTAAGCCTACATTGTCTGTCTGTCCGTCTGTATGTCTGTCTGTCCTAACTTTAAACGGCTGTATCTTTCAAACCGTAATAGATAGACAGTTGAAATTTTCACAGAATATTTAATGTCACGGAAGATTAACTAACAAATAATAAAAAAGTAAGAAATTAAAAACAACCCCTTTTCGTTTTACCGTTTTTTCGTCCCCATACCACTAACGTATTTTGGTATTAGCTCTAATGTAAAAACGTTAATACATACAAGCGTCAAACTTAGCATGATTGTAGTACACACTCTAATGTATAACAACAAATAATAAATAATGACCAAGTGCTAGTCGGTGCAAATTTATGTTCATTAAAAGTTATACCGCAAAATATTAACTATGTGACGGCTTAGCAATTGCTTGGCTATTTTGGTAGGCGTTAAGCAAGACCAAATAGTTTTTTTATTTTATTTATAACTATTATATTTTGTGGTGGTATGGAACCCTCAGTGCGTGAGCCTGACTCGCATTTGGCTGGTTTATTTCAGAGTAGCCAGGTTTCTTTCCAATTATTATTTTAACCGACATCAAAAAAGTAGGGGGTTCCCAAATCGTTTTTTTTTTTAATTGTTTGTTACCGGAGAACTCCGTCATTGAAAAACCGATGTGGTTAATTTTTATGTTTAAAGCGATTTAACTACTTTTAGGTTAATCATAAAGTTTAATTAAAATTAATCCAAAAAAAAAAAACGAAATCGGACTGCTCTGTATAAAGTAATGCGTGGTCGTAAATAAAAATATAACTATATTTATGTACGATGACTTGATAACTGCCTCCTTAAAAACATAAAGAAAACTATCACTAAATATCTGGGGGTCTACCATAACCTCAAAAACATTCTCATAATAACCTTACATTGAGCTTTGTCTCGCTCTCTCGGCTAATGAGAGAGCAAGAGATCAATATAAGAATGTTTTGAGGTCGTGGTAGCCCGTCTGATCTACCTAATCTATATTCTTTTACATACTTTTAAGGATAATTCCATACCTACCCGCGTAATATATTTTGTTTTCCGTTAGCCCTTTATCAACTGGGCCCTAGGTTGATGGAGGGGCGAAGGCGGCGTGAAGGGAGGGGGATTCAAAACCAATCAATGTCGGTTAATTGGCGCTTTAATGCTGCCTCATTCAACAATTATGGAGGCTGCTGTCAACCTGGGCAATTAGGGAGGGGATAATATCGATAGTTTAAATGTGTCGATAGTTTTTCATTGGGTCGTACGTTGCGAATAAACTTGTTTCTAACCTAATAACTATATTATATTTAATACTTATATAGTATTTCACAAATATATGAAATATACAAATATAGTCGGGACATATTTGCTCACACGGTCATCTGACCCCAAACTAAGCAAAGCTTGTAATATGGCTGCCAGAGACTGATATACATATATATAATATAGCTTTAATATATCAAATACTATATAAGTATTTAATATATTTATTTTAAATACTTACAATGGATTTTATCGCGTGTATTTTACATAATTTTATTTTTTGTCATTTCGTACACTTTGCACTGTTGTGGTCATAGATGTCTATAGAATAAAATGACAATGTCAATGTGTAATAATCGCTAAAACCTAAAAAACCTCTAATTACTAATTGATTTTCATTAATCTACATATATTATTATCCACGATAACGCGTCCAAATTTTATTCTAATCGCTTAGGCTTGGGGCACTGACGCCTTTATAATTATTACGATCATTATTTAGCATTACTAATGAGTATTGTGCTTATCAGTTTCACACATAAAATATTAAACTTTTTCTATAAAAACGACGAAGATATTTACAGGCGAAGTTAGAGAAATCGAGATAACCTATAAGAATATGCTCGTAATAGTTATATAAATAATATAATCTTATCGCAATGTTATAGCTATGTTTAGAGAAATAAAATCCATAGTTGGCAAACAAGCAGATGGACTGCCTGATGGTAAGCAGTCACCGTCGCCTATGGATACCTGTAACACCAGAGGCATCAGAAATACGTTGCCGTCCCTTTAAAACATATCGGTTTATTTCTTCTACCTATCGGTATTTGTCCCATCTCTACCCTCAAATTGCTATATGGCCGCTGGATTAGAGCACCCCCTCCCCCCACCCACTTATCCCAATCAATCCCTAACGCAAACTCGGTTAATTCATCCATCGATTTGTGATTAAACATTCATTATTATATTCAAACTCGTTATTGCGTCAACGTTCGCCAATTTTAGAAGATTAGTGATGTATTTTTATCGATAGTATAGGTTTACTTTTATCGACGTTATTTTAAACTGTCATAAAAATGCACTGTCCATTTGTATGGATGTTTAGGATCAATGTGGACATATTAATACTTTCGGTTCTTTTGTTTTCTTTTGAAACTTGTCGTTTGCAAGGCTTGTTATGGACAATTTTGATACAATTTCAAGAAACTGCTATTGAAAAACTAATACGCATTTAATTTTAACCGTCTTCAAAAAGGAAGGGGGTTCTCAATATAGTTTTTTTTATGTTTGTTACCTCAGAATTCTGTCATTTATAAACCGATATGGAATATTCTTTTTTTTTATTTCAAAGGATAATACTTTCAGATTGGTCACTGTCGTTTCATTAAAATCGTTTTAGTAGTTTGGTTTCTAAATCACAATAACTGGGAAAAAATATGTAACTGAAATTGCGTATTTACAAATTTCGAAGTCGGTTTTTATTTAATTGAAAATTTTATTTTTTTGTTATTCGATCATGTTGAAACTTCTAAACAGAAATGGACACATTTCTTACCAATACCACGTTATAATTATGAATAAAATTTGGCACCTAGTTGTTACTAAAGTATTTATGTAGTGAATAGTGCTAGCAGTCCACAGCCAAATACACACGCGATTTGGACTGCTGGACAATCGCCTGTCTGAAAAACAGGAGAAAAAGAGAGAGCAATATTATATTCCTCACTTTTTCTCTCCCGTTGGTCAGGGTGGTCCGGCGTACCAAGCCCTGTTAGCACTGGCTATCTATTACGGTTCGAAAGTAGAACAGAAGGACAGACAGACAGACATAAAGTGTAAGCTTAGTAATAGGGCCCGTTTTCACCCTTCGGGCACGGAACCTTAAAAATTATGGTTCCTGAGTTCCTTCCACGCGGGTGAAACCGCATGGCGCGGCTAGTCTGTAATAAGTATATTGTGTTCCAGGAAGCTTGTCTCGATTTTATTACAACACGACAAAGCTTCGACTCTGAAATTAATTAACCTTAAAATCCATTACCGTCTAATCGCTAAGCAAGTAATCAGGAACGCTGATTAGGACCTTACAGATGAAACACCAGTATGGACTTTGGTGTCAATACTTTTGTACTGTTGTGTTGTGTTTTGGTTGTTGTTGTGTTGTGTAGTTTTAGTTGTATTGTTGTATATTGTTGTTGTTGCGTTAACAATAAATTCTCGCCTAGTTTTAATGTGGACTTTGGTGTCGATACTTTTGTACTATTGTGAAAGAAAGAAAGAAAGAAAATAAATTTTATTCGACACCTTTACAAAAACTTATATCTAAAGATACCGATAGATAGATAATTATGATATCCTTGATTTTTTTTTCTTTTTTTGATATCCTTTAGATATGTTATCTCTTATATTGTGTTGTGTTTTTGCTGTAGTTTTGTATGTGTGTGTTGTGTAGTTTTTGTTCTGTTGTTGTATATTGTTTTTGTTGTGCTAACAATACATTCTCACGAGTTTTAATGTGGTGACTGGTGAATGTGTCTGGCTCTTGGCGGAGCGGCCTACGCCGTAGATTGTAGAACATCAAGCTAATCTGAAATAAACCGGCCAAATGCAAGTTCACACATTGAGGGTTCCTTACCATCATAAATAAAATAATTATCAATTTTAAAAATCGACTTCAAAATTTGTAAATAATGGAATTTCGATGAAAGAAATGATCAGGTCGTTCAAGTAACCGAATTACCAGTTATAACTTGGTAATGAACAGAAATTTATTACCGACTTACACTTGGCCATTATTAATTTGTTGTTATACTTTAGAGTGTTGCCACTATAATTTGCCAAGTTTTACGCTTGTACGTATTACCGTTTTTACATTAGAGTAATTACAAAAATACTAAAAAAATACGTTTGTTGTATGAGGAGTAATGAGGACCCCTTTACTTTTTTACTTTTAAATTATTTCTTACTTTAGCCGTACATAACATATTCTGTAAAAAATTCAGCTGGCTATCTATTACGGTTCGGAAGATACAGCCGTATAGGTAGGACAAAAGGTAGGACAGACAAACGGTCGGATGGACGGACAGACAGACAGACCGACAGACAGACAGTGTAGGCTTAATAATAGGGTCCCTTTTTACACTTTGGGTACGGAACCCTATAAACAAAAGTGCATACTTATATTTAATACGAAAGGGCTTTTACTGGTAATATAAAGTCGTATTTAAGGTTAACAATCACGTTTAACCGACGGTTAATAAAATAGGGCTGTTAGCGAATAGATAAAGGATAATTCTGGGATCAAAGCGTGACAACTACAGGTGGTGTAGGGTGACCATTTCCAACTGATTTGATTAAGGAATATTTGCAGGGCACACATTTAAAAACCGTGGCTGTATAATGATGTGTGTAGGTAAAAAAAAATATACTGTTAATAAGTTATCTCTTCTCTATCTCTTGTCTACATAGTATACATTAAAGTCGCTTTCCGCGTCTGTCTGTATGTCTGTATGGCTGCTAACTCCTTCTAAACCACGCAATTGATTTTGATGCGGTTTTCACCATAAGTTAGATAATTTTTGACGGAAGGTTTATTAAATATATCTATACTTATAATAAAACTGTAACAGGCCCAATTCTGTACATTGAAGATATTTTGAAAAAAAAATTGGTCGGCACTCTATAATCGATACTGAAGTCAAAACTGTATTTTTTTATTTTTTTTGTCTGTCCGTCTGTCTTTCTGTCTGTCTGTCTGTCTTTCTGTCTGTATCTGGGCCGCGCATCACGCCGAAACTATTAAATGGATTCAAATGAAACTTAGCATAATTTGAGTTCATACTACGAGGTAGGTTATAGGATACTTTTTATCCCGAAATTTTGCATGGTTCCCTTGGGAGAGGGGATGAAAGTCAAAATGTGTACTTAGTTGTAATTCATTACCGCGTAGTCCAATTTCATTAATTATTTTTTTTGTTAGAAAGGAGGTACATTAATAACGCCCCGTAAATTTTTTAAGGTCATCGATTTCGTAGCTAAGAAGTTTGAGACTATCTGAAATATCCTATACAAACTGTCTAATAAACTAATCTGAGTAGAGAGGTCACCCTACCCACCGCCCGCTGTGTCCAACCTAATGGATCGACCGAGCTCTATCAATTAAGCAAAGGGTGCGTCTCTCCCATCCTCGCTGTATTGTGGTCATTTCTATATTAAACTTACATCTATAGATAGAGAATGAGCAAACCGAGTTTTTTTTAAATTCATCATCATCATCAGCCAGAAGACGTCCACTGCTGAACATAGGCCTCCCCCTTTAACCTCCATACTGAACGACAGCCTGTCTTTTGCCACTGGATGCCTGCGACTCTCACAATGTCGTCAGTCCATTTAGTGGGAGGCCTACCCATGCTGCGTACCCACGTGTGCGTTTAAATTTGCTTGGTTAAAATTCATCTTCTGGTCTCATTTCTACTTAAGGTTTTATGAGTAGATTTCTCAATATATGCGCTTACCCTCATATGCGTAATCGCTCGATAAGCTAATAAGCTAAAAGCTGCTAACTTTCAACCAGCCAACCAAAATCAGCATTCAAAACTAGCAAAAACACCAGCAACCAAAACTATATAGTATTCTTCTCAGCAAACCCTTACATTTGATAAATATATTGTGGTGGTAGATTAAATATTTTGTCCGCCATCTTACCATCATCGCAATCTTTTTTTTTGGGCGTTCGCCATAGGTATTGATTTTATCATCTAGGACCAAAGTGCTTGGGAAGACAAATCCAACGAACCAAAACTCGACGGGGTTACGTCGTTTCGTTTAAGAATTCCTATGGCCACCTTCTGTCTCCATCATCAGACCAGCTCAGTGGTACCATAATATTGCATTGTCACCGAACTTATATGAGTATGCCAAATTTCAGCACAATCGGTTGAGGATAACTGGTCTAAAATTCAGTTGCAATATTTGTCCCACACATACGAACGTACACACATACATACTAACAGGGCAAGTTGATTAAAAGCTCGTAAAAAAACGATTAGTTTAAATCTTTTTTTATTTTTTTCACTTAATATTAATTGTAATGTTCGTCGTCAATAAACAAACTTGAATTTAAAAACAAACTAATACGCAGAGCTGTGTAGAAATGTACATTTTAAATTTTGAAATTAAAAATTTACTTTTATCGATTGTATCTACCAACTCTGGCAATACAAAAGCGCTATACCCTAAGGCTAGGTTAGGATGTAGGTTATAACGCGTCTGAAACCTAGTTAGTCCGGTTCTGGAGTATTGCAGTGGTCAGTTAGTTACTTGTTCACGTCTTGTCATTACCTGCAGGACTGGACAGCGTAGAGTAGGGAAATGAGGAGTCAGCAGTGGCAGCTGCGCTTACCTTACTTCAAATGTAAAGCTTAGAATGCCGTGGTGTAATTTTGGCAGAAGTAACGCTTAAGTATGCGGCTTCGGATACACCTTGAAATAACTTTACTGATATATTAAGTTTTTTATGGTATACGTTGCAAACAAGCAGACTGGCTGCCTAATGGTAAGCGGTCACCGTCATCTAGAGATACTTGTAACACCAGAGGCATCACAAATAAGACCAACCCTTTAAGACTCTATTAACCCGCCTTTTAAGAATGTTGTAGCTTTTCGGAAACGTGGAAGGTAGTTAAGGTAGTTCACCTAATCTTCAGCTTTTCGCGAAGGAAGTGAAAAGCTGAAGATCAGGCTGAGGGGAGTGCACAGAAGAAGCGTATGTTCAGCAGAGGATGGTGTTCGTCGCTTGTTGCCGAATCAACGCTGTGAAACCAGGGAGTATTTTTTTTATAATAGACAGACTTGCGCTTGGCCGCCATGTGTCGCCATCTCGCCTGATGTTAATCGACGATGCGGTCTACGATGGAGCACGTTTGCCTAGTAGAAACCGATTCACTCTCGACTTGAAGACACCCAGATTGTAACTGACGGGGAACACCCATTCAGGCAGCGAATTCCACAGACTAGGAGTTAATAAGTATATCGCACAATAAATGTGGAATCAAAATCTTCTTTCTGTAAACATATTATAACCATTGCAGAAATCCGGTAGCATCATTATTATTCGTATTGTACTTTAAGTTATTTTGTGTGGTTAGGTGGAGAAGCGGATATTTTTTATCTTGAAAAAATTACGGTTCTTATAGGAATGCCCATTCGGGTGTAACTACGGAGAATATAGTGTACTTGTGGTCCAGCAGCGAGCGATGGTGGCCGAGCGGTAGCATGTGCACTTTACAATCTGACGGCACCCGGCTCGATCCTCGGTTCTGCACCACTGACTTATTTAGTACCTACGTAAATAAATTATGTGCATTATCGAAGCTATCTCTCAGAAACGGTGAAGGAAAACATCGTGAGGAAACCGATATATCTAAGAACCTCAAAAATTCAAAGACATGACATTCACCAACATGGTGGCTTAGGTGCCTATTCTGCCTGTACTTTTTTAGGTGCCTATTATTTATTAGGTGCCTGTGTCCACAGATAATAATATTGTATCGTATGTGTCTCAACAGTGGGCACATGATAAGCTGATAATGAAGATGGTAATTTTACTTGACACGACATTGGGGCGGATATATATCCTCATATACATCCTATCTTCTCTTTCTCTCTCTCTGAGAGAAGGCCTTTATCCCAGCAGTGGGAACATGATAGGCTTATAATGATATAACTACAAGCGTTACGGAGTCTCTGTTGCAGCCTACTCTGTGCACTGGCCAAGAGAGTGGAACGAGCGGTGACCAGCACCTAACTCGATTCCGCAGCGAGATGGCCGACTGATTGGGCGTTTGTGCTGCTCCTATAACATCGGCGATGTTCACGTAACACCCTGTATACGGCTGTTGAAATTGACTGTGAAACAGTTTGATTGGTTATCTATTAAAGTTGTTAAGCAAACCAAACCCACTCGACACTGGGTAAATGCAGAAAACGCGAAGAGAAGAACAAGCCAAAAAGAATCATCAAAATCAATTCATAATTGGCGGAGTGATCGCGTACAAAAACATACAGTCGGATTTGAATGAACTCCTTTTTTGAAGTCGGTTGATAATTATTTCTTTAAAAAAAACTTTACCAAAATATTTTTGGCAGTTCATATTTCGCTAACGGTACCTGGAAGAAGTAAACGTAAAGTACGTTTCGATATCTCTACATAGTCCTACTAATATTATAAACGCGAAAGTTTGTATGTATGGATGTTTGTTTCTCTTTCACGCTGCAACGGAACAACGGATCAATCTGATTTTTTGTATGGGTATACCTGGGTATACCTATAGGTCAAGAGTCAGAGATTGACATAGGCTATATTATATTTTCAAAATAATTAGGGATCCTTACTAAAACTACAATAATGTAACCCAAGGTGAAAAAAAATAAGACTTACACCCGTGCGAAACCGGGGTGCGTTGCTAGTTATTTATAAAGTAAAAAAAACATGATTATCGTGATAAATTAGGAACTTAGTTTCGTCAAAAATTTTATACGTACTATCCTGGTTTTAAAATCGCTATGAAATTAATTTTGCTTTGCTATTCTAACCTAAATCAATAACCCAAATAAAATAAAACACCCTCATTTTTACGAAGCGTCCTCAGGTAACAATAAGAAATCATCACAAGATAAGAAACATGTTAGAGAATTAGATGAGATAGGATAATAATGAGTTTTTTGGTCAGACTTAAAACTAAAAACTAAAAATGGATACTATCCAACCTTGAACATGTAATAGTTATTTACAACACATTTGCTCAAAAAGTGCACTTACGAAGCCTGTATACATCGTTCGAAAGTTAAACATTACGGATCATACAACGGAGCGTGCGGAAATGAATTTGTCCGCACGCTCAGATGTATAGCACCGTGCGTGTACTTTACGGTATTTTTTTAATTTCCATCATAATTACATAAGAATTCCACAAAAGAGTTTCATATTACGAGAATAAATAAGCTGAATGATCAAACCTCCTTGGAAGCGCTTTTGCTCAATACGTTTGTCTCAGTTTAATACTAAAGAGAAAATGAGACGAAAGATGTAGTTCTAATTTTCACCACGTGATAGTGGCGCTATTTGCATGTTCGCGCCATTTTCTTATTATATTATAGAAACTATTGTTGTGACTGATATTAAGTTATAAACAAAATAATAAAATTGTTTCAATTGTTGCCTTTTTTTCTCGCAAATGTGTTGTAAAACGTTGTATGGCACACGTGCGGATTGGTTATTACAAACTCGTGACTATGGTAAGCCCTCGACTTCGTCTCGGGCTTACATTCGTCTACTCGTTTGTAATAACCTACTTACCGCACTTGTATCATAATAGTTATTTATGATACAAGTGCGGTAAGTTTGTCCTACTTACCGCACTTGTATCATAAATAACTATTATGATACAAGTGCGGTAAGTAGGTTATTACAAACGAGTAGACGAATGTAAGCCCGAAACGAAGTCGAGGGCTTACCATAGTCACGAGTTTGTAATAACCAATCCGCACGTGTGCCATACAAGGTTTTACAACACATGTGCGAGAAAAAAACAAAAAATGGAAATTAAAAAAATACCGTAAAGTACACGCACGGTGCTATACAACGGAGCGTGCGGTAAAATTCATTACCGCACGCTCCGTTGTATGATCCGTAATGTTTAACTTTCGAACGATGTATACAGGCTTCGTAAGTGCATTTTTTGAGCAAATGTGTTGTAAAAAGTTTTACCATTCCAAAAGCTCACCGCAAACTGTGACTAAGCAATTTTTAACCAGATCTACGGCAAAAACGAACGCTCGTGCCGTCATTTAGGGTCTTTTTTGTGCAAAATAATATTTGGTATGCTCAAATATTCTTCAAAGTGGCTCACAAATAGTAATTTTGATATATATCTCAGTTAATCACTCTCCATTTTGTGCCATTTGATATTACTGACTCATTCCGTGATTTGCGCAAGTTTTGACGGTTTTGTTGGTTGTCAAGTTTTTTTTAACCTCTTTGGATGTTCAACTATTTAAGTAGTATGACAAAATAATAGATTGAAGTATCATACGCCATTCAGCGTGGTAATGTCGCCAGCATGCTGGGTACGCTGCCAGCTGGTAGTGAGCTTGAGTAATTGGTTTGTCTCTAGTAGACTAAACACTTAGCTTCAAAGCTCTACTCATTTTTATACTCTTGATACTTGCAATATAATCTTATATATAAAAGGTATATGTGTTTGTATCTATCGTATATATGCATGTTTCCTACAATGACCCCCAATTTCCCCCGCGGTGAAATGATTCAAAATTTTCCGCATAATCTTTTACGAGCGGGCCAATCCTAGGCGCAAATTGTTTTTTCGTTTCAATATATCTTGCGTTTGACCGCCATCTTACGTGACGTTAAGGGATGATGCATTCTAAGATTGAGCACGCTTGCCTATAGGAATCCGATTCATTCTTGATTTGAAGACACCCAGATTGTAACTACCGGGGATCACCCATTCAGGCAGCGCATGCCACAGACAATTCGCACAATAAATGTGGAATCAAAGCGCTTCGTACGAATGTGTATCGTGTTCAACTTTTGAGTTTCCAATCACAAGTGCCATTCTATTCTATCCAAAACGACTGGACCTATTTTGACCGGACTTTCACTAGCAGTTAGCTGATGATATACGGAGTAACCCTCGTGAAACCGTGGGGCACATATTGTATTTAATATTTGTTAAACTAAACCTCAATCTCGATCTTAAAGTAACCGCAGCAACAATAAAAGCTAAACCCCACAAATCTATTAAATCCAGCAAATCGTCATCAAATTACAGCCAATCTAACACTTACGTAGATTGAGAGATAATGGACTTCTCCTCTAATGGACCAAACATTTGATCCAAAATGTCCAAAACAAATATTTGCCGAGTCATCCAATCCATCACAATGGATCATAATAACACTCACTCAAATTAATACCTGCCTGCTCAAAAATAGAAATGAAAAATTGCCGACCAGTTTCTGTAGAGCTCTAAAGACGGGCACAGATTATCATAAAAAATACGAGCAAAGCAATATTTTACCATATATATACCTTTTTTTTATTCCGAAACATATTTAAGTAAAAAAGTAAATTTGCCTATTGATGTACAATTTCAAATACTATAACTAAATACTATAACTACTATAAATACTATAATCGTTAGCCCGTTAGTCCAGTTGGTAGTGAACTTACCTTCCGAGCTTGGGGCGTGGGTTCGATTCCCATCTAGGACAAACATTTACGGGATGAACATTTGTGTTTGTTCTATATCTGGTTGTTAATATATATTTAAGTATGTATTTAAAGCTATATATGTATGTATATCAGTCTCTGGCAGCCATATCACAAGCTTTGATGACAGTGTGTGCAAAAATGTCCCGAATGTTTATTTATTTATTATTATTTATTCCGAAATATATTTAAGTAAAAAAGTAAATTTGCCTATTAATGTACAATTTCAAATACTATAACTAATAAGTAAAACGTAACCTACCTACTTGTAATTACGTGTGTTTAATCTATATAATAAATTTGGATATATTACTTTTAGTTTAGTTTATATATTATCAAAGTATAGTTTTAGGTTTCAGGAGATGGTGGCTGAGCGGTAGCATGTGCGCATAAAAATCTGACGGCATCTGTTTCGATTCTCGACTCTACACCAATGACTTAATTCAACATCATCATCATCATTTCAGACATCGATCTCCAAAAGGGCTGATAGGAACCGGCCTGCATCCAACGTTTCCCTGCGGTCTCTTTTAGGTCGACTTTATGGTCGATAGGCTGATAATTATGGTGACAATGAGTGATATTTCGATTTTATTTATGCATATCGCTAACATGTTTGCTTTATTTTAGTATGAAAAATAAATGCGTTACTGAATAAATAGGTAGGTAATCTTTTTCTGTAGTCAATGAAAATTAAACTTTTTTTATCGTCTTAACATCGTCCGTCCAACTTTTTTATCGGGTCTTGTCAAACTGGCCGGTGCGTAATTCGGTCTTATTAGCGATGCTAATTTTTAGGTTATTCCGAATGAAAAAAGTTCCGAATGGTATTTAGAGTGCTTTTAGAATTGCCACCGATATATTTACGGACAAACCGTCTTTTTGTTTTATTTCAATTATGGTTATTTTATTGCGTAATTTGACAAGAAAATTGATGACGGCAGATCTATTTGCATTTAATTTGATACTTTCAGAACTTTAGTTTTTATGTATTTATGCTAACCTTAGGATGAGTGCTTATTATTTTATGTATATAATTTTTTGTCATAATAAGTTTGCATAACCCTAGGCCAACGAGTACCTTTTAAAGAGATAATTAAAAGGTATTTATTACTTTATGAAAAAATATTAAAAATCTTTCAGAGCGTCTGGTTAGTGCGACGCGTGACCAAAATGCTGGCGTGTTTCTGGCTCAACGCATAATCATTGCCATTCAGCGTGGTAATGTCTCTAGCATGCTGGGTACGCTTCCAACTGGTAGTGGGTCTGAGCATTTGTATTGTCTTTAGACCTTCAACGGTCTATGGGCAGTCTAACTGTATTTGTAGTGTTGGTTTTAGCTTGTATTTTATTTAGTTGATAAAGGCAATTACTTTTCAATGTGTAAGTACTTTTTCTTGTCGGCAAACGTAATATACCTTGATATAAAAATAGTACAATTTTGCTACGAAATGCAATGTTACATTAATAAAAATGTTTTTGAGTTAGCATTTATTGTTATTGTATTAAAAACACCGAATTAAAACAAAACTTGTTCGTATGCTGTCAAGATAGGATTCTTGTGTATATTTATGTCATTACTTTTAGTTTTACTTTCATTATTAAACAACTAAATAATTAGAGCAGCTGCAAAATGCAGATCATGCAGTTCTATTCGATACTGACTAGGTGAAACCAACAACAGTTGGCATAATTCGTGTAGGTTATGCAACAGTTATATTAGTATTTCAGCTCTTACTTCAACTGGACCCACGGGATAAGTTGACGAATTGTTTTTTTTCTTTTGTCGAAAAACCTATTGTGTTATTTCAAATCTATGTGTGAAAAGTCATCAGGATAAATAAAAATAATACATCATTACTTGCTGATATTAGTGTATTTAAAAACACCTTCTTTGATTAATATTTACTTATTAATATTCAAAGTAACGCTAAAAGGTCCAAAAACCACAGTTGTGAAATCAACAAATAAAACTAAGCAATTGGAAATTGGATCGGACAAATACAAACTAACTAGCCCTAAAATATAAAACTAAACTAATCTAATAAACCGCTCCAGCAGGCTACGTCATCATCATCATAATCAGCCTTTCAACAGTCCACTGCTGGAATTTTAGCCACATATTGGCACACATTGGCTACGTAATTTCGCACAATTCACATTGTTGAGTTTTTTTTTTCTTTTTGCCGTTGTTCAGTTGAATGGACTACTTACTTATTTTTGATACCAAAATGAGCAAATTTGGACGAAAAAATCTGAAAGGGTTACCAGAATGTCCTTTCAAATTTTGAGTGTATTTTGATATTGTGATGAATAGAATAATCCTATGGTGACAAATATTTAGCGACCATTGAATTAATATTTATAAAAAAAGTTATTCATAATACTCTGATAAAGGGTTACTGATATAATAATGTATGAAAATAAAAAAGGAAAAATATTTATTTACTTAAACATAAGGCAAATTACAACAATCAAACTTATAAACTAGGAGCTTAAATTATGCTTATGGGAGATTATAGCTAAATTTCCACACTAGGCTAGGCCTGTATCGCGGAAACCCGGTACGATTTCTAAAGTAGCGATAACACCAAATACAAATAAAGTTATATCATTATTTACGGGATATTTACCGTGGTAAGGTTGTGGAATGAGCTCCCGATATTTCGGCGCAGTTACATGCACCATGTTCACGGGAAGACTGACGAACATGCTGCATTTAACTGCGCCGAAATATCGGGGGCTCATTCCACAACCTTACCACGGTAAATATCCCGTAAACAATCATATAACTTTAGTGAACAACCGTGATAGTTTAAAACAGTGAAATACAAATAAATAATAATAGAACGTACTGCGACCACCAAGCCACCTGCCAAGCGTGGGGACTATGGCAACACCCCTCTCTAAGAGGGAAGCCTTTGTCCAGCAGAGGACGTTTAATGGCTGCTGATGTAGGATCTGATGTGTGTGGTTCCATCCAGAGATACTGGAATAATCTTAATGAATCAATTTATTAATTAAACCAATTAGATCTCGTTAGTTAAGTTTTGTTTTCTATTATATTATGTTTATTATTATGTGTTGTATTTTTTTTCTAATGTAAAAATTTATGTTTTTTTATAATTAATAGGCTTGCGTTTGAACACCATCACGCCATGCGGTCTACGTTGGAGAACGCAAAATGCCAAAATGAGTTTTGATTGTTGTATGGAACTCTATCTCTTTTTTACCCACCGAATATGGACCATTGTTGTCTGAAACAAAGATTTATTATTATAATTAAATTTATACACGTCTTTATTTTTAATATTATTACACAATACAAATTTATTTTCTTTCTTAAATAGAAATAATTTTATTTATTTATATACAAAGGTATATCAATGAAAGAAAATAAAAAAGGCTTAATTATTAATTTCATATTACTAATTATCACTAATATAATCAAACATCAAAAACAAGATGTTGTCAGTGTAGTAAAGTGCCAAGTATTCTTAAATTAAAGTTTTTTACGATATTTACATATAAAATATAATAAAAAACAAAATATTATAGTATGGCAGGTATAATACTATAATAAACCAAATAATTCAGAACTTAATTAAGTAATACATTGATTTCTAAAATGCCTAGATGTAAATCAAAACAAAGACGCAGATAATAGAGTGAGATATCCCATATTCTGTGACAAAGACCCTTTCAAATTGAGCGTCAAATTGAATCTTAATAACCAGAACTACGCACCTAACTAAATAATAACAAAATGCTATCAAAGAGAACAAAACCATCACTACGAATATTCACCTCTCTTTCTGTTGTATAGTGCCGTCTCTTTCACGCTAATCACGTTAAGCATCCATTTTTGTAAGCGCTTCGAGCCCGATTCAATTTCAGACTCATTTGTTAGAGCATAAAACAATTATTAAAAAACGCTGGTGATTTGTCGAGCAATTTTTGCCATTTTACAATCGCTTAGCGCTGCCGCTGGAGAAAGTTTTATAGATATTTGTTCGCTGTTTATTCTATTGAAACGTATTATAAAAAACGTATGAAATATTCTCATTAGCTTAGTTGTATCACGATAGCTAATCTTTTTTAAATTATTGCACAGTATTTTAACGCGAGGAATTAATTATATGTCAAATTCGAGTTTTTGACATAATGATCTCAAGAAAATATCAATGGATGTGTTATACTTATACCTATATACTACTTACCTACAGTTTCCCCTTTTGCAGTTGTGTGCCGCTCCATATTGAAGTGTGCGTTTGTAGAACTAGTAAGAATATAGATATCAGTGTGTGCAATATGTGTTTACCTCGCCACCTTACATTTTTGGCAGACTGTTTTCGGTACTTGCTCGAGTTTAAGGCAAATCCAAACTATATGATCAAAGGTTATGATAGATAGTAATTATGTTTGTGTATATACGTACACAAATACAATAAGTCCAAAGTATAATTATGCAAATTTTTACATTATCAGATACTGCAACTATGTTCGAGACATTTTTTCGCATAATTTAAAAAGCAACTAATAAAATAGGTATATTAAATAACATATAAAAAATACGCATATTATTATGGTATAAATCTCTAAACCAGAAAATCCGTTGAGATACAATAACAGCGTATCATTTCAGTCGATTTGTACGGAACACTCGCGTTACGCGTACCTTGTAATTAGGGTTCAGCGTGGATGTTAGCTCTGCGGGACGCCGCGGTGACAATCTCGCGATCTGCGATGGGCGGGGCTAGGGTTCCGTTGCATGTGACTGAAAACCATGTAGGTACGTTTTGTAGCATATTATTCCCTAGATGACTTCTTAAATGATAAAAAGCTTTTAATAAAACACATGTATTTTAGTAAAATTACTATTGGACATTATTCATTATCAATTGTACCTATATTTTTAATGTAGCCTGACTTTTTAAATATTATTTTCATTGATATTCTTGTAATTAGTTTTTACAAACAGTAACTGCTTGTACGCTGACAAAGCGGGACCTGGAGAACTTTAATTTTCTTACACATATACCAACTTTGTAACCCAGGCTCACGGGCTCAATAAATTGAATTTGAATTTGAATGTGTTAGTGTAAGAAGTGATGTATTAATTCATTATGCTACAAGTACATTAGCGTGAATATGAAGTGAATATGAAGCGTCATAAATAAATTGCGTGGTTTGCATAATAATAATTATAAATTAAACAAATAAATAAAAAACAAAGTATCAAAAAGACCATTTAAAATATTTTGTTATAGCAGAATGACACAATAGCAAATGGAAATAACGAAAATAAACCGATAATTATAATGATGATTATATATTAATTTCACCAACATGCACAGGGCCAGTATGATGGATAAGGGCCTATCCTCTCTCTCTCTCTCTCTCTCTCTCTCTGAGAGAAAGCCTGTATCCCAGCAGTGGGAACATAATAGGCTGAAATAATGAATAAATAAAATGAATGATGATAGACTCTTAAAGTAATTAAATACGGAACCTTCAACGCTAAGTCAAAGCTCACCCACCATCTTATTACATACAGACTACTCGACGGGGGTTCGATTCCTGTAGGTAGTATTTAATAATGTTACTGATACCATACCCCGGGGCAGGTCTGTCTGTACACACAGACGGGACGCTGTGATTTTGACTTAGATTATTTATAGTAATTTATTGAGTTTGTTAGAACTCAAATGTATTGTATTTGTAATGACCTCCTGTGGACTGAACATTAATTGGATACTGAGGACAAATATTCCGTTAAATTTAGAGCGTTAAAATAGCAATTTTGCTCGCGTAATTCATACATTTAGAAGACAAAGGTAAAATTATTGAAAATCTAAGATGTATGAATAAAGAAAATAATATAAAACATGTCAATAAATTTTCATATTGAATTGAAAAAAAAATAACTGCAAATATACCAACATACCATACATAATATTTTAGAAAAAAAAAACAAGAAAAAAAGTTTGATTAGTGCAGAGATTGCAGCGTTTTTTTTTTTTAAATTTTGTTTTTAATTTAAATGAGTTTTTATACTTAAGGTGGGGTTTTGCCACTTTTAAGCAACGCTTATTAGTTCAGATGACCGTAAGGTATTAAAGTCGCAAAACCATGGCGGTTACATACAGTCGTGCGTTACGCTACTTCAATGTTTCGAAAAGTATAGCTGTAACGTAAAATGTGCCTTTACGGTTCCCTCCATATTATGTAGTATCATAGCAGCGTTTAGTAAATATATTAATGAATCCAAAAAACAGGGAGAAAAGCGCAAATTAGTGTTACTTATGACTAACTGTTTTTTTTCGCTATTTCAGGGTTAGTCCCATAGTAAAAATTGTTCATAATTATGAATACAATAACCTCCTTTCGGCTTAGTACAGGGTAAATGCGTAACCCTATATAGGCATTACATGACCAAACGAATTTTATAAACATATCCTACCGCATTACCTAAACTATATCTCCCTTAAAACCTACGAAGCATTGCAATTTACATTACCCCGCACAAAGGGACCGCGGAGATGTTATCAACAAACGATTAGCGATTTCAATCGATACAAACACGTTGTTCACGAGAAATTACTCGGAAATAATCGATTATTTCGTAAACGGTTTGATGTTACTTTAGGAGCAGCTGGGGAGGTTTTTAAGGAATAAAGTAGAGTAGGGATGTATGGAATTAAGGTAAAGAAATTGGGGCAAATTAACAGTCGTTTTTGAATTGTGTGTTTTGAACTTTTGATGTTATTAAATAATTAATAAAATATATATAATAGTGTGTGTTACCAGTGATGACATACGACATTGAAACGTGATCTCTCACTATGGGCCTCATTAGCAAGCTCAAAGTCGCACAACGAGCTATGGAGAGGGCTATGCTCGGGGTTTCTCTACGAGATCGAATCCGAAATGAGGAGATCCGTCGAACGAAAGTCACCGACATAGCCCACCGGAGTAGCAGGTTGAAATGGCAGTGGGCAGGCCACGCAGAATAGATGGCCGAGGGGGCCGAAAGGTTCTGGAATGGAGACCACGGACCGGTAAGCGCAGCGTAGGACGTCCACCCACAAGATGGACAGACGACCTAAAAGAGACCGCAGGGAAACGCTGGATGCAGGCCGCTTCCAACCGGCCCTTTTTGGGATTGATGGGGGAGGCCTATGTCTAGCAGTGGACGTCCTATGGCTGAAATGATGATGATATAATAATAAATAAATAATTTAAGGTGGTACGTTTCACCTATGACGGGAATTTCAAATTTTAAACAGTTTTCTTGTCCTTGTAGCTAGGCCGGGTAATTATTGTAAATGACACTGTGTTTGCGCAAATTATTGGTTGTTTTTGACTTTATTATGTACAGCTATTTATCAATAACGCACCATATTACCACAGAATACATGATGTTACTTAAATTTTTCAATAAACTGTTTTTAGCAAAAATTGGTTTATCGACAAATGTAAGTAATAATGTGCATAAGAGATAAATAGCTTTACATGATTTTGTAAAGAATAATAATCTATTCGCGCAAACATTATGATCGTTTACAATAATTACCCGGCCTAGCTTACAAGGAAAAGAAAACTGTTTGAAATTTGAATTTCCCGCCATATGTGAAACGCAGCACCTTAATAAAAGTTTGTTTTAAATTATCTCTCAATGATCTTTTATCTTCTAAAATGTTGAAAACGTGCGAACGAGATAGTCATCATCATCATCATCATCAGCCAGAAGACGTCCACTGCTGAACATAGGCCTCCCCCTTTAACCTCCACACTGAACGACAGCCTGCCTTTTGCATCCACTGGATGCCAGCAACTCTCACTATGTTGTCGGTCCATCTAGTGGGAGGCCTACCTACGCTGCGTCTTCCAGTTCGTGGTCTCCACTCAAGAACCTTTCTTCGGTTCTTCGAGCGATGTGGCCTGCCTATTGCCACTTCAACTTGCAAATTTTAACAGCTATGTATGACTTTGGTTCTTTTGCGAATATCCACGCGAAAGAGATAGTGCGAAGTCTTACTAACAAAACCGCTCCTGAATAAATAGCTTTAAATAATAAACTGTAAGTGCCTACCGCACATAGGTGCAAAACACACAAAAAATACGGACCAAAACTTTAACAATCGCCATCGAGCTGAACCAAAATGCAACAAAACAAAATCACATTACACTCTTCCGTCTCTTTCTAACACGCTATCTCACTCGCTCAGGCTCCCCGCAGACTCGTTAGAGAACTAAATACTGTAACACAATAAAACAGAAAATAAGTGTAAAAAAATTGCCATTGACATTTTTTCCAAAAATTTATGCAATTCGGAAAGCTTTTATCCGCTTAAAGTTAGAGTTTATATTAGAAAAACGGACATCAAAGTTAAGCTTGCAAAGTATAAACAAGTAACATTTGTTTGAGGCGTTCACCCAATATGGTGTAGTGGGGAATAAAATTGTATTTTTCTATTTTTAATTGGGACAAATTGTAGTTCGAGGGGACGAGTACAAAAACAAATTATTTTTAAACGAGTTTTTTTATTGTTATTCAGAGTCGTGAATATGCATTTTATTCCACCGCAAATGTATAACATGGAATAAAAATGCTATTCAAATAAGATTATTTCTGTACAATAAAATAACTAATCATTTATTTACACGAAAAATATTTAAAACACAGATATTAAAAAAAAACAAAAAAAAACGTAGCAAATAAAATACTGTTTTAATATCAGTAAATTTGATTAGTAAATAGCAGCATGCATTAGGTTATTAACCTGTAATGATAGTTCTAAGTTGAAAAAAAAAAAAAACTTTTCCTATGCCAGGTATGTATTTTATTTTATTTTTATTTAGGTGCGTTTGGCTGCGAACTCACCGGTTTTTTTTATCAAAATTGTACAAGTAATTATTCATGGTTACATGGAACTGTAGTACTGAGCCGAAAGCAGGTACTTATTAATTACAAGCAACTTTTACTGCAATCCTTATATCGCGATATAAATGAGTGGTTGAACATTTTCATTCGCACTCAACGACATTTTTTGCCATTCAAAGGTTCATTGCCTAGTGAAAGTTTATTGTTATGTTTATATATATAAATAATAGGATTGCGTTTTTTTAAAAAATTTTTTTTTTTTTTTTTAATAATTATTAGGCTCGCGTTTGACCTCCATCACGCCTGATGTTAGGCGATGATGCTGTCTACGTTGGAGCACGCTTGCCTAGAAGGAACCGATTCACTCGTGATTTGAAGACACCCAGATTGTAACCATCGGAGAAAACCTATTCAGGCAGAGCATTCCACAGACAATTTTGCTTCTTTTTTTAGTTTGATCACAAAAAAAAGAAGCAAAAGAAACTTACTTGCATTCGTTGCTTGTAGACAGTTGTTCACGATGATGAGTTTAATGAATATGATAAAAAATAAAACCTCCTTTCGGTATAGTACCGCCGTTCTATGTAATCCTGTATAATTCTAAAACCTCAAGTTATAATAACCTAGTTTCGTATAACATTCAAAACACATCTATTTAATAGTTTTTTTTAACGTAAGTATAATATTACTCTGGCTTTGAAAAGTTTCGGCAGATTCAAGGATCTTAGAGCTTTACAAATACTTCGGGAATCTTTGTGCAATGTAATCTCTGTTTGGAATCAAGTATTTGATATTTAGATGTATCGATATTGTCACAAAGAGCGGATGTGTAAGTAATCAATACCACATTTATTTATTTATTTATTAAACATTTATTTGTGAAGTTATATGATTATTTACGGGATACGGGATACGTATTTCGGTAATTGCGCCTAAATATCGGGAGCTCATTCCACAACCTTACCACGGTAAATATCCCGTAAATAATCATATAACTTTAATGCAGTTTTTCAACATAGAGAATTCTTAGATTCTATCGGGACAAATCGGCGTTTCAATGTAGGTATGTTTGTATATTTGATCAACGATAACTTGCTTGAAGTTAATTTGGTCTTCATGAAATTTTGTAGACAAGTTCATTTCAATACAAGTTATTTATAAGTTTGAATATGGGCAAAATCGATCCGAAGATTGCGAAGTCACTGTTTGTTGCAAATATCTAGTTTAGCTTATAATATTAAGGTAATGCTAAACATGGGAGAGGCCTATATATGGGGAAACCCTATGCTCAGCAGTGGACGTCCTATGTCTGAAACGGTGAATATTAAATATGTATATAAATATATACACACACATATACACATATACATATTTAATATTCACCATAGATTCACCATTCAGACATAGGACGTCCACTGCTGGGCATAGGGTTTCCCCATACATAGGCCTCTCCCATGTTTAGCATTACCTTGGTATTATTTTTCTTATGAAAGGCATCATTTCATCACATCTGACAACCGACCTGACTGATCTGATTACTTTAAAATAATAAAAAACATTGAAGCTATTACATATTTTTTTAACAATTTTGTGAGCATTGTTATAGTTTATGCTATAGTTAATGTTCACGACTTATTATTTGAAATTATAAAGATTCAACAACATTTTGAAATGTGAACACAACTCATAAAATTATAACAACATTACATTAACACAAAACATGCGCTAAATACCGACCCAACAATAAAAATAACAACAAAACCTTTTACCACGAACGCCTCTAAACAAGCTTCTTTGTTAAAACCCGAATAAACTACTCGAAATTATTTTAAAATCCGCAAAATATAATACAACTAATGTAGCCGCAAAATTACTAAGAACTTTTTTGTCCGCGCGTTATCGAGTAGCTGACCACTGTGCGATAAGAAAAATAAGCAAGGCCGAGTGTCACTAACCGTAGGAAAGGAGCTAAGCTTTGTAAATTTTACCTGACAAAAATACGAATGTTTTAAATGTTTATCGGGACTTAAGTTATATGATTATTTACGGGATATTTACCGTGGTAAGGTTGTGGAATGAGCTCCCGATATTTCGGCGCAGTTACATGCACCATGTTCACGGGAAGACTGAAGAACCACATTCCTCAACCTTACCACGGTAAATATCCCGTAAATAATCATATAATTTTAGTGAACAACCGTGATAGTTTAAAACAGTGTTTTATCACGTATTGTTTTATTTAGGTAAAAAAAGGTACCTTTTGCTCGACGTTTCGACCATGTTCGACATGTGTTCGAATCGAGAAAGTTTAAAATTTACTAAAAAAATACAAAGGAACTGAAACAGTTTTAAAAGTAATTTATTGAGAATAGTAACACGCCCAAAGTAAAATGTAGTAAAACAAGACAAATTGGATCGATTCTGATGTACTCTAAACTAAATTTGACAGCTCTAAAATCCTTCTCTCACATATTAAAATTAAAAGAGAGGCAGATAATTTTAGTCCTGTCAGATTGGTTTAGTTTAGTGACAGACAGAATCGACGCCATTGTAGCGTTACAGTGAAACGTCGCGGCTTTTGCCAATATAAAGAGTCCGTATTTCTCAGGAACAAGTTGGTACTTCAACGTATCTTTCCCCGCCGTCACCAAATACAGGCCATAGACAGAAAGAAGTGCTCGTTCGTAAACTGCAAAGGTGCCATGTAAACTCCCATGGTTCGAGCAGACGAGATTTTCATGATGTGCCGTGTAGCGAAGTCGGCTTATTTCTGCTGAACAATATGTAGGTACCTACCCAATGATGTTATACATAAACTAAGGAACTCAATTTACCTACCTAATGAAAGCACCGCCAGGCCTGGCGCACTCCGTATTTTAGGTATGAGGCTACAAGTACGTGTCGAAGTCCGACTTGTCATGATCTGCCGCGCGATAGACAAAGAGGCAACTTCTAGGTTAACGTGAGGTTAACATAGCTGTGGGTAGTTAGCTCTCGAACGTCCTGATTTGCTCTTTATTGTGTAGTAGCAAGAGTCGCTACTTATATAAACGATTTTGCGGAGTGAATCTTCTAAACTTGTACTAATATATCTTCTGTTGCAGCGCTATAGCCCAAGGATAGTGAAACTCAGCCTAAATATTGGTACATTCGGCTAGAGTGTAAAATTCAACAATCTCAAGTATCTCAGTACAAAGGTGTGCAAAGTGACCATTATAAGGATTATGTATGGGATGGACACGTTGTAGTCTTTTGTATGAAGTTTGAATCCATTGAACTGTTTTTCTCATGTTTGAGGAATACTATTGGCGCAGAATATATAATAGTGGAGGTATTGGTGTCTTTGTGTCTAGCGGATTTGAGCATTTAGTAACATGATGGGTAAGTAATGGCAATTCTATTAAGGTTAGAGAATTTGCGTTGGCAGACAAGCAGATGGGCCGCCTGATGATAAGCAGTCACCGTCGCCTATGGATACTTGTAACAAATAGGTTGCCGACCCTTGAGGACTCTGTTAACTCGCCTTTTGAAGAACCCCATGTTGTAGCTTCTCGGAAACACCACATTAGGTAGCTCATTCCACATTTTGCAGGACATTTATTTTTATAAGACAGCCCAGAGAACAGTGCTAGGTTACAGTTTAATTACTAAAGTTATATGATTATTTACGGGATATTTACCGTAAGTCCGCGTTCAAAATGTGTTCAAAATACTATAAGCAGTGATACAGTGAGTGTGTCTTGTAGAGACAGTTCAAGTTCCAGTGATAACCGTAGCAAAAGACTAAGAAAGCGGGTAGATCGTTTTGTCTGCACCTAACTTTGAACTGTTTGACCAACCACCCGCATTCTTCAGTCTTCCCGTGAACATGGTGCATGTAGCTGTGCCGAAATATCTGAAGCTCATTCCACAACCTTACCACGGTAAATATCCCGTAAATAATCATATAACTGTAATGAACAACCGTGATACCTGTTCACCTGCCGGTGCCAACGGAAGACCAGCGCCGGATGTATTTTTTAGGCTTGCGCTTGGGCGCCAACTCGCCTGATGTTAAGCGATGATGCGGTCTATCAGTGGAGTACACTTGCACAATAAATTGTTTATCTAATCTGAGGGCCATACGGATATACAAAGTGGGTTAATTGGGTATATCCTGTCTGATAAAGATCTATGTATCATATCAAAGCTGGTTAGTTGGGTATAATATCGAAAGTGCGTTGGTACTTCACGTCAGAGCAGTTGCAGTCACTGTATCAAGCACAAGTTTGGTCGTGTATGGAGTACTGCTCTCACCTTTGGGATGGATCAGCTAAGTATCAGCTTGGGGCGTTAGAGTCTATTGAGAAGCGTGTCAGAAGGCTCATCAGCAACGAATCCATGGTTAAGACTAAACTCCTTAGTCTGAACATCGGCGCATCGGCATCGACGTAAAGTTGCTAGTCTATCAGTTTATTATCGCATACATTTCGGAGAGTGTGCATCGGATCTGCACGATCTAATTTCCTCCTGCCCATTTTTCTGTAGGACTGCCAGAGCGGGCACAAAAAATCGACACCACTTTATGGTTGATATTCCGAAAACCCGTACGAAGCGCTTTGATTCTACTTTTATTGTGCAAACTGCTAGTCTGTGGAATGCGCTGCCTGAATGGGTGTTCCCCGATAGTTACAATCTGGGTGTCTTCAAATCACGAGCGAATCGGATTATTCTAGGCAAGCGTGCTCCACCGTAGACCGCATCATCCATTTACATCAAATAAATAAACATAAATAAAGTATTTATATATAAAAGTCATCGACATAGCTGTTAAAATTTGCAAGTTGAAGTGGCAATGGGCAGACCACATCGCTCGGTTCTCCGAGCGATGTGGTCTGCCGATAACCGATAACCGATGCCGAACCGATGCGATAACCGATGTAATAAAGGTTCTTGAGTGGACCACGAACCGGAAGACGCAACGTAGGTAGGCCTCCCACTAGATGGACCGACGACATAGTGAGAGTCGCTGGCATCGAGTGGGTGCAAAAGGCAGGCTGTCGTTCAGTTTGGAGGTTAAAGGGGGAGGCCTATGTTCAGCAGTGGACGTCTTCTGGCTGATGATGATGATATATAAATGTATAGTTTTACGAATGGCCGCCTTTCATAGCGAAAATTTACAGCACCTCAGGTCCCAACGTACGTTGCTCCTCAATAATCTAGTCCAAAGCTGAACACACTAACCTTACCTCTCCCAACCAAAACACAATAAACTCTGCATACATGCTCGCAAGGTGTCCGGGGTGGCGGGCGGTAATGGGGTGGCGAATTCGATTCCCGGCTATTGAAAAGTTTCAAGAGGCGAAAAGCTTCGACAAACGAAGCTAAGTGAATTTCGTGCCCTCGGAAAATGCAGGGACAGATTGAGGATTCTGTCGGGGTAAAGGCAAGAAAGATACTTGTTTATATAGCTTATTAATTTTTTTGGGGTTCCGCATTCTATCTTTTTAGTATTTTTTGTTTGTAAATGACGAATCCATGGTTTAATTCCGCTTCTACGTAGTTAAGAATATAAAAAAAACGACACCGCTTTATGGTTGATATTCCGAAAACCCCTACAAAGCGTTTTGATTCCACATTTATTGTGCGAAGTCTGTGGAATGCGCTGCCTGAATGGTTATTCCCCGATAGTTACAATCTGGGTGTCTTCAAATCACGAGTGAATCGGTTTCTTCTAGGCAAAGTAGGCAAGCGTGGTCCACCGTAGACCGCATCATCGGTTTACATCAGGCGAGTTGGCGGTCAAACGCAAGCCAATTATAATTTATTTTAAATGACTTCAAGAGGACGCGATAATACGTTTTGATTTTCTCTTGATAGAATTGTTTGTTTCTCCCTTTGGTACGTCCCTGCGCGGGCGGCTTGGTTCCAATTTTTATCAATCCCATTTCATTTCCCCTTACGAAAGTTTTCCTCCAATTTCGCGTTCTCGCCCCCGCCCATTTAGTGATGGGAAAGGTTCACAGCATTGAGGCTTATTTTCACTACTTTTTGGGGATGAAATCAAGCAATGTTTGATGCGCTCATTCTTTCGATGGGTAAACTGTAAGCGACATTTTCAACTAAGCTACTGGTTTTTGGATGGCACTTCCACATAATTTTGAAATGTGAGTTTCCTTTACTAGTTAGATTTGTCCCCTTTGTATTTTATTACAGCAGTCGTTTGTCCGTGTTCAACGCTTTCGAGAACTTTGCATTACAGCAATTATTTGACCATGTTCAACGCTTTCGAGAACTTTGCATTACAGCAATCGTTTGACCGTGTTCAACGCTTTCGAGAACTTTGCATTACAGCATTCGTTTGACCGTGTTCAACGCTTTCGAGAACTTTGCATTACAGCAATCGTTTGACCGTGTTCAACGCTTTCGAGAACTTTGCATTACAGCAATCGTTTGACCGTGTTCAACGCTTTCGAGGACGTTGTATTACATCGATCATTAGAACGAAACAAGAATTGTAGCTCATTAAAATAAAGCATATAAAGCGCAAATACGACTTTTTACCCGACTTTTAAAAAGGCGGTTGTCAATTCTGTATGATAGACTGTATTTTTGTTATAATATTGTGTGAATGTTTCGCCATATCTTCGCTGATTGTGAACCGAGGGTAGTTCCATTTAAATTAAAAGAAAATATTCCTTCTCTATGTGAGGAAAAAGGAATTAATCTTGTTTATTACACTACTCGTGAAGTTTTTTTTACTGCGGTGTCCGCGTTGGACCACCTACTCGCCTGTTGGTAAGCGACGATGTGGTCGAAGATGAAGCACGCAGACTTAGAAGATACCTATTCACACTGGCCTTGAAAAAGCCCAATTAATTCAATTAATCCAAGTAAATTGTTTTTTAAATTTCAATTTTTTTGGATTTGTCATCCAAATTAAATTTGGCACCAGTCAGGAAATATATTCCTGTTTGGTCCCGGATTTAAATTCAGTGAGAAACGGGAATAACTCAATCTAGTTTCATCGTGATTCCATTTACACCTTTTCCCATCCCTACATCTTAAAACATTAAAGTATTTCTCGGGCGCTGTATCAAGAGATCATTTTTGTCGTTATTACGGCAAATTCAATCTTGCGCCTTCACGTTGCCACTTTACATCTACGGTAGGTATTAGTAATTTGGTACGGTAGATACTGACCTACGGTACTAGGAGGCATTTCTGTAGAGTATAGATATTACAATGTTGCATGACACTGGTAAAACCGTTCAAGATCAAAAAGAAAGTAAAACATCATGACCACTAATAAACAAACTGTGATGACATACGGCACTGAAACGTGGTCTCTCACTGTGGGCCTCATAAACAAGCTCAAAGTCGCACAACGAGCTATGGAGAGGGCTATGCTCGGGGTTTCTCTACGAGATCCAATCCGAAATGAGGTGATCCGTAGACGAACGAAAGTCACCGACATAGCCTACCAGATTAGCAAGTTGAAATGGCAGTGGGCAGGGCACATATCACGCAGAACAGATGGCCGATGGGGCCGAAAGGTTCTGGAATGGAGACCACGGACCAGTAAGCGCAGCGTAGGACGTCCACCCACAAGATGGACAGACGACCTAAAAGAGACCGCAGGGAAACGTGGGATGCAGGCCGCTTCCAACCTTTTGGAGATAGATGGGGGAGGCCTATGTCCAGCAGTGGACGTCCTACGGCTGAAATGATGATGATGAATAAATAAACTCGGAATAACATTGTATTTAGTACTTCATGTTGATTGGGTACCCATTTTGTTAAAGGGTACAAAACTTTTTTTTTTATGTATGCTGTGTTCACTCTAAGTATTAGGCATACACTAACGCTCATATTGTGTACTGTTTAATTAAGTTCTGTGTATTTCCAGTTCTGAGAAACTATAATAAAAAAAAAAAAAAAAACATCAAGTCTAATTGAAATGTATTTTTTGCACCAAAGTTAAATAAACCGGTTAAGTCCGAGTCAGGTACCCGCACTGAGAGTCCCGTACCATTACAAAATACAGAGAATACTTGGTACAAAATACAACATCATCACCAGGCGGTATCCATCCTAGTAACTGACCACGCCCGACGTTGCTTAATTTGGTGCTGAACAGAAATTCGTCACCAACTTGCACTTGACCATTATTTATTAGTTGTTGTTATATTTTAGAGTATGTACTAAAATCATGCCAAGTTTGACGGTTGTCCTTATTACCGTTTTACATTTGAGCAATTAATAAAATACGTAAAAAAATACGTTTGTTTTATGGGGACCTCCCTTTAGTTTTTACTTATGTAAAACAATTTGTATTTAATGTATATAAAATGGCAGCACCATTTTATCAAAACTGTATTAGCAAACGTCATATGTATTCGTTGACAGTTGACTGCTGACAACTGTCAACGAACACAGTATATAAGTTGCGGTTGCATTGCAATCGCCCTCTTTCGGTGCTCGAACCTCGAAGCGAGAACAAGTGTAAACGAATTGTGTGTAAAATAGTTCAGGAGGTGATTTCTTGGCTGAAATGCTAACACTTATTGACTTTATTATAATTTTTTAATTAATTTGCAGTAACATTACCATAATCTGTGAAAATTTCAACTGGCTATCTATTATGGTTCGAAAGATACAGCCGTTAAAAGGTAGAGCAGAAATACAGACAGACAGTGTAGGCTAGGTAGTAATAGGGTCCCGTTTTCACCCTGTGGGTACGGAACCCTAAAACAATATCGACACTCTGACATATTAGATATTAAATTTCTTTATATGCCCCGTAACTACACTGGAAATATTATCTATTACAGCGAGTTCAAAATTATGAAAAAATACACAATCTCGCTTTTTCATATTTTTTTACTTTTATTAATGATAAGCGCTTAATACTTGTTTATATCTACTTGCTTAAGATTATTAAAACGTAATCAAGAAAAGTTAAACAAAAATAATCAAATTTTCAAGTAATTTTCTTTTCATTAACTAGGTACATAAAATGTCGCTGCTCCGAGAACCGAATGATTACATTTACTGAAACCATTAGAGAGCCTATTAAAAGTTTCCAGTTTCATAAAAATCAAGTTATTATATGAGTAATGTTTGAAAAACAAAATGACATTTAATGTGACCAAGTGCTTTGACCAAAATAAAATGAATGGACGGGCCATAACAATTGAACTTGCTTAGTAGAAACGAGTCAAAACCGTCGGACATATTCTTCGACACTTAATTATAACCATGTACAATACATTTATTACAAAAATAAATACCTGTTTTTTGTTGTGTATTTACACTTCGGGAAAGCACACGAAGGCATAATTTTGTCAGATGTTTCGTCATCATGTAACAATAGTCTTGTGTCGCACTTCCTACGGCTAGTGACCGACTGAAACGCAGTGAGCGCCGGCGCTCATTTTGTAATCTTGAAAAATGCGCTTCTTCTGGGCCCGTCCATTAATTTTATTTTGGTCGAAAACCAAGTGTAATGTAATGACGTTTGACCGCAAAAAAAATCCTATCAACTATAATTATCATCTTGACAATCTATGTATGAATTGGGTAAATAGCATTAAGGATCTGGGAGTGTCATTCGACGTACGCTGAATTTCCATGATTACATATCTGATCTCCCAAAGAGGCCTATCGTCGCCTGGGCTTCGTATTACGAAATGCTAAAGATTTTGAAAATCCGTTAGTTATTAGAACATTGTACAACTCGTTAGTCAGAAGCAAGCTGGAGTCGGGCGCGTGTGTCTGGAACCCGCACCATGTCACCTATGTGCGGATGCTTGAGAAAGTTCGAAAGGTTTTCTTAAGATCGCTGTATAAGAAATTTCACGGTTATTACCCGTACATGTACCCAAGTTCTTGCTCGGCCAGCTCGGCTACAACTCACTAGAAGTGAGAAGGATGCCAGCTCGCTAATTGCTGCAAGCTGCTCAGAGGATCGGTCGACTCCTTGCATCTGCACAATTTATTGTGCACTTTGTCCGTGCCAGACAAACCCGGGTTTCCAGCTAATAAAAAAAAAATGAAAATGAAAAATATTTATTACTGTATAAACATTCACAGATATTTTAACAGATAAATTATACTAATGTAAATTAAACATGCTTAAACAGAGATTTAGTGCCCTTGATAGTATTATCTAACGGTCCTCACACTAGGCACAGCCTGTATCGTGAGGACCAGGATACGATTACAAGTGCACAAGAGTTAGATCTCAGCTGACATCATTTTACAATTACCTTAAAAAAAAAATAACAAATACATAGCTAAAGCATAGTCAAAGGTGTGCTGAATAGCAACGGCTACAAATGGAAACAGAGCTGGCGTTTTGCAAATGCGACGACCGGGACACGTCTGACATCGGTAGAGAGAGCAACAGTGTATTTGCCGTATGTTAAAGGAGTGACGGACAGTATCGGAAACTTGTTACGCCGCAGGTATAGCATCAAGACGATCTTCCGTCCTGTAGGGCAACTAAGACAGCTGCTCCGCTCTCCAAAAGATAGAGACCCATTGGGGGTTCCCGGTGTCTATATGATCCCCTGCGATTGCGGTAAATGTTACGTTGGCGAAACAAAAAGGAACGTGTCCACGAGACTCGCGGAGCGCATACGGTCCATGAAGAATCTCGACACCAACGGGTCCGCGGTGGCAGAACATTCTCGTGGCTCCGGCGCGCAACATTATATTAGGTTCGACAGAGCGAAAGTGCTGGCACGGGAGAAATTCTTTGTGCCCCGGAAAGTCAGAGAAGCCATCGAGATCAGTCGACGTCCAACCTTCAATAGGGATGGAGGATGGAACCTGCCACCGACTTGGAGACCGTGTCTTCATGGAGTTCGTGGGAGTGACCGTGGGATTGGTGGCGACGTGGTGAGCTCCGCCTGCTGGAATATTCCTGACACACAGGAAGATTCGAGTGAGGAAGAGTTCCGGTGTACGCCGTCGCAGCATATTTCTCTACGCACCCCCACCCCCGCACCCGATCAGCTGCCGTTGACATCACGTGCGCGCCGCGCGGCGGTCCGTAGTGCCAAGCGAGACGAGCCGCGCGCGCGCATTCACCTTGAAAAAGACTGCCTAATGCGGTTGAAACTATAGTCGGAGTGACCGGCTTAATCTTACGTGAGTAATTCCCGTGTAATATAAATAAAATACATAGCTACTTAATAATAATAATTTGACGCTACTACAAAAACGAAATATATAAATATGGCTAGATAATTTTAACAACAGTAAGGTTTTATTAAACGGATTTTATAATGCAATAAAAAAAAAATTTATAGGCGTGGAAAATTGCCCAAGTTTTTCCACGTGGATCACAGCCGCTCCGTGGCGCGCTCCATGTCTCCGCTGATTCGCGCCCTCCGCCACTTCAATGCCCTCCTTGCCACCAACAATGATTTTGATATTATTTGTGACAATTGGAAAACTGTAACGAAAGTGTATTTTACTTATTGTGAAAACTTAACTGACTAATGACTATGATGTATTGAAAATTTTTATGACATAAGTACTAATTTTATAATGACATATTTTTACAGCAATTTTTTGTTATTATAATATTAGTTTTTTTTTTTATTCCTATTTTTACTAGTAAATCTATTTTAGCTTAAGCTTATTCTCAATAAATAATTTGAATTTGTAAAAGTACTGGACTCTGACTGTGACTATGACTTGATTGACACTATTTTAAAATATAACAGTACTTGACAAGTGCACAAGACATGCAACGCCAAAATCCAAAACGCCAACCAAGAGGGAAAAAAACCGCTGGAATTATCTCATGGTACCGATAAGCAGTCAAAATTAAAACACTTTTAAACCAAAATCCAGCCCTCCCACAGTTATCCATTATTTAATTTTAACACTTGGCGGTAATCCTGATAATACGCAGATTATAACCATTTAACGAATATTATAACGCTTCGAGCACAAACACCGAAGATAATTATGCTATGTATAACGCTGCATAATGCCGTTATGTTATAGAATATAACATTATTATCGTATAAGCTTCACGGTGCTCTGCGTTTTAAGAATATGGTGTTAATAATTTTATATACAGGTTGGTGTCAATTGCTTGTGTATTTTTTACATATGACAGGATGGAGAAGGTACACACTTACATTATATAAGGTCTTTACAGAATGTAAGTATTTTTGTTAAATATACTGAATAAATTTATAAATCGGTTTATAAAGTTCCAAGGTATAACCGTTTACAGTTTACGGTCGGATTAGAAAGGGTCGCTCTGCCCGTTTCCCGCAAAGTGAGTGTCAATATGGAGTTTGTATGACTTACCACAGATACTGGTATGGGCCTGCTATCGAGATACAATACATATAAAGTCACAATCTTGCCAAAACTGTTTTAACTAAAACTCGGCGCACACTACGAATTGCGCAGACTTTTTGGTTAGTTACAAGGTAACCGCGATCCGACTACAACGCAGCGCAATGCCAAAGCTACGATGACATAGCGGATAACTAACGTTGAACACTATGCAAGCGACATAACGTCTAAGTTGGAGTAAATGTGGCATTGTGAAGTATATAATTGATACAATGTATGTACAATGACGCTCGGACGTTTTTTAACTGTTTTCACTGGAGATTGTGACTTTATTCTCGATAAATTTATCTAAATTCAATCATTGATACAAGACAACTCAACCTCAACATTTTTATATTATTAGAGTTTATAACAAAAAAGAATCCATCCTGTACGTTAGGATGCGTGCACAATGGCCGCAGCGTGTAATTGGCGCGTCCGCGGCGCCCCGGTGTGCAGGGGCCCTAATAGCGGGATTAAGAACACATTAACACCTTTAGTCCTTTATGCTCGTTCGGTAATTCGAGTTCTTGTGTTGTGGGCTTAGAATAACTACACATAGAAACCAAGTACATTCGCAAAATTTAAGCCATTCAAATGGTGCCATAAATGGCTCCAAAAAAATATGAAAATTTTACTATGACAATTTGCGCGGTGAAATCGTACCACAACAAATCAGAAAAGCAGCATACCTTTGGAAACCTACCTTCTCTGAGTAGTTATTCTAAGGTTGTGGGTATCGAGGAATAATGATAGTTGAAAACACGTAGCAGATTTCACTGCAAAACATCCACGGCTTTACTTAAATATTACTTACTAGCTGCGCCCCGCGGTTTCACCCGCATAGTGATGAAAAATGGTGATGGTGATGATCATGATGAAACGTAGCCTATGTCACTCTCTTGCTCTTGAACTATACTATGCAAAAAATCAGGTCGATCTGTTGCTCTGTTGCTGCGAGAAAGAGGAACAAACAAACCAACAAATAAACACACTTTCGCATTTATAATATTAGTATGATTTACTTTACTTAAGGTCTCTCAAATTTAGGATGATAATTTTGACAGGTCACGCCTATGAAGTTTCGTGTCTTTTCCGGTGAAATGAACTACAAATAATGTCGTACTTCATTGATGGGTAGTATGGGTACCGTCTACTTAGTGAAGTGCCACGCATAGTGAACAACCACAGACTATCAAAAATCGGTTTTAGAATAAAATTAATCAAACAAATAAAATATAATATTAATGTAGCAAATTGTTATTTTTTTTGTATATATTAATTATCCATCGCGTTATTATTTATATGTAAAAATACTTTTACCAAACGAACAATTTAAAATTTTATATTTTGCAACTTTGTTAACCATGCAACTATCGATTACGAGTTCTATGAGAATAATAATCACTAGCGCTGCACCCCGGCTTCGCACGGTTTTTTTTTTAGTAAGACTTTTTTTTCACCTTGAGTCACCTTATTGGAGTTTTAGGAAGGATATATTTAAAAAATATATATAATATAGCCTATGTCACCTGGGGATAGTGTAGCTTTCCAACAGTGAAAGAATTTTATAAATCGGCTCAGTAGTTTCGGAGCCTATTTAATGCAAACAAACAAACAAACAAATCTTTCCCCTTTATAATTAGTATGCATATACATTCATATTTATTAATAAAAAATTATTTTACATGTCAAATTATCCAAATCAAATTATAAATTAAGTTAAAATAATGTATCTCTTATTATCGATAATTCGATACCATAAGTTAAAAGTGTTTATTATTAACGTGCGAAAAAAAACATCACACGCCTTATTTCAATTTCATAATAATGGAGGAAGATTGTAGATTGCAGGGAAATAGTATAGAAAATGCATTTGCTCTTATATAAGAATCCCGGCTCGAATTGTAAGATTTAGCGATATTCTTTTGACACGATTTATTGTAAAAAGCTTACCATTTTTTATATTTAATAATAGGCTTGCTTTTGACCGCCGACTCGCCTCGTGTAAATCGACGATGCGGTCTACGATGGAGCACGCTTGCCTAAAAGAAACCGATTCACTCGTGATTTAAAGACACCAAGATTGTAACTATCAGGGAACACCCATTAAGGCAGCGCATTCCACAGACTAGCAGTTCGCATAATAAAAGTGGAATCAAAGTGCTTCGTACGGGTTGTCTACTGTTTACAAATACCTCTCCGGCAATGCATCGTCAACTCCACTAGTGTTGCAGGTGTCTATATAAAAGGCCTCAAACCTTACTAAATGCCTTAAGGCGAAAGTCTTCGAACGGTGTGTGTTGCCAGTGATGACATACGGCACTGAAACATGGTCTCTCACTATGGTCCTCATAAGCAAGCTCAAAGTCGCACAACGAGCTATGGAGAGGGCTATGCTCGGGGTTTCTCTACGAGATCGAATCAGAAATGAGGAGATCCGTAGACGAATGAAATTTACCGACAGCCTACCGGATTAGCAAGTTGAAGTGGCAGTGGGCAGGGCACATAGGACGCAGATGGATGGCCGATGGGGCTGAAATATTCTCGAATGGAGACCACCGACAAGTAAGCACAGCGTAGGATGTCCACCCACAAGATTGACAGATGACCTAAAAGAGACCGCGAGGAAACGTTAGATGCAGGCCGCTTTCCAACCAGCCCTTTTGGAGATCGATGGGGTAGGCCTCCTAGCAGTGGACGTCCTATACGTCATTTCTGCTTACTTAATAAAAAGAGTGGCAAACAAATTTGCGGTCCGCCTGATGGAAAACTAACGGTTCGCCCAGCTTCGCACGGGTATAGATTATAGCATATGTCACCCGGGGATAGTGTAGCTTCCCAACAGTGAAATAAATTTTAAAATCTGTCCAGTACTTTTTGAGCCAATTCGTTACAAACATACTTACATACAAATCTTTCCTCTTTATAATATTAGTATAGAAGTATAGATACTAGCGGTCCGCCCCAGCTTTGCACGGGTATGGATTATAGCCTATGTCACCCGGGGATAGTGTAGCTTCCCAACAGTGAAAGAATTTTTTACGTTCAGTAGTTTCGGAGCCTATTCAATGCAAACAAACAATCAAATCTTTCTTGTTTATAATATTAGTATACATAAATTTTTGGAACATCGACTCAACGAAGGTCGCTGAAAAGTTTCCACTTACGTCTTACCCTATACCTTGTACAATGAATGAGTACTGTTAATCACGTTATATTTTCCATTTCCAGCGCCGCCTGTCACCGCCCAGTTCCTTCGCAATCACCTATCGTTTTACAGCTTCTTACTGTTTGTGTTCTATGCTAAATAGCTGGCTGCTATTTTATTACAAGTGAATTTCTATTCGTCATCATCATCATCAGCCAGAAGACGTTATAGTCATAGTCATATTTATTTATTTCCATTGGAACACATTAGAGCACATGGACACGTCGACAAAACAGTTCAGTAAATAAAATATTAATAACTACTTAATAAACGGCTGTAAAGGTTCCTTGTCATGGAAAACATACTTATAACTTAGTGGGCTGCTTACTATGTTAAGTTTTTTTTAAAGCATTCAATTCGTTTCGTTCTGAGCCAGACAATTTCCAAAAATTTTTATCTTCAGTATAATGTTTAAATTTGTAATACGCCTTTTTGTCAGATAGTTTTTAATCTTAGAATAACTACTCAGAGAAGGTAGGTTTCCAAACAACGTCTTCTCAAAACGTAAGCTACAAATTCGCTTTGTAGCTTACGTTTCGATTGGTATTTTAAACGATTTAAGCAAGAAAATTAATGGATTATCTGTGGAATGTCACACCATAACTCTTATGCTGCTTTTCTGATTTGTTGTGGTACGATTTCACCGCGCAAATTGTCATAGTATTTTTTTTTGGAGCCATATATGACACCATTTGAATGGCTTAAATTTTGCGAATGTACTTGGTTTCTTTGTGTAGTTATTCTAAGTTTTTAATGTAATTTTTAAAACTAGTCCCATTAAGATCCAAGATCTCTTTTGGAACTTTATTATAGTATCGCATTGCCTACAAAAGAGTTACTACTGAGAAAAGAGTTCACTGCTAAACTATATACGACAGCCTGCCATCTGCATCCACTGGATGCCCTTGACTATCACGATGTCGGTCCGTCTAGTGGGAGGCCTACCTTCGCTGAGTCTTCCAGTTCGTGGGCTCCACTCAAGAACCTTTCTACCCCATCGGTTATCAGTTCTTCGAGCGATGTGGCCTGCACATTGCCACTTCAACTTGCAAATGTTAATAGCTATGTCGATGACTAGTTTTTTGGCGAATATCCACTTTCTGGATTCTATCGCGCAAAGAAACTCCGAGCATAGCTCTCTCCATTGCCCGCTGTGTGACTCTGAGATTTTCCAAAAGGCCAACAGTTAAGGACCACGTCTCAGTACCATATGTCATCACTATACATTTCTATTAGCTATTAGTTTTTCATCAAGAGCCCACTCTCCGATTAAAGCCGTCTGTTTTGTAAAACCGATAAGGATTTTTTTTATTATGAACATTGAAATATTTTTAGAGCTTTTATTTTTCAATAACCAGTTACAAGGTTGTCATTAAATTAAAACCCTGTATAAAAATAAAAGATTCCAAGATAAAAAATAATAGGGTTCCGTTTGACCTCCTACTCGTCTGATGTTAGCGATGTAGTCTACGCGGAGAAATTTGAACACGTCTGATCTAAAGCTAAACACATACTAAGTTTTTAGCTCAATTCTATTGTAACGAAACTTTTAACGAAAGCAATTATTTCTTGTTTACGCTTAAACGGATAAAAGGTTCTTTTAGAAGTGATAAAAAACATTAATGCTCTACACATGTGCTCAATTCATTAAAAACTTTAACACTCGAAGATTTTGGCAAAACACTCGAAAATGTACAAAAAATGTTTTGTGACAAACTTAACACCATTTTACAATAGAACTTACTTTATAACAAATTCTTAAAAGTTACAAAGTTTCAAAATAAACTCAAAAACACTACTACTCTTCTAATCTCTGTATGACAACATTTTCAAAAACGCAAGTGCAAGTTTGTTAATCTTTAGCGGATATCACAAATGAACTTTTTTGACGGGTTTTTGCGGATTACACAACTCACAAACTTGCTTTGCCGTTGTCATCACAAAGTTGATCTTTATTTCATTCACAATAGAGATTTACAGAGGAATTTATTGGTTTATTAAACTTTTCTCTAACGTTGGTTTCTTTATTTTGAAGTGTTGCGCAACAGATATCATCATACGTTCCAGGAAGTTTGAAATAATGAAGAGATCCCAAAACGGATTTATTACAAAATATTCGAAATCATAGAACTGCAAAGGTATGATGCAAAGCTTTAAGATAATGCTTTGAAATCATGCGCTTGCACTTTAGAAATACCTTCAAAGATTATGAGTTTAGGGTCATCGCTCATAGTTATGTCAGGGGGCTTAGTCCCAGATTTGATAGTTTTCGAAAACTTTTTTCTTTTACGTTTTGTTCCATACATTGCTGGCCTGAAAGGTATTCGAAAACTTTTTTCATACTAGAGTGAAGCAATCTATACCGCCGATTTTAGTTCCTCCGCGTTTCCGCTGGAGGCGCTTTACTAAAATGTATGGAACAATACGTCAACGAAAAAAGTTTTCGTTAACTATCAAATCTGGGACTAAGCCCCCTGATAATAATTGTGTCCACAATTATTTAATTAAAGAGGACACCTTAGTAATTAAATAAGAGTGATTTATATATGCATAATTTGAATGGTTAAATTGAAAATGAATGTAACATATACATATACAAAAGTAACAATGAATTTACACGAACTCAGACATTTGAAATTTTTTAATTTTTTATTATAGGTTCTCAGAACTGGAAATACTCATGTAGAACTTAATTAAACAGTACACAATATGAGCGTTAGTGTATGTCCTACTTGGAGTGAACACAGCATACATAGAAAAAAGTTTAGTACCCTTTAACAATGGAAGGAAGGAAAGGAATTAATTACCAAGACATGAGTTTCCAACACCCAGTTTGGCAGTTAGAACTAGTAACAATTTATAAGGTACATTTCTTGAATAAATAATTTTGTATTGAATTTTGAATGGTCCCAATCAACAGCAACAACATACATTTTATAATACTACCAGTCTTCATCAGTATAAGGGTCATCGCTCGCAGAATAGAACCACTAACCAACAACACCACGAAAAGAAAACCATGAAATTGGTTCTTATTCATTGACGTGAAATATATTATTTTAACTGAGGAGTATCAAGTATGATCCCGCTAGTAGGAAAAAATCTCCAGCCGCTTAGAAGAAAGGCAAAGCATGGTTAATCTAACACGACGGAAGCTCTCATATTTATTATTTTGGGAAAAGGATCTTATCTAGATGATATAAACTTGTACAATCTCGCTGAGACAGCAATAGCGAGGATGTACTGAAGGCTCTTGATGAGTCTTATTCACTCGTGGTTTGCATCGCACGGTTGCGCGTCAGTTTTTCGCGCCCGAGTCTCGTCTGTTCTCACGAGGAGTACGAGAAAGTGTATTGGGGAGTCTCAGCGAGAGTGTACAGCTACGGTAATCCATGCAAGGTGTTAAGTTTGTAAAAAAAGCGTTTCCGAGTAACTGTAACATGGGGCTCTTCAAAAGGACTGTTAATAGAGTCGTTAAGGGTCGGCAACGTATATGTGATGCCCCTGGTGTTACAGATATCCATAGACGATGGTGATCGCTTACCATCAGGCAGCCTGTTAGCTTGTTTGCTACCTATGGCATAAAAAATTCACGTTACTTAATTCATCTATACGTTACACTGTAATAATTATAGGCTTATATTATTGTTTTATTGTTGAGTTTAATGAACGATGACCCTAATTATTCAACTACTAGCTGTGCCCCCAGGGTTTCACCCGCGTAATGATGAAAAATTGTAATGATGACGATTATGAAAAGTAGCCTATGTCACTCTCCGGCCCTTGAACTATACCCACGCAAAAAATTATACAAACTTTTCGCATTTATAATATTAGTTTAATGGAAAATTTTCGTCCAAGAACTAAACAGTCGCTATTTAGGTGTAAAACAGACTAGCAATGCTAAAATTGACCAATCAACTTGGAAAATGAAGCGACAACTCTCAGGGAGTAATTTCGCTTCGAAACGAAAACAGAAAAGCGAATAGCTCTCGAATAATCATCTATCAATTAAAACTGCTTATTTCCTTAATTCGGACCAATCGGTTGCTAAAGAGGCTTTCATTTCAACGCTAAAACTGCTACACGAAAACCAACTCTTTCCGTTAAACTTTAAGAAAGAATCGAGCTTGAAAAATGACGGTAGGTAGAAATGTTTTCGTTGTTGTTGTAAAATGTGAGTTAAGTAGTGGAGTTAAGGTGTGTTTTGGTGTGAAGATGGATGATGAGACGAGATAAATGGGAAATTGTGAGCTAACTCGCTGTCGTTGGGAATAAAACAACTCTTTGCGCTGATAATGAGTAAGAATGCGTAGAGTAGTGTGAGGTAGAGATTACATAATATCTTGGTTTTTAAAAGTCGAATCTTGAATTGAATTAGGTACTTCATCCCCACATCTATACGTCGTCTATTCTTAACTTACCGTTATCATTACTAATTTTATTTCGTCTTCCCTGTAGGCGTATCGTGGGAAATGTCAGTTTCGATGCAAGAAAACCGTTCTCTCGCCGATTCAAAATATGATTTCTGATCAAACACTCAATTAGAATTTCACTAGTGATTATTACTGGACACAGACTACACGAACGCGAGATAGTTTCCAGACGTCCTTACTGGACACAGACTACACGGAATGCGAGATAGTTTCCAGACGTCCTTACTGGACACAGACTACACGGAACGCGAGATAGTTTCCAGACGTCCTTACTGGACACAGACTACACGGAATGCGAGATAGTTTCCAGACGTCCTTACTGGACACAGACTACACGGAACGCGAGATAGTTTCCAGACGTCCTTACTGGACACAGACTACACGGAATGCGAGATAGTTTCCAGACGTCCTTACTGGACACAGACTACACGGAACGCGAGATAGTTTCCAGACGTCCTTACTGGACACAGACTACACGGACCGCGAGATAGTTTCCAGACGTCCTTACTGGACACAGACTACACGGAATGCGAGATAGTTTCCAGACGTCCTTACTGGACACAGACTACACGGAATGCGAGATAGTTTCCAGACGTCCTTACTGGACACAGACTACACGGAACGCGAGATATTTTCCAGACGTCCTTACTGGACACAGACTACACGGACCGCGAGATAGTTTCCAGACGTCCTTACTGGACACAGACTACACGGAATGCGAGATAGTTTCCAGACGTCCTTACTGGACACAGACTACACGGAACGCGAGATAGTTTCCAGACGTCCTTACTGGACACAGACTACACGGAACGCGAGATAGTTTCCAGACGTCCTTACTGGACACAGACTACACGGAACGCGAGATAGTTTCCAGACGTCCTTGCAAATCGACTGCTGCATTACGAATGTGTCGGGCATTCGGTCGACCGCCGCATCCTAGACTCCATCTAGTGCCGACAGATGGCGCTTGCGTCCCGATTAATCGAATAAGCACGGTATTTATGACTCGATTGCGACAGATATAAATTGAAATTAGTCCGAATGAATCCCTATTTACCTTGGTCTAACAATAATATATTTTGTATTAGTATAGTGGAACATTTCAATCGCTAACGGTAAAACCCTCGGAGACTGAGATCTGTTTTTTTTTTTTTTGCGCGAATAAATCCGCGTGTGATAACCAACTCGCCTGTTGGTAAGCGACGATTTGGTCGAAGATGAAGCACGCAGACTTAGAAGATACCTTCCTATTCACTCTGGCCTTGAAAAGGTCCAGGTTATATCTCTCAGGAAACAAGGAAGCGGACAGGTTGTTCCAATCCTCAACATCACCTTTTGTCTTGTTTTATCAAGTACTAACTTACATAACTTTTTATTGTTTTTTAAGTGCGATATAATAATGTATTTGTTATAGTAATAGATCGTTGATATTAGTATTGTTTTCTCTGTAGTAGGACTACTCTGGGTCGGTAGCCAGGAAGGAATCAAGCGATAAACGCGCAGTAACTAAACTATTGCGGATGTGCTGCGATGGGACGACAAGCATTGGCTTCGGTCTTTAGATAAACTCGAAAATAGTGGCGTAGCACTCAGTTGTAGCGCAGTAGCGTGCGCTCATGGCACAGATATGACCTTGTGGCGTGGCGAAGGGGATTGCTTGTGGCGTAGCCATGTGCTCGTAGCGTAGTGTACTGCTAGTTATGTAGCATAACGAAGTGTTTGTAGCATAGTCTTGCGCTCGTAGCGTAGCGTATAGCTAGTGACGTAGCGTACCGAAGTGCTTGTGGCGTAGCCTTGTGCTCGTAGCTTAGCGTACAGCTAGTAACGTAGCGTAACAAAGTGCTTGTGGCGTAGCTTGTGCTCGTAGCGTAGCGTACTGCTGGTGACGTAGCGTAACGTAGTGCTTATGGCATAGCTATGAGCTCGTAGAGTAGCGTACAGCTAGTGACGTAGCGTTACGAAGTGCTTGTGGCATAGCCTTGTGCTTGTAGCGTAGCGTAAAGCTCGGTGCGTAGCATAGCCCAGGGCTCGAAGTGTATAGTGCTCCTGAAAGTTGAAACCTGAAATGTTGTTCGTGGGTAAGTATAGTCAGCGCAGAATTAATGGGGACAACGTATCATTGTAGTCATCATTGTATAGCGGTACGACATAGCGTTAAGCTTGTGACGTAACTTTGCGCCCGTATAGCGTAGCGCACAGAGTTTAAAATCTTGGTAGAGATTGTTGTTGTGTTGTTTTTTCACCATTTAGATTTTCCTAGCGGCCAAGATTGACTGGTTTTTCCTTTAAGTAAGTGCTTAAAAGACCTAAAATAGACCGCAGTGAAACGCTGGATGCAGGCCACTTCCAACCGGCCCTTCTGGAGATCGATGGGGGAGGCCTATGTCCAGCAGTGGACGTCCTACGGCTGATATGATGATGATGATGATGAAGCGTTAAATAGACCAATTCTGTCCGGAATCACCTCCAATGCGAGTGATTAGCTGCCAATGAGATGCGCTAATGTTTCCGCGACGCTCCGTCTACCGGCGAAGGGAAATTTATGCAGCTTGCTCTGACGATAGCTTTTGTACATAATTATTATGTACAGATAGCCCGTTGGTCCCGTAGTGAACCTAACTTCTGAGCTTGGGAGCGGGGGTTCGATTCCCACCTAGGACATACATTTATGTGATGAACAATTGTGTTTGTTCTATATCTGGTTGTTAATATCTATTTAAGTATGGCAGCCATTATTACAAGCTTTGCTTAGTTTGGAGTCAGATAACCGTGTGTGCCAAAATGTCCCGAATATTTATTAATCTATTATTTTTTATTATAGAAACTGGTGTGGTTTTCACACATTTTATTTATGTTACACGGGAAATACTCACGTAAGATTAAGCCGGTTCCTCGCCTCGCCGCAGCCTCGAAACTTAGACTAAAATAAAATGAATGGACGGGCCCAGAAGGAGCTCATTTTTGAAGATTACAAAATGACCGCCGGTGCTCACTTCGTTTCAGTCGGTCTCTAGCCGTAGGAAGACTAGGAAGTGTGACACAAGACTAACATGATAACGAAATATCTGACAAAATTATGCCTTCGTGTGCTTTCCCAAAGTGCAAAAACACAACAAAAACCGCTATCTATTTTTTGTAACAAATGTAGTACATGGTTATAATTAGGTGCTGAAGTATATGTCCGACGGTTTTGACTCGTTTTTACTGAGCAAGTTCAATGGTTATGGCACGTCTTTTCATTTTGTCTTGGTCGAAGCCTCGGAATGTAGGTAATCTCATGATATAAACCTATAGATAATGTACTGGGACCAGTAGTGCTGCGGCAGCACTGTTGCGGCAGCACTGCTGCGTGCTGCCGAGTTCGGAATCATACCTTTACGGCTAACTGTGTGAAAAAATTTGCGTGAATGCAAACCGTATCTGGGACCTTACGGCCAACTGCTTACGCAGCTCAAACTAACGTTACAACCGTGCAGCTCAGAAAAACGGTTTGCGGTCGCGCATCATTCTTTCAGGCCCCACGGGCCTTACGGACAACTGATATTACAGGCACCTAATCCACTCAGTTGGAAAATCACGCGACCGCAAACCGTATCTGGGCGCGTTAAGGTTCCCGTTCGCGTGATTTTCCGAACTGCGTGGTTTTAACGTTAGTTTGAGAGCGCGCAAGGAGTTGGCTGTATGGCCCCAGAACTTATCGCCCCCATCTCGAATAAAAAGAAGAAGAATATTTTGTAATTTCAAAATTAGTACCTACCTCAGTAAAAGTTGTTCATAATGAGTACGATGACCTCCTTTCGGTTTAGTGCCACCGTTCCGTGTAACCCTTTACAAATATTGTCCTTCGCAAGCAGCAAGCGACAGTGGCAGCGAGGGAGGTTATCATTTGAATTCATTTTCTTTCCTGCAGCAAATGTCTAGTGTGAACTGGCAGGACTTCTTACGCCATCTATTGTTGAGTAGCGAAACGACTGCAGTATAATAAAACTAAATGTGCTACAGAGCCCTCTAGGGTGAACTGCCTAAACATCGTACACACGAATCCACCTTTGGGTTCCATTCAGCATTTCAGCCCCAATATCATAATCCGTCTATCATTTGATTTTGATAATTTCCTATAGATGGCACACTGATTACATTTTTAAAAGCAACAATATAAATAACTTTAAATAATTTTGAATGTATTAATTATGATATAAAATTTTCATAGCTTATCTATATTACCACATGCTTTAACCGCAGATATATCTTATTTCTGTTTATTAGTAACTATAATAATAAAAACTTAAATAATTATGCCAAATCAAATAAAATATTGAAATGTTAATCACATCACACACCTACAATAAATAATTATTAAGTATAGTAAGTATAATTACTATAGTATTTTGATCTAAGTACCTATATATAGCACCTAGTTTATCAAATTCATAATAAGATAATCACAATATAGTAAAATACAAAGACGTTATGAGTAAGATTTATAAACATTTGTAAAAGCGCGAGAAATATAAGTGCCATCTATTATCAAATAGCTAAACTACGCTTGAACCTTCGCTCGTTTTTCCGCCACTCTTCTTTGTTCGTCTCTGATGATCTCCGCTAGATGGCCGATGGCTGTGTTCATGTCTTCAAAGCGAATCTTGCTAAATGTTAGACGGAGGTACTGAGAGGGAGCGCTAGTGTCGTATGTGAATGCTTGTCCTGGGATCAGCATGAGGCCACGTTGAAAAGCCGTTTGAAAGACCTGGAGAAAATTATTTGGTTTTTCAATCGTTGGGTTATCAAACAAATTTTTGGGGCGATTGCAAGCGCTTCTGGCGGGCGCACCCAGAGTCGTCAATAAGCAGACCCGCAGTGCAGTTCTTTATCGATCGTCAAATTTGATAAAATGCCAAAGAATCGATCATAGGGAGTACTGATCAACTGCTATTTTATCGAATTTGACGATCTCAACTGTAAAATTTGACGATCGATAAAGAACGGTAGTACTTGCACTGACGACTCAATAACTTTCGTAAATGGTCCTAAGAGAAACAAAAAAGCGAGCATAGGTTTCTCCATAGCTCACAGAGCGGCCTTTCACTTGTGGAAATTCCAAGTGCAAGTGTCCACGTCTCAGCACTGGAAGTCACTGGTAGTATGGTTTTGTGGGATAGGTGAAGAGAAGACTCAACGAAGTAAACGCTGCTCCAGCCTAAATGTTTTTATTTTTCTCTTGGCATCATTCTTAAAATTGTTTTAGTCTAGTTCGAGAGTCAGACCTAAGTAAATTATACTTCTGAACGTTCTAGATACAGTTCAGGACCAGTAACAACATGACCTTGGGTTTTCCAAGTTCATCCGGAGGTCGATGCGTTGGGAAGAATTTGCTAGGCTTTCAGAACAGCCCAGGTTTCGACCAAGCCATAAAAATTAAGTTGCAAAGAGATCAGCTGGTTTGGGAAGGCTGGCAGAGGCAAATGCATAATACACCCCAAGTTCCGACTTGGTATCCATCAGCGCAGATCTTATCACCCTCACTTTCAATTAAAATAATACTGCTAATAAGTTTTCCAGTTTCGACGAGCAATGAAAAGAAGTAGGTAGGTATGTTGGGAAAATTTAGAAATAAAATTACCAATACAGAAATAAGAAACAAAACCAAAATTGCCGATATTTTTGCTCGTATTGACCATGAAAAAGGGAGCTGGGTAAAACACATGCAACAATGAAAATTAAACATAGGAGTAAGCAAGACGCTCTACGGTACACAGGAGACAGCAAAAGAAGTCAGACGTCAAGAAGAAGAAGATGGGATGACGACATTCGGCTGACCTTGGGGCCATACTGGACAAAAGTGGCAGATGATAGAGAACAATGAAGACTGTTGAGAAGGTCTATTTGACAAAAGGCACACCGAATTGAGGGACAGAAGCAAACAGAAGGAATTTATCAAATTATGTAAAATGCAATTATTCGGATCAATGGCTATTGTAGTGTACAATGAATTTACCATATTATAGACATCCTCGACGTCATGCACCTTCATCCAGAAGAACAAGCCTGCATTAGGCACGGGGCAGTACGCCAGCTCACGCACTTCCTTTAACGAGTCGTAGAGTGCGTTCCGCCGGTGGTGGTACAGCGCGCGGGCTGATAGAAGGTGGCTGTGGAGGTAGGGCCGGTCCGAGATCAGGTTGAGGATAATGGCCTGAAACAAGAAACGGACCAATCACAAAGCGGTTCACATCATCACATCAGCTATTAAGTGTCCACTGCTGAACAAAGGCTTCCTTATTAGAAAGAGGTGTTGCCATAGCCGCATGCCGTGTTGCCGCGCATAAAGCTGTTTGATCAAATTCTTACTTCGTTATCATTAATTTACAAATGCATGGATGTCGTGATTCACTCGCAACTTGTGCGTTTCCTGACGTAACATAATAAATTTTGGTCATCATTATCATCATCAGCCAGAAGACGTTCACTTAAAATATAGGCTTCCCCTTAGACTTCCACACTGAATGACAGTCTGCCATCTGCATCCACTGGATGCCCGCGTCTTTCAAGAAGTCGTCGGTCCATCTCATGGGGTTCTTCAAAAAGGCTGTTAATAGAGTCTTTAAGGGTCGGCAACATATCTGTGATGCCCCTGGTGTTGCAGGTATCCATAGGCGACGGTGATCGCTTACCATCAGGCGGCCCGTCAGCTTGTTTGCCACCTATGGCTTAAAAAATAAAATAAAAAATCTAATGAGTAGCCTATACCTATGCTCCGTCTTCCGGTTCGTGGGCTCCACTCAAGAACCTTTCTACCCCATCGGTTATCAGTTCTTCGAGCGATGTGGCCTGCCCATTGCCACTGCAACTTGCATAATATCTGAGCAGCTATGTCAGTGACTGGGTTTTTTCGGCGAATATCCACGTTCCGGATGTTGTTGCGCAAAGAAACTCCGAGTATAGCTCTCTCTATTTCCCGCTATGCAACTCCATGATTTTCCAAAAGGCCAGATGTTAAGGACCACGTCTCAGAACCATGTCATCACAACACACACAAAGAACCTTGTCTTTAGGCACTGATGTACTTTTGACGAGAAATTTTTTCGCGCAATTTCTCGAATGCCGCGCATTCGAGTTGGATTCTTCGAATAAACTTGGATACATTTTAGGAATACTGATAAATTTACATCCTATATTATTGTTTATAGGATTTATATTCGTTTGGTCTCCACCCAAGAACCTAGCTAGAGATAGAGTATACAAATATTCCGTAATGCAGTTTTTCTAAGGAAATAGATCTAATTTACCTGTGCAAGAGTACAGCTGTGTAGCAGCTCAGCTTGTGAGTGCAACTCGAGTCGGTCCAGCAACACCTTGGGAGCTGTAACCCAGCCTCCTCGTAATCCAGCTGAGACGACCTTCGAGATAGAGTCCAGTCTGATGACGCGACCGCATGTGTCTAGAGAGAGGAAGGAAGGTACTTGAATCTGAAATGGAAAAAAAATTACTCAAAGGCCTTCCTACCCTTTTTTCACCCATTTCTATCTTTAACATTTTATATTCATATAAAAGATTACATCAGGATTCCAATATGCCGGTGTCCCACACTATGCTCTAGGCCCGTGTCGTGGGAACCGATTATTACGTAAAGTTTATTTGGAGGTCATATAATTCAGGAAACAAAGTAAAACTAAAATGTGTGGGAAAATAATAATATAAAACATAAAACCTCATCTCAATTTAATGCTATTGTTTGCTAGTCTTTTAGGTACGAATCAATTTCAGCTCGCCATCTCTTTCTGAGCTATGGTGGCCGAGCGGGTGTGCTCTTTATAATCTGACAGCACCCGGTTTGATTATCGTCAAAACCTCAAAAGTACAATGAGCGTAGTGGATAAGGGTCCATCTTCTCTCTCTGAGAGAAGGCCTGACTGCTGGGAAGCAGTAGGAACATCAAGTACTTACAGGTTTAATTAATATATCTGTAGCCGCTCCATGGTCTTCCTATCTACCACGTTAAATACAATAACATATTATATCTAGCTGATAAAATATTTGAACATTAGTTTCACTTTTTTTGTGTTTATTTCAAGGGTCGAGGGTCAAGGGTTTTAGTTAGGGTTAGTTAGTTAGTTAGTTTTAGTTTGTTTTAGTTCAAGGGTCAAGGGTTTTAGTCGTTAAATCAGTCGGGATATCATGATGTCAAGATAGCATTATGAACGTAGCTCTTAAAATCTGATGAAATATACTTCAGTTGAATCTGATATAACCTATTAACAGGAATGAATCAATTAATAAAAAAAAATTTACTTGTGTGTTGTGTTTTGAGCAATACCTTTAACTCCACTGATAAACGAATAGGCTTAGACTTATTCTGTACTAGCTTTACATTGGCCAGGCGGTTGTTGAGCAGTGAATTCTTTAACTAATTTGGTTTGATATATTGTAGTATATTATTAACTGTTTTCTTTATTAATTTCATTGTGTTTTCTTTTCATTATATATTTATTGTATCCTCAGTGTTCATTCTTAGATATTGTTATTACTATATTTCTATCCGTGATGACCTGTAATTGGCTTTGTGTATCTATTTAAGTGTATCTATAAGACATTTGTAACCAAGCTGTTGGTCGTACTTTGAAGCAGAAAATTCAATAAATTAAATAATTATACTGGGCGACCTTAATGTTCTGAACAGCCATAACCACCCCGTCGTACTCTGTACACAAGATATGAAAGGCCGCGGCAAGGTACGTTGGTCGTCTGCCAGATGAGATGTTGCCAATATGCCACATAGTTCCGGATACATGGACGGCATAGACGAGACCGCGAAGGAGGTGGATAGATTAAATACCTATGCTTATTTAATTTATCCACTTCCAAAATGCGCCGGTTTATGAGTATGGTCAGCGGGTAGATCAACCCTAGGTAGGATCCTTGGTGGTCTATGGGGAGAATAAAATAGTACCAAATAGTCTGACTTGTCAAAAATATTAAGAAAGCTAGCTGGTATAGCTGGTACCCTGGACCTGATCAGCCCAGGATCGACGCAGATGGCATAGCAAGAGACGCCTTTCCCCGCATAAGGAAGGCTTTGTATGACAATGAAAACATACCTCACTGTAATTCAAAAACATGTATGGATCATCCTCCAGAATCAAAAAGTCGTATTTGCAAGCCAGGTTGTAAACTTCTATCCTTCTATCTTCAGGTAGCACGGTTCCAGTAGGGTTGCTCCCAGTGGGTATGATGTAGAGAACCTTGGGCATTTTGAGGCCTCTCTTGAGACGGTCTCCGAGTACATTGTCGAGAGTCTCTGGGATCAGGCCATTGTCGTCTTCGGGTATGCCTAAAACTTCTGGGCTGTAGGGTTTTAGCTGAAAATAGATACTGGATCATTTTACTTCGCTTGCTCTCGTACTTACGATCTCAAAAGCATTATTTTATTTATCTTACATTGAGATTTGTGTCTTTTTTTCTGCTAATGAGAGAGCAAGATAAAATTCAATGTAAGGTTTAAATAAGAACGTTTTACCACATGTAGATATTTCGGCCTCCAAGTAATGACTAGATTGAATAAAACATTTATACACGACACCCCCGTGAAGACCGAGTATCAGCACATCAGTTCGAGGGCTTCTGAACCGGTAGTTGCTCTAAAGACTGATGCGATTCTAAATGAAGTGTCCATAAATTTAAAAAATGCTCATCATGTACGTGCGTCTGGGCAGGCCAAACTGATGCAGGTTCGCCGGGTTAGTTTGACGTTTAAATTCTAATACAGGTTATCTTTCCGAAGAATGTTGCACAAAGTGTAACCGAAAGGTACAAATAAATACTTAAAGGGGTTGATCTAATAATCAAAAAGAACAATTTGTAGAACACAAGTTAGCTAAAGTTTTGAATTTTTGCTTGAAGCAAAAATTGTGTCTTCATACACAATGACCGATCACGGCGTGCCGGGGCGTGATCCATTTTGCATATAGGCACAATTTTATTTTTTCTTAAATTTACTTGTTAAACAAAATGTTCACTTTGATGGTTAGACACCTTTTTGTATCCCATATACTGTAAGTGCTAAAGAACTGCTAAGACCTATGACAATTATTGTCTTCGACTAAGACAGATGAGTTCGTTAAGAGAGTGAACATATGCAACGCTGTGGTGCTCAGAAAAACTTATTATATCGACTATGGTTTAATATACTTTGTGGAGATCATCGCTTTTCTAATTTTATCACTGAATAGCTCTGCACTGAATGTTAGTAGATCATACTAACAGTGCTATGTAGTCCAGTATAGGCATATTGCGTAGTCAAAATTGGGTCTCCAGGCTCTAACAGCAGTTCCATACACTGGTATATGCCGTGCTGGCCACCGTTGGTAACGAGGATGTCTCGAGGCAGTGGTGGGGGTCTGTGGAGGTCCTCTTGGAACTGCCGGAGCTCTGTGAGGAGGGACGGTAGGCTGGAAGGAAGACATCACAATAATTATTATTAATATGGAAGTTGTATGTAAGTTTTATATTTGTCCGCTCTAAAGTCTAAAAACCAACATCAATCGGGCAATTCACCTCGATCTCTCGAAATTATTCAGGTTTTTATTTAATTTTATGGATTTATCATCGGTGAGGAAGAAAAGCCACTGACCTATGAGGATCTTAAGGTGGGACTCGGGGTGAGCAGGCACGCTCGCTTATGGGTTTGTTGGTTATAATTGGTGCAAAAGGTAGGATGGCGTTAGACGCTAGATGTGAGGTGGAGACGTAGAGCTCGCGCGGCGGTCAATCTCCAACTGCTTGGTTAGATGATGGAATGCCAACACAGCGAAAACGCACGGGGTGTAGCAATTCTACCAACACCATAATACTCGGAAACTAATGAGTATCTATGCGTGGTCACGTGACAGTGGTAGTGCATTGAAAGGAAAAGAGGAGGAAAATATTAGAAAGTTTCTGTACGAACCAACCATCTCAATAGTATGTTTACTTGCATACGTACTTAGTATTTTTCGAAACTTACCCCTGTGATGGGACATATTGCAATGCCTTTCCCAGCTCAGGCCCTTCTAACTCCAGTTTCTTCCCGTTCGTCATCTCCATGGTGAGTTTCGTGTAAGGGAACGCTTGTTCATTGGGCATGCCTTCGGCTAGTGAGAGGACTTGCTTTCCCAACTTATAGGAGAGGCTTGCTGGAATAGATAGAGTGGAATAGATTACTTATCGTAGTGAGATACAGTCTGGGTTTGTTTTTGTATGACACCGTACCTACACCGTGTTGTGTTTTTTGTTAAATGACATTTGTGAAGAATTTCAACTTACACGAAGTTGAAATTCTGTCGCCAAACAACTTTTTTTACAGTGGGAAAATCTTCTGAAGATACCCTGCTGTACTGGGGTACACCCAGGATTGTGTATGATTGCACCTACTAAACTCCCTTCACGACCTGCTTCGTTTTAGACCAAGGGAGCCGCGGGGTCTCCATAGGAACGCACCGGTGCCGTCCACCGTCCGGTACGTTCCAATCCAACACAGTGCCTGAGGCATCACTCCCGGAAAATGCTTGGAGCATTTGGAAAGGAACGGTCTTTTCCTTTACAACCGCACCTCCGCCTTTGTCTTCCCTGGGGCCTTTGGGCCAACTGCTTACGCGATATCAAACTAACGTTAAAACCGCGCAATTCGGAAAATCACGCGAACGCGCGCCCAGCTACGGTTTGCAGTCGCGCAACATTATTTTATCACCTAAACTGGATTGCTTTAAACAGCTAGGCGTAAGGCCCCTGAGCTCGCTCCCGGGCTAGATCCCAAAGTCGCCAAGCAGCGGTGTGTTCCAGCAGCATCACTTGAGATCCAGCTCCCATTCCAGGTTAGGCGTGTTTACCATCTTCGACCACACCGCCACTTAACACCAGGTGAGCTGTGGTTAAACGCCTAATGTGTCAAGTCAACCAGGAATCGATATTTTTTCGGGACATAAAAAGCGTGTGTTAACTCAGGGTATATGGATTTGACCTAAAAGAGACCGCAGCGAAACGCTAGATGCAGGCCGCTTCCAACCGGCTCTTTTGGAGATCGATGGGGGAGGCCTATGTCCAGCAGTGGACGTCCCACGGCTGAAATGATGATGATGATGATATGGATTTGAATGAAATTTGGTATTGGTAATTTCATAAAAGTCCGTTCAGTTGTTACAGATAATAAATAGGGGACAAAAACACGCTTATTTTTGCTGTCTCCCACAACGCCCACTGGTGAAACATTAGCAATTCGTTTGTTTCCGTTATCCGCCGTTGGGAGACAGTGGAATGTTTTTGTGACGTTGAGCCCCACTGGGGACATCTCAACTTTTTTCCCAATATCCAGCAGTGGGGGAATAATAGTGGAGTTGAGTGCAGACAAAAATTCAAACACAAGCTTTCGCATCCATAATATAATTAGTGTGATCAAGATTATGTAAAGTAACTTTTCATTTAAAAAAAAACCGGACAAGTACGAGTAGGACTCGTGCTCTGAGGGTTCCGTTAGACGGAACCCTCAGAGCGCGAGACCAAAAAAAAACTAACTGAAGTTAAAATATTGAAAGACAAACTTAAGTTTGTAGTTTTTTTTTACTAGGCAAGTGCCTTTAATAACTAAACAAAATACAAGCTAAAACTAACACTACAAATACAGTTAGACTGCCCATAGACCGTTGAAGGTCTAAAGACAATCCAAATGCTCAAGCCCACTACCAGTTGGCAGCGTACCCAACATGCTGGCAGCATTACGCACGTTGAATGGCAATGCTAATGCGTTGAGCCAGAAACACGCCAGTATTTTGGTCACGCGTCGCATTAACCAGGCGCTCTGAAAGATTTTTGAAAATGAGGTGAGCTCCCGGTCCCCAAGGGCCCAATGTCTCGACCCCAAACGCCTCAAATATGTAACCACTGCCGAGGTTAGCATATTTGCGACGCTTGTGCTGCTCTGCCGAATTAGCAGCCGCGCCAGCCCTACCCTGTGTCTCAGGAAGATGTGACGGCGCCAAAGTATCGACACAAGTTGCGTCCCATACAAGGGGCCGCCCCAACTTCCAGGGCACAAGTGTCATACCGTCAGGCCTCTTGCCATCGTCACGCGCAAGACGGTTTGAGCACAGCTGCGAAATTGGCGGTGGAAAGTGCCCTGCGTATGATGTCGTTCAGGCTAGCGTGTCGGCCAATACGACCAGCGCTTCTCGAGCAAGAGAGACCATGGTGACCGAGCTGGTCAACAGCAGTACCACACTGACAGCGATGGGCCTCACAGCACCTTGCACCCAAGCGTAAGCTGACAGCTAGACGAAATGCGGTTGGATCTAAAAGGCTACCTGTGTTAAAAGAGGGCATGGCTTGCAACCAAAGTCCCGATTCCCAAACAGAGACAGCAAGAATACGAGCGCGATCTGCAATACTAGGACACGTATCTAGTAGCGATTTCCATGCTAGTTCGCAGATCGGCCGATCCCACAGTCTCTGGGAAGACAACTTTGAAGTTTGTAGTTGACAATAAGGTTCTTCCATACATCCCAACTACAAAATGTAAGTTTGTAATAGCAAAATAATTTATTTTTAAATACCTTCAAATTTATAACTTTCGGATTTATTCCTATATATGTACTATGAGACCTTGCCTCTTGCCAAATTTCATGATTCTAGGTCAACGGGAAGTACCCTATAGGTTTTGATTCCCCTGTGAAATCGCAAAATATACGACATAAAGGAACCCTAAGAGCGCGAGACCAAAACAAAAACTAACTGAAGTTAAAATATTGAAAGACAAACTTAAGTTTGTAGTTGACAATAAGGTTCTTCCATACATTCCAACTACAAAATGTAAGTTTGTAATAGCAAAATAATAATTTTTAAATGATATACCTTCATATTTCTAACTTTCGGATTTATTCCTATAATTATATGTGCTATGAGACCTTGCTTTTTGCCAAATTTCATGATTCTAGGTCAACGGGAAGTACCCTATAGGTTTTGATTCCCCTGTGATATCGAAAAATATACGACATAAAGGATCCCTAAGAGCGCGAGACCAAAAAAAAAAACTAACAGAAGTTAAAATATTGAAAGACAAACTTAAGTTTGTAGTTGACAATAAGGTTCTTCCATACATTCCAACTACAAAATGTAAGTTTGTAATAGCAAAATAATCATTTTTAAATGATATACCTTCATATTTCTAACTTTCGGATTTATTCCTATATATGTGCTATGAGACCTTGCTTTTTGCCAAATTTCATGATTCTAGGTCAACGGGAAGTACCCTATAGGTTTTGGTTCCCCTGTGAAATCGCAAAATATGCGACATAAACGTTCATATCTTTTGATTGCGTTGACTTACAACTTTTATTTTTTTACAGCCGAAAGAAACCGTAGACCCAAGTATTTAGTATAAATTTCAACTTGCAACCTTTACGCGTTCTTGAGAAAAAGGGTCTTGACAGACGGACAGACAGACAGACAGACAGACGGACAACGAAGTGATCCTATAAGGGTTCCGTTTTTTCCTTTTGAGGTACGGAACCCTAAAAACTAGCAACTTCTAGACTTTTTAGGTTTTTTGTAATGGAATTAAAATTTGAAATTAAATTATGATTTGAAAAATGAATAAATTAAGTTTTCCTACGCGTCATTGGGGTATGTGATGACATAAACAACTTGAGTTCACTTGGCCATGTTTCACCACGTAGCCCGTTCACACGTGGTGATAATTTTTGATCAAGGACAGGATAATCGTCATTGTTTTTGATAAAGATAATGTATTTACAAAACACGAGTATACCATACTAAGTATACACATTTAGAAACGCATGCGCAAGAATGTAAGTCACTTTATATCATGTTTTGAAGCGTAGATATAAATCTAGAGAGATAAATATTAGTCATCATCATCATCATTTCAGCCATAGGATGTCCACTGCTGGACATAGGCCTCCCCTGTCGATCTCCAAAAGGGCCGATTGGTAGCGGCCTGCATCCAGCGTTTCCCTGCGGTCTCTTTTAGGTCGTCTTTCCATCTTGTGGGTGGACGTCTTATGCTGCGCTGGGTAGCGTTCAGTAAACTTCGCAACGTCTTCTCGTCCAAAATACCTCAGTGCCTTAAGACGAAAGTTTTCGACTAGTGTGTGTTACCAGTGATGACATACGGCACTGAAATGTGGTCTCTCACTATGGGCCTCATAAGCAAGCTCAAAATATTAGTGCCTACTGATAAATATTAATTTTCAGGTTTTGGATCAGGATCGATCGTGAGGTTTTCCAAATCATAACCATTGATCGTGGACGGATCTTCGATTTCATCAATAGATTACGCCCCTATGGCATAATTTTAAAATCCATTACTAAAGCTATTTTTTCATACTTTGTTTAAATTCTTCGTAGGGAAGCATTTGTTATACTTATTTTATTTTTCATATTTCAGATGGTCAAGGCTAATTTATTGTCTTATCTTCACATACTAAAGAGGCATACAAATCTTTATCTATAAATCAGGATTTTATCCTTTACAAAAATACATTATCTATGATAACACTGATTTCATTGAACGATTTATTAATCAATATCAAATAACGTGTCGTTGTTTTTTATGACGTCAGTTTTAGAAACTAAGACAAAACATGCTCGTTAATGTTAATTAAATTATCGGATTTTTACATAGTAGTATGTAAAAAGTTGATAATTTAAATAGACAAAACATAGATAAAATTAGTACTTTTGTCTATGATACTACTAATACAGATTTACATGAAAAGGGTACAAGGTAAAAAGAAATTGATACATACAGATTTTTTTAAATTAAATAATCTAAGCAATTTTAACAAATAGGCTTTTCTATAATATAACAATTTGATCTACTGCTGCCATTACAAAATAATAATGCCTAGATAATATTTTTATTATAATGTTTATGTTATCCTTGTTTTGTGGTATTTTAATAAAGAGTTATTGTATTGTATTGTATTGTATTGTACAAAAACTTATTTATCATTTATAAATTCACTAACTTTGTAATAACATTTCCCGATTAGAAGTTTTTTAGCGTTATTAGATTCCTTATTGAATTTGGTATAGTATTGTACATAATAGGCCTCATACACAATATACTGTGGTTCATTAGGGTGGTTTTAGTTGGGCGATTACGACATCTGTTTTATAGTCTCTTCCTTTGCTTTGCTACTTTGCGATACCAAATATAAGCGATACTCACCGATCGATCGTTGTTGTCTAAAACATTTATATGGTAGGTAATTCCTAGACACAATCCTATTTGAGTTACTTTCTAGGGATGATTTCAGTAATACCTACCGGTATGCTGGCACCGAATCATTCCAGGTTCTCTTCTACTGGATCGTGAACCTATAAACCTTTGATAGTCACATTCACTGAGCTTTCTGTATCTATCATTATAATTATCACTATCACTGAAGCATTTGAACAGAAAATACTTTTTGGAATATTTTCTAATTTGTTGTTCAGAGTAACCTATTCTTTTGGTTAGATACATTTTAGTGACTTCTTGCAAATGGTATTTAACTTAGTAAATATTATGTTTTTATTCATTTTGACAAACAAAGTTATATCTAGTATTTACTACTTTAATTAGTTTGTGTGTATGTACATTATAGGAATTATTATAACATTAAAATTTGATAGGTACTTACCCTGTAACGGTCGGTCAGATTTTGATGAAATTTGGAGTACAGGTATATATTATTACATATTTCATACATATACATCTCACGGGTCTAGCCTGGACATTTAAGAGGCATTGGTGGGGACGAAGCCAACACCCTTGGCCCTTTTGAGTATAAAACACAATAAAATTATGGGATTTGTAATCGGGAATTATAAAACTATTGTACAGTATAGGAGTTTAAAAAATCTGGGCTATTGGCATCGATTCTGTCATAGCACTCACTAAACTAAACCAATCTGACAGGACTAAAATTATCTTTTCATTTCAATGTGTGAGAAAAGGGTGACAACAATTTTAGAGGTGTCAAATTTAGTTTAGTTTAGATAATGGTACAACTGAATCGACACCATTGTGATGAATTCTTGATGGTATGTTCCTGGTCTATCGTATGAGGTACGGCATCCGCCAGTTATGTCTCATTTCAAGATTAAGTTATACATTACTAGCGACCCGCCCGCCCGGCTTCGCACGGATGTAATTTACGTGCGAAGCCGGGGCGGGTCACTTGTTATATGTATAAACCTTCCGTGAAAAAATTATCTAACTGATGGTGAAAACCGCATCAAAATCCGTTGGGTGGTTTAGGAGGAGTTGGCGGTTATACAGACAGACAGACGCGGAAAGAGACTTTAATTTATACTATGTTATTGTGCTATAATATGTGTATCCGTTTAATAATATTTGGTATAGGTAGGTATATACATATTTGGAAACATAATAAACTTACCTTAATTTACTGTTTTTTAATTCCACGATCTATTACTATACTATATCTAAGGTAACAATATTTATAAAAACAGATATTTAAAAACCTAAAACTATTACAGTTTTTATTTGTTTTTTTACATCGGTCTAGGCTAGCGTTTGTCCGATCTTGCCTGGTGGAAAGCGATATTTACAGAGAAAATAAGTAAGTAAATAAAAAAATACAGGTAGGTATCCGTAGATTGATTAAGTATGTTAAATATAATAATATTATGATTATTTATGCCACAAATATCCCGTAAATAATCATATAACTTTAGTGAACAACCGTGATAGTTTAAAACAGTGTTTTAATAATATTATGTACGAAATGCGCCCATATTGTCGTAAAAGACGTGTATACAACAATAATATGCATGAATTATTGAAAATTTATTCATGAGAGTATTATTTCCATCCTGTTCCAAATATTTAGTCTCGAAATAACGCAAACATATTAAGATATCTTACTTAGTTTCAAAATCGTATACACTTCTTCAAATTTTCAAAGTTTGCCTCTATGAATGTAAGGCCAAAGTCGGATGGGGGCCCATCCGACTTTGGCCTTACCAGTCGGCTTGTGGCGGCCTACGGTGGTCAAATAACAGGTTTCCTATGGTTTTTAGGAATGAATAAGAATTGTTTTCCGCGCTGCCGCCAGCATGGGGAGAGCGGTACCTGACCACTTCGATCTTAATATTCGGTCATGGAATTCTAGCTTTATCTGCATCATCAGCCCATTTTCTTTTGTAGCTATAGCGATTTCTCTCCTATTTTCGACACAGGCACCGGTTTTTTTTTAAATTTTTAGAAGTTAAATCAAAAATTACACTCGCACAGTATCCTTAACAAATAGATGTTTTGTTTACTGTGTTATTTCAATGTTAGACCAATAAATATTACAAAAAAGTGGAAAATTACAAATAGAAAAACAGAACACACGGGTGCAGCTAGTTAGTATTATTAAAAAATATTGTAACTAGTTTGTTTAGATAAGAGTTAAGAATGTCAATACGTTCATTCACCTTTAGTTAATACAAATTCTATGTTCTTTTGTTATGCAAATCATACTCTACGTATTATTACAAACTCGGTGCGGTCGGGGACTAGGTAACTTTTGATAAATGCATCCATTAAAACTCACTATTTCTGACTCCTATAAAATTACCAACCTTTTGTTCAGTTGGGTAAAAAACACTCAATAAATCTCGAATCCGTGATAAAAATCTGTTTTCTCTGACGATTTTGACGAATTTCAGATAACCTAAAAGAGACCGCTGGGAGGCGCTGGATGCAGGCCGCTTCCAACCGGCCTTTTTGGAGATCGACGGGGGAGGCCTATGTCCAGCAGTGGACGTCCTACGGCTGAAATGCTGATAATGATGAATTTGGAACCTTGAAAATTATACTACTTCGGGCTAATGTCATATGTTTTTGAACTTTTGAGGTTCTGTTTCCTCGCGATGTTTTTTCGTCACCGTTTTAAATAAATTTAATATAATAAAGGAATAGTTGTACTTACTGATCTGCCTTGTAAGAGCTGGTTCCCTTTTCGACGATCTAAGACTCACAAACCGATGGTAATCATTTTCAGTCAACGGCTTAAACTTTTCATCTATTTTTCCACCGTCACCATAAAACTTGAAAAACTTCACTAATTCATCATTTTGTGAATATTTCCTCTTTAAAATCGTATACATGGGTCTCATATCGAAGACTTTTTTGAAAATATCTTTGTTAACTTTAACGGTATTTACTGCCACTGCCATTTTTTATATGCTTTGTTATTAATTTTATATATAATACTATTATTATATGTAAAAAGAATATATGTAAAAGATTCAATAAATAAAATATAGACACGTGACGTCTAGTAAAAATCTTAGTTTCTTTTGACAATGTATCGTGTTTAATTCGAGATAACGAATGTTTTAAAAGATAAGAATAAATTAACAATTTGTGTGGATTGCAATAATTATGTACCTGTCTATGAATTACCCACACCATTCAGCATGATTCAGCAAAATAAGTTTTTATTTTGTGGTAAAGGTTGTTTAAAATATTATGCTCACAATTTTATACAGAGTGTTGATTTGTAAACGAACGGTATTGATATTATGCTCGGAGTTTCTTTGCGCGATAGAATCCGGAAAGTGGATATTCGTCAAAAAACCAGAGTCACCGACATAGCTGCTAAAATTTGCAAGTTGAAGTGGCAATGGGCATGCCACAACGCTCGAAGAATCGATACCAGATGGGAAAGAAAGGTTCTTGAGTGGGGACCACGAACCGGAAGACGCACCGTAGGTAGACCTCCCACTAGATGGACCGAAGACATTGTGAGGGTCGTGGGCATCCAGTGGATGCAGATGGCAGGCTGTCGTTCAATGTAGGCCTATGTTCAGCAGTGGACGTCTTCTGGCTGATGATGACGGTATTCATATTAGACACTTTCGCAAAATCCTTTCTTAGCGGACGTCTACACCCTATAAGGAATCTGCCTGTTTAGCTTCGTAGGTCAAGTCGTTTTTTTAGATATAGTGATGAGTTTAGTGTTATTTCGCGTTTATTCAAGTAATATTACAGGGTTATGAATATAGATTGTACTAATCCAAAAGGAAGTCATTGTACTTGTCATCATGATCAACGTTTACCAACCCTGAAATCGTGTAAAAAAACAACTTTTCCCTACATTTTGTTGTTGTAAATGACCTTTTTCTATGGAACAGCTGATTATTTTCGTGATTTCAGGGTTGGTCCTATAGTAAAAGTAGTTCATAATCATGAGTACAATGACCTCCTTTCGGCTTAATACAGTCGGTTTCAGTTTAGTACAGTCTATATGCGTAACCCTGAATAATAATCATACTTCAAAATTGCAAAGTTATAATGATTATTTACGAGATATTTGTCTTGTCTTGCTGTCTTGTCTTGTTTTCCCGTGAACATGGTGCATGTAACTGCGCCGAAATGTCGAGAGCTCATTCTACAACCTTCCCACGGTAAATATCCCGTAAATAATCATATAACGTATACATAATTATAACGGTAAGCGCAGCGTAGGACGTCCACCCACAAGATAGACAGAAGACCTAAAAGAGACTGCAGGATGCAGGCCGCTTCCAACCGGCCCTTTTAGAGATTGATGGGGGAGGCCTATGTCCAGCAGTGGACTTCCTATGGCTGAAATGATGATGATGATGAATCATATAACTTTAGTGAACAACCGTGATAGTTTAAAACAGTGTTTTAAATATAGCAGTTTGCAAATCAACACCCTGTATGAAATATTTAAATTGAATCATTATTGAGTAAAGCATTTTTCCTCGTTGGTATTCTAAATGTCAAGATGTTTCTATGAAGCAATATGTATGTATAATAAATTGGACCCGGGTAGGTATTTCCTAAAACTGCGACCGGAACCACCGAATGACCGAACAGAGGATAGACAGCAATACGTCCTTTTAGTTCACGGTGAACATACTGTGATCCCCAAGCCGCTTGCCAAGCGTGGGGATTATGGCAACACCCCTCTCTAAGAGGGAGGCCTTTGTTCAGCTGTAGACGTTTACAGGCTGATGATGTGATGTTATTAATATAATATACAATAAATAATATTTACAGGTTACAGATATCCCGGACATCAGCCTGTACGAGATTAGGATGGCCCTGAAACAGTTCAAGAACAACAAGGCGCCGGGGGACGATGGAATCACATCAGAGCTTCTGAAAGCGAGTGGAACACCGGTACTCAGAGTCCTTTAGAAGCTCTTTAATTTTGTCTTATTCGAAGGTATAACGCCAGAAGCATGGAACAGAGGCGTGGTGGTTCTGTTCTTTAAGAAAGGTGACAAAACTTGCTGAGGAATTACAGACCCATCTCGCTTCTGAGCCATGTTTATAAGCTGTTTTCGAGGGTCATCACGAATCGTCTCGATCGCAGGCTCGATGACTTCCAGCCTATCGAACAAGCCGGTTTCCGAAAAGGCTTTAGTACTATAGACCACATCCACACGCTACGCCAAGTTATACAGAAGACCGAAGAATATAACTTGTCACTATGTTTAGCGTTTGTGGACTATGAGAAAGCCTTTGATTCGATCGAGGCCTGGACGGTGCTCGAGTCTCTCCAGCGATGCCGTATTGACTATCGGTATGTCGAAGTGTTGAAGTGTTTATTTTATTTTTATTTTATTTTATTTAGTTTATTGGCACACAAAACAAAATATGATCAAAACAATTTAAACTTAGAGTAGACTATACAATTTGTACAATAACGCCACCATGTCGGTCCGAGTACATTAACAGAGTTCGAAGGCAATTCCATTGCGAAGAGGCGTGAGACAGGGAGACGTTATCTCTCCGAAACTGTTCACTGCTACAATGGAAGATGCCTTCAAGCTCCTGGAATGGCAAGGACTCGGCATCAACATCAACGGCGAGTACATCACTCACCTTCGGTTTGCCGACGATATTGTGGTCATGGCAGAATCGATGGAAGATCTCAGCATGATGCTCGAAGGCCTCAATCGAGTCTCTCAACAGGTGGGCCTTAAAATGAACATGGACAAGACAAAGGTCATGTCAAATATCCATGTTGTGCCCACCCCAGTATCAGTTGGGAACTCAGTTCTTGAAGCTGTTGACGCGTACGTCTACATAGGACAAACAGTCAAACTAGGTGAGTCACACTCACTCACGAACTGGAAGTAACGCAACTATCCTTGTGATAAATACCTACTTAGATTATAATTAACACATGCATGATAATTAGAATTATATACTTCTATTGAATAAGATGTATAGAACCATACAGTGAGAAAACCGGTCGCAATATGTTAACATTCGTATCGTGTGTTTATTCATATTTTTTATTTCTTTTAATCCGGTTCTTTTACTTTATTTCATTATATTAAACTTAATTATTAAATTCCGTATGACCATATATATGACCAAAAAAGGTTACGAAACAATTGTCTAAAAATTTTGCGCATACTACAATTCTATTTGGCTACATTCTATTTTTCTATTTTCTGTCTCTGTCGTACTCAATGTACATCGGCGATGTAGCGAGCGGGAGGACCTCTGCCGTCCGAGATACAGTTTAAACTAGTTCGGAGGGTAGCGTAAATCTTTATCTGTCACAAGCCTATTACGAAGCTGTTTATTAGTAAAAAATTCCAATTAACTCATGCAATCGCATTAAATTTACACGTAAAGTATGCTATTAACAACTAAAACTTAATATTACTGTATTATTGGTAGATATTACCTACGTTATGATTCACGATTGTGTTGAAAGTTTATGAAGTGTTTAAACTACAATTAAAAAATTAAATAAAAATATACTTGCCAGTCGTACCTAAGGATAATGTACAACACAATCATAAGCTACCTACCTACCAAAATGACAAACCAATACAAAAAGTGTAACAAGTGTACCTACAATATTTTGTTATGGAATCATGTACCTAAGTAATAATAGGCTAAGTTTTTTGAGAAATAAATATTATATTATATTATAGGTAGGTCCAACTTCAAGAAAGAGGTCAATCAGCGAATCCAACTCGGCTGGGCAGCGTTCGGTAAACTACGCAACGTCTTCTCGTCCAAAATACCTCAATGAATTATTAATTATCAATTATTCACTAAAATAAATAGTAATAAAAATAAAATTAATAAAAACCTCATCGTGATATACACATATACAATAATAAACATATAGAGCCAAATCGTGCCAAACATGCCAAAACTCGGCGCACGCTATGAATTGCGCCGACTTTTTGGTTAGTTACATACAAGTGGTTTCAAGGTACCTAACTGCGATCCGACTAAAACGCGATGCCAGAGCTACGATGACATAGACAACTAACGTTGAACACTATGCAAGTGACATAACGTATAAATTGGAGTAAATATGGCATTGTGACGTATATAAATAAAAATCATTACAATGGATGTACAATGACGCTCGGACGTTTTTGACTGTTTTCAATGAGAGATTGTGACTCTATAGGAATTTTATCTCAATGTTTAACCTTTTTCAAGCGGGCCAATCCTAGGCGCGAAATGAATGAATGACTTTTGAGTCTCCAGTCACAAGCGTTGAGTCTCCAATCACAAGCGCCATACGATATCCCCCCGCGACCGGTGGCCTACATCTTGTATAAGCAAATTATGACTCGTGCGCGATCAAGTGGTTATATTATCTTTGGCGTAGATGTATGCACAATCATTGTTTATATTTAATATTTTATTATCAGTAAAAACTAAATGTTATTGAATAATAAGTATATGTATTACTTAATTATCATATTGTTCACCTCCGGGTTATTTTGATAATAATGGAATAATAATTTATTTATAACAAAAGTTTTTTTTTAGGTTATCACTTCTGGTCCACGTAATATCATCATCATCATCATCATTTCAGCCGTAGGACGTCCACTGCTGGACATAGGCCTCCCCCATGGATCTACAAAAGGGCCGGTTGGAAGCGGCCTGCATCCAGCGTTTCCCTGCGGTCTCTTTTAGGTCGTTTGTCCATCTTGTGGGTGGACGTCCTACGCTGCGCTTACCTGACCGTGGTCTCCATTCCAGAACCTTTCAGCCCCGTCGACCATCTGTTCTGCGTGATATGTGCCCTGCCCACTGCCATTTCAACTTGCTACTCCCTTGTGGACTATGTCGGTGACTTTCGTTCGTCTACGGATCTCCTCATTTCAGATTCGATCTCGTAGATACCTAAACCCCGAGCATAGCTCACTCCATAGCTCGTTGTGCGACTTTGAGCTTGCTTATGAGGCTCATAGTGAGAGACCACGTTCAGTGCCGTATGTCATCACTGGTAACATACGTAATACGTGATCTGCGACTACGTAATATGTGATCGTAATATGCGCTCTACTTTGCTCGAGGGAAGAGTCTCGTCATACAACGTGGCAATGAGGCCAGCATTTTAGGAACAATTCCCACTGTCAACAATGTGTGTGTGTGGGAAGCTTCGATTTGATATGTCAAGGAGCTAAGGCCTTACGCCTAGCTGCTTAAAGCAATCCAGTTTAGGTGATGAAAACATTTTGCGCGACCGAAAACTTGTTCTGGGCGCGTTAAGTTTCACGTTCGCGTGGTTTTCTAAACTGCGCAGTTTCAACGTTAGTTTGATCCCACGTTACGAGTTGGGCCTAAGGCTGACTCGGGTTGATGCTGGCGGGAGAAGTACACAATAACATCATGGGCTTCAAGCGGAATGTCAGTGCAGGGGCCTTACGGACAACAGGTATTGCGGCACCAAACTAACGTTAAATCTGCTCAGTTGAAAAATCACGCGAACGTGAACGTTAACGCGCCCAGATACGGTTTGCGGTCGCGTGATTTTCCAACTGAGCGGATTTAACGTTAGTTTGGTGCCGCTATAGCAGTTGTCCGTAAGGCCCCAGAACTCATTGCCCCCATCTCGAGTAAGAATTTATTTACAAATAATTTTTTTATTATTTTGTTTGTTTGACGTGATTTTCACACATTTTGTTTTTATTACATGGGAATTACTCGCGCTCGTATTTGTCGGTCTTTTTCAAGCTGAATGCGCGTGCGCTGTGTCGTCTCGCTTGTACTAATATGTACTTTGTGACGTCGGCCATATTGAATTTAGGTTACGTCATTTTTCGTTTTCTCAGTAAACCCTTTAATTTGATACCCATATAATGGGAGAGCAAAAAATTACTGGTCCGCCATCTTTGGGAGTCCGCCATATTGGATTTAGAATTACGTCACTAGCTCTCATCGACTTTTGCATTGTCATCCAAACTAAACGTGTGCAAAATGTCAACTCAATCGGTTCGAGATAACTGGTCTAAAATTCAGTTGTAAGATTTGTCCCACAGAAAAGCAAAAAATCATTCCCTTCTGTCATTTGTCTCACGTAAAATAGGTAACTAAAAGGGCAAGGGCAATAATAGGTTGTAAAAAAAAGAGTGTTGAAATTGTTCCGAGAAACAAATAACGTAATGAGGAGTTCGGAAAAGCCATAAATTAAATGTTTATACTACAATAATTATTAAAAACAAACTTTTAATATGTAACAGGAAAATATACAACAGATTAATAATTTACGAAACGACTCGAAAGAAGAATGGAAATAACACAAAACCTTAGAATAACTACTCAGAGAAGGTAAGTTTCCAAACAACGCCTTCTCAAAACGTAAGCTACAAATTCGCTTTGTAGCTTACGTTTCGATTGGTATTTTAAACGATTTAAGTAAGAAAATTAATGGATTACCTGTGGAATGTCACACCATAACTCTTATGCTGCTTTTCTGATTTGTTGAGGTACGATTTCACCGCGCAAATTGTCATAGTAATATTTTTATATATATTTTGGTGCCATATATGACACCATTTGAATGGCTTAAATTTTGCGAATGTACTTGGTTTCTTTGTGTAGTTATTCTAAGCACAAAACATTAACCTAACTACAATAAATAAAATCTATACTTACCTATAAACAAAACATAAAACTTAAAAACTAAATTAATCAGAGGCTGTTAATGGTAACCTTTCAAACGATATTTAATTTCATACAATTTACCCAAAATGACCGCAACAAACCTAAAAGATATCGCAGGGAAACGCTCGATGGGGGAGGCCTATGACCAGCAGTGGACGTCCTATGGCTGAAAAGATGATGATGATGACCCAAAATGCAGGCCGTGTTCATCATTATCAGCCTATTGTGTTCCCACTGCTGGGACACAGGCCTTCTCTCAGAGAGAGGATGGGCTCTAATCCACCATGCTGGCCCAGTGCTTGTTGGTGAATGGCATACGTCTTTGAATATTACAAAGATAGTTTTATCTATGATTTTTGTTATTTCTTGGAGTAGACAATTCGCTGTTGGAAGGAGTTCCTGCTATACTGGATCCAGGGAACAACCTGAAACAAAGTTATTATAAAGTTTTACTATTTTTAGGGTCCCATACCCAAAAGTGTAACACTCTTAAAAAATGTGTCCTTGTGTCTTTCATCGCATGTTGGGGAGTGTTCTAAAGAACTGTTTGATCTGATGCCGGGGTCACGGTTTTATCATTGTACTAGCCGCCATCGCCTGAAAGTTCATCCACATATTATAGATCGGTGGAAATCGCACTGTGTGCTTTTTACGCAATCTTTTTTTTTCAGCCAAGCATTTATGCACTCACATATGCTGGCCTCAGCTACATTTCGACCCACATTTTCACATTCGTCTATCATCATCATCAGCCGGAAGACGTCCACTGCTGAACATAGGCCTCCCCCTTTAGCCTCCACACTGAACGACAGCCTGCCTTTTGCATCCACTGGATGCCCGCGACTCTCACAATGCCGTCGGTCCATCTAGTGTGAGGGCCTACCTACGCTGCGTCTTCCGGTTCGTGGTCTCCACTCAAGAACATTTCATTCATCTATAAATGCTTCTATTACCTGCCATTACAGTGATATATATTCATGGGTTACTTTTTATCCCGTGATACCCTGATTGTGGGATAGTGGATGAAACCGGGAGGAGCTGCTTGTACCTCATAATCCTTTTGTATTTATCCATCATCTCGTTAACAGGGTTGATCTGCACCGGCGGGTAGGTCCTCAGAGACAGGTACGGAGCACCCATGCCCACTGCCGAACGCATCTGAAAATTTTATTTATGGTTTTATACTTGGTGGAACCTTTGCGCCGTTGCAGTGTATACTCTTATTTACTTTCAAAATAAATAACTCTGATGCTGGCGTCACGTTTTTATCATGGCACTAGCCACCACCGCCTGAAATTTCATCCACACATCATAGATCAGTGGCAATCGCACACTGTGCGATTCACACGATCTTTCTTGCCTCACACTTATAAAATGTGGAATGAGCTACCTTCCGCGGTGTTTCGAAGAAGCTACAACATGGGGGTTCTTCAAAAGACGAGTTAATAGAGTTCTAAAGGGTCGGCAAGGTATTTGTAATGCCTCTGGTGTTCCAAGTATCCAAAGGCGACGGTGACTGCTTACATTCAGGCGGCCCGTCTGCTTATTTGCCACCTATGACATTAAAAAAACCTTACCACGCCACCAACTTACCGCGTCTTTGTTGGCTTCCATATCGGCTAGTTTTTTATTCAAATCGTGTTTCAAGCCTTGCATGAGCACAAAATCTTTCTCTAGGATCCCGCGAAGACCTGCAATTCATAAATCATAAATGTATGTATTTCCGAAAGAACAGCACATAAAATCTCTATACAAGACTTACATATTTACATATTTAAAAACGCAAAAAGTTTGCAGTGTGCCCCCAACTACGCTATGCCTGTTTCTTGGGTACCCAGAGAGATCTATTTATAGCTACATATTTTTAGAATTTCGATGTTATTTAATTTTCCAAAAATTCTCCTCTGAATAATTGACTCAACCTAGAAGTTGCCTAACTCTAACCGCGTAACTCTTCTCGCATTATCTTTGTCAATCGCGCGGCAGCAGGCGCGGCAGGTCCGACAAGTCGACTACTTGTAGCCTCATATCTAAAGTGCAGAATTTGCCAAGCCTGGCCTGCCAGCCTGATGTAATACCACATACCAGCAGTATCGAGCAGAGTCTCCAGGTCGTAAGTGGAGTACTCCGCAGCGGAGGGTGCCAGCATCCCGGGAGAGGGAGACGGGAGAGACGGCAGTGACGGCAGCGACGTGCTCGGAGATGGTAAAGGAGATTGTTTACCTGGAACTTTAGATTTTAACATTACGTTCTACTTTATTTATTTAGTTATAGACACATAGCCAGACGTAATAATGGGAGGTGGTGTACAACAGTAACCACGTGGTGGCCGAGACTAGGTCGGTGGAACCCGGGCCGACCGAGGATGAGCAACGATATCAATAGAACTGTCGGAAACGAGGATGCGACTAGCAAGAGACCGGGGAGAGTGTGGTTCCACTATCCACCATCAGCGGTCCACCGGTTCGGCTCCATCATCAGACCCTCGTCACCCAGTGTATTGACCCCAGTATCAGACATCAGATAAAAAAGTAGTTACCCAAGTGGTGTAGTTGCGGCAGGTCCCAGGCGGAGGGTCGGCGCGGCGCCAGCGTGTCCCCGGGCGGCGGGGGCGCACGCCCACGGCGCTCCGAGAGAGACAGCACGCACACATGCGAGCAGCACGACACGAGCAGCGAGCTGCGGTTGAAACGGATGTACTCCCTGGAATATAAAAAATTTGAAAGATTTTTTGAAAAAAACTTGGTGTTCTCAACAAGGCGAAGCGGTACTTCACGTCAAGTCAAAAGTTCTTGCTTTACAAAGCGCAAGTCTGACCTCACATCGAGTACTGTTCCCATCTGAAGCACAGAGCACCCAAGTATCAACTTGAGCCTCTTGATGCATTACAGCGTTAGAATCGTCGACGATCCCAAGCTCTCCGAACACCTAGAGCCGCTCAGCATGCGCAGAGACGTTAGGTCTCTCTGTATCTTATATCGCATATACAACAGGGAGATTGTTCTGAAAAACTGTTTGATCTGATGCCTGCGTCGCGATTTTATCATAGCACTAGCCGCCACCGCCTGAAAGCTCAACCAAACATATCAGTGATCAGTACATAGATCAGTGGCAATCGCAGTGCGATTCATACGAACTGTCTTGCCTCACCACTGAAAAATTTAGAATGAGCGCGGTGTTCCCTATAAGCTACAACATGATGGGGTTCTTCAAAAGGTGAGTTAATAGAGTCTTAAAGGGTCGGCAACGTATTTGTGATGCCTCTGGTGTTACAAGAAGTATCCATCTGCGACGGTGACTGCTTACCATCAGGCAGCCCGTCTGCTTGTTTACCATATTTTAGATGCAGATTAAGAGAATAGGTTAGACTAGTTATTTTTTATTACACCATAAAAAAGCAGATCATAAATAGAGCCCACCCTTTCCGCCTAACACAGTATAAATCTACATACGGCTGCTGCGGTCCAGGTTTTTGCCACATCTCTGATTCAGGCAGCAGCATGAAGCCGCCAGTCGATGCTTGAACTACGCTGGACGGTCGACGAGAGTTGGAGGGCTTTACGTCTGATAGATCTTCCTCAAATGGTTTGTAAATTGGACCTGGAATATCAAATCTTTACATAGAATCTGCTTGACTCTAAAACGCTATCAACCGACTTCAAAAACAAGAAGGAGGTTCTCGATTCGGTTGTTTTTTTAATGTTTGTTATCTCATAAGAACGCCGTCATTTAAAAACCAATTTAAAAAAATCTATAATTGCTTTCAAGTTGACGTAACCTTGTAAAGAAGTAATGCTAGAACAAATTTAATGTAAGCGCGTAAAGCGAAATACCACTCACAGATCTGGAAAATTATTTGACCCTATGCTGAAGTTTGGCACGTTGATGTAGAGATCGTATAAGGAAGGATTTTTTGGGGCTGATATATATGACAGTCTACGTGTACAATAGCTACTAATGTATAAAATAGATTTCTAACCAGGATGAATACAATAAGCTCCAAACTCGACCTTGTGGCCGAGGACTCCCAAGAAAGGAAACTTGATTTTGATGCTCTGGAGTAGACATTCCTCGTAGATATCCCATATGTGAACTGTCTGAAACATATAATGAGAAAACTGTTCTGAAAAGCTTTCTTTATTCATGTATAATTATTTGAGATGGCAACATCCTTTTTCGTAATTTTCCCGTTTTGTAAATGATTTATTAAGTATACGTACAAAAAAGAAATTCGTCAACATTTTTATATTTAATACACTTGTCTTTGGTAAATCACAATATTATTACTATTTTTGCATGGTACAGTCAACATCAAAATAGTGTGATAAGAAAAAAAGAAAGAAAGAAAGAAAGAAGAAAATTTGACTGTTTTTTTACTGACTTCTAAAAAGGATCCGTCTCCGTCATTAATAAATCATTTTGAAAATTCTTCTTTTATTTGAAAGGATATACTTTCAGATTGGTCCCATAGAAATTTCATCAAAATTGGTTCAGTAGTTTGTTTTTTAAAACAATATCATTGATTCAAATCAGAGATTCAATCATCCAAGTAACCAAAACTGCGTATTTACTAATTTTGAAGTCGGTTTTTTTAATTGAGAATTGTTGTGAACATAATTGATTAGATTTAGTTATTTTATATTACTCACCTGCTGGACAGAAGACCTAAAAGAGACTGCAGGGAAACGCTGTATGCAGGCCGCTTCCAACCGGACCTTTTGGAGATCGATGGGGGAAGGCCTATGTCCAGCAGTGGACGTCTCACGGCAAAATTGGTCATGATGACTCACCTGCCTACGTTAACAATGTTACAAAATAAAATTATTCTTTCTTTTTTTTATCGAAAAAAAAAATAAACAAAAACTGAACGCTGATATCGTTAATTTAAATCATTTCTACAGTGTACATACTGTACATTACGTATGGTACTGAGACGTGGTCCTTAACTGTTGGCCTTTTGGAAAAACTCAGAATCACACAAAGTGGCAATGGGCAGGCCACATCGCTCGAAGAACCGACAACCAATGGGGAAGAAGGTTCTTGAGTGGAGACCACGAACCGGAAGACGCAGCGTAGGTAGGCCTCCCACTAGATGGACTGACGACATTGTGAGAGTCGCGTGCATCCAGTGGATGCAGATGGCAGGCTGTCGTTCAGTGGACGTCTTCTGGCTGATGATGATGGTAAAAAAGATCAACTTACACAGTTATTACAGAAAGCCACGACAACTTCCCTCCCCGGCACTATAGCGACGTCTAGCACAGCAGGTGAGGTAGGCGCGTGCAGTACTGCGAAGGGAGATGACTGCGAGGTTTCCCACAGCCGGACTGCACCGTCTATACTGCCCGTCGCTACCAGGTGGAGGGGATATACTACGTGGAAGCAGGATACTCCCTGGAATAGAAACGAAATTACAAAAACAAAACATCAGGCGAGATGGTGGTCAAACGCTAACCTATTAAAAAAAACTATTTCACGGGAAGTGGGAACAAGTCAATAAAATTCAATCCCCAAATTCAAAATCATCCCTAAAAGAAAAGAATTCATCCCCTAATAGGATATTGGACTTGTTTGGTTTATAAAAACAACAGGGATAGTGAAAAATATATATAATTATATGTAATGTCATCATCATCAGCCAGAAGAAGTCCACTGCTGAACATAGGCCTCCATCTTAGACCTCCACACTGAACGACACTGCATCCACTAGATGCCCGCCACTCTAACGATGTGGCCGGTCCATCTAGTGGGAGGCCTACCTACGCTGCGTCTTTCGGTTCGTGGTCTCCACTCAAGAACCTTTTTCCCCATTGGTTGTCGGTTCTTCGAGCGATGTGGCCTGCCCATTGCCACTTTGTGTGATTCTGAGTTTTTCCAAAAGGCCAACAGTTAAGGACCACGTCTCAGTACCATACGTAATGTACAGTATGTACACTGTAGAAATTATTTAAATTAACGATATCAGCGTTCAGTTTTTGTTTAGATTAGGAAGGGACAAAGCACTTGTCAGTTTCCCGCAAAGTGAGTTTTATAGAGACAACTATGAAGTTTATATGACGTAATTACAAGTGACGTCATTAGTAAGTATAGTGCGCTATCTAGCAAGACATTGAAATGCTTATAATTGTTTAATTTAGTTTTCGGTGCTAGGATCTATTTATGGTCAGCTTTTTGATTCTATTCCCAGTAGTCTTACAAAGACATAATGACTTTTTTTTAATACAAAGTTGGCACACTTTAATTTTTTCATAAATTGGAGGTAGTAGAAAATAAATTTGTTACCTCACCCTTTGCACTTTAAACACGTAATCGTCCAGCTTCCCCGGCACGTGTCTCGCTCTAACACTGACGTTAGAGTCGTGCGAGCAGGATACCAGTATGTCTCCGCCGCGCGCGTGAGCGAGGCGACGGATGGAGCGAGAATGAACACGGCGCCATTTTGTTATGGTGAAGAGAGACGTGTGAGGAGGAGTAAAAAGTTCCTGAAATAGTGGACAAAAATTCATTGAAATGATGCTAGTATTATGTCATCATTTCAGCCGTAGGACGTCCACTGCTGGACATAGGCCTCCCCCATTGATCTCCAAAAGGGCCGGTTGGAAGCGGCCTGCATCCAGCGTTTCCTTGCGATCTTTATTAGGTCGTTTGTCCGTCTTGTGGATGGAAGTCCTACAAGCTCGGCTAGGCTAGGTGGCTGGTATTATGTAGTACTTATTTATTGTTTCCCGTTTTCTATATTAAACTGAAATATAGAAAACATCACAATGATAATCGCTTCGAAATTTCAATGTTATGTTTAAATATTTTTCCTGATTGTTTTGTTAAAATTACAATTAATTTTGTATCTTCAACGATTTCAATTTCAACATCAATTTATCACCTTTCCGTTGTTTTCTTTTTCCTTTCCTTCCCCTTCCTTTTTTTTCCTATTACTTTCTTTAGTTTAGAATTAATTAACTTTAGTTGTGTACATAACTAAGCAATGTTATGTAGGTGCAATGTGCAATGGATCTGTGGAGGGATTGGTTGTATCAAATTGCAATCATTCTCTCACAAAACAAGTGACTCAGGATTTGTGTATAAAACATTATTATATTTTGTAAAAAAAAATGAGATTTTTGCGTATGTATTGTAAAATTGACAATAAAAGAATATAATAAAAAAACATCGATTTTATCAGGGTGAATTTTGTCGGCTGTCAGTTGAAATTTTACTCTTTCGGAGGCGTCTAAATCACCAAAGTGAAATTTGCCTGTTTTGGAAAGCAGCAGTGCAAGTACCGTTCTTTATCGGTCGTCAAATTCGCTAAAATGCCATAGAATCGATCACAGCGAGTACTGAAAAAATGGCATATTATCGAATTTGACGACCTCAACTGTCAATTTGACGATCGATAAAAGAACGGTACTTGCACCCCAGTTTCGCAACGCAATTGCACCGTAATTATGATTATACAGGTTCATATCATGTCACCCGTAAATTTTTCAAGTTTTCTCGTTCGCCCTTTAATACTAAACTTTTGTTGCCTACTGCTGCAGTAATACTGAATCTTAGGGAAGATCTGTGCATAGAAAGGCTTAGACTTGCCATCCAGAAGTAATAGTTGATGGAGTCGGGCGACTTGGAGTGGAAGAGCTGTATCCTCGGAGAGTGGAACCGGAGGCGCAGCACCTGTCCGCACTCCGTGCCCACTGCCAGCTCGGACCCGGCGCCAGGGTGCAGAGAGGGGCAGTACGCCAGACTCTGGAAGTATCATCATAATCATTTCAGCCAAAGATAATATAACCAATAGACCGTTGAATGTCTAGAGACAATCCAAATGCTTACCCCACCAGTTACCCCACAGTCTATTAAAAAAAATACTGATATCAAAAAAATATAAATTGAAAAAAAAAACTTGATCAAGACATAATCTTGATCTCACTTGACAAGTTATAATTTGCTTGTGCACTATGTCAGCCACGTCGGTCGCGGGGCGATATCCTCATATCATATGGCGCTTGTGATTCGCAAATTTGGAAACGTGTAAGGAAATTTGTATGTATAATTATGTTAACTGAGTAGCACAGACATCTAATGACAGAAAGATCAAGTCTTTCTGTCATTAGATGTCGGTGATATATTTTTTTACAGTTTTTATTGATTTGTTTTTTCTTTGTGACATTTATTACTTGACTTTTTAATTTTAATTTTTAACCCTGACAAAACTATGAATGTTAAAAAAAACGTTTTATATCTTATTTATGTTTATGTTTAACTAATTTAACTGCAATTATTTTATTTTATCGCTCAATATTATTGCATGCTGTCTTCACCTGTATTTATTGTGACATTTAGTAATATTTTTATTTATGTTTAGACATTAAAAAAAAAAACATAAATCATATTTTTATATTTTTGATAGTTGGCTTAGCGATGACAAACAGCTGCATCCTCGATCTATAAATATTATAGCAAATAATTATGAATGAAAAGTTTGATATGTACCTTCCCATTTTTATTTTTTATTTTGTAAGTGCGCGGTGAATGTGGGCACCGTGTCAAACCAACTGTGGTTTATTGGTGCAATATTATTCTATAAACTGTATTGTTTGTATAAAGTAAATTAATTAATTTAAAAAAAAACTTTCATCCAAAAGTTCGGGCTTCTCTGGTGGCCGTATGTGTAAATCACTCACCGTTGGTATATTGGGCATTCCAGTGATGCAGTACAAGGCAGTGTGGGAGAGAGTTGTTGCATCGTAAATAGTCAAGCTTCTGTCTGATGCTGCGTACATCAGGTACTGTACATCCTGAAACACGAACGGCCGTCCGTAAGCTAGGAAACAGTCAACTGAAATAAGGTCCAATGTGTTGACCTTTCTCAGTTCATGCAATAAGATAATAACTGGCTCGAAAACTTTATCTAAATAATAAAAAAATAAACATGTAAATCGGTTCACAAATTTAATGTTGCAGTAATTGGCGTACATACGGAAAAAAGTTATGGTTACGCATCGTAATTGAAAACCTCCCCTTTTTTGAAGTATATGAATAGAAAGAATTGGGTTTGAATAGTTTCAGTTTAGTTTTGCTGAACGTCGCTAGATGGCAAAACTGGTAGATGCTTACACTGAGGTAGATGGCATCCGTGATCCAACAGTTCCTGACTCGTCTGCGAAGTCCAGTTCTGTGGTAAAACACCTGAAAAAAATCACCACATCAAGCATCGATCATCGTCTACATTTTATTCTCTAAAACATATTGCACTTATAAATCACTAGCTGGAGCAGCCAGTGATTTATAAGTGCCACGATGTCACCCACGTAGATTTGTCACTCTCTGGCCCTCTTACAATATCTTTACAGCGAGTAGATTAAGATAAAAACAAAAAACTCGACTGCAAAATGGACACTTTGGACACCTCTTAGGTACATCAAAATCGATCAATAGGTTATATGAAAACATAACATAATATGGGATTAAAATATACAGGGTTACGCAGAAAGTGTGTACCTACTTAGTCCATAGTATACCTACTCAACATTATGAACCACTTTTACTATGGGACGTTAATGATGCTAATTTAACCTAACCTTCCTTAAACTAATTTTGTTTACCTCGTATGAGTGTAGCAAATTCAAGTTGTCGCAGTAAATGCCAATTCTGCCCCCTTTGGAGACAGCTACGTAGCAAAACGCATCTTCCCTTTCTATGTTCACCAGCTTTACTATAGTTTCTCTCTGTAACAGAAGTTGTTAGGATTATATTATTGAAAATGTATCATCAGTAATAGGGATATTTTTAACTATTTTATTAGCTTGGTATGTATGTACTAGTATGTAGTGGAATCTTTGAACTTGATTTTCAAATCCTTCAAAACGTCGAATTAAATTAAAATTTTGCACACTTTCAAGGACCAATGACAATATAGTTTGTCCCATTAACACTAAAAAGACAGTCTGCCTATAGACCGTTGAAGGTCTGAAGACAATCCAAATGCTCAAGCCCACTATCAGTTGGCAGCGTACCCAGCATGCTGGCGGCATTACCACGCTGAATGGCAATGCTTATACTTTGAGCCAGAAACACGCCAGCATTTTGGTCACGCGTCGCATTAACAAGGCATTCTGAAAGGTTTTTGAAAATAAGATCTCTCTTTTATATAACCTCACTTTACAATGGTCCAACTTGATGATATCTCCACAAGTGATTCTGTTCCAGCGATCCTTCTTGGAGCCAGTTTTCTTGGCACCGACTTGCTCCAACTTCGCGACTAGCTGCCTCCACTTGGCGCGCCCGGCGTTATACGGGTCCAACACTCGGAACAGCTTTTGGGCATGCGTCGAGTATTTATGATGACCTGGACAGTAAAAAATGTATTTCATATACATATCAAGTTTTTTTTGTCTATAATCAAATCATGAGTTGGTTTCTCCTAGTTTTTTAACGGATACATTTCGAAGAGTGCATGTGCTTCCGATCTGCATGATCTAATTCTAATTCCCTCTTCATGTTTCTATCAGACGGCCAGAGTGCGCATGAAAAGGTGACTTGTTTCACGGTTGATATTTCTAAAACTTAAACGAAGCTTTGATTTTACGTTCATTGTGCGAAATGCTGGTCTGTGCGCTGCCTGAATGGGTGTTCCCCGATGGATACAATCTGGGTGTCTTCAAGTCGTGAGTGAATTGGAACCAGGCAAGCGTGCTCCATCGAGACCGGTCATCGTTAACATCAGGCGAGTTGGCGGTCAAAGGCAACCATATTATTTAATTTAAAGAAGTGTTAATGATGAAAAAAATATGTATGCATTGTCTTACCGAAGATGTTGTTGATGGCAGTGACAAAGCTCCCCTCGTCTAAGCTGAGCACATCCGGAGCTGCACCTGTCACTGGGAACTCGATCCCTTCCTCTGCCGCTGCACGACGCATTACTTCTTCTACTCTACTGCAATCAAATCAAAGCATTTGTTTGTCAATTGTAAATTTAGTTTTTTTAGGGTTCCGTACGTTAAAAGGAAAAAACGGAATCTTTATAGAATCACTTTGTTGTCCGTCTATCAAGACCCCTTTTCCCAAGAACGCGTAAAGTTATCAAGTTGAAATTTATATCAAATACTTGAAGCTATAGTTTCTTTCAGCTGTGAAAAAATCAAACTTGTAAGTCAACGCGATCAAAAGATATGACCGTTTATGTCGCATATTTCCGCATATTTTGCGATTTCACAAGGGAATCAAAACCTATAGGGTACTTCCCGTTAACCCAGAATATTGAAATTTAGCAACAGAAAAGGTTTTACAGCACTTTTAGAGGAAAAAATTCTAAAATTGTTAATTTAAAGTTATGTCAATATACTAGTAATAAAACATTGTTTTGCGATTACAAACTTACATTTTGTAGTTGGTATGTATGGAAACAGGTTATTGTGCACTACAAAGTTAAGTTTGTCTTTTATTATGTTAACTTATTTAACTTTTTTTGTTTGGACTCTCGCTCTGTGGGTTCCACCCAACGAAACCCTCGGAGTGTGAGTCCTACTTGTACTTTTCCGGTTTTTTCCATCGGTTTCTTCTAGACAATCGTGCTCCATCGTAGACCGCGTCTTTGCTTAACATCAGACGAGTTGGCGGTCAACGCAAGCCTGACTGATATGCTTATGTAGGTACGTATATCAGTCTCTGGCAGCCATATCACAAGCTTTGCTTAGTTTGGGGTCAGATGACCGTGTGTGCAAAAATGTCGTGTATATTTTTTATTTCCATTATATTTATTTAATAGCTTAATTTTTAAGATTTGACATTTTTTTTTTATATAAAACTAAAACTAGGGTGCCCCCGCCAGCGGGGCAGGGCCCAATTTACCGGAGGTTAGGGCTGCAGACTGAGGAACCTCCTGACCATTGCGCTCCGTGTCCAGGATAACCGTCTTCTGCATCTGACTCTTAACCCAATCATCTAGCGAGAGCCTCGTAAGGTGGTGGTCGAGGCTCTTCGCTATAAGACCGTTCACTGAAACGACTATCGGGACAATGATCAACATCCCACATGGCGGTAACCTCTTGAGCCAAGTCAAGGTACTTGCTGAGTTCGTCCTTCTCAGCCTTCATGAGGTTCTCGTCATGTGGGATGGTGATGTCGACGAGCACTGCCCGGCGCGGGGACTGGTCGACCACCACGATAGGTCAGGCTTATTTACATTCACGTGTCTATAGCCGCTTTGAGAGGCATTGGTGGGGCCGAAGCCAACACCAAGAGGAAGAAAATACCTTTCCATGTCCTTAGCAGAGGTCCTCTCCTTGCATTTCTTGAAGCAGCGTCGCAGTTTGCTGAGGAAGGCAGGAGTCATAATGTTCATAAGCTCCTTGGCGAGATGTTCGTCTTCATCACTGTTGGAACAAAAAAACTATATGCAAGGAATAGTTACAAGAACGATAAATAGAGTATAATGGATCCTTGATAGTTAGCAACAATTTATGTAGCGATGTAAATTTTTTGTAGCGATTTACAGTTTTTGTAGCGATTTACAGTTTTTGTAGGTATTTACAGTTTTTGTAGCGATTCACAGTTTTTGTAGCAACGGCATGTGTGACTTCCATATACTGCAAGGTGCTGGATCAACTCACAAAGTAGAGCTTGAAGTAAAAACATCGCGAGGAAACCAAAGCAAGATGGTCGTTGTGCACTTTTAGAGCTTTAGAAAAAAGACTGTCGATTTTGATTTTGTTTGCAAACTTTTTCGGAAACCCTTTTTGAAGTTTTTTTAATTATTTTTTATTCTAATAGTTTAACACACGTATGGATTTGGTTGACCTCAACCGCCGTCTGACCAACGGGAGAGAAAGAGTGAGAATATCATATTTCCCTCTCTTTCTCTCCCGTTGGACAGACGGCGGTTGAGGTCAACCAAATCCATACGTGTGTTAACACTATAAGACATTGCGTAGTAAATTTGCAAGTAGCTACTACGCATCGTCTGCATCTTTTTGCTCAGTGCAAGTGGCAGTGGTAGTGGTTAGTAGCACTTGCACTAGTGGGGGTTTCCGCAACCCCCCTTCAAGGGAGAGCTCTACCCCAGCCCCTTAAATCGAAGCTATTAGGTACGGTTACGTGATTCTGTTACGTAAATTATTTCCATCCAATGGTTGCCTGGAAGAGATCGCTTTTAGCGATAAGGCCGCCACTTGTGGCACTAGCTGGTAAGTGTTTTCTATCGTGTTGTAATTTTTATTTCTGGTGTACCTACGCAATAAAGTTTCTATCTACCTATCTATCTATCTATTACCTATTACTTATCTTTGCTATTACCAAAGCTATTACTAGAACCCTTAAAAAAAAAGAACTTTTTTTGGAGTTGGGAATGTGTATTTATCTGTAAGTTATAGTAGGAACCGAGATGCAAGTCTTACCCGGATAAACTTTCTTCTGATGCACTTCTTGTAACAGAATAACTTTTTTCAAATATTTCCGAGCACTCATCATTGATGGATTTTTGCGATTTTACAGACATTTTTGTAAAACGTTAAACCTGTTTTCAGTGAAGTCTTTTTGGTTGCTTGGTTTTTGTTTTGTCAATAAATGCGTGACCAGTGGTGACACCAATACGCCCTACAGTCCTACCATCTTAGCTGTTCAGTTGACAGCGTCGCTGGTGGAGAACAAACTATTGCTACCTAAGAAATTCACCATAAAAAAACTGTAGTTCGAATTTTGTCCACTTAAAAAGCTAAGTTGGTGGCACTGTAGTAATTTTGAGAAACTCTTGTGGAGTCGGTAACGAATTTTATAATAGTGACATCTATCGATCTCATTGTAAACTAATGCAACGTAGACTAAGCTAAAACCTTTACATCCATTTGATAACTCTACGTAATTATTCAAAAAAATATTTACAATTTTTTTTAAATAAATCAAATTACTTTTCTCAATAACAGAGTCATCTAGTGACGAGTAGCACACGCTCGAACAAAACGGTATTTAAGTAGTCTTGTTTCTTCCATAAATCATAATAGGTGGCACCACTGCCGTCTTAAAACAAATAGGACATGTAATAATAATAGATAAATATAAATCATAGATAAATAGTAATAATAAACTTTATAAATTGAAGAAAAACACCCAAGAGATAAATTTTTTTAAGCATTTAGCGTGCCTCGAGTCCTGCCTGTCCCAACCTCTTCCTGTGTCTATCCTTGCATGGTATAATTCAATATAACAATAAATAGGTACCTAAACTCATCGACCAGAATAAAATGAATGGACAGGCCCAGTAGAAGCGCATTTTTGAAGATAACAAAATGAGCGCTGGCTCTCATTTCGTTTCTGTCGGTCTCTAGCCGTAGGCAGTGCAACATGTGTCTATTGTTAGGTGATAACGAAACATCTGACAAAATTATGCATTCATTATGCTTTCCCGAAGTTTAAATACACAAATAAAACCGGGATCTATTTTTTGTAACAAATAGACATTACATTAATAGACTGTACATTTTTATAATTAGGTGTTGAAGTATATGTCCGACGATTTTGACTCGTTTTTACTGAGCAATTTCAATGGTCTAGGCCCGTCCATTCGTTTTATTTTACTCGAACAATAAACTATTATTTCCCTCGCTATAGGTACTACTTATCTAGAGAAATGCCTCCGTTTTTTTGTAGGTTAGGTACAAATAATATATACCGATTTGTCAAAAAAAAACTCTAAATTCCTCTACTATAGAAATACTGGGGCCACTTGATCTTATATCCAATCGCAAGGTATTTATGATGTACATATGTACCTACTTCATACATAATTATAATTTTAACAAAATGTCGAAAAGCGACAGAAGAAATCTTTACATTACCAGAAAAATTAAGCAAACAAAGAAATATGAAACAAAAACCTAATTTAACCTAACAACCTAAATAAAATTTGGTTATCTTCTAACCAAACTTAGGTTAGGTATACACTTAGTTAAATAAAGTGACTGAAGAAACCTCTACGCTATCAGAAAAATGGAGCGAAAAACAAATATGAAAAAAAACCTACGTTTACCTAAACAAACAAAATACAAGCTAATACTGACACTACAAATACAGTTAGACTGCCCATAGACCGTTGAAGGTCTAAAGACAATCCAAATGCTCAAGCCCACTACCAGTTGGCAGCGTACCCAGCATGCTGGCGGCAATAAAACCTAACCCAAATAAAATAAGGTTAGCTTCTAACCAATCTTAGGTTAAAACACTGTTTTCACTGTTTTAACCTAAGTTAAAAGTGTTGAAACAAACAGTGTTGTGTTGATTTAAACACTGTGGTAGTGTTATACCTACTGTTTTTAACGGTAAATATCCAGTAAATAATCACATAACTTTAGTAAATTTAGGTTAGGTATAAATAAAACTCTAAAATGAACATTGTATCTATTTATTGTATGTAAGGATTTAATAATAGTTTCTTACATAATTAACATAATACTTACCTACATTAAACATGATGGCTATACATTTCTGGGCAAAAAATAAATTTAATTAATTTCCTTTACAAACATCAGCTATTTTGACACGCTTTCTATTTTTTTATATTTTATTTATCCACTATTTGTAACCACATTCAGTCAATTTTTCGCAGTAGGGTGACAATGTTTACAACAGGACAAAAAATACAGTAGTAAATACTGCACTTTTATTGTAATTACAAAATTAAATAAAATATGGACGGAGAAGAATAACTCAAAAAAATAAAATAACTAAGGTAGGTACATAAACAAAATTTATATTGATCCTAAAACATAGTAGGAACTATCAACCACTTTAAACTAAACGAATACAGAGAAAAATATAATATTTACTGCGTAAAGTGGCCAATTACTTTCCCTCTCCTTAATGAATAAAATTTACATATAGTCACACAAAATAATAATATATTTACGTTATAATACATTGCGTATACAGATTTTCTCTCTGACATCACATGTGACAACTCGATCAATGGTTGAAGTAGGTACGAATATTTAATAACTAAAATTACGTATCGAATTTCACACAATTGTTTTCTTTCGTGTTGATACATAATTGAATATTCGTACTATGTTCACAGACGAAAAAGGTGCGTTAGCCAAAAACATACCTTATTGGTTTATAATAACGCCCCAAAGCTTAATGAACAGCATATTTTGCAACATTTATACTGGATTTTGATGGCACCATTATCACATTAGCTTTTACAATAATAATTATAAAAGGTTTCTGATGTTTTTTTACTATATTATAAATGCAAGTTTACACTTGGACTGAAGTTTTTTAAGCTCTATTTATAATATAAATTTAAATTAAAAATAGCCCTTGAAAAGTCTATTACATTATTTTATCAGAAAAATCTACATTCAGAGTTTATTGGAATGTTTGTAACCAATAATTAAGTTATTATTTATTACAATTATTTTTCGTAAATACATCAATACAACTGCTTAATATTAAACACTTATTAATGAATACCGTAATTACTTATAATAAATATTCTTAAAAATTAATTTAATTATATTATTATTGTACGAACGCGTATACATGTATTTTCTGGAATACAGCTCACAATTTTTTTATTAATTTACTTAAACACTAGTCGTATAATGATTAGCACTGGAAATGTCCGCGAATTCACGTTAAGATTGTCACTATGTTAACGCCAAACAGCGATATTATCTACTGGCGTAAAACTCCTTTACATAAATACGGGTATTACCTACGATAAAAAAATGGCTTCCTATTTTCCACTTAGTTCCGTACTTTGGCGTACATAAGTAAATTTTTAAGTTTACAAATCAATATTGAAACACATTCTCTAACATTGATTTTTATTTAAAAAAATTGATACGTCGTTTTACTTTCAATATACTGCTTTAAGAACCCTGCAGGCCTTCGAGTGGCTTTAAATTCTGATATCCATTTGCCACTCGGCAAATTGCATGGTTCACTTCATCTTCATCTGCCCGTATAAGACCAAGACGGGTATGTATGGGATGGGTATCTCTCGAGAAACGCCAAATGTCACAGCACACATAATCAGCTCGGCACCGGGTCAGCACGGCATCGCTTCGGCTCGCCGTCAACCAAACAGTCTCCACGTTTCGTCGCACAATTTCAACAGCGCAAAATGACAAATGGTCGAAATTTGACAAAATAGCAAAATGTCCAAAAAGTGTTAAGTCCAAGGCGTACAATAATAAACCTAGGAGCAACTCACAAATGTCCAACTCACAACGAGGAAAGATCTAAACGTCTATAGCGCAAAATGTCCAACATTCCAATCAACTGCTAAATCTATAGTGATGATAATACAGAGTTTATTTTGGTGAGTCAAAACAGTATACGGGCGAAGGCTTTTACACGCGCCGACCACGGTTAAACGATCTGCGCGCCACCTCAGAGTCGACAACGTAAGCATACGCACTGCTGCGTGACCACTAACCGCATGCGGATGACTTGCTTGTCCCGTGGCGAGGCAATGCCTTCACGAGGCTGAGTTATACGTGGTAGTATAGAGTTTTATTAAATCAATTCGATGTTGATCCGGTGCCGAACTGATATGGTGAGTTGTGACCTTCGCTCAATCCTCTTTTCTTTTCCAGCCACTGCCCTATGTATATCGTCACTCCATCGAATACTAGGGCGTACGTACTATCATAGATAAATGTACTAGGTACTATGTATCATATAGCATATTTACTGGAACATAGCTCCGGTAAACGCACTGGAAATTGATGTTTGGTTGTCGATTGGTGTCACGGTATTAATTGAAAAACATCCGTATTCATTGTAGGTATAGGTATTTCCAATATTTACGAGCCTACACCATTCAAGCCAAAGCACACCGCAGTTGGAGATAGTTGTTTATACTAGTTTAGAGTAAATTTTTGTCACCGTGACTGTTTCGTTTCGTCACTCTGGGTCCTAATTCTGTAAGGAACCACATAACTAACACTCCATAATCGTGTGGTAAAACGGTGACCATGGTTACAAAATAAAACGATTAAACGCTTCTTACGATTGGATACTACATTCTCTTGTCAAACGCGTACGGTTTGTGCTTGCTTGCTCTACGTTATTTTGACAGTTCAAAACGAGCGAGTTACGCACCGAGATAGAGACTAAAGGCAGTGGCCGAAATACGAGTATTCGATACGTAAATTATGCATCTAATTCCATACAAGTTTCAATTTCGAAACTTATTTTACGTATCGAATGCTCGTACTTAGCTCACTGATTCCATTTTTCAATTACATTTTCATGTCATTATTGTAATGTTGTTATTTTCGTGTTATTACGTCACGCGTTTATTGCAAGGAATCTCATGTAAGATAGCGAATAAAGGTCCTGGTCCAGCTTATGGAGATCTATGGAGGTACACACATCCTTAAAGTCTGGACCTTAGTGCGCAAATTATTGCGGTGGCAAAAGTCACCCGTGCGTTAGAGCGCTTAAAAGTTTTTCCGATTTTGGCCTGTAATAAAACGAAGTTGGATACAATTTTCGCGTATTTAAATATTTTCCGTATTTTCACGAGTACTGTGTGAAAATAGTAACCTTTTGAATGAATCTAAAGCTTAGTTCATGATAGTGTTAACGTTTTTATTGTTTTCCCATTAACAGCTTTATGGATAGGGTTGTTCCATCTCACATTTGAACTGCCATTTATACTGCATAGAGGGTTCATATGCAGCGCCAGGAGGTCAGTAAACAGGACTGTGCGCGTCGTAGTTCAGCTGCAGGTACGGCGGGATGGCGGCGGACAGTTCTGATGCCCGTCTGCGGAGTGCTGCGATGCTGTGCCCACGCCATACTTCTTCTTCCGGGTGTTCGCCGCCGTTGCCTGAGAAATTATGGAAATTAAACTTACAGTTAATTTAACGCTGTTTGCGATAAGGGCAGTTGTTGCACATTACACAACTTTTCCAGAAGTGCTGAGGTGCAAAACTAGGAAGGCACCAGTGCTTTAAATGAAATTAAAATGGTCTAACGTATAAAAGGGTGGTCTCAAAACCAGTGGTCGAATTGGACTTACCCACGAACCGGAACGCATTTTCCTTAAAACCTTGCGAGCTTTTAACCGACTGTCCAAGAAGGAGGGTAATGTTTTTGGGTTGTATGTAAAAAAAAATGGACATTCGGGACATTTTTGCACACACGGTCATCTGACCCCAAACTAAGCAAAGCTTGTGATGTGGCTGCCAGAGACTGATATACATACATAGTTTTAAATACATACTTAAATAGATATTAACACCCAGATATAGAACAAACACAAAATGTTCATCACATAATTGCTTGTCCTAGGTGGGAATCGAACCCACGCCCCCAAGCTTAGAAGGTAGGTTCACTACCAACTAGAGCAACGGGCTATGTAAGTATGTTTCTGGGTTCCTGTAGTACCTCCTGTAGCCTAAACGGCTTGACCGATTTTGACGAGTGAGGAGTCGTTGGATTCCTTTACGAAACGGAACGGTGATTTCACGAACCGCAACGGCGTTCCGGTGCGTTCCGGTCCATTTCGAGCACTGCCCATAACTCGATATTTACATAAGTCCCATGAGTTCTTCGTTCTTTTTTAAGCTAGCGCTTTCCTCGAAGATACTGGGGTTTAGACCAATTCATTCAGTAAGAGCCAATGAACGTCCAAGCTACGGCAAATTCCCGCGCTCTAAGTGCTTGGACCTTATCACGTAAGTTGTATTGATTACTGTGTTCGTCCTGCTCGCGCGCATTGTCAATTATAATCTAAATCAAAAATTATTTATTCTAGAAATGTACCTACATTATACATTGTTACTGGCTCTAACTGCCAAACTGGGGGTTGAAAACCCGTATCTTGGTAGTTGGTTCCTTCCATTAGTCATATGCTGAGGTCGTGTACATTCATTGTTACTTTAGTAAATATAATGTATGTAACATTTTATTTTCTATATAACAACTTAAACTCTGCATCTATAAATCACTCTAATTTAATTATTTGTGCCCTCATCAATTAAATAATTATTGACATTTAAAATTATTTTTTTGTGCTAAGTGTATGTAATACTAATTCTAATTTTTGATATTTTGTATGGAATAATGAATTCTGGAATAAATTGATTGAATTGAATTAACCAAACAAAACACAGGCCAACATTAACACTACAAAAATATTATCAGTATTATAATACTAGTATGTCATCAAAAATGTATAAAATAGTGCGATTAACTTGGTGAGAGCAGGATAGCAATGAATGCAATGGATGTATTGTCTACACCGCCGACCCTACTCCTGTCTCAGCTATGTCCATCCAAAGGTTGCCTGGAAGAAATCGCTTAAGGCGATAAGGCCGCCTATTATACTGCCGGTTTTTGTATTATTTATAAGTTACCTATTTTTGTATTTTTTTTATTTCGGTGTATAATAAAGTTATATATTATTATTATTATTATTATAGCATATGATCACCATTGCCACCAGACTTAGAAAATGCGGTCCCAGGTCAGGGGCTTAGAGCATGGTGCCTGTTGCTGCTCTTACCGGAGTTGGGCGAAGCGTTGTTGCAGTGCGACATGTGAGGCGGCGTCGGCGAGCCCTCCACCTGCTGCCCGCCCAGCTGACTGTTGCAGTACGACATCATCGTATCCCCTGGAACAAACATATTTTTGGTCAGAAACCAGTCTGAAAATGCCCCGAAAACTCGAGTCTTCCAAATAATGCCACGATTTTTGCGGTGCGACGTTGCATCAGCACTTATAGAGAACATGACGATAAGATTTAATGCCAGAGTTTAGGACCACCTGGATCTATACTGGGGCCTTACGGCTACTTCTCAATAAACAGTGCAGTCGGCAGTCAGCTCGAAACAGTGCGGAAAATAACGCAAACGTGAGACTTAACGCGCCGATTACCACACCTCTCCTGATGTTAAGCGATGATGCGGTCTCCGTTGGAACACGCTTGACTAGAAGAAACCAATTCACTCGTGATTTGAAGACATCCAGATTGTAACCATCGGGGACCACCCATTCAGGCAGCGCATTCCACAGACTAGCAGTTCGAACAATAAATGTGGAATCAAAGCGCTTCGTACGAGTTTTCGGAATATTAACCATAATACGGTGAAAAACCTAAAAACCTATAACTGATAGCCTCTGTAGTAAGGCTTATGTTAAGTTCAATTCAGTTTAGGTGCTGAAATTGACTCGCTTCTGAAGGTCTCTACAAAGCTTAAATAACAACTATCAGTCTAATTATAAAAAAAAAAAACTTCCAATATGAACAACGGTTTCATGGTTCTTATTTGAAAATGTTACATACGCTCAAGCATCCTGACTGACTGACTTAGTTTGTAACGCACCTAGTGAGTTGAGTGGGTAATGACCCTGATACGGCTGCGAGGAAGCGACGGAGCTGATCGGCAGGGAAGGGTTCAGGTCAGCCGCCAGCTGGGGTAGACCACTTGCCCCGAAACCAGACATGGAGACGCCGCCTTGCGACAGTTGGCCCAAACCTGCAAGAGAAATTTCTTTACAGTTTACGTTATCTTTCTTGCTGGTAGTCATAGTGTATTTATAATAAAAGGGTCTAAAGATTTGGGGGATTTAAGGCCCATATGGTGCGCTACTATTTCACTCGCACATTCTTTTTTTTCATCGTCTTCAAAAACGGAGAGGGTTCTCAATTTTGTTTTATTTGTAGGTACAAGTTCACAAAGCAATTGGTATTTTTCAGGTTAAGATTCTTTTGCACACCAGATTTTCTACTAAGTCACTGATGGCGATTCGCCTTCTATGAAATTTCACTCTTGTAAAAGATCTTACCAGCCGGCATAGACCAGGGTCTGTCCCCAAAGACGCCAGGAGAACACACGTCCCCTCCGAAAGGCGGCAGGCCGTGGGAGGGCAGCAGACCCCCCGGGGACCGGAACACGTTGGTACTCTTCTTACGCTTCTTCCACTTGGCACGACGGTTTTGAAACCACACCTGAGAGGAGAAATCAATATTTTAACAAACACATGTGCACTTTAAGTTGGTACTTTCGCTGATACTCTGGGAGCAAAAGTATACTTTACTCGTTGATACACACTTGCTTAGCGCCTTATCTAAAACAGTATCGGTCGCCAAGATTTTACGCCCTGCATAGGTCGGGCGCAATGTAGGTAGGCCGCCCACTAGATGCACCGACGACATTGGGAGATGTGGGCAATGCGGGCATCCAGTGGATGCAGGTGGCAGGTTTTCGTTCAGTGTGGAGGTTAAAGGGGGAGGCCTATGTTCAGCAGTGAACGTCTTCTGGCTGATGATGATGATAGTTCGGACGGAGGATCTCGATAGTCCCTAAAACCCAGGACGTCTCGGTCGAGGGAGTCCCGGGCTTCAGACCTAAGATACCAACACCTATGTGTAGAGTTTACTCGTCTCGGTAGAGATGTCGGGCGTAAGATCCAAAAGTGCATCAGCGATTTCCAGAAGCGCCAAACCATATAGAAAAGAAAATAATACTGCTAAACTGAAGTGTCTAAGGAATTGAACTAGAAAGGTGTGTATCCGTTTATGTTTGTACCATCCATCACGCTGATCTCCAAAAGCAGCCAAATCTCTACCGGTGATATAGTTCCTAATCGCAGTTCATTTGTCAAGATTTTTTTCTCTCGCAAGGGAGAAAATATTGATTCAAAAAACTATGCTGATCACGCATCGAGGTTACAATGTTACACTTTTATATTTATGACTTATTTTAATGTAAGTGATTGATAGGAATTTGTCCCATGAAAGTGCTGAACACTTTCAATCCGGAATTATGCTTTTAGGCGAGTTTGCTAAGCTGGAATTTTAGCTGGCAAACGCTAAATTGACGTCCAATTTTCCGCGAGGCAAGTAAACCCCGAACGGTATAAGTTCACAACACATCGGAGGCCGTACCACCACCTGTTTTAAGCGATTAATGTTCGTGAAAAGTTGCGGGACCGCAAACCTTATTAACCGCAATCACCTAAACTTAACGCTTAATACTGAGTCTTATGGCTAGTACGCCGCGAAAGCTCGAAGACGTCACCAAGACCAGCAAGACCACTGGACCTCACCGGTCCACGGAAGGAGCTGAGATGCTGCCGCGCCGATCAGATAGTACCGGGAGGACACTCGCCCTCCACCTTCCCTGGAGGCAGTGCCCAATAGAGCCCACCCTCGGCAATAAAGATACCTAGCCACCGATCTCCCCCTGGGTAGAGGCAGATGACCTCAGAAGACTGACTGAATTTTCCGAACATCCGATTCCTCTGATGACAATTCCCATTAACACCTAAGTAATCTCCATTTCCATTATCGTCCGATTCTGTATGTCGAACTCGGAAAAACAGCACAGACCTCGCAAATTTTTTTTTGCTGCTCTATATGGTTTGACAATATAAAAACTGTGAAGCCAGACGAATAATTCTTCAATGTCTTGTGACAGTTTTGATCAAAGTTTCAGGGATGCTTTTAGTTTCAACAGAAACCTAAAAATAGCAAACGTTGGTGCCCTCGCCAAGTGACTCGATCCATCACCCTGTACGAAAAGCTGCCAAATCTGTTAACCCGGAGAGATCAGTCCCAAATCGCGATTCATTTGTCAGCCGGAGCAGATATTGATTCGGATTCTGCAAGGGATAGGTTATGAGATGGAGTATTGATATTAATGGTTCTTGCATTAGTACAAGCTTCGATCGAAATAAACTATTTTTTTTTTTATTTATTTATATTATCTAATAAAATCCTAATTAGCCTTATAACGTGTTCATAAGAGGGAAAGATCTTGTGAAATGGGATGAAATATCTTGGTTAGGATATCGTTGAATAGGTCTTTTAAAATGAAGGTTTCATAAAAGACTTTTTACCAAGTGTATATTTTCTGAAATATGGCCCGCCAAAGTAGCAAAATGTTGGTCCCCCTGCATTTCTAAACTATTAGACATAGAAACTTGTAACTTACCATGCTGATAGATCATATTAAAAAACCTTGATTCAAAATTATTTTAAACATTTTCTGATTATAACTTTTTGAGATATAGCGATAAAACTGTAATAAGTTCAAGACGTTTCAGCTCAAAGTTCATTGTCTTTTTAGTAAAATTGTCTAACTTTACAAAGAATGTTTCTGTAATAGTTTTATTTTTGCTAACCTTAAAAAATATTTTGTTATGTGGGTATGATCATCATCATCATCATTTCAGCCGTAGGACGTCCACTGCTGGACATAGGCCTCCCCCATCGATCTCCAAAAGGGCCGGTTGGAAGCGGCCTGCATCCAGCGTTTCCCTGCGGTCTCTTTTAGGTTGTCTGTCCATCTTGTGGGTGGACGTCCTACGCTGCGCTTACCAGTCCGTGGTCTCCATGTGGGTATGATGCACCTCTGAAATATGGTTAAGTCCACAGAACTTCGTTCTTTCGAAATTTTCTGTGACCAATTTCTGAACTGATTGTGACCACAATTATATGCTCTTGGCTACGAAAAACGGAACCCTATCAATAGGCGTGTCTCTTAGCCAGTTAGTTTAGTTTGTTTTCACTTATAATCATTTTGTTTTAACTCCCGAAAACGAAAACTCGACCAAAAGCAAACTTTCACATGACACGGACATGGCAAAACTTTAAAAAAAGAAAAACAATGTTTCGAAAAAAGAAAATAGCTGTTTACGCGACGAAACAGATTAAAAATTCAGGAGCCAGTGTGAGGGGGAGAGGGCTGCAAGAGGGAGACGGTTGTATTCATTTGGCAACTGTCAGCGTCAGAGCTCTATTATTTATGGGGTCCTAAGTTCGGAACAGAGGGACTAACTTATAAAATACTGTGACTGTGGGACTGTGGAGGTGAATAGGGGAGCCACGATCGCATTTTCTAAACAAAACCGGAAGACTCCCATGAATAATTTTAGTTTCTTTATTTTGCCCACTCGACAGAAAATCTGGTCGCTGTTGTTGGAACTCGGAAAAGTGTATTTTGGGGGAGTAAGTTTTTGGGTACGTGGAAAGTGGAAACGCAACTTGCGTTTCCATTTCAGGTAATCCGAGTTTGATCTATATGTATTAAGGATGGTAAGTACACACAAATATTTAATAAATCAGCTAAGTGCGAGTCAGGCTCACGCACTGAGGGTTCCGTACCACCACAAAATACAAAAAGTTGTGCAAAAAGACAACATCACGCTCAAGGCCCTGATTCCATAACTTCATACACGCGCGTAACGCGGCGCGTTAACCTCTATAAGTTAATCTTTATTCCCTAGGAAATAGAGTTAATTTTTTTAGATGTTAACTTAACGCGTCGCGTTACGTGCGTGTTAAAGTTACGGAATGAGGGCCCAGGGGCCTTACGGACAACAGGTATTGCGGCACCAAACTAACGTTAGATCCGCTCAGTTGGAAAATCACGCGAACGTGAACCTTAACGCGCCCAGATACGGTTTGCGGTCGCGTGATTTTCCAACTAAGCGGATCTAACGTTAGTTTGGTGCCGCAATACCTGTTGTCCGTAAGGCCCCTGGTCACCCATCCAAATACTGACCGCACCATTTGTCACCGATTCTCACTTTACATCAACTTAAGATCAACTTTGTAAAGAGGTAATGCTAATCACATGGCACCCATTATATAAACACTTTAACTTAAAGTTTGTAATAGTGAGGCAAACAGAGAATTTAATTAAGGGTTTAAGTTATTTTTTTTTTTTAATGGAATGAACTCATTTATTATAATTAAAGCGTCAACACAAATAAATCCAAAATATTTGGAATTCACTAATAACTAAACTAATAACTATTCAAATAACCCACCCATAACCGTTCCCGGCGCAAAGGTATCCAAAACGCTCGCTGCGTTACCGCGTTGGATGGCAATGGCCAACCTTTGCACCAGGAAACCTTTGCTTTAACTTAAATAAAAACTATGAAATAGTGAATAGGTTTAAACTTAAATCGTCTTACCACAAAAGATTTAAGAACGTTTAGACATGTGTTTAACATATTTTTCACAGTGAAACAACTGCTAAACACATGTCTAAAGCGTTCTTAAATCTTTTGTGGTAAGACGGAAAGGATCTATAAATGAACAACAACAATTCGATTATAAATCAACTGAAGACATGTTGACTCGAGTGGAATAGATATCCAAATTCAAGCAATTACTATATTATTATTACGCAAAATTTATATTATTATTTTTTACTTTATTTTTTGTTTCCTTTTTTACTTATCTAAACCGTGTGTATTGTTTACTATGTAGCGTATGTAGCCTTTAGTATTTAGTTCCTATTAAATTGTCCATGTATACTATTAATTGCTATACTTATTGAAACTGTTCTTATTGTTGGGAAGACACTGTCTGCTGCATCACAGCTAACGCTAAAGCAGCAGGCAGGGTTACTTATTTTTCTAGATCTATGTTTAACAATAGTAAATTATTTTGTATTGTATTTTGTAACCTTAACATTTCTACTGAAAGACGCCACTTTGGGCAAAAATCACGTAACCTGGTTTCCTATCACCAAAATAGCCTACTAGGTAAAAAAAAAATATACTGTCACAGTATAAAGAGGATATGAAAGGCGCTGACTTTTGCAATCTAAAGTTTTTTTGGAAAGTTGACCTATCTACCTACCAATATACCTAGATTTGAACAGCAATGCACCGTTGAAAGCGTCCAATTACAGCGCCACGATGCGCGTGATTCGTTCGTTAGGAGAGTTTGTACATCGTGCGAGTAGCGGGAAAGGCGGTATGAGGCATAGGAGGTAGCGATTTACAATCACTTTTGGGTGTTGTGAATTTTCCCGCACTTTTGCAGTTTTGATTGATTGATCAACTCTTTATTGTTCACACCTTGAAATTATCCAGCCAGTATTATTAGCCAGTTGTTTATCGAGATAAAACGTATCACATTTTCGTTCTGATTATGTTCACTACTTTCGTCCTGCGAAGTCAAAAGACCGGTTCGGCTTCGTGGTTGTGATAAATCAACAAACACACAGATGGACGATACCAGTCGATTCGTCTTTTCCTTGAAGATATAGAATCATTCAAAAAAAACTATTTTTTTTCAGATAATAATAATTCACAAAATTAATTACACTAATTATTGCAATAATGTCCCAAATATTTATTTATTTATTTATATAGTACCATGGACAGTGGGTTTATTTTTGAGCCTTAGGTATGGGGTCGAAACCATGGGGCAGTAGAGATCGAGTGACAATTTTTTTCAAATATTTGTAATTACATCTTGTCAATACAACTCGTGATACAAGAGAAGTGATGATGAGTTGAAAGTGGGGAAATTTGGCTGTGGGCAACGGAACCCTAGGGGACAGAGGCTGGCCGACTTTCTGGAGAAAGAGGGACTTTTTATGATGAACTCTTTCTTTCAGAAGCCGCCTCACAGGAAATGGACCTGGATGAGCCCCGATGGTTCTACGAGAAATGAGATAGACTTCATTATGACCACCAAGAGACAAATATTCAATGATGTCTCTGTGATTCACAGGGTGAAAACCGGTAGTGATCACCGAATAGTAAGAGGCACATTGAATATTAACGTTAAAATTGAGAGGTCCCGCCTAATGAAGTCCACGCTCCGACCGAACCATGCCCATATTCAAAACCCCGAGAGCTTTCAACTCGAGCTGTCTAATCGCTTTGATTGCCTGGAGAACTTTGCTTCCGTGGATGAGATTAATAACAGGTTAGTGGAAACTGTCCATGCGGTAGGTTCTAAGTTTTTTAGACCTGGCCGGCGCACAGATAGACCTCAAAAATTATCCGACCATACCCGTAACCTCATGGCTGATCGACGCTCGTTACAACTACAATGTTCCGATGACGCTGACTCATATAGGCAGCTCAATAGACAAATTTGGAAGTCATTGCGGCACGACATACGTACCTTTAATACGAACAGTATTAAAGAGACGATTGAGCAAAACAAAGGCTCCAAAGTGTTTGCAAGAGACATGTCTATTGGGCAAAGCCAGCTGACAAAGCTGAAGAGGGAAGATGGTAGTGTAGCGTCGACCAAAGCCGAGGTATTAGGGGAAATCGAAAGGTTCTATGGACAGTTATACACTTCGGTTGCTAAACCTGTGAGCAGCTCGGCCAAAGACCCAAGAGCCAAGCTGAGCCGACACTATACTGAAGATATCCCGGACATCAGCCTGTACGAGATTAGGATGGCCCTGAAACAGCTCAAGAACAACAAGGCGCCGGGGGACGATGGAATCACATCAGAGCTTCTGAAAGCGGGTGGAACACCGGTACTCAGAGTCCTTCAGAAGCTCTTTAATTCTGTCTTACTCGAAGGTATAACGCCAGAAGCATGGAAAAGAGGCGTGGTGGTGCTGTTCTTTAAGAAAGGTGACAAAACCTTGCTGAAGAACTACAGACCCATCTCGCTTCTGAGCCATGTTTATAAGCTGTTTTCGAGGGTCATCACGAATCGTCTCGATCGCAGGTTCGATGACTTCCAGCCTATCGAACAAGCCGGTTTCCGAAAAGGCTATAGTACCATAGACCACATCCACACGCTACGCCAAGTTATACAGAAGACCGAAGAATATAACTTGCCACTATGTTTAGCGTTTGTGGACTATGAGAAAGCCTTTGATTCGGTCGAGACATGGGCGGTGCTCGAGTCTCTCCAGCGATGCCGTATTGACTATCGGTATGTCGAAGTGTTGAAGTGTTTGTACAATAACGCCACCATGTCGGTCCGAGTACAGGAGCAGAGTTCGAAGGCAATTCCATTGCGAAGAGGCGTGAGACAGGGAGACGTTATCTCTCCGAAACTGTTCACTGCCACAATGGAAGATGCTTTCAAGCTCCTGGAATGGCAAGGACTCGGCATCAACATCAACGGCGAGTACATCACTCACCTTCGGTTTGCCGACGATATTGTGGTCATGGCAGAATCGATGGAAGATCTCAGCATGATGCTCGAAGGCCTCAATCGAGTCTCCCAACAGGTGGGCCTTAAAATGAACATGGACAAGACAAAGGTTATGTCAAATATCCATGTTGTGCCCACCCCAGTATCAGTTGGGAACTCAGTTCTTGAAGCTGTTGACGCGTACGTCTACCTAGGACAAACCGTCGAACTAGGTAGGTCCAACTTCAAGAAAGAGGTCAATCGGCGAACCCAACTCGGCTGGGCAGCGTTCGGTAAACTACGCAACGTCTTCTCGTCCAAAATACCTCAGTGCCTTAAGACGAAAGTCTTCGACCAGTGTGTGTTACCAGTGATGACATACGGCACTGAAACGTGGTCTCTCACTATGGGCCTCATAAGCAAGCTCAAAGTCACACAACGAGCTATGGAGAGGGCTATGCTCGGGGTTTCTCTACGAGATCGAATCCGAAATGAGGAGATCCGTAGACGAACGAAAGTCACCGACATAGCCCACCGGATTAGTAAGTTGAAATGGCAGTGGGCAGGGCACATATCACGCAGAACAGATGGCCGATGGGGCCGAAAGGTTCTGGAATGGAGACCACGGACTGGCAAGCGCAGCGTAGGACGTCCACCCACAAGATGGACAGACGACCTAAAAGAGACCGCAGGGAAACGCTGGATGCAGGCCGCTTCCAACCGGCCCTTTTGGAGATCGATGGGGGAGGCCTATGTCCAGCAGTGGACGTCCTACGGCTGAAATGATGATGATGATGATGAATACAACTCGTGACCTAAATACCGGCCTGTACTTTGCTCAAAGGGTGAGCATTGCCGTACTGTTGTACTGGTGAAAATTCAGACGCACTAAATGTTTATGATCCACTTTTTTATTGTAACAATAGAAGAGTGGAATTCCTTACCTGTCTTTCCTATTACCTGACAATAGTTGTTAAAAAAAAAGTAAATAGGAATAGCGTGCGACATCTTCAAACACGGACTTATCAGTGTTAAAAAAAACTACACAATTGCTTCCTATCAAAATAAATAAATAAAATGCATACAGAGTATATGTTGTAAAAAAACTGTAAAATTGCTAGATCACGTCTTAAATGAAAATGAAATGAAAAATGATTTATTGTAGCAAACGTAGTACATTATGATGTTACAAACTAAAGTCCCTCGGACGTTGCAAGTACGTCATACAATATTAAATAGAACTTTAACTGCGCAGGTCGCTAGTCACTTGTCCCACCCACGTAAGTGTAAATGCGTAAAACAAACACTAGTTCACGGTAGCATTAACCGTGGATCAACGGGCTCCTGCATGGAACATGGTCCGGTTCCGTGGAACTTGACAGGTTTTGTACATAGCAACCGAAGTCTGTAGGCTTATGTAGTGCAAGTGCGGTATTTTATCGGTTGACAAAATCGAAGAAATAATAATCATATTAGTAATTAGCTGTTTCGATTTCACCTGCGCAGGAGCATTAATAAAAGAAGAGATAATTTGAAAAAAAAACATGTTACCAACAAGCGACTTGGGGGTCTAACGCGGAATTACACGCGATAAAAAAAAATGCTGTCGTGTTGTGGCGTCAAAAATGATGATGAACTAATTCGCTCTGAATTGTGACTTCTCAAGCCCTCGACCGATTTTGCTAGTATAAAAGTTTTTGAAATTGTTTATTTTATGTTAGTAATTTAAGAAAATCCCCTCTCTAATTTCTCCTCTGAGAGTTTTACGAAAAACTACTTTTGTATAGGTAGTAAGTTGATAAGTTATTAATATGTTTTTCCTAAATTTTCAAGCTGTAATTTTCAAAAAAAAAATGCAGGTCTATTTATAACAGAAATTGAATTTTCTCTATATCTTTCTATTTGATAGAATCAGAACGCCACAAACCCAGTTTTCATTACTTTTTTCGTCAAAAAATGTGAGAGAGCTTAACTCTCATCTATAGTTAGGTTGGTAAGTATTTAGTAGTTCCAATATCAGTCTTTCGTATTCCAACATCGCAGTTTATACTTTAATACAGCGTAAAATAAACATAAGTACGTATTCTGGGAACGTAGACGCGATAAATATCAATTTGCGAGCGACGATCGAACCGCGATCGGGCGAAATGGAAGCAGAAGCGGTTTATTACGTAGGTGGTTTGTGAGTTTAGGTAATAAAACTGGGAAATGTTTTTATTTTATTGTGTGTAAAATATTTTAAAAGCCGTTTCGAGATAAATATGATTATTTTGGCTTTAGTAGGTAATCTATAATCAATTAAAAAAAATCTAAATAAAACTGAAACCACTTAACCTCATTACGAAATCTATGGTTTAAGACTTTTAATTTCTCGAAGTATATAACATTAATTCACTTAGTTGAGAAAATACAGATTGTAAACGTTGCAAAATCTCATTGACATAGCATATCCACTGTTGAATTTAGGCGGTTAGTCGCCCGAAAGGGCGATTGGGCCATATCCACCACGCTAGCGCAGTTACGGATTAGTGGATTCACATACGCCATTGAATTTCTTCTCCGTGCGTATGCAGGTTCCCTCACGATTTTTTTTTTTTTTTTTTTTATTGTAAATAGGCTTGCGCTTGGCCGCCAACTCGCCTGATGTTAGGCGATGATGCGGCCTACGATGGAGCACGCTTGCCTAGAAGAAACCTATTCACTCTCGACTTGAAGACACCCAGATTGTAAATATCGGGGAACACCCACTCAGGCAGTGAATTCCACAGACTAGCAGTTCGCATAATAAATGTGGAATCAAAGCGCTTCGTACGGGTTCTCGGAATATCAACCATAAAGCGGTGTCGATTCTTCGTACCCACTCTGGCAGTCCGATAGAAAAATGGGCAGGAGGGAATCAAATCATGCAGATCTGTAGCACACTCTCCGAAATGTATCTGAAAAAAAATTGATAGACTAGCAACCTTGCGCCGATGCTCAAGACTAAGAAGCTTAGTCTGAACTAGGGACGTTTCTTGGCACGTTTCTCAATAGACTACAACGCCCCAAGCTGGTACTTAGCTGATCCATCCCAAAGGTGAGAGCAGTTCCTACGATGTTTTTCTTCACCGAAAAGCCAGTGGTATGAAAATCCGTACATAAACTCCAAAGAGATTATTGGTACGGGCCCGGGGTTTGAACCCGCGACCTCACGCTTTCAAGTTTAGCGGTCTCCCAATATTTTATTTAATCTTTGTTACCTCAGAACTTTGCGATTAATTATTGATTTGGGGAATTCTTCTCTTTTTTTTTTATTTCAAAGGGTATATAACTTTCAGATTGGTCCATAGAAATTTTATCAAAATCGGTTCAGTGGTTTGGTTTTGAAATCAAACTAACTGGAAGTAATATTTTTTATTTAATCATTTTGAAGTCGGTTTTAAAATTCATAGTTAATTGAACTCTATTTTAATACCTAAATATTAATATTGCGCAAGTTCCGATAAACAATTGAAACATCTTGTGCTGAGGTTTTTTTTAACAATGAATTACAATAATATTAGTATATTGAGTATTTTTAAATACACAAAAATACTATACATTAATAAACTTAAGATTCAAAGAAAAAGTATAGCTAACTACTTAACTAATCTATTAAACCACTACCAGTAGAAATTATTCCCAAAATGTTATTAATTTTCAATTTCTTTGCTATTTAGTTTTCGTGCATTTGATCCACTATACCTAATAAGTACCTACATCAGAACCGTCATATATAATAGCTTAAACACATAAATTAAAACATATTACATAATGTACACAAATACATGTACTGTACATAGACACGGACGTCGTCTCGCTCGATACATACGCGCGCACGCGTAATCGGCGTCACGGAATAGGGATGTGCTGAATGTTGGATTACAATATTTGGTAGCAATTATTTTAGCAAAGACCGGATTAGCAGGTTGAAGTGGCAGTGGGCAGGGCACATAGCACGCAGAACAGATGGCCGATGGGCCGAAAAGTTCTGGAATGGAGATCACAGACCGGTAAGCGCAGCGTAGGACGTCCACCCACAAGATGGACAGACGACCTAAAAGAGACCGCAGGGAAACGCTGGATGCAGGCCGCTTCCAACCTGCCCTATTGGTGATCGATGGGGGAAGCCTTTGTCCAGCAGTGGACTGCTGAAATGGCTGAAATGATGATGATGATGAAGCTGACGGGCCGCCTGATGGTAAGCGATCACGATATGAGGCCCATAGTGAGAGACCACGTTTCACTGTCGTATGTCATTCACTGGTAACACACACTGGTCGAAGACTTTCGTCTTAAGGCAGTCAGGTGTTTTGAGACGAGAAGACGTTGCGAAGTTTACCGAACGCTGTCCAGCCGAGTTGGATTCGCCGATTGACCTCTTTCTTGAAGTTGGACCTACCTAGTTCGACTGTTTGTCCTAGGTAGCCGTACGCGTCAACAGCTTCAAGAACTGAGTTCCCAACTGACACTGGGGTGGGCTTGTTGGGCCCGTCAGCTTGTTTGTCACCTATGGCATAAAAATAATGAAACTAAAACCGTACGAGAGTTTTGACAGCCCTACAGTTTCCCGCCCGCCCAATCCCCGCGCTTCCGGTCCGCTGCGCCCGTGTTATGTACCGGCTTCATATTGCATTCATCGCGTTTAGATCGCAGGCGTTATGTTTATACTGCCTTCGAACTGCCGTTTCATTTTACTAGCGTATAAAAATTGCTTTAGAAGGTTTTCATAATAGTTTACCAATGCGTTTTTTATTTATTTAGGGTTTTTAATGTATCTAGGTAGTATCTGGTTAAAGGGTAACTGGTAATACCTATACCCAGATTACCCAGCAGTGGGTTACTCAGGGTGATTAGAATTACATTATGGCCGTTAACAGTAACTACCCGGCCTAGATACAAGGACAAGAAAACTGTTTGAAATTTGAATTTCCCGCCCTAGGTGAAACGTACCACCTTAAATGTTTAATTTCAATAACAAGGAATATTTTTGGCGAAGGCATAAGTGTTTCTTTACTGTGCGATCTTGGATTAAACTTCGCAGGCTCTTTGTGTCTCTGCCCAGGTTTATTTACATAATTACGCATATTTAATTTAATTCAGTTTGAAATTTCCTTACGTAATTCCAAAACAAGAGGTCGTATGAACGGCAGAATCTCAGAAATGTTTAAAAAAGTTTTCGGCGTTAATAGATTCTTAAAGGGTCGGCAATGTAGTTGTGATGCCTCTGATGTTACAAGTATCCATAGGCGACGGTGACTGCTTACCATCAGGCAGTCCGTCTGCTTGTTTACCACCTATGGAATAAAAATACATTAAAAAAGGCAAATACTTGGTCTATCACATTATTGGTGCAATTTTTTGTTATAAATTTGACTACTAAATCAGCTACATTATTTCCATTCTTTTATTTGCTCTGACAGCCGTTACTTAAACTAAGGAATACTTAAAATTGTTCTGTCTCGTTGTCATGTGTGACAATTTACGTTAATGAGAAATTGACAGAGCAATTTTAAGTATTCCTTAGCTTAAGTAACGTCTCTGAGTGCGGCTGTGAGAGCTGCATCATCAAAATGTTTTAATATTTCGCTGTAGTGGGCCGATAGGTTCTGAAATGGAGACCACGGACCGGTAAGCGCAGCGTAGGACGCCTACCCACAAGATGGACGGACGATCTAAAAGAGACCGCAGGGGAACGCTGGATGCAGGCCGCTTCCAACCGGCCCTTTTGGAGATCGATGGGGGAGGCCTATGTCCAGCAGTGGACGTCTTATGGCTGATATGATGATGAGTATATCGGGTACAGCTACAGTATCAAACACCTTGCGAAAGTGATCAGAGCGATTTTTCAATCGCTCGTCCTATGAACCATTCGAGTTTGCTTTCTATCAATAGAGTATTTTTCATTTCATGATATTTTCGTGCGAAATATCATACGAGCGATTCGAAAATAGAGCACTAGAATTCGTTGTTTTCAGTTAGCTTTTTACAATGCAGTTGTTAGAGCAAATAAATACTTGGACCGAGAGAGCTGTTTTAATATAAATGCAAAATTTATACTAATAACAGGGCTTTTTATTTTTTCTTAATTTTTTGGATATATTATATTTTAGTCATACATAGTAGTTTTATCGTTAATTTTTATATAATATGTATAATTTCCTTGTGTAAATACAGATATTTATGCTTAACTCTTAATAAATTTACAAAGTAAAATCATGAACCATGTGTAAAAGTACTAGGCGTCCATAAACTCGCAGAGCTCCCTGGAGACGTTTAATTCTCTTTGCATGTAGCTGTCTGCTCTAACGAAGCGTACCGCAAAACGGGAAACTGTGTTCTGTTAATGCATTACTTTTGAATGCAGTGGCTGTGGCAGTGGTGGCATTATTTTTATTTGTTACTGTGGAAATGGAAGGCTGGGGAAATGGATGTTCAATATAATTATGCATTGTATATAAGTATGTATTGCATTTGATGTTTTTATTAAATACTAGCTGAAACCCGCTATTTTGTACGCGTAGAGTTCGGCCTTCGGCCTCGCTACTACAATCCGTTATATCCTAT